>OZ010670.1:57070168-57760168 GCA_963932185.1 Troglohyphantes excavatus
ATAGATAGATAGATAGATAGATAGATAGATAGATAGATAGATAGATAGATAGATAGATAGATAGATAGATAGATAGATAGATAGATAGATAGATAGATAGATAGATAGATAGATAGATAGATAGATAGATAGATAGATAGATAGATAGATAGATAGATAGATAGATAGATAGATAGATAGATAGATAGATAGATAGATAGATAGATAGATAGATAGATAGATAGATAGATAGATAGATAGATAGATAGATAGATAGATAGATAGATAGATAGATAGATAGATAGATAGATAGATAGATAGATAGATAGATAGATAGATAGATAGATAGATAGATAGATAGATAGATAGATAGATAGATAGATAGATAGATAGATAGATAGATAGATAGATAGATAGATAGATAGATAGATAGATAGATAGATAGATAGATAGATAGATAGATAGATAGATAGATAGATAGATAGATAGATAGATAGATAGATAGATAGATAGATAGATAGATAGATAGATAGATAGATAGATAGATAGATAGATAGATAGATAGATAGATAGATAGATAGATAGATAGATAGATAGATAGATAGATAGATAGATAGATAGATAGATAGATAGATAGATAGATAGATAGATAGATAGATAGATAGATAGATAGATAGATAGATAGATAGATAGATAGATAGATAGATAGATAGATAGATAGATAGATAGATAGATAGATAGATAGATAGATAGATAGATAGATAGATAGATAGATAGATAGATAGATAGATAGATAGATAGATAGATAGATAGATAGATAGATAGATAGATAGATAGATAGATAGATAGATAGATAGATAGATAGATAGATAGATAGATAGATAGATAGATAGATAGATAGATAGATAGATAGATAGATAGATAGATAGATAGATAGATAGATAGATAGATAGATAGATAGATAGATAGATAGATAGATAGATAGATAGATAGATAGATAGATAGATAGATAGATAGATAGATAGATAGATAGATAGATAGATAGATAGATAGATAGATAGATAGATAGATAGATAGATAGATAGATAGATAGATAGATAGATAGATAGATAGATAGATAGATAGATAGATAGATAGATAGATAGATAGATAGATAGATAGATAGATAGATAGATAGATAGATAGATAGATAGATAGATAGATAGATAGATAGATAGATAGATAGATAGATAGATAGATAGATAGATAGATAGATAGATAGATAGATAGATAGATAGATAGATAGATAGATAGATAGATAGATAGATAGATAGATAGATAGATAGATAGATAGATAGATAGATAGATAGATAGATAGATAGATAGATAGATAGATAGATAGATAGATAGATAGATAGATAGATAGATAGATAGATAGATAGATAGATAGATAGATAGATAGATAGATAGATAGATAGATAGATAGATAGATAGATAGATAGATAGATAGATAGATAGATAGATAGATAGATAGATAGATAGATAGATAGATAGATAGATAGATAGATAGATAGATAGATAGATAGATAGATAGATAGATAGATAGATAGATAGATAGATAGATAGATAGATAGATAGATAGATAGATAGATAGATAGATAGATAGATAGATAGATAGATAGATAGATAGATAGATAGATAGATAGATAGATAGATAGATAGATAGATAGATAGATAGATAGATAGATAGATAGATAGATAGATAGATAGATAGATAGATAGATAGATAGATAGATAGATAGATAGATAGATAGATAGATAGATAGATAGATAGATAGATAGATAGATAGATAGATAGATAGATAGATAGATAGATAGATAGATAGATAGATAGATAGATAGATAGATAGATAGATAGATAGATAGATAGATAGATAGATAGATAGATAGATAGATAGATAGATAGATAGATAGATAGATAGATAGATAGATAGATAGATAGATAGATAGATAGATAGATAGATAGATAGATAGATAGATAGATAGATAGATAGATAGATAGATAGATAGATAGATAGATAGATAGATAGATAGATAGATAGATAGATAGATAGATAGATAGATAGATAGATAGATAGATAGATAGATAGATAGATAGATAGATAGATAGATAGATAGATAGATAGATAGATAGATAGATAGATAGATAGATAGATAGATAGATAGATAGATAGATAGATAGATAGATAGATAGATAGATAGATAGATAGATAGATAGATAGATAGATAGATAGATAGATAGATAGATAGATAGATAGATAGATAGATAGATAGATAGATAGATAGATAGATAGATAGATAGATAGATAGATAGATAGATAGATAGATAGATAGATAGATAGATAGATAGATAGATAGATAGATAGATAGATAGATAGATAGATAGATAGATAGATAGATAGATAGATAGATAGATAGATAGATAGATAGATAGATAGATAGATAGATAGATAGATAGATAGATAGATAGATAGATAGATAGATAGATAGATAGATAGATAGATAGATAGATAGATAGATAGATAGATAGATAGATAGATAGATAGATAGATAGATAGATAGATAGATAGATAGATAGATAGATAGATAGATAGATAGATAGATAGATAGATAGATAGATAGATAGATAGATAGATAGATAGATAGATAGATAGATAGATAGATAGATAGATAGATAGATAGATAGATAGATAGATAGATAGATAGATAGATAGATAGATAGATAGATAGATAGATAGATAGATAGATAGATAGATAGATAGATAGATAGATAGATAGATAGATAGATAGATAGATAGATAGATAGATAGATATATATATATATATATATATATATATATATATATATATATATATATATATATATATATATATATATATATATATATATATATATATATATATATATATATATATATATATATATATATATATATATATATATATATATATATATATATATATATATATATATATATATATATATATATATATATAGGTGTACAAGTAAGAAATGCGGATGGATTTCAGACAACAGATACACACAGTTTGTGCTATGAAGATTTGACACAGCGCCATTTTGTTGTGTCATCAGCAAGTGTCAGACGCGCACGAGTGATAAATTGGAAAAGTGTATGCATAGTGCTGTGTTCAATATGTCGAAATTTATACTGAACAACGAGCATTCGCGGACAGCATAAATTTTTGTTTTCATTTGAAGAAAACTGTTCCTGAATCATACCGATTACTTCGAGAAGCTTATGGTGAACATGCTCCATCGCAAGATACGTGTCAACGATGGTTTCGGCGTTTCAGAAGTGGTGACTTCGATGCTGCAGACAAGGAACATGGAAAAGACCAGACCATGGGACCAGAGGGGCGTGGTCTATTTTGAGCTGTTAGACCCTGGGGAAACGGTTAATACTAAACGTTGCAAACAAAAAATGACCGATTTGAACCGTTCGCTGCTTGAAAAAAGGCCTGAATACCGAAAGAGGCAAAACAATGTCATTTTTCTTCATGACAATGCTCTATCACCTACGGCAAAAACCGATTTGCGGCACGTCGGAAGCACTCAGCTGGAAAGTTCTATCCCATGCGGCTCACCCACCAGACTTGGCTCCTTCCGATTACCACTTGTTGGCATCGATTGGTCAAGCACTTGCTGAGCAGCGCTTTGGTTCGTACATGGTTCGCAGCAAAAGGGGAAGATTTTTTATTGACGTGGTATTCACAAATTGCCCGAAAGATGGGAAAAATGCATAACAAGCAAATGGAGCATACTTAGAATAAAACACTTTTTATTATTCTACCGATTATAACGAGTTTTTTTTTTTTAAATCCCCATTGCACACAGTATATATACATAATTAAATCCTTTTACAATTTCAAATAAATTCACGAATTACGGTTTATTTTACACCATATTTAAAATTGCCATTTTATTTATGTTTATTTTAATAGATGAAACTTATTCGATTATTCTTTTTATTTAAAAAAGAAAATCGATTTTAAGAAAAATGCCCTAAAAAGTAAAAAATACTTTTCAATTTTACGAAAATATTGAAATTTTTTAATTATTTATATCAATTTTAATATCGAGTTTATACATATTGCAACTTTTTGAAATCTACGCTAAAATTTATGGATTTTGTAAATTGGCACCAACTTCAAAAAGTTGTAATATTTGTTTAAGTATAAACTTAATATTGAATAATTCAATTATTTAAATTTTTTCGCAAAATTTGAAAATTAGGTTACACTTTTTAGCACATATTCCTTAAAGTCATTTTTTTTAAAAGGTTTATTTTTTTATTTTTTCCATTTTAGTTAAAAAAAATTACAGGGGGGGGGGGGGTCGCCCTGTGCTATTATTCACCAAGAAATTCAAGTTGTATTTATGCCATATAAGTTATCTATCGATTTTTACACTAGATAAATTTTACACACTGGAGCTTCTATTTAGAACATGCTTACTAAAATAGAACTTAGTGATTGACTACAGAAATCAAAATATTTTTTTTCTAATAGGGGGCAGTATCTAAATGAGAACTCTGTATGAGAGATTAGATCAACACCGGCTGTTTTTTTTCTTGTGCCGGATGCCGGGTCGACGGATCTCCCAGACTACATGAATTCAACGTGATCCAATTGTAACTTTTTCACGTTGTCCGGTCCGGTAAATTTTCCGGCAACTTCAACAAAAATGCAGCCTGTGTTGAGCTCGATAATTCGAATGCCTGACCGACATCCGATTTGTCAGTTTCAATGTTTCCTCATGCACATTTTTTTAATTATTAAATAATAAAGCGGGTGCAACAAAATTAGGTGCACCCGCTAATTTCGAACCGATCTTTAATACTAAACTTAAAAAAAAGAAAGCGACAAGCAAAAATTTAAACTATATTCCTACATTTCTACCAAACATTATAATATTAGGTATTTTGTACCTAATCCAACGTCGATTTTTGATTTTTAAAAACTTTCATTTTTTTTATCATATAAAATAATCATTCTAAAAAAAAAGGAAAACCGAATTTAAGAAAATGCGTTAAGTAAAAAATAAATTTCAATTTCGTGATTAAGTTGAAAAAATTGAATTATTTAATATTAATTTTATACTTATTACAACTTTTTTTTAATTGGCGCCAAAATTTTGGTATGCATTTTGTAAATTGGCACCAACTTCAAAAAGTTATAATAAGTATAAAATTGATATTAAATAATTCAATTTTTTCAACTTATTTGCAAAATTAAAAATTATTTTTTACTTTTACTTAACGCATTTTCTTAAAGCCAGATTTCCTTTTCTTTAGAAAGCTTATTTTATTTTTCCATTTTTAGTTTTTAAGTTAGCAGGGGGCTTCGCCCACTATTATTATTCACCAAGAAATTCAAGTTGGTGCTCACATTTCTTCCAAGTATTAGATCAGATTTAATAAATGCCGGATAAACAAAACTATATTGTCTCAACATTGTATCTCTCTATTTTAAAAAAAGTAAGCCCTAGGGGGAATTTTTAGTTCTTTCAATGTTATTCAGATTGTATCTCAAAATGTATAAATAATAAAATTACGAAATTAAGTGAATTTGTTAAGAAATGTTTGATAAATAAGAAGAATATATTTTTGTGTCAATACTGTTATTAGTTTATAAGTTATTTAATATTAAAGTCGTCATTGATAAAATTTCGCTTACAAGTAATTTTGTCCGTCGAGTTTCTGAAACACTATTAAGAGGAGAGATCCAATTTTTTTAGGGAGTGTACAAATAGGTTTGAACTGGAAATCCAAGTAAGCATTTTTTTAAATTCGAAATAGTTTTGGATTTATAAATTTTTTAAACATTTAAACACGCTCCACATTTTGAAGTTTTTTCACACTCATTTTTGAAAAGGGATTTCTAAAATGCTATAAGTCATTTAAAATGACATATTTTCTTATTCAAAAAAATATATTAATGTTCGCTAAAACTTCCTCTTTCTGATGTTATAAAGATTATATTTCTATCTTTATAATTAAATTAGATATGGTCAATTAAGATAGGTATAAAAAATAGCGAAGAAGGATTAAAATGTCGGATATTTCGAGCAAATTTTAATTTGCGACTTTTTGTCTCATTGTTCCGCTTGCATCTCAAAAGATAAAATTCCTAAAATTATGAAATTATGCCAGTTTATTAAGAAATGTTTGGGAAATAAGGTGAATATATTTGTTTTTTAATACGATTAGTATATCAGACGTTATTTTATGTTAAAGTCATAATTTTTGAAAATTTCGAACACAATTCATACATTTTTGGATACTTGTCTTCCAATTTTCAATAAAAAAATAAATAAAAAATTAGGGACATAGATAAAACTATTGGCTACAAATGATCCAGAGCGTTTGTGAAAATTCGATTTAGTTTTGTAGTTATAAATTTTTAAATAATTGACGAAATGTCTGAAATAATCGTCAATTTTACGCGTAAAATTTTAAGGGATAAATTAAAACTGCTCTAAGTAGTTCAAAAGTATACTTTTTTCCCGTTAAAAAAATAAAGTTATGTTCGTAAAATCTTCCTTTCTTGAATGGTATCAATACTGAAATTCTATCTTAAAAAATAAATTAGATGTAACTATTTATGTGAAGTACTATAATTATTATTAAAAGATATTTCGGAACGAAATGCCAACATTGGCAAAATGCCAACATGTATTTGGCTGCCAACGGCGAATTATTATCAGCGCCAATTCTCAATTATCTTACTTTATATAAATAAAAATTGGCGAATAGGCTTATTTATGCTTGGCGCGTTTATGCTGTTGTTTGTTTACACATGTTTCGCTTTTCAATGAGCAGAAACAATTGCGTTGAAGCAGTTCTACAGTTGAGCTTTTCCAGTTATCAGGCCCACCACAACGGGGGGGGGGGGGGGGGATTGGGGGGAAGCATGCCTCCCCCCCTCCCCTCTGTAAACTTGAAACCTTAAAAGTTGGGAATTTCGAGTATTAAAATTCCCTGAGTTGGGAAAATTTATGCCTCAGGCAAATTATTATTATTAGCAAATGAAAGTGACGGAAAACTAGAAATTGCCAAACTTGTATTAATGTGAAACTTAAATTAGACCTCAAAACGGAAAACTGCATTGGAACATGCGTGCGAAAAATCAATACTTTCGAAAGAACTGTTTAATATTACCTATAAAAAAGCTGAAAATGTCTATAAGTTGGAACTGGGAATTTTTTTAGCACTGTTGCGTTGTGAATTTCGAATCGTTAAGTGTGGTCTGGTTAAATAACGTCGCACTAGAGCTGCACATTGAACTATTGGCGTTGGTTCGAGCAAAGCGCGCTTGATTGGTTATTGGTACGTATTTACTTAGTACATCAAGGACGCTTTGGTTCGAGGACTTTCTCGAAGAAAAGACCCGGGAACGATGCCTCATATTTTCTAACATAGGTCAGATAACGAGGACAACACTTCAGCTGGTACCCGACGTCCTTAAGTTGGGAATTTTGAATCGTTCAAGTTCGGAATTTCGGATCGTTAAGTTGGGAAATTTCTTGTAACAACATCCGAAAAAAAAATTGTGTGACGGCCCTGACAGTAATAATTTATATAACTAAAAAAAGTATTATTGTTAGGACACATTGTCATTGTCTACAGTGTATTAAGCCGATATTGGTTTGCGAAGCAAACTAAAAAGGATTGCGCAGCAATCCTCCGGGGGTTGGTGGAGCGTCAGCGGAGCAGGGGACGGAGCCCCCTAGTATTGTAAAACAATATATATGCATGCTAGTAAATGCCGGATGCACGAAATGTAATTGTTGTGAAATCTTTATTCAACAATGAAAACATTTTGAAATCGGATAATTTGTTTTAAAAAACTCCGGTTATTTGATATTTTCGGATATATAACAGCCGAATAATCGATTATTTTTTCCACTTTTTGGCTATGTGGATTTTTTTCTCTTCAACAAAAAAAAGAATTTTCGAATTCGGACAATATCTTTTTTTCTAACGGTCCGGTTAATTGAGAATTCCGGATAGTTAAATGCCGGATATTTTTTGTCAAAAGGTGCCCAAGTGAAACATCCCATATCCAACAAAAAAAATGTCCAAATATCGGAATTTGAACAGAAACCTAGCGCGAACATACATAAAAAAAATACATAACAGTCTAATTGTTAACCTGACTCCTTGGCGCGCAATTTGGCGGCTTTAATTTAGTAATTTAAAGCTTCTGGCGGTATTATTTTGGAGTTTTGGTTTGCGCGCTGTTCAGTCGGTTAAAAATAGCTTTTACTACAAGTGCCTTATCAAATCAAAAATACATTATCAATGTATTCTTTAAATATTTGTAAGCAAACTCTGATATTTATTAAATTAACTAATAGTTATATTTAAAGGTGAAAGTAAAAAAAATTAATGTGGGAAGACGGTTTTTGAAATTTGACGATCAGGTCAAAAGGGTGACCTTATATTTTATAAGATATATTGCACTGTTACCTGTGCCTCGACTCCTTTAAATGGTTAAAATATACACCGTTAAAAATAGATATTCAAAAATAAGTAAAATGTACTCAGTTTTGAATACATTCGATACTTATCATGGTTCCGAATACATAAGTTTTATTTTTGAAAAAGACATTTACACAAAAATGATTAAAAAGGAATAAAAAGAGCAGTTGCTTGCCTACATAGGCATAGGCAGCTTTCATAAATCACTTTAAATTAATATCGAAAATTACAACCAAAACGTACCAGGAATCGAACAAAGATTCTCATTCACCGCATTCCAGTGTCTTATCAGTTAAACAACCAGAGCGACTTGAAGAAGTTAACAGAAGAACTATTAAATAGGTGTGCCAAAAAGAATAGGAAGTATGATAAATGAGTTGTAATAACTTAGTTTCCATTTAAGCAATCGACATCAAATAATGTAGAAAACCATCTTCCGAACACCTATTTTAAGTTTGTCAGTTTTATTTGTTAAGATCGCTTGAAAACAAGCTGAGATCAGCAATATTAAATCACACTTATCATTTTTGCGAATATACAATTACTTAAATTTGAGTACGTCATCGCTCATTTACTATGCGATTGTAATAAAAAAAAACGAATAAGTTCATGTACTAATTTTTAAGTACATTTTTTATAGTGTATAATTAGAATACTTACCACATTTATATTCGTCGTAACCATCGGCACAATCAGAAACACCATCACAGATACCCAGTCTAGGGACACAAGTGTTGTTCATAGGACACAAGTAACCATCTGTGCAAATCACAGTTGCCGTGGTAGTTGGTGCGTATAGAGGCGATGGGGTAATCGTATTTGGCGCATATCTTGACAGAATTTCAGGAATATCTATACGTGTAAAGAAAAGAGATTAAAATTAATTTAAACAGTTTTTAAATACCTTTAATCTTCATCACAGAGTTATTACATGCAATATTTGACGGTTTAAAACAAACACAGAACAGATAAGCTTGTTTTACGTTAAACGTTTTAAAATGCAACTGCTTGGATTATCAGGATAGAAATGCTATGTTACATTTTGCGGGTGATTCACTCCGACATTACAACCCCTTAATAAATAGCACAATTGCCATAAATTGAATCTATTTTAATAAGATATTAGGCATCAAAGCGTATAAAATCTTTAAACATCAAGACTGGTAATTTTCGACTTAGTGATTTGTTCATGTCCTTCTATTGTCGAGTTATTTCGTTGATTGTCCATTTCTAATGGCGAGTTATTTCGTTGAGTGTCCATTTCTATTGACGAGTTATTTCTTTAAGTGTCCATTTCTATTGACGAGTTATTTCTTTAGGTGTCCATTTCTGTTGACGAGTTATTTCGCTGAGTGTCCATTAATATTGACGAGTTATTTCGTTGAGTGTCCATTTCAATTGACGAGTTATTTCGTTAAGTGTCCATTTCTATTGACGAGTTAGTTCTTTAAGTATCCATTTCTGTTGACGAGTTATTTCGCTGCGTGTCCATTACTATTGACAAGTTATTTCGTTAAGTGTCCATTTCTATTGACGAGTTATTTCTTTAAGTGTCCATTTCTGTTGACGAGTTATTTCGTTATAAGTGTACATTTCTATTGACGAGTTTTTTGTTGATTGTCCATTTATATTTAAGAGTTAATTTATTACGAAGCAATAATGGTTATATTTTATTATAATCTGAATGATACTTCTGAGAAAATTTCTTAATTAAAAATTTCTTTGTGGTTGTCTTGAAAATTGTCTTGTTTGATTAAAAAAACATTCTTAATGCCTATCGTTTTATTCAGTGACTACAAAGCACAGGTATTTTTGATATTTTATACTAAATATTAAAAATGTAGATACCGTTACCCGCGGTTTCACACGCGTTAACAAAACGTTATTCCATTGATTCGTTCACCTCGTTTACTCCTTCTTTTTTATGTTCTCGAAGGCAAAATAACTGGTATGTTCAAACATCCCCGGCAACATCTCAGAATGTTAACTTTTCCGTTAGATTTTCCCGTTATATTATTCAAACATCCCCGGCAACATCTCAGAATGTTAACTTTTCCTTGAGTTTTCTCTTTGAAGCATATAGTCAGGAAGAGTTATATCTCCAAAGAAATTTTTGATCGCCAACTTTCGATAGTTTAAAGCAATAAATACATGTTCATTCATTTTAAAGTATTTCATTGTTGTCAAGTTCTTTCGATTTTACTTCTAAAAGCTGTAATCAGTATAAAATTGATATTAAATAACTTAATTTTTTCAACTCGTTCGTAAAATTAAAAAATATTTTTTTACTTTTTAACGCATTTTCATTTAAAGTCGGTTTTCCTTTTTTTTTAAATATTTTATTTCTTCTATTTAGTTTTTAATTTAGCATGGGCTCCTCCCCCTGCTATTCTCCCCAAGAAATTCAAGTAACAACTTGTGCTCGCATTTTGTCTGCACAATGTATATTGCAAAACAATTCTATCCATGCCAATAAATGCTGGGTGAATAAAATGAAATAGTTGTACAAACTTTGTTCAGCAATTAAAATATTTTTAAAGCGGATAAATTGTTTAGCCGGAAAACCGATTATTTATTGTATTTTTGCTTAAGTGGATTTTTGTCTATCCATCAAAAAAAGAACTTCCGAAATCGCACAATGATATTTTTCAAACGGTCCGGTTAATTGAGCATTCCGGATAGTTAAATGTCGGATAACCGGATTTTTTTTCAAAGGTGCCCAATAGAAACATACCCTATCCGACAAAAAAGAAATCGTCTAAATATCTGGATAAGAGCAGAAATCTTGCACGAACATACATTAAAAAAAATACGTAACAATCGCATTAATAACCTCCTTACTTGGCGCCCAATTTGGCAGTTTTAATTTAGAGTTTCTGGCGTTTTATTTAAAGTTTTGGTTGGCGCGCTTTTCAGTCGGTTAAATATAGCTTCTAACCGTTATAATAATAAAAAAAAAACTAAACAGAATTTTTAAATGTCAAGTCCCAAGTGTACAGTTAGATGTTGGATAATATCTATACATAAATTTTCAGACATATCCGAGTATAGGAAGGTAGTGTTTTGCGTGCCACACAAACACACAGACTCGTTTTCTTCATTATTATTATTATTATTATTCTTCATTATTATTATAGATTAAAGTCAGTTGAAACAATTTTCAATTTATATTCTCTATTTTCCAAATCCTTTTCTGCTATAAAATTTTAAAGGTCAATTACCACAGTCTTTTTCATCCGACGCATCTCCAGTACCACAATCTCGATCTCTGTCACAAACATAATTTTTACTAATACATTTCTTAGACACGAAGCACAAGAACTGGTCATTTGTACACGTTCCTAAAAATGAACAATCAGGAAATCAAAAATCATTTCTAGTTAAAATAAAATATACTTTTTTTTAAAGGAAAACCGAATTTAAGAAACATGCGCTAAACAGTAAAAAATAATTTTCAATTTTACAAACTAGTTGAAAATATTGAATTATTTAATCAGCGGCGTAGCCAGGATTGTTCGATAGGGGGGGGGGGGGGGGTTCATAAATTATTTTTGGTCTGACCAAAACCAAATAATTTTTTTTATTAAAAATTGATTTGAACAATTTTTAACTAATACTTTTAATTAATAATTTGAATAAAATGTAATTAATAATTTGAATAAAATGTAATTAATAATTTGAATAAAATGTAATTAATAATTTGAATAAAATGTCATTAATAATTTGAATAAAATGTCATTAATAATTTGAATAAAATGTTATTAATATTTTGAATAAAATGTAATTAATAATTTGAATAAAATTTAATTAATAATTTTAAATTAGTAATTTTAATTAATCATAATAATTTTTAAGTAGTAATTTTAAATTTGTAAATAATTCTTTAATATATAATTAAAAATAACAGAATAATAATCATTATTTTCCGTTTAATTTTATCATGCATGACAATGGCGTGACATGGGGGAAGAGGTTTCATTGGTTGCGTGACACAACAAAATGGCGCATTGCGGCAAAATCATAACGGAAATTGGCGTTGCTTGTAAAAAAAACATTAATTTGTAGAATCTGTGAAGCTAGACAATGGAAAAATGCTTGCCTAATCATCAGCACGAGATGCAGCTCAGCAGAAAAAAACTTTAACTCCCAACTTAACGATTCGAAATTCCCAACTTAACGATTCGAAATTCCCAACTTAACGATTCAAAATTCCCAACTTAACGGCGTCGGGTACGGATACCAGCTCGGGTGTTATTCTCGTTATCTGACCATGATTAAAAAATACGAGGTATTATTCCCAGGTCTTTCCTTCGAGATAGACCCGAACCAACGTTGTGGCACGCAACATTTGTTGCGTGCATGTTCCAGTGCAGTGTCCGTTCTAAGGTTTAACGAACGATGTGCAGCTTTAGTGCGATATTAATTAACCAAACCAAACTTAACGATTGGAAATTCGGAACACAACAGTGCTAAAAATTCCTAGTTCCAACTTATCAACTTTTTTATAGGATAATTTTATTGTGGAAGTCATAGGGGGGGGGAGGGGGAATAACAAATACAGCTATTTTCTGAAAATGGTAACGTGATCTGTAAATAGTAGGAGTCAAAGGAACTCGACAGCTGTGCTAACCCAATAGCCATTGCTAATCTTAACATAAATAATATAATATTCAAAAACAAAAAGTACCTACATACCAATATGACCATATTTATCAAGTAGTATTTCAATTCTAAAATTTTTAAATAAATAACCATTTTAATTCTAAATTAATCAATTCAGGAAAACTGGAATTTAAATTATTATAAATAAATTCAATAAACTTAAAAGTATTCAAAGAGAGAGTCCTCCGAAGTTAAAGTTAAAACGAAACACATATCGCATAAAATTAGGTAAAGAGAATAGGTACTGAAAGATGCCGTCCTCCGCGCATAAAATTTTTGGGGACTCTGAATGATTTTTTTTAACCGAACCGAGGGGTGAATTAAATAAAAGAACCCATGGAAAGTTCTGGAAGTTTCTATTAGAAACCGGTAAAAAAAAATAGAGAGAAAAACAAAAAGGAAAACGCACTGCGTCAACATTACACAATATCAGGACACAATATGGGAAGATTCAACTAACCAATCACAAAACGAAACAAAAAAAAATCCTAGACACGAGACGATAAATTTATAAGGGACTGGCGCGCCAGTCCCATATATTCAAAGCGCCATGGCGCTTCGAATATTAGCTCGAAAAAATTTTACATTGTGGAAGGCAAAACCAATAGAGTTATATGAAACAAAAGTGATTTTCGAATAAAAGGAGTGGATTTTGATTTAGACAATCACACCTAACACAATTAAAAGAGAAGTTATTTTAATCGGACTCACCCCGGTGCGATGTGCCTGCATGTGGGGTAGACCAGGAAATGAGACACGTGTTTTCTCTATAGAAATCAAAGAAAAAATCTCTTTTTTTTTTGCCCTTTTTATTTTTCAAAAAAATAATTTTGATTTTAAACTGGCTATGGGGGGTTCTAACCCAAAGTAACCCAATGCTGGCTACGCCACTGTATTTAATATCAATATTATATGAATTACAACTTTTTAAAATCGGCTACAAAGTTTATGTATGAGTTTTGTAAAGTGGCTCCAACTTCAAAAAGTTGTAATAAGTATAAAATTGATATTAAATCATTCAATATTTTCAACTCGTTCGTGAAACTAAAAATTATTTTTTACTTTTTAGCGCATTTTTCTTAAAATCGGTTCTCCTTTTTTTTACACAATATTTTATTTTTCCCTTTTTCGTTTTTAGTTTAACAGGAGGTTTTGCCCCCTGCTAAACTAAACTGTTCACAAAGAAATATATAAAAAAATTAGTTATGGTCCCATTTTCACTCAACAATGTTGCAAAACAATCCCTATCCATGCCAAAGAATGCTGGGTATACGAAATGTCATTGTTGTACAAGAAACTGTTTAACATACTTCCAACAAGGGGGTGTTGTTGGAGAAACTGTTTAAAAAAAAAGCCGAGTTAATCGATATTTTCGTACATATAACAGACGGATAACCGAATTTTTTTGCAATTTTTGCTATGTGGATTTTTCTCAATCCAACAAAAATAAAATTTCGAAATCGGACAATATTTTTTTTCAAACAGTTCGGTTAAATGCGAAATTCCGGATAGTTAAATGCCGGACAACCCGTTATTGTTTTCAAAATGTTCCCAAGTGTGACATCCGCTATCTAACAAAAAAGAATTTTCCGAAAAAGAAAAGAAAGAATATCTGAATTAGAACTGAAATCTCGAGCGAACATACATAAAAACAGTCGAATTGATAACCTTTTGGCGCGCTTTGGAGGTTTTAATTGATAGATTTTGGGTATTATTATACAGTTTCGGTTGGCGCACTTTTCAGTCGGTTAATAAAGAATTTATTACTAGTGTCATAAGTTGATATTTTTTTTCCCAAATAGAAATTTAAAAAAAAAAATGGTTTTTTAAAAACAAACATCGACTTTAAGAAAAATTTACTGTTAAAAATAGGTATTCAGAAATTAGTGAAACATTGAATACATTTGATTCTTATCATGGCTCGGAATACATAAATTTCAATTAAAAAAAAAATACGTGTACTTAAATATCTGAGTGCAGCAGCTAAAAATTAATAAAAAGAGCAGATGCTAGCCTACATAAGCTGCCTTCATAAATCACTTTCAATAAATATGGACAATTACATCCAAGAGAATCGAACCCAGATCTTCAGGCACCGCTGTCTATAGCCTTATGTGTTAAGATGCCAGGACAACGTTAAGAAGTTATAAACAGAAGTAATGTTAAAAAGGTGTCCCAAAAGAATGGGAAGTATGATAATTGAATTGTAATAGCTCAGTTTCCATTTAAGCAATCAACGTCAAATAATGTAGAAAACCATCTTCTGAACAACTATTTTAAGTTTGACAGGTCGCTTTGTTAAGATGGATAAAACAGAAGCTGTGATTAGCAATATTAAATCACACTTCTCATTTTTGCGAAACTATGTTTACTTAAACTTGAGTACGTCATCGCTCATTTACGATGCAATTGTACTCAAAGAAAAACGAGTACGTTCATGTACTCATTTTGAAGCACCCTTTTTTAACAATGTGCGCAAAAGAGTAAAAACATAACTTTAATTTTTCAAATAAGTTGAAAAATTTGATTTATTTAATACCAATTTTATACTTAATACATTATTTTTGAAATCGGCGCCAAAATTTAGGTATGTTTTTTATAAGTTGGCACGAACTTCAAAAGGTTATAATAAGTATGAAATTGATATTAAATAATAATTTTTTTTTTGTTCGTAAAACTAAAAATTATTTTTTACTTTTTAGCGCATTTTTCTTAAAGTCGGTTTTCCTTTATTTTTAAAAAGATTATTTTACTTTTCCCTTTTAAGTTTTTAATTTAGCAGGGGGTACTTTGCCCCCTGCTATTATTCACCAAGAATTTCAACTTGTTGCTCACATTTTTCCGCGTCTCGGATCTGGTATAATAAATACCGAGTAAACTAAACTAAATTATCTCAACAATGCATATTTTAAAACAATCCCTATCCATGCAAATAAATTCTGGGTAAACAAAATGTCATTTTAATATTACTTACCACAGCCGACCTCGTCCGACACATCTTCTAAAAACACAGGGCCTTCTACACCCAAAGGTCCTAGAATGCAATTGTGTATTCCGTCACAAACGAAATTATTCGAAATGCATTTCATACTCCCAGAACAAAAGTGCTGATTGTAACGGCACCCTAAAAATGGACAATAAAAATAAATTATTGAAACAGAATGAATATTTAAACAAATCATTTTAATATCACCAAAATTGATGTATAATGTACAACGTCATTGACGACAAAATTGACGTGTAGCGCCACTTACGTCAAATTGACGTCATTGATGTCAAAATTGACGAGAAACGTCATTGACGTCACAATTGACATATAACATCATTGATATAAAAATTGACGTGAAACGTCATTGACGTCACAATTGACGTGTAATGCCATTGATATGACAATTGACATATAACATAATTGATATTACAATTGAGGTGTAAAGTCATTGATGTCAAAATTGACGTGAAACATCATTATGTCACAATTGACATAAACATCATTGTTATCAAAATTGACGTGAAACGTCATTGACGTCACAATTGACGCGTGTAATGTCATTGATATGACAATTGACATATAACATAATTGAAGTCACAATTGACGTGTAACGTCATTGACGTCAAAATTGACGTGAAACATCATCAACGTCATAATTGACGTGTAACGTCAGGGAGGATTCAAGATATTTTTTGCAAAATATATATTTTACAGCTAAAAATTAAACTATTTTTAAGTGTACACATAAAATTGGGATACATTTTTTTTTTTTTTTGCAAATTTCCAATACTGTGTCAACGGTTTCAAGGCATCTCAAGATACAATGGCATTCTGGAATCTATGAAAATGATAATAAAAATACCAAGCTTGTTTTTGTATTACACTCAATTGGCTATAAGCAATATAAAAATGCAAGAAAAATGAAATCAACATATTTCCAATAAAAAAAAAAGTTAAAAAAATGAAATTGTAGTTAACTCAAACTAAACAGTTTATATCAAAGAACATAACAGTACATATTAGGGCATATTTACAAAGTACAAATCTGTTAAGAAAATAGAAATTTTCTCCATTGTAGAAAGTAGTGTACTATATTTTCATTAGGGCTTGGATTATCATCCTTCCAAATACATTTTTCCTTCCTTTGTCTATGTTGCTTCTTTAGTGCATGGTGCCGGCCCCTAGGCTACAGTCTATGTAGCCTATGCCTAAATCCGGTCCTGCGTCCTATCATAATCTATCAAAATTCATATTAACCCACTGACGCTCACACGATTTTTGCAATTGTAAAGTTGTTGGGTCAGATTTACTGTACGGTCACCCTTGGCGCGATTTTTTCCACATTTGGCAATAAATTTTTTAAATGGCAACCCCTCTCCGACCCGATAAGAAATTGCAGCAACCCTATTGGACAACAGCTGTTTTCTTTCGATCTCGCTTGTGCAAAAAGACGCAAAATTGGCGACTTTTGGCGAGATTTTGAAAAAGTCGCGAAGGGTGACCGTACAATAAATTTTTACCAAGTTATTTTCACTCCTTGGAAGCTTAAATTCTTTTTCCTAGGCGTGCGCTTTCATGTTTATTTTTACCAAAATTTAAATTCATTGTAACGAGAGAGCTTTCAAAGCATACCTAAAAAATTAGATTTTAAAAATATTGGAAAAATGGAATATTTTCATTAAATTTAAAAATTGAGTGTATTGAAAACTGGAGATCCCTGAACGTGATATCACGTCCATGACCGTGAGAGGGGTAAAAAGTAGATCTACGTTAAAGCACTAGGAGCGTTCCCAACACACCCTAGAATATAGAATAGATAGCACGTTCTGTGCTAGATTAATAAAAACAATATGAATCTTAAAATTAGAAATGTATACTTACCACACTCAAAGCCTTGGATAAATGCCAAAATTAGAATGATGTTCTTCAGCACCATGTCTTCTAAATTCCCTTTGACCGCGTTTAACAATGACCAGAGTCGTAATTGCGAATGGCAAACGAACAACGTATTGCAACCATCTGAAGATTTGCTTCGACAGATAACACTTGCTATCAAATCGCCGAATTCCAGGAATCGGACACTATCAGAAAACTTCACTATCCAAATAATTTAAAATTTGTCACCTGATCAATTGCAATCGTTAGTGGGAAGAATTTCAACACGTGCAAATGTTTTATACTTTCACAATCAAATAGTAAACTTACCACTTTGAAAGGTTAAATTTGGCAGAAATTTATTCCGTCGAGGTACCGAGAAGCGAAGCTTCTATAACCCTTTCAAATTAATTATTTTAAAGCATGAATTGTGCATGAATTAAAGTTTTCCATGAGGTAAGAGGACGTAAACAGGACAAAACAACAAAAAAACATACATAAAGGCCAAAAGTCTGCTTAACAAATTCCCGAGAGAATCAGTAAGGACGTGGAATGAGACAAGCGATAGGTCAGGGAGATGGTGTCTGGCGACAACAAATGAAGTGAGGTTTCAAATCTCCAATTCCCAGGAAAAACAACTTCCCGTAGAAAAGGTAACTTGTAAAGTGGTAAATGAGCGAAAAGTGATTTTCCTCAATATCATGGGGTAGACCAGAATTGATTCTGGTTTCAATACATTAAGAGAATTAACTTGTAGCTCTTAACGCAAGGCAGGGAGAAAAACCTCCAGCGCCAAGCATTGCAACAGGAAGATAGAATAGGAAATTAATCTTTGAAAGGTTAAATGACAACTAGGGTCATTATATACTCCCCGAAGACTTTAGAAACAAAGTTTGAAACTAAGTTAAAAAAGTTTGAAACCAAGTTAACAAATTATGAAACTAAAAAAAGGAAGCAACTGCTTTTCAGTATTTTAAAGAATTCTAAAAACTACACTAACTTATTTTCAGACCTCGGGGAGAAGCGTAATTAACGTCGTACTAATTAAACTAAACTAAAATCTAAGTTTGGTTTGGTTAATTAACGTCACACTATAGCTGCACAATGGGCTATTGACGACGGTTCGGGGCCTATCTTGAAGGAAACAGGAGCCCCAGTTGCTCAGTTGGAAGGCGTTCAGCTACTAATCAGAGGATTGGTGGTTCGAATCCGTGCAATGGACTTGACATGGAAAGTAAAAAAGTAGTGATCTTCAGAGGGTTGCCAGCTTCGCTACAAAAATACTAGAAAGTCGTCCAGAATATACAACAAATTATACTGGCTTGTATACGGGACTGGTGCACGATAAATCTGATCGGTGTCCAAAGTCCCGACGTCTATTGAAGGCGTTGGGTGCTACTTCAGGTGTTTCCTCGTCATCTGACCATGGTTGTAAAATAACGAGTTGCATGTATGAATGTGTGTGTGAATGTGTATGTCTTCCCGGGTCTTTCCTTCGAGATTGAACCCGAACCGTCGCCAATAGCCCACTGTGCAGCTCTAGTGCAACGTTAATTAACAAAACCAAACCAAACCAAACCAAACGAAACACCCGGGAACGATGCCTCGTATTTTAGAAGTATTGTCAGATGACGAAGAAACACTTGAACTAGCACACAACACTTTCAATAGTGACTTTGGTGACTTTGGATTCGTGACTTTGGACCCCGATCAGTTTATCGTGCACCAGTCCCGTATAAACCCCAATAATTTTTGGGGATGTTCTGGTTCGGTTTGGTTAATTTACGTCGCACTAGAGCTGCACAGTGGGCTACGGCGGTGGTTCGGGGCCTATCTCGCAGGAAAGACCCGGGGACGATGCCTCGTATTTTTGAACCATGGTCTAATGCCGAGGACCACACCTGAGCTGGCACCCAACGCCTTCAATAGACGTCGGGACTTTGGACCGCGATCAGATTTATCGTGCTTCAGTCCCGTTCCCGTATTCGTATATCGTCATCTGACCATGGTTCTAAAATAACGAGGTACATGTATGAAGGTGTGTGTGAATGTGTATATGTTCCCGGGTCTTTCCTTCGAGATTGACCCCGAACTGTCGCCAATAGCCCACTGTGCAGCTCTAGTGAGACGTTAATTAACAAAACCAAAACCAAACCCGTTCCCGTATATACACGCCGTTAATTTTTGTGAAGGTTCTGGTTTGGTTTTGTTAAGTAACGTCGCACTAGAGCTGCACAGTGGGCTATTGGCGACAGTTCGGGGTCAATCTCGAAGGAAAGACCCGGGAACACATTCACACACACATTCATACACACACCTCGTTATTTTAGAACCATGGTCAGATGACGAGGAAACATCTGAACTGGCACCCAACGCCTTCAATAGACGTCGGGACTTTGGACCCCGATCAGATTTATCGTGCACCAGTCCCGTATACACGCCGCAGTATAATTTGTTGGATATTCTGGACGACTTTCTAGTATTTTTGCCCCCACACTTTTGGATGTTGCCCCTCACTTTTTTAATATTGCACTTTTTAAAAATAACCCCAACACCCCCACTTTTACTGACGGTCAATGGTCGAAATTTGTCTTGCCCTCACCCCTCACACACACTTCGTGACCTCTTTATCTTGCCCCCGCACTTTTGGCACCCATAATCGCCGCCACTGCACTGCGGAGCATTGCGCAAAAAATTTTAACGTTGATCCCTAAAAATAGAGAAGACAATACCTTTTTGATCATCTCACTAGAAATACCAGATGCTGGTCTAACCCAGTAAAATAGGGAATAATAACAGAGAGAGCATAATTATTTTTCACGCATTATATACATGAATACTCTAACGTTTACAGAACACCCCTTCTCCCTAACGCTAACTTTATGTTTGCATTTATAGTAATTTCATTATAAATATGCTTTTGACTACATTGCTGCCTGACATCCGGAAATTTAATATACTATAGACAATGTGTATTTTTGGTTTGTTTTAGTTTTCCAGGGACCCACTACCTCTCTCCCTTATGCATCAGGGCCTGATTACCGAATAGAGGTCCGTGAAACCCAGGCTTATACACTTTATATTTTTGAAGGGCCCCCAACTCACTCACAAGGGTGAACTCACACATTTTATATAAATATATTTAATACCCCCTAACATATATTTTTCTACTAAATTTAGCTATAAAAAATTGCATTACAAATTTTAATTAAAAAAAATTGCCACTTGTGTTTTGTTCGAATATTGAAAAAAAACCTCAAAAGATACAGATTATAAATACTCATTACTTATTAATATATTTTGCTATATTATTTATAATGTGTTTAATTTTAACGTCATTCAGGGGCAAGTATTTGAGTGCACGTAAGAGTTCGATTCGATTTTCTAGGGTATATTTAAGAGTCACGGGGGCCCCCATTTAAAAGTGGGATTCCCTTGCTTCAATGTCTTAATCAGGTCCTGCCCTTATGCGATAGAATTATATTTATTATAATGGACAGTATGCATGAGCTTATAGTCAAGATTAAAATTGTGGAAAAAAAACAAAAGTACATTTTTTTGAAGATGCCTTTGTGATTGGTGGAAGACAGACGCACCAATCACAGAGGTGTAACAGACGCAGTTATATGCACTTATCAATCCCCCATTTGTATGCACTATTGAAGGAAACACTATGGTCTTACATAGTATTCATTATTTATTAAGTGTAATACATAATTTTTTTTAGTTGTTTTCTTGGTTTTTAGTTTGACAATACTAAAGGAGATATTTTGTTCTTTAAATAATCTAACTAAGCCTGTACTATGATGTTTCTAGTTGTGTAAAACTTTCCTTAATTAAAATATATGAACATTTTATTAAGGAAATAGGAAAGAACCTTAGTGTGCGTTGATACAAATGTTCTTACATCTCCATTGATTTTAGCCTAGTAATAGGAGAACTTTAATGGGGTATCAATTAAAATGTTAATTTGGGAAAGAATGCTTTATATTAAAAAATCAGCTTTTGTATTAAAAAAATCCTGAAGGGAAAATGGTTAGTAAATATACATTTCATTATAATACAAAACAAACACAATAATTTGTATAGTTTTTTTTTTTATCAAATTTTATTTTATGTAAAAATATGCTCAGTTGGTAAGGCGTTCAGCTACTAATCAGAGGATTGGTGGTTCGAATCCGTGCAATGGACTTGACATAGAAAAGTAAAAAAGCAGTGATCTTGCGATCGCAGGGTTGCCAGCTTCGCTACAAAAATTCTAGAAAGTCGTCCAGAATATCCAACAAATTATACTGGCGTGTATACGGGACTCGTGCACGATAAATCTGATCGAGGTCCAAACTCCCGACGTCTATTGAAGGCGTTGGGTGCCAGTTCAGGTGTTTCCTCATCATCTGACCATGGTTCTAAAATAACGAAGTGCATGTATGAATGTGTTCCCGGGTCTTTCCCTCGAGATTGACCCCGAACCGTCGCCAATAGCCCACTGTGCAGCTCTAGTGCGACGTTACTTAACAAAACCAAACCTTGTGTAAAAATATAATGAAAATCTGACTGATTAAAGTTGTAAACTGTGGAATATTTCATTAAGAATCATTAGTTATTGTATACATTTTCTCCCTAGTCTTTTTTTATTCTTCATGTCACATAGTAGCATTTATATACCCAACAATTAAAGTTATTTCTTGAACAGGTGGAGGAATTTGAATCAGCTGTGGTTGAGTTTTACTTTACAGGTTTATAAATAATTCACAGTCCCATAATTTAATATGCACAAAAGAAAAATTATACTAAGCAGCATTTAAATTTATACTATACTAATACATATGGTTTGGTTAATCAACGTCGCAGTAGAGCTACACAGTGGGCTATCTCGAAGGCTAATATATATGTATAAACAGCATTACAACACAAATTTACTTTCTTTATGTTAGGATTCACTCTTGCTTTGGCTCTCAGTTGTGAACTTAAAAACACTTGTGATTGATACCAGGAATACATTAAACATGGATTCAAAAACAAGCGTCATTTAGTTATGTCTTAAGAAGCTTCCACCAGATGACTTGAAAACCAACAGTTTTGAGGACTCTTCTTGGCATAAGCTTCATTAAATCATATATAGACTATATATAATAAGGATTTATCAAAACAATAGAAAAAAAAAGAATAAGAACAACACAGTTTATAGGAAGACCAATTATAGTATTAAAAGCAATAATAACAAATTTTTTTTAGCACAGATATCCATATTAAAATATTTTCAAAGTAATGGTTTGTTTTTGACATTTGCCAAATGCCAGGAAAAGTAGTATACAAGTCTAAATTATACTCATTTTTTAAAAAAAATTTTAATTCAATTATTAAAATGTGTTTGAAAACATTAGCTACCAATGAATAATTACTAAGTTTTTCACAATAACATTTAAGCCTGTAAACGTTGAAGTGTTTGTAAATAACATCTTGGCAATATATACAAAATTATGAATTTGCCATTTTTACTAAACAAAAAGGAGATGGGATAAATGAATATTTGGCCCATATATTGAACATCTGTTTAGGCCGAATACTTTTGATATTCGGCCAATCATCAGCCGAATAGCTGTCGTAGCAGCAGGGTGCGAAAACGGGGTTTGGAAGTAAAATGTACAATTTTTAAATCACTTTCTGACTATATGACTGCTAATGTAATTTCACTATTTATGTAAGCAATTGATCATTTAGTAACAAAAAAAAAATTAATATTCAACACAAAACACACATAGCATCATACTTTGCATTTTTTTTTTATCATTTGAAAGTTAAAAATACTAGCAGGTTACATGATTTCAAGACATTACTTTTCTGGGTTTTGTTGTACACAGTTGCACAGCACACCAGTTATAAGAATTTGTTAACTTGAATACAAATAAAGAAAAGATTATATAAATAAAGTGTACAATGACAGGAGGCACACATAACAAAATTGTCTTTTCTACTATAAAACTCTTTTGTTGAATAATTTAAGTGGTGTAACTTTTGTCACATTTGATATATTTTTAATTGTAATTATATTTTATTCAAGTTCACAGGCCCCTGTGCCGATTTAACTACTGCATTGGTTCCATCCCTTTAATCCACTGAGAAAGTATTGATACTAATTTTGCTAAATTTTCATTTTGTTATACTATTGCATCGAAAAATACTTCATAAATATTTAGTAAGTTTCCACAGTAAATTAAAGCTAACTACACTTTATTCAAAGAATAAACTGTTATTTATACTTAGTTTAACCAACAGTGCAATATATATTGCAATCTCCCCTTGTACATTCAATTAAGTCTAAATTTTATTATACATGTTCACCATTTAATGTTTTAAAAGGAAATATTCATTGACAAAGTCCATTCTATAGTAATAAAATATAGTTAAAATTAACTTGCAAACAAACATAGCTGATCATTATTTTTACCCCTAAATATTGGGTGGCAATCTGAAGCCATTCGCCCCTTAACCATACCTTTACTGGTAGTCATACCTACAACTTCTTACCAATCTATGTAACTATGTACATCATGATTTAATAGACTTAATATTTTTATATGCTTTTCCTGATTAAAGTTAAGCTTTTACCAGAAGAAGAATAATTTTCAATTTTAAGGATGTAGTTAATCAGCGAAGATTTACCAATGCTCCAAGAAGAGATAATGGGTAAGGTACAGAAAGTATTTCACCTTTTGAAAACATATGCAAAAAGTTATGTTATGTAATACGACTTGAACATTTAAAAAAGAAATGGCTATAACTATATTAAATGCTTACAAAATTTATAACAAAATATTTTGAATTCTTGAATTGCAAAAGAATTTAATTATTTTTCCTATAGCTAATCAAAATTTTTACAAGTAGATTGCAATTCTGAAGCTACAAATTACTAATTGCACTTATAATCTTACTATTAGTGGCATAACCTTATACTACCAGACACAGTAGACTTCACCCCTCAGTAAATACCTTGACCTAGGTGCAACAGTAGTGTAATGGATGAACAGCCACGGACAGAAATGTGAAGAGGCTTTCTAATGTATAGAATAAAATAATTGTCATAAAAAAAATCATCTCACAAGCCTATACTGGAAAGTAGGGATGCACTGAATACCAAATTTTGCTGAATACAGAATAACCAATTTTTGTTTAAAATTTCAACCAAATAATTTTTCATCCATTTAAATTAAAAAATCATTAATTATTAAAAAAAAAATGGATCATGATACAACAAATTCACAATAAACGGCATTTTGAAGTAGTGCTCTGAAAATATTCTCATTAATAAATAATTTGCAATAGCTCACAAATATCATTTCACCTGGTTATTTATTAATAATATTAGCAAAAAAGTACTAGTTTATTTCAGATGAAGTAATGGGCTTTTGCCGGCAAAACAATGCCTGATACCTGGAGTCTCATCTATTGTTGGAATTGTTTAGGGGTTTATTTGGTGACCCAGGTACCAGCCCCTTCCCTAAACTCCAACAAAGAATCTCAGACAGAAAATGTCCTAAAACAACTGCTATCGGGCGCAAAGGATGTGGGTTTTCTACTCCAATCCAAATTGAATTTGTGAACGTCGTGCATATACTATACTTTATATTGTCCACCAGAAATCTTAAGTTCTTGGAAGTATGTGCTCAGCATTTTTTTACATCGTTAGATAGTTTGGTGTCTGATGTAGGAGCTTTCAAAGTTCCACAAATAAGATTAAATAAAGGTAAGCTAAAATGGAAAATAAGAAATGTATAAGGCCCATTAAATAAGAAAATTTAATTTACAAATGTCAGGTAAAACATTAAAATTATTAATTTAAACATGTAAAACACTTTAAAATTCTATATACAAGGAAATTGTTAAATATAACTCATTAAAGCAAAATTATGATGATGAGAAGATAAAATTTTTAACATTTGGCTCCCTGCAATACCTGAAACTTTGTATTTGCAGTACCATAGTCAAAGGTCAACCTGGGACATATGCAGGGGTGCATAAAATGTTAAGACCCCTGAAATTTACTCTGAAGAACGAATTTCTTTCACAACCAAAAATTTATTACAACAAATATGGCAAGGGTTAATCATACAAAAACTTGTTTGCTCCTTGAGTTACTATTTTATAAATGTATTTCCTGAAAATATCTGTATTAAAGTCTTCAGTTAATGGTTTATTATTCATTTTTTGTATTGCATAGTAACAAATATATACCCCACAATTTAAATTATCCTTTTGTTTAACACAACAAGGTCTGTCTACTGTCCAGTTTGATGAAACTTTTAGTAAATTATTTAGAAATAAAGCACAATTTTGTATAACGTTTGTAAAATCCTCATTTATGCCTTTTTGTAATGGATCATAAAACTCGAATTTACATTTTTGAATGTGAGCTATAAGTAGTACCCAATGCGAATTTAAATTTATTGGAATTAATAAAATCTTAGTGTTATAGAAATCCTTTTTTAAAGCTAGATTTCTATGGCTCAATTGGTTGGGCATGTTAATTGAAAGTATAGAAGGTGCAGATTCGATTCCACCAACACCTTTTGTTATATTAAATAAAAATGCTTCTATTATGGAGTTATATAACCAACCCTTTTTAAAGCAAGGTGAAGCCAATTTTAAAATTTCTTCTTCGTCTGCTGTAATATGCGGATCTAAAGATTTCAGCATATATTGCATTATCTTAATTCCATTTATAGACACGACACAATCCGAAGCATTAACTTTATTTGCGAAATTAATTTTAGGGATGCAGGAGTAGTGGGGTGACTTAACACTTACATTAGGATCATCCATTTTAGATAAAGAGTGTTTATTGCAGTCAAATTTAAAAGTATCTGAATTTATTAAAGCATAGTGCATATATGATCTAAAGTTATTGGGGTCAAAATCTTTATTAAAACTTTCTTTGTGAATCACTTGATGGGCATAATAGCAAATGAACACTCCGCAATTGGTGGTATCCTTCTGAAGATTATGTTCGGGTGAAGTTATTTTTGTAAAACTAATTTTGCAGTTTTTTAACAAAGTTCTGATGCTATCCAAGTAACCTATGTTCACACTCATTGGGTCGTAGAATTCAATAACTTTTCTCTGTTTGTTTACAACTATTAAAATCCAATGATTTGATATGCAAACAGGAAAAAACATCACCGGTTTATCAAGATCGAGTGTTATAGCATTATTAATTAATAATTGCGAAATTGACGAGTCCTTATAACCAAAGTCTGTATTGCCCTCACATAGCATATGTATAAATGAATCAATAATTACGTCGTGTAACCAGCCTTTAACAAATACAGCATCCTTTGATTGTATGCTTTTTAATTCCTCATTACTTATGTATGGATCAAGAGATTTAAGGGATATGTAATTTAAACTATAAATGCCAACTTTCTTTACATAATTAGAGTCTGTTTTAAAAATTGATTTATAAGAACAAGATTTTGAACCAGTTGATGCAATAAATTTTGTAGGACTGTCTGTAGTAAAGGATTTAAGTTGTTCAGCATAGCTGCTGGCGTATTCAGAATCTTCCGACTTTCTTTTCAAGCATTGGATTTTTGAAAACATGTTATTTATAGGAGGTTTTCTTTTTAAGTTACTTTTATGGAAATCTAACTGTCGGACAACTTTTTGGTTGGGCGAAACATTATCTTTACTTATAAAGTCGAATTTAGGGATGTCCAAGTTCAGGGGAAGTTTAACACTTGTATTGGATTGATTTATGTCAGGGAAAATGTATTCAGATTTATCAAATCTTACAGGAGATTTATCTATTAAAGTTTTATACATATAATATCTAAAGTCATTAGGATTAAAGGAAGTATCTAAACGATATTCATGTATTAATTGATGAACGAAGTAGCAAATAAATACTCCAGAATTTATGTTAACTTCTTGAGAAATATCATCTTTAGTAATATCGGACGGTGAAGTTATCTCCCATTCTTGTAAATTAATATCATTAAATTTTTCCAAAATATTTTTCAAATTATCAAAATTTTCCTTACAACCGATATCTGCAGAAAGTGGGTCGTAGATTTCGATACATTTACTTCTTTTATTTATAACAATTAAAATCCAATGATCAGACAAGTAAATAGGAAAAAACATAACAGGGGTATTAAATTTAAGCTTTGTTTTAAGTTTGTATAACTCAACATCCCAAAGAATTAATTGCGAAACCGAGGATCCTTCACACGAAAAGTTGCTATTGTTATTCTCACATTGCATGTATATATACGAATCGACAATTGTATCGTCTAACCGCCCTTTAACAAATTGCTTATCCATTAATTTAATATTTTTCAACTCTGCGTCACTTATATATGGATCTAGAGATTTAAGGGATATGAAATTTAAATGGTAAATGCCTATAGTGGATATGGAATCCGTTTTAAAAGGTAAATCTGAAGAAAAAGAATACAAGGCGTTTCCATTTTCACAATTTGATTGAATACTAATATTAGAGTTTTCAGAAGAAAACTTAAATTGTTTATGAGGAGAATCACTTACTTCTTCCATATATTCTAATTTGCATTTTTTAAACTTTTTAGAAAATGGTTGCTTTTTTGGACGTTTTCCCTTTGCTTTCTTTTTAAGAAAATTTAATTCAGCAAGCTTTTGGTTGGGAGCCACTTTGGAAGAGGGAATCCTATTAGTTGCAATATTAAGGATATTTTTCAAATTTAAAGTGCTCTGGCAACTAGAAACCATTGAGTTTAATAATGTGAATACCCTACTTAGCATTACCTTTTGTATTTCTGGTAATTGAACTAGATCTAATAATTGAGTGCATAGTTCCTGGCATTTATTTAATCTATGTTCATCGGTACGTGGGTAGCAAATTATATTAATGTGTTTATCAACACCACAATGGGTATTATTTTGAACCAGCACATCTGATGAATCCATGCTGTAGAAATTATTTGCTGGTATTACAGGTTGTTCTCTAACTAACATCGAATGAACTTTATGAACGTGTTTACATAAGCTACTATCAGCGGGACAAGTGCAAATATACATATGACTGCATAATGACATGCAAGTCATTTCAAGGCATTTAACAGAACAATGTTCAATTATGGGACACTTCGTATTAACTTGTTTAATTACATATAGTTTGTTTTTAGCGGTTTGCGATTTAACTAACCAGAAATCCTTTTGATTAGCAACATCTGTATCAGGTATTTTCCGTCCACGAGTGTGAGCTACTTTGGAAACCTTGTTATGATCTGAAGCCCAGGGGACGTTACGTTTTACATTATCAGAACGATTAATGTATCGGTCTCTCTCGTAATCCAACAATATTCTTATTAATGTATCTAACCGGTTATTAATTTTATCTTTAAAATAAGTGTTTTTTAACAAGCTATGAAATGCTTCACAAAAGTTATTAGTAGTGATGGACAAATATGGTAATGATCGGTAATACCCTGCCCATGTTTCTGTTCTATTAAAATAGTATTTCTTAAAGTATTTTTGAAATGCTTTACATTTAGAGATATAAACTATAAACTGTGCCATAAGGTCTTCAAATTTTGTAAGATCTTTAGCATACATTAATTTGACTAATTTTGCATAAATCTCTAGTGCAAGTTCTGTTGACGAAACTTTGTTAGAAATTTGACGCTGCCAAGCTCGTAAAACATGCCATTGACACAATAAATGCTTAACATTTGGACCAAAAACATCATTGAATGCTTCATATGTAAACTTATCATCGTCCGTCATTAAAGTCCGTATTTCTAAATCTGGCATTTTCTGCTTCAAACTAATGAACATGCAAACCATGGTACTTTTATCTAAATGACTTGTAATGAAATGTGCAATTGGATAACCATGCCCATATTCATCCGAAATAATAAGAGTAATTAGAAAATAATTGTGGTTATTAGTGTCATATGTTGCATCAATGCAAAGTGGTTTATGGGAATTACTAACTAAAATTTCTCTCTGCGAATCAGTTTGAAAGCCTAATGCAAATATTTCCGCACTATTTTCCAGCTTGTCTAGGTCACAAGGCCCATGAGTAGTTTTTGTCTTTTCAGGTTTAAATATCAAAACAGCATCATATGGCTCTCTAGATAATTGATCAACGATTAACGCAACAGAATCGTGATCGCATTTGGGATCCATAGCAGAGTATATTCGCCTTGCATAATTTTTAATTTCTTTGCGAGACACGTATTCTTCTTTTGGAATGCGCATATTAATATCACGATTATTACGACATGTTACATCTCCCCTTACTAAACGTTGTATTTCACGGGCTGGAACTTTTAATTGTATAAATAGATTGAGAGTTTGTCTAAAGCTTGCTTTATAAGGGTGGTGGAGATCATAATTAAATTCAAAATCATGATTGTGTTTTGAAAAATAATGTGCCGTAACCACACCAGAAACTTTTTCTTCACATACAGAAATCCTAGCAGGACAATTTCTATGCAATATAGTACCCTTCTTGTTTTTACGAATCACATTTTTGCTTGTTTGAGGAGTTGGGGTTTCATCGGGTGTGTTTGTTTGAGGAATTAGGGTTTCATCGGGTTTGCTTGTTTGAGGAATTAGGGTTTCATTGGGTGTGCTTGTTTGAGGAATTAGGGTTTCATCGGGTTTGCTTGTTTGAGGAATTAGGGTTTCATCGGGTTTGCTTGTTTGAGGAGTTGGGGTTTCATCGGGAATTTTTTCTTTGGGCTTATACAATTGACAAGAATAATAATAAAATGTTTTTAATTCTTTTACTTTATTTCCAGTTAATTTTTTAAAAGAGCTGTAGGTAGAAGTACTCTCAGACTCTAGCCATATATAGAAATCATTCATTGATTTAAATGTTAATACTTTTATGCATCCCAAGTCATGATCTTCGAGTAAATGTTTATTTAAACTACCCAAAGAAATAAATGATATTCCGCATTCTTTAAAAGGGCAGCTTTTATATTTATTCGTTTTAATGCAGCTAGTACAATTACGCTTATGTCGAAAAAAACTACCTCTGTCCCTAAAAATGTTATAGCAACTTACACATTTCCTAGGATATTTACTAATTTGTTTCGAGATTTGGGAATCAATGTTTGTTTTAAGATCTAAGCTAGAAGTAAATATTCTAGTTACAGGATTTGCACAAGATAATTTTTCAGGAATATTTTTAGCTACAGGGACTGCAGGTGGACTATCTGGACACTTTTCACTCTTAATACCAATTGTAGATAAAAGACATGATTTATTAACACAATTTTTTTTATGTTTGGAGAATGAGGATTTATTTGAATAGGACTTTAAACAAACTGGGCATGTCTTGGGGTATAGACCTTTAGACGGAGACTCTTTTTTACAATTGGAATTTTTCCTGTGATTATAAAAAGCGTGTTTAGTTTGAAAAAAATCTTTGCAAAGTAGGCATTGCCTGGGATAAACTTCACTTTTGCCACCACCAGTAACTTGAGAAATGGAGGTATTTTTCACTACTGACAACTTAATGTCTTCCAAAACAGAAAAGCGGTTACTTACTTTAACATTATAAATACAATTATCAAAAAGACCAGATAGAGAATGAACAGCAGCGGGGGGCTCCATTCGTCCAACAGGCAGGGGTACATCCACAGGTCGGATGGTAGGAAATGACATCACAGGTTGAACAAAAGGAGGACGATCCACAAGTTTGACAACGAAACGAGGCCTCGCAGGTTGAGAAGGCCTCACATGTTCAACAGCAGGAAGTGGATTCACGGGTCGGATGGAGGAAAATGGCTTCAAAGGTCGGATGGAGGAGGATAGATTCATAGGTTTGATGAAGGGAGGTAGCCTTGAAAGTCGAACAGTGGGGGTTGGTCTCACAGGTGTAATGAAGGTAGGAGACGCCACAGGTTGGACACAGGGAGGAGACGCCACAGGTTGGACACAGGGAAGAGACACCACAGGTTGGACACAAGGAGAAGCCACAGGTTGGACACAAGGAGAAGCCACAGGTTGGACACAAGGAGAAGCCACAGGTTGGACACAGGGAGGAGACACCACAGGTTGGACCCAAGGAGGAGACACCACAGGTTGGACACATAGAGGAGACACCACAGGTTGGACACTTGGAGGAGACACCACAGGTTGGACACATGGAAGAGACACCACAGGTTGGACACATGGAGGAGACACCGCAGGTTGGACACAGGGAGGAGACGCCACAGGTTGGACACAGGGAAGAGACACCACAGGTTGGACACAAGGAGAAGCCACAGGTTGGACACAGGGAGGAGACACCACAGGTTGGACCCAAGGAGAAGCCACAATTTGGACCCAAGGAGGAGATACCACAGGTTGGACACAGGGAGGAGACACCGCAGGTTGGACACAGGGAGGAGACGCCACAGGTTGGACACAGGGAAGAGACACCACAGGTTGGACACAAGGAGAAGCCACAGGTTGGACACAGGGAGGAGACACTACAGGTTGGACCCAAGGAGAAGCCACAATTTGGACCCAAGGAGGAGATACCACAGGTTGGACACAGGGAGGAGACGTCGCAGGCTGGACAAGGGACGGCGACAACACAGGTTGGGAGAAATGGGAAGATACCACAGGTAGGACAGCATTGGATGTAGAAACCAAAGGAGGAAAATTCTCGAGCGAAAAGTTACAAGGAGCAATACTTATGCTGTGTTGTCTATGAATCAACGAGCTCAAAACATCAACGAATTCCCTGGCTAGTTGAACATGTCCAAGTTTCCCAAGATGTAGACCATCATATCCCAAAAGTGGGTGTGGTGATCTGTAAAAGAAAAGCCCATCACGATCTGAACAGATGAATTTTAGATTACAATTAATCTCATCAATCTTAGCATTTAAAAATGGAAGGTGCTCTACAAACAATGCCCTTTTGATAGGATCCTTCTCAAAGCTGTTCAGGTTGCGGGGTAGAATGCCGGAAACTACAACTTTCGCATCAGGGATACAGGACAATATTACCTTAAAAAGATTACCAAACTTTTTAAGGATGGTTTGCACACTATCTTGATTTGTATTATTTGTTCCAACGTGGAGCACAACCCAATCGAAGTGATTATCTAAGGCGGAAATTCTGTCCATCACTCCTTCAATTTTGGCACCTGGAAATGGTTTAAAAGTAACATCATGATTACGCAAGCCATTACTTAAGTGCTCACCCATGCACTTAATAATGGAATCCCCAACTACAAGAACTCTCATTTCAATGATAAGGAGTAAAATTAGAAAAAGAAAACTGATATAAAAATTACAATTTTCAAAACATGTTTAAAATATAAAAAAAATTGTGTTTAGTTTGGTAAATAATAGAACACAAATTAAGCAAGAAAGCTTGAAAGAACAACAAATTAAACTGTATTAAGAACAATAAAATAAGTTAAAATAATGAAAAGTTTTAAAACAAGAGTTAAGGGAAAATAAAAGCAACTTATAAAACAAATAAAAACTATATCATTAGATATATTATATACAATTACAACTAAAGATGTTATAAAACTAGGGATAAGAACAATAAAGCTAGAGGCCGTTCTTTTAAAACAAGAGTTAAGGGAAAATAAAAGCAACTTATAAAACAAAAAAAACTATATTATTAGATATATAATACACCTATCAATACAAAAATTATAATTTTCAAAACATGTTTAAAATATAAAAAAAATTGTGTTTAGTTTGGTAAATAATAGAACACAAATTAAGCAAGAAAGCTTGAAAGAACAACAAATTAAACTGTATTAAGAACAATAAAATAAGTGAAAATAATGAAAAGTTTTAAAACAAGAGTAAAGGGAAAATAAAAGCAACTTATAAAACAAATAAAAACTATATCATTAGATATATTATATACAATTACAACTAAAGATGTTATAAAACTAGGGATAAGAACAATAAAGCTAGAGGCCGTTCTTTTAAAACACGAGTTAAGGGAAAATAAAAGCAACTTATAAAACAAAAAAAACTATATTATTAGATATATAATACACCTATCAATACAAAAATTACAATTTTCAAAACATGTTTAAAATATAAAAAAAATTGTGTTTAGTTTGGTAAATAATAGATCACAAATTAAGCAAGAAAGCTTACAAGAACAGCAAATTAGGCTGTATTAAGAACAATAAAATAAGGGGTGGTTTTTTAAAGCAAGAGTTAAGAAAATATAAAAGCAACTTTTAAAACAAATAAAAACTATATAATTAGATATATAATTACAACTAAAGATGGTAGAACAATAAAAGCAAGTTTTCACGGGAGATCGATAAAACATGCGTGTAGCGTACACCGAGAAAAGTATAGCAACAAAAGCTGTCACCAAAGTACGAACCTAAACAAACATTATCGCAGCGTTTGGCTGAAAAAATTAGGTTAAACAAAGCCAAAACTACAAACGTATTTGATTGGTCAATATGCAATTTTTTGAGGTTTTTTAATGCTAGATCTTTTGGTCTAGTACAAAAACGACTTCGGAAAAAAGTTGTCCTCGTGACGTCACATCCGTTTCTAATTCCTAATTTGTGCCGTCTTCCAAAATGTCTTGCCCTATCCAGAAGTTACAGTTAGAGATCAGTGGCTTCAAGCCAACAAAATATTTTACCCAATGCAGAAGTTACAGTTAGAGATCAGTGGGATAGCATATAGGGTTTGCAATTCAATTACTTACTGTCTTCCAAGAGCTTTAGATCTTCAGTTGATCCATGTAGTCGCTCGTACGTAAACCAGTAGTGATCAGTCTCCGGATCCTCATCCACTCCAGACACAGACCTCACGTACGGTTTTCCATCCACCATGTTGTACTTCACACTAAAGCAAAGGAAATAGATTGGTTTGGTTTGGTTTGGTTAATTAACGTCGAACTACAGCTGCACAGTGGGCTATTGGCGACGGTTTGGGGTCAATCTCGAAGAAAAGATCCGAGAACACATACACATTCACACACACATTCGTACATGCACCTCATTATTTTACAACCATGGTCAGATGACGAGGAAACACTTGAACTGGCACAGAACGCCTTCAATAGACGTCGGGACTTTGGACCCCGATCAGATTTATCGTGCACCAGTCCCGTATACACGCCAGTATAATTTGTTGGATATTCTGGACGACTTTCTAGTATTTTTGTAGCGAATCTGGCAACCCTCCGATCGCAAGATCACTACTTTTTTACTTTTCTATGTCAAGTCCATTTTACGGATTCGATTCACCAATCCTCTGATTAGTAGCTGAACGCCTTACCAACTGAGCAACCAAAGGAAATAGAAGTATATATTTTAAGATTTGGTTTTTGTTTGGTTTGGTTAATTAACGTCGCACCAGAGCTGCACAGTGGGCAATTGACGATGGTTTGGGGACTATCTCGAAGGAAAGACCCGGGAATGACGCCTCGTATTTTTGAACCATGGTCATATAACGAGGGCAACCCCTGAGATGGCACCCAACGCCTTCAATAGACGTCGGGACTTTGAACCCCGAACACTCGTGCACCATTATTTTTATATACGCCGTTATTTTTTGCGGATGTTCTGGACGACTTTTCTAGTATTTTTGTAGCAAAGCTGGCAACCCTCCGATCACAAGATCACTACTTTTTACTTTTCTTTGTCAAGTCCATCACCTGGCATCGAACCGGGAACCTTTGTATTCCTAGCTGACGCCCTCAACCGCTCGCCGGCCGGCGTGTATACGGGACTGGTGCACGATAAATCTGATCGGGGTCCAAAGTCCCGACGTCTATTGAAGGCGTTGGGTGTCATTTCAGGTGTTTCCTCGTCATCTGACCATAGTTCTAAAATAACGAGGTGCATGTATGAATGTGTGTATGAATGTGTGTGTGAATGTGTATGTGTTCCCGGGTCTTTCCTTCGAGATTGACCCCGAACGGTCGCCAATAGCCTACTGTGCAGCTCTAGTGCGACGTTATTTAACAAAACTAAACCAAACCAAACCGCGTCTTTCCTTCGAGATAGACCCCGAACCGTCGACAATAGCCCACTGTGCAGCTCTAGTGCGACGTTAATTAACCAAACCAAACCAAACCAACCCATATACACGCCGTAATTTTTTGTGGATGTTCTGGGCAACATTCTAGTATTTTGGTAGCGAAGTTGGCAACCCTCCGACTGCAATATCACTACTTTTTTACTATTCTTAGTCAAGTCCATCGTACAGGTTCGAACCGGGAACCTTTGGATTCCTGACGCCTTAATCCACTCGGCCACGTGCAGCTATAGTACGACGTTAATTAACCAAAATAAAACAAAAACCGGGTCTTTCCTTCGAGATACGCCCGAACCGTCGCCGATTCCCCATTGTGCAGCTCTAGTGCGACGTTTAATAACCAAACCAAACAATGTTAAAATCGACTTTTAGACTCACATCATACCGATGATGCGTCCAATTCTTTAACACTGGATCACCACTGGCCACCCCCCATCCGGTGTGTTTATAGAACTAGTACATTACACGTTAAATCTGTTGTCGTTAAATTGCCTCACATCATGTCAGGTTGCGAGGGGTGCCAGCTCCGGATTTTGTTAACGTTGTCTGACGATGGTTAAAAATTACGAGGCAGTGTTCCCGGAACCTTCGTCAGTGTGTCGGTCCAGTGTGAAGTTTAATTCAACGAGCCAGCAAGAGAGTGACAATATCGCTAATGTATACGGGTTGGTTTGGTTTGGTTTTGTTAATTAACGTCGCACTAGAGCTGCACAGTGGGCTATTGGTGACGGTTCGGGGTCAATCTCGAAGGAAAGACCCTTCGAACATGGATCCCTCATAGTAGAGCAAACATCGGGATATCATCTCGCTGATATCAAAGTGAAATCAACATGTATCGCTACAAACACGTGACTAATGACGTCTTTCCATTCATAAAGTATCACTGTTACACATTTCCCAAATCATCAGCCAATCACGAGTACTTTTTAATTCATAATTTTGAAAAGAAGTCACGTGTTTGTATCGATTTGGTCTGAGATGTTTGCCTCACGATTAGGACGTCATATTCTCTCTACTACTGGCCATTCATGCTCGAAGGAAAGACCCGGGAACACATACACATTCACACACACATTCATACACACATTCATACATGCCCCTCGTTATTTTAGAACCATGGTCAGATGACGAGGAAACACCTGAACTGGCACCCAACGCCTTCAATAGACGTCGGGACTTTGGACCCCGACCAGATGTATCCTAATGATTTCGGGACTTTAATACTTCAATATAAGTTGTGCTTACGTATGGGTGGAATCCAGTGTCTGCACTTTCTGGATGACGTCATAAAGGGTCGATGACGTAGGCATTCTGAGACGCCAAGACCTACCGAAATCGACCTCCTTGTTCATCCACACGGCGTAGCGGACTGTGTTCATCTGCTGCTTAGCTCTCCGGAACAAATCGGCTGGAAGACAATTTGGGTGTAAAAATAGTTGAATTAACGTCAGTGACATATTTACATGGCGTTCAGAGCAGTGCAATCACACACATTTTTTTTTTGGGGGGGGGGGGTGAAACAATAAATTTCCAAGTTGAAATATTCGAAATTCCCAACTTAACGATTCGAAAAATGTAGGCATTCGAAATATGAGGGGTTTTAAAGGACTTTTGTAAACACACCCTGTATCAAGATTAAGCAAATTACTTGATATTGATGTTGTCTGCCAGCAGTTTCATAACTTCCAAATTGTCTGCCTATACTTTTTTTGTTGTTATTATTAGATGACTGTTAAATATTACCGCACGAAGTATGCAAATGGTTTGACCTGCCCCTGTATTTTTGAATATTTACATAAATTTATGCGCCTGTTCGGCAAGCAAACAGGTAGGCAGATAAACATTTTCTTGTATAACCACTCAAGTGCAATGTGTTTTACGGATTATGCCTTTATTCAAATGATATGATTTTTTTGGTCGTTGGCTCCTGGTCTATAAGAAGAGTCGTGTAAAATTGTCTTTACGAAAAACGTAGGATGCCCACACTAAAGAAATTTATGCAAATGGAAGAAAATTGTTCTTATTATATTGGACTAATAAATGAATTAACCTCCAAAAGTATCTGCATTCGGTATAAGGTTTAAATGATTAATGACGTGTTAAATTAATTAATGAAATGTTAAATTAATTAATGAAATGTTAAATTAATTAATGAAATGTTAAATTAATTAATGAAATGTTAAATTAATTAATGAAATGTTAAATTAATTAATGAAATGTTAAATTAATTAATGAAATGTTAAATTAATTAATGAAATTTTAAATTAATTAATGAAATGTTAAATTAATTAATGAAATGTTAAATTAATTAATGAAATGTTAAATTAATTAATGAAATGTTAAATTAATTAATGAAATGTTAAATTAATTAATGAAATTTTAAATTAATTAATGAAATGTTAAATTAATTAATGAAATGTTAAATTAATTAATGAAATGTTAAATTAATTCATGAAATGTTAAATTAATTAATGAAGTGTTAAATTAATTAATGAAATGTTAAATTAATTAATGAAGTGTTAAATGAACGTATTAAGTAGGTACTAAATGAACAATTTGTATAAAATACAGAAACTTGATCTTGTGTGTTACTGCCTTTATAACTAAATTAATGTCTACAAACAGCTACATATTTAGCTCGATTTCCAGTGTTAAATGAACTATTATCGAGATAAAGATTTTCGAAATCGTAAAGTTTCTTTTTTCCTTCAAGAGAGTTTAAGTTATTTTTCCAATACGTAAGCAATATGTAAAGCAATTAAAATTTCAATTATTCTGTATAATGCATTATATCTGAAAATCTATCTTTTAAATACTAATTTTTAAAACTGAATATATTTTAATGCATTATATCTGAATATTTTTGCAACAGCATTTGAAATAAATTAAAATTTTGTTTTACTATGATAATTTTTAATTTAATGTCGAAAAAAATGAAAGTCGGAAAAAAGTTCACAATATATGATAAATAAATTCATTATAAATAGGGTTGCAGTTACAAGCTTCCCAGCAAAAAAAATACCAAAAACATTATATTATAAAACTTCAGTAGAATTTTTTTTTTTTTTAATCTAAACTTTTCAACATTATATTTTAAAATTGCAAATTTCCAAGCGTCCTGCAGAAAATCAAAACTCCTCAATTTGCTTGCATAAAATCATTTTTACTGACTTTGTTTTATCTGGATGTTAGTATTTTACTAGAAAATATTTACAGACAAGTTTGTCTTCATAATTATTTTAAATAATTTGATTAATTTACAAAATAGAAATTTACTGTAAATTATTATGAAAAAAAAAAGTAGAAATGACTAATAATTATATCTATTGAATTATAAATGAAACGAGTGTTCAAAGATTACAAATTTGCTAAATACTTACTGTTGTCAGAAAGATGAGAACAATGCTGGTTATCGATTGAGGTTAAACCTCTGTTGTTTAGAACAGGAGTAAGATAATATTTATCTAAAAAGTTTGTACTGGAGAAAAACGAAGGCTCCTTTATAGCTTGGATTGCAGCCTGCCAATTAAAACCATCCGTGTAACTAGTGCCTAACAGCATCTAAAAAACAAAATATTGCAAACGAAATATGAATTTGTGTTGTAAAATATATCGTCTGTCGCCTCAGAGCAACAGTTGGATATGAGCAAATACAGAGTTGCCTATAAAATTGATTTGAAAATTTGCTGTTTTTTTAATGCTGAGTATCTAAGGTTGTAGTTCAGGGATTTCAAAGAAGACATACAAATGCCCGAGTGTTCCACTAAATAAAGGCACATTTGGTAATATTAGCAAGACCGAAAACCCATTTTCGTTTGTTTTTTTCAGATGTCTTACTGTCGCTCTGAGGCGACGATATGTCGTTGTTGAATGTGATTTCGATTGCGAAAATAACTATCAGATTTCTGTTACTTTGAAGGAAAGAAAGTGGTGTCAGTTGGATTGTTTTGGTTGGTTGCTTGGTTGGTTGGTGTTTTATGGCGCAAGAGCCAGAAATGGCTAAGCTGCGCCAAGTCAGTTTGATTGAGCAGGGCTGTTGGAAAATCACGTGGACAAAACTCCCACGCTTTTAAACCGTCCAATGAAATGGCGGAGAAAGCTGCGCAGCAAAATTCTGATGACGCTGGAGCATAGCCATCTTGAAAGAGACTATAGAACTGTACCATAAGGTGAACGAATAGGAAGTGCCAGTCTCGTAGGAGCACTTTCCTTTAAATGTAATATAATATTTAACCTTTATTAAGTTTAATTAAATCTTAAATTAGATACACCTGAAGTATTGATTTCTTTGCGTATGCTTGAATTGATTAAGCGAGCCCTTTTTGGAGTGCCTGAAGGATAGCAACAACTACAATAACCTATGTTAATACCGTCTTTGGAAACTCTTTAAGGGCAGTTAGTTGACTTGAAGCCAATTGAAGGTTAAAAAACTGTACCCCACTTCCATTTCTACCTCTATATTTCGTATATTCTTCATGCTAAAATATGCCGAATTGTAGTGTTTTTGGCTTTTTTTTTTTACATGCTTTTATTTAAATCACTCTGTCTGCTTCAAATCGTATAGCTCAATTTAAACCCACTTCCAAATGTCATATCGACTTTAAACTTAGCATAAACACATAATCCCGGTGACAATAAAATAATTAGTCATAAAATTAGTAATTACTAATTAATTCTTATTAACAATTAGTTTTCTTAAAAATCAAAAATTCCGGCCACGGTAAGTTTTGAACCTATGATGGAAGAAAATTACGCCAACTGTACGCCAAATTACGCCAAAATTATGAGCAATGTTCTGGATTTGCTTCAACAAAACTTTTTCCGATGCCATTTTCGAATATGTTTAAAGAAAATATTTTTTTTTTTTTTATATTAAATTTTCCATTTTTTGAAATCTATTATAACCAATAATAAAGTTGTTAAGCAGTAAAAAGAAAAACTATAGTTTTCGCGATATACATATTGATTTTATATATAAAAAAAATATCTCAACATATTTAAAATTTCTATAACGGTTGGAGCAGAAACAAAAACACACAAATTAACTTTTAAAATTTAGTTGAGGTAGAGTATGGCTTGAACCTCACATTCTATAGATATTCACATGGCAACTAAAGTTGGAACGTTTAATCCACGACAGATTTAATGCGCACCAGACCCTTTTACTTCTTGGCTGATGTTTTGTCAGGTTCGAACTTTCTACTTTTCGATTTACGAGCTCACTGCTTCTCTGATGAACTCGCAACCCTCCCATCACAAATTCGTCACTCTACCGAACAGGCATCCGTGGCCGAGCGGTTAAAGGCGTCAACTAGGAATCCAAGGATTCCTGGTTCGGGCCTAGGAGATGGACTTGTCAAAGAAAAGTAAAAAAGTAGTGATATTGTGATCGGAGGGTTGCCAGCTTCGCACAATATACTAGAAAAGTCGTCCATAACAACCGCAAAACTAAATGGTGCAAAACTAACTGGACTGGTGCACGATAAATCTGATAGGGGTAAAAAGTCCCGACGTCTATTGAGGGCGTGGGTGCCAGCTCATATGCGGTCCTCGTCTTCTGAAAAAATGCGGTTCAAAAATGCGAGGCATCGTTCCCTGGTATTTTCTTCGAGAAAGTCCCCAAACCGTCGCCAATAGCCCACTGTACAGCTCTAGTGCGACGTTATTTAATCAAACCCAAACCAAATCTAAAAAGATGTACAACCGGGAAAAAAAAAACGAACCACCAATGATTATTTCGTTAGTTTTTATAGTAGAGCTAAAGTGGTGATCTGGTGATCGGAGGGTTGCCAGCTTCGCACAAAATACTAGAAAAGTCGTCCATAACATCCGCAAAAATTAACGGCGTGTATACGGCTGGTGCCCAATAAATCTGATCGGGGTCCAAAGTCTCGACGTCTATTGAAGGCTCTGGGTGCCAGTTCAGGTGTTTCCTCGTCATCTGTCCATGGTTCTAAAATAACGAGGTGCATGTATGAATGTGTGTCTGAGTGCGTATGTGTTCCCGTGTCTCCTTTGAGATAGACTCCGAACCGTAGCCAATAGCCCACTGTGTAGCTCTAGTGCGACGTTATTTAACCAAACCAAACCACTCTACTGAACAGGCCACCATAAGCCTCCAAAATAAAGTATTTAATAAAACCGTGGGCGATGCATACCTGAATAACAAGAGCAATTGTTCGAGGATTCGTTGATGTTCCATTTTGTAGTGGGATTTTCTTCGCGGAATCAACCCATCGTTTCAGAGCTTCCTGATCCACAGAAACATTTGTCTTAGAAGAAATACAGGAAAGAGCCATGGTAGCGATCACTTGAATTTCTGAAAAGAAACGCATTTTCTTAAGGCTCAATTGCATAGGAGGATTTCACACCATATACTTGCCTTCAAATTTACTAGCTGCTATTGAATTGTCCGTGTAAAAACGTTGACTCAACTGGCTACTATCTCAAGCCACGTGCGAGTAAAGTTGAAGGATGTGGTTACTTTTCTCATTAGCTGGTAAATTTGCTGCGTTTAATCATGGCTGCTAGTGAAAATTTATTACTGAGATGATGGATGCAACGGTCTGTAGCTTTTTGACAACTAAGCCAATTTTAAGCTGAGGATTATGTCATGGCGCTTTTCATGCAAAAACGCCGTGCTTGACATCCGAGATACTTGATTGCCTGGTTTCTGTCCGAGACACTTAGAACAACCAATTCAGGTCCTCCGACGTCAAGCGCGGAGTCCATTGAAGAATGTGTGTAATCACCATTCGCAGCGATACCGATTTTTGAGAGAGTTACTCATCCAGTGTAAATCCAGCATTACGCCATTGAGTATGGACTTGATAAATGTATCGAATGATAGAATGCATTTCACATTATAGTCAATAAAGGTAATATATATGGAGTGTTAGATAAATATACTTTTATGTTTTCTTTTAGATATTTCAGTGGAATGCGTTTTGACCGACAAAGTAACAAACTCGTGTATTTTTGTCCAGATGTAGTGTACGCAAAATTCTAGTCTGCGGTTTAAAACGCGCGCTTATTTTTGAAAATAATTTCGTCATTTTGACAAAACAGACACCTGCTGAATGCTTCAATTAAATGTTTCGTCAAAAATAAAAAAAACATTTCAGTGTTTAGGAAACCAAACAAACTATTTAGTTAGTTCATTGTTTAGGAAACCTAACAAACTATTTTGTTAGTTCATTGTTTAGGAAACCTAACAAACTATTTTGTTAGTTCATTGTTTAGGAAACCTAACAAACTATTTTGTTAGTTCATTGTTTAGGAAACCTAACACACTATTTTGTTAGTTCATTGTTTAGGAAACCTAACAAACTATTTTGTTAGTTCATTGTTTAGGAAACCTAACAAACTATTTTGTTAGTTCATTGTTTGGGAAACCTAACACACTATTTTGTTAGTTAATTGTTTAGGAAACCTAACAAACTATTTTGTTAGTTCATTGTTTGGGAAACCTAACAAACTATTTTGTTAGTTCATTGTTTAGGAAACCTAACAAACTATTTTGTTAGTTCATTGTTTGGGAAACCTAACAAACTATTTTGTTACTTCATTGTTTAGGAAACCTAACAAACTATTTGGTTAGTTCATTGTTTAGGAAACCTAACAAACTATTTGGTTAGTTCATTGTTTAGGAAACCCAACTTCCCAAACACTGACATGTTTTGTTATTTTTGACGAAATATTTCATTGAAGCATTCCGCAGGTGTCTGTTTTGTCAAAATGACGAAATTTTCTTAATCGGGCACTTAATCTGATTAATCAAGAGCAGAAAGCAGTTTCCACACGTAAAATCCAACAGCCCTTTAGAATATATATAACTAATTAAATATATTTCGGTGACTGTACAACTAGATGCGTACCCGTCCAGTAGGACCTGTGTAGGGAGAAGTACGTTCCGTTGAGCCTCTGGACGTCCTTATTAGTCATGTTCGCACCTGCATTGCACAGGACCAAGATGGCTAAAGGATTCGTGTACTTGCTTAGGTTCACTCTTCGATGGAGTTCCGACACCAGGTCATGACCATAGAAATCCCGCGGATTGAGACAGGCAACCACCATAGCGTGCACATAGAATGCCAACTGCTCGGTTCTTATAATTTCACGCCTGAAAGTTCAAACAATAACAATAGATAATAATAAAAAAATAATAATAAATTAAAAAATATATATGAAAATGTGTAATTACACTGTAATAAAATGTGCTTAAAAATGAATACATGGACGTTGTCCTTTTTTCTTCTAGTACAATTGCATCGTAAATGAGAGATTTATTGACAGCGATTTATGAAGGCAGTCTATGTAGGCAAGAAACTGCTCTTTTTATTCATTTTACTCCTTTTAGAGAACACGGTGTTTTCAAAAATGAAACTTATGTATTCGGAGCTATGATAAGCATCGATTGTAATCAAAAATGAGTACATTTTAATTATTTTTCAGCACCTATTTTTAACAGTGTAGTAATATATCATTGTTACCTTCTTTTTCTAGTAACAATTGTACCCTTTCGAGTATGAAACACGCTTAACCTAAGTCTTATTCTGGGTGTATCCTGCCGAAGTCAAAAGTAATTTTCATAGAATCGTACGCAAACGTGATTATTATGCGCTCTACGGACATGGACATATGTGAATAGGGGATAGTTTGCCCCTATTCACATATGTAAACGTACAAATGTGTATGCATTAGAATGAAAATCGTGTGTGTTAGAATGAAAAGCTTTGTAGCCTGTAGAGATGATTCTAGAGTACGTCATTGTCACTGAGCTAGAATATAACTATAAACACTGGAGCGACGACTCCCATTGAACGACAATGTGCTTCACCGCTCCACGTGGATGCATACAATTCGGAAGAAAGGTTTAGAAAACAGTCCTCCTTGGCTCTGCGGCAGACTAACGGGACGTCAAAGAAATGTTTAAAACTGCTTTTTTTGGGCGACTTTTGTCTTCTTTGCTTGTAATTAAGAAAGTAAGCCGTTCATGTAAAGTTAAGTTTTTTTTAATCGCGAGGTCTACTGTAACAAAAACTACTAGTTAATAATTTCATCAAAAGCAGGAACAAGCATTTAACGGCTTGCGTGGAAGAAAATGTTACCACAGACCTCATAACAATTTTACCACTGCGTTGTATTTTTACTTTTCAGCAATAGCCAGCCAACCTGGTTTGGTGGCTGATGCTTCAAACGTAAATTTCAAAATAAAATAGGCACATTCCCTATTCTCAAATTTTTATTTTGCACAAGAGACATTTTAACATTAACATGCATTATGGCAATAAGACGCGTGTAACTGTCCGACGGACGGATCATTAACAATTCTTTTTAAACGCGGGTAGATTCGCGGATGAAGGGTTGAAAAACTGAAAAGTCGAACTGAAGACGATCTGAAGAAACTATTAGTCAAGCGACACATGTCCGAAGCCAAGTAATTACCTGTTCTGCTGCAAAATGCATACTTCAGAAATTACTTTAAAAATTTTCCCTCCCCCTTCCTTAATCAAAATTGTCCCAAGCCCTTGCTAGATCTGTAAAATTTATAGGACAAATAGGTACTCAAAACTAAGTAAAATGTAACAATTTTTGAGTATATTCGATTGGTTCCGAATACATATGATTCATTTTTAAAAGAGACATAAACTCAAAAATTAATAAAAATGAATAAAAAGAGCAATTGTTTGCCTACATAGGATGGCTTCAGAAATCAATTTCAATAAATACCAACAACTACAACCGAGACTTACCGGGAATCGAACCCAGATCCTCAAGCATTGCAGTCCATTGCCTTATCCGTAAAATTTCCAGGGCGACATGCAGAAGTTATAAACAGAAGAAATAATAAAAAAGTGTGCCAAAAGAACGGGAAATAATATAATAGAGTTGTAATAACTCAGTTTCCATTTAAGCAATCGACATCAAATAATGTAGAAACCATCTTATGAACAACTATTTTAAGTTTGTCAGATAGCTTTGTTAAGATGGCTTGAACAGCAGCTGATATTAGCAATATCAAATCACACTGCTCATTTTTGAGAAAGTACGATTACTTAAATTTGAGTACGCCATCGCTCATTTACGATGTACTCAAAGAGAAACGAGTAGGTTCAGATATTCATCCATACGTGTATCTTTTTTTTATTATTATTATTAATTAACGTCGCACTAGAGCTTCACAGTGGGCTATTGGCGACGGTTCAAGGACTATCTCGAAGGAAAGACCCGGGAACGATGCCTCGTATTTTTGAACCCTGGTCAGATGACGAGGAAACACCTGAACTGGCACACTTAACGCCTTCAATAGACGCGGGACTTTGGACCCTGATCAGATTTATCGTGCACCAGTCCCGTATACAAGCCGTTAATTTTTGCGGATGTTCTGGACGATTTTTCTTGTATTTTGTAGTGAATCTGGCAACCCTCCGATCACAAGCTCACTACTTTTTACTTTACTTTCAAGTCGATCACCAGGCATCGAACCACGAACCTTCGTATTCCCAGCTGACTCCTTTAACCGCTCTGCCACGGAGGCCCTCTTTTTGTGTGCAGTGATGTTACTACGGAGCCCCAGTTGCTCAGTTGGTAAGGCGTTCAGCTACTAATCAGAGGATTGGTGGTTCGAATCCGTGGAATGGACTTGACATAGAAAAGTAAAATCTTGCGATCGGAGGGTTGCCAGCTTCGCTACAAAAATAGTAGAAAGTCGTCCAGAATATCCAACAAATTATACTGGCGTGTATACGAGACTGGTGCACGATACATCTGATCGGGGTCCAAAGTCCCGACGTCTATTGAAGGCGTTGGGTGCCAGTTCAGGTGTGTCCTCGTCATCTGACCATGGTTCTAAAATAACGAGGTGCGTATATGAATGTGTGTGTGTGAATGTGTTCCCGGGTCTTTCCTTCGAGATTGACCCCGAACCGTCGCCAATAGCCCACTGTGCAGCTCTAGTGCGACGTTATTTAACAAAACCAAACCAAACCAAGATATTACTACGAAATTCTTACCTTTTGAGTATGGACAGCAGGTGTATGGTTAGTTCATATCGTATCTCCTCACCAGTCTTGTTCTCGGGAGCAAAGAATTTATCGTCTGACAGATAAAGAGCGACCGCCGTCCTGTGTAATTGAAGTCCCCATTTATTGACACTACTATACGTCCGTCTATCCAAAAACCATTGGACGCAACGACGTTTCTCAGCCGAAAGGTCAGCGAGTTTTGCCACATCTGTTAAGAAATTGAAACAAATTACGTATTTATTAATGAAGGATTAGATGTATGATGTGTATTTAAATCCAAAGATACCTAAAGGTTTTTTATTATTATATATAACAACTAGCTATGTACTTCTGCATTGCCGGGGCATTAAAACCACTGACTCGCTAGCGGTTTTGGGAATTGTAGAGTTGTTTTCACTCTTTGGAAATCTTTATATATAATTCTCTTACGCGGGGATTGAAAAAACGCTGTTTTTCTCTATGCGGAATGGCAACAGTTACTTTGTTTACAAAATGTTTGTTTACTTTATTTTGATGATGTCAGCTTAAATTAGGAAGAATATAAGCCTTATTAAATTAAGAAATAGAAGTTTTGAAAAACGCTTTTCCGAAAGCGTGTGTGTGAAAGCGTGTGTAAAAGCGTGTGTGTGAAAGCGTATGTGAAAGCATATGTGTGAAAGCGTGTGTGAAAGCGTATGTGTGAAAGCGTGTGTAAAAGCGTGTGTGTGAAAGCGTGTGTGTGAAAGCGTATGTGTGAAAGCGTGGGTGTGAAAGCGTATCTGTGAAAGCGCATTCGTGTGAAAGCGTGTGTGTGAAAGCGCATGCGGGTTTATACATTATTGTATTCCGATTTTGAAAAATATATTTAAAATTTTATTACTTTAATACAGGGTTTAAAATTAACTTTTCAAAAAAGTTACGCCAGTACACCTGGGTTTTAAACTTAGGTGCACTGAAAATTATTTGGGTGCACAGAAAACTTATGGAGCAGAAATAAAAATTTACTATAAATTTCGAACAAATAAGCTGACAATAAACCCTTTCATTTTTTATTTAGACATCGCTTATCTTTTAAATAAAACACCAATGTAAATATACAATAAAGATATATTCAACCAATACACGATGAGAAAAGCATGTGCAATAAAAAGCATGTTTTGCATGAAAAAGCATGCGCAGAACACATTTTTGAAGCGTTGGATCATATACCAATAAGGGATTACTGGTAAAACCTGACAACGATCTCGTTAGTGCTCGTGCAAAATGAAAACCGGATTCTTAGGCTTTTATTGGTCAAATGATTTGCAGACGAATTCCAAGTTCGATATCCAAAATCGCGCCTACCCTGGGAAACCAGATTTTTAAATGATTAAGTATTTTGGAATGGCAAAGTCGCTGTTTTTCAGAAAAGTTAGGTGCACTGGAGGCACCTAAATAATAAATTTAGGTGCAATGCAAAACAATTAGGTGCACTGCGCACCCGATAATTTCGAAATCTGCTTTAATACTAATCTTAAAAATAAGAAAAAGATAAGCATAAATTAAAGCTATAATGCTACATTTCTACCAAACATTATAATAGTAGGTGTTTTCTACCTACTCCAACGTCATATTCTGATTTTTAAAAACTTTCATTCAAAAAAAAAGCTTCTAATACAAAGTGCCTTTATCAAATCAAAAATACATTATCAATGTATTCTCTAAATATTTCAAAGCAAACTCTGATATTAATTAAATTAACTGATAGTTATTATTAAAGGTGAAAGTAAAAAAAAGGAAAGTGGAAGGACGGTATTTGAATTTGAGAATCAGAACAACTGTATGACCTTTTATTTTATAAGAGATATTGTACTTTTACGTGTGCCTTAATTCCTTTAAAGGGTATTATGTACACTGTTAAAAATAGTAACTCAAAAATTAGTAAAATGTACTAATTTTTGAGTACATTCTATGCTTATCATGCCTCCGAATACATAAGTTTAATTTTTGAATAAGACATTTACCCAAAAATGAATAAAAAGAGCTGTTGCTTCTCTACATAGGCTGCCTTCATACATCTCTTTCAATAAATATCGACAATTCGAACAAAGCCTTACCGGGAATTGAACCAAGATCCTCAGGTACCGCAGTGCCTTATCCGTTGCACCACCAGGGCGACTTGAAGAAGTTATAAAAAGAAGAAATATTAAAAAGGTGTGCCGAAATATTGGGAAATAAGATTAGTTGTAATAACTCAGTTTCCATATAAGCAATCGACATCAAATAACGTAGAAAACCGTCTTCTGAACAACTATTTTAAGTTTGTTAAGTCTATTTGTTAAGATCGCTTGAACATAAGCTGGGATTAGCAATAGTAAATCTCACTGCTCATTTTTGCAATCCATGATGCAATGGAACTAAAAAAAATCGAATAGATTCAAGTTCTCATTTTTAAGTACTTTTTTTTTACAGTGCACAATTCTTCGAGCATGGACCCTTCCTAGTTGAGAAAACATAATGTTATAATCTCGCTAACATGAAAGTGAGCCCAACATGTATGGCCTCAGACACGTGGTTAATTACGTTATTCCATTCATAATTTTTCACTGTTACACATTTCCCAATTCATCAGCCAATCGCGATTATTTTTTAATTCATAATTTTGAAACGAAGTCACGTGTCTGAGGCCATTCGGTCTGAATTGTTGGTTTCACGATAATGACGTCATATTCGCTTTACTACAGACACGTGGATACGTGGTTAATTACGTTATTCCATTCATAAATTTTCACTGTTACACATTTCCCAATTCATCAGCCAATTGTGAGTATTTTTATTCATAATTTTGAAAAGAAGTCACGTGTCTGAGGCCATTCGGTCTGAGATGTTGGTTTCACGATTATGACGTCATATTCGCTCTACTACAGTCCATTCATGCGTGAAGGTACAATTAGAATACTTACCGCATTTATTTTCGTCGAAACCATCGGCACAATCGGAAACACCATCACAGATACCCCGTCTAGGGACACAAGTGTTGTTCATAGGGCACAAGTAACCTTCTGTGCAAATCACAGTTTTCGTGGTAGTTGGTGCGTATGACGGCGAGGGAGTATTTGTATTTCGCGCATTTCTTGACAGAATACTATTTACACCTATACGTGTAAAGAAAAGACTCTAAAATTAACTGAAACAGTTTTTAAATACCTTTAATCATGATCACAGAGTTATTACATGCAATATTTGACGGTTTAAAACACAGAACAGATAAACTTGTTTTACGTTTAACGTTTTAAAATGCAACCACTTGGATAAACAGGTTATAAATGCAATGTTACACTTTGCGGGTGATTCACTCCGATATTACAATTCCGTAATAAATAGCACAATTGACATAAATTGAATCTATTTTAATAAAAAATTAGGCATCAAAGCGTATAAAATCTTTAAATATCAAGCCCACAGTTTTCGACTGTTTGTTCATGTCCCTTCTATTTGTTCATGTCCCTTCTATTGATGAGTTATTTCGTTGATTGTCCATTTCAATTGACGAGTTATTTCGTTGAGAGTCCATTTCTATTGACGAGTTATTTCGTTAAGTGTTCATTTATATTGACGAGTTATTTCGTTAAGTGTCCATTTATATTGACGAGTTATTTCGTTAAATGTCCATTTCTATTGACGAGTTATTTCGTTGATTGTCATTTCTATTGACAAGTTATTTCGTTAAGTGTCCATTTCTATTGACGAGTTATTTCGTTAAGTGTCCATTTCTATTGACGAGTTATTTCGTTGTTTGCCATTTCTATTGACGAGTTATTTCGTTAAGCGTCCATTTCTATTGACGAGTTTTTTGGTGATTGTCAATTTATATTTGAGATTTAATTTATTACAAAGAAATAGGGGTTATATTTTATTATAATACTGAACGATACTTCAGAGGAAAATTCTAAATTTAAATTTTCTTTGCTAGATATTGGTTAAAAAAAATACTTATTGCCTATCGCTTTATACAGCGACAACAAAGAACATTTATTTTTGCTATTTTATACTAAACTAGGGGGCTCCGCCCCCTGCTCCGCTAACGCTTCACCAACCCCCGGAGGATTGCTACGCAATCCTCTTTAGTTTGCTTCGCAAACAATACCGGCTTCATACACTGTAGACAATGACAATGTGTCTAACAACAATACTTTTTTTAGTTATATAAATTATTGCTGGCAGTGCCGTCACACAAATTTATTTATGGGATGTTGAGACAAGAAATTTCCCAACTTAACGATCCGAAATTCCGAAAGTGAACAATTCAAAATTCCCAACTTAAAGACGTCGGGTACCAACTCTAGTGTTGTTCTCGTTATCTGACCATTGTTAAAAATATGAGACATCGTTCCCGGGTCTTTTCTTCGAGAAAGGCCTCGAACCAAAGCGTCCTTGATGTAGTAAGTAAATACGTACCATTAACCAATCAAGGAAGCTTTGCTCGAACCAACGCCAGTAGTTCAATGTGTAGCTCTAGTGCGACGTTTATTAACCAGACCACACTTAACGATTCGAAATTCACAACGCAACAGCTAAAAAAATCCCAGTTCCAACAAATAGACATTTGTCAGCTTTTTTATAGGTAATATTAAACAGTTCTCTCGAAAGTATTGATTTGTTGTACGCATGTTCCAATGCAGTGTTCCGTTTTGAGATCTAATTTAAGTTTCCTCTTGATACAAGCTGGGCAATTTCTAGTCTTCCGTCGCTTTCATTTGCTAATAATATTAATTTTCCTGAGGCATAAATTTTCCCAACAAAGGGATTTTTAAAATTCGAAAACCCCAACTTTTAAGGTTTCAAGTTTACAGGAGGGGGGGCATGCTCCCCCCCCCCCCCCCCCACAAATACACAAACGTTGCCGCCGTTGTGGTGGGTCTGATAACTGGAAAAGCTCAACTGCAGAACTGCTTCAACGCAATTGTTTCTACTCATTGAAAAGCGAAACGTGTAAACCAGTGGTTCCCAAAGTGTGTTCCGTGGAACTTTGGGGTTCCACGAAAAAATTTAGGGGTTCCGCGTGACAAATTTTATTTGATTAAAAAAAATAAGAATGGTGTTTAATATATTCACATTTTCGATGAATATCCAAATTTAGCAAAACAGGCTATTCGAATTCCATTGCCGTTTGCAACCACTTATTTGTGAGAAGCTGGGTTTTCAAAATATGTTGCGACAAAAACAAAATATCGTAACAGACTTGATGCTGCACCAGATATGCGAGTTCAGTTATCAAACCTAACGCCCAATTTTAAGAGAATCATGGAATCGAAGAAGCAGGTGCATTCTTCACATTAAAGATTTTCCATTTATTTTAGTTTATGTTTTGTATTTTTATTAATTATTTCTATGATGATTTTTTTTTTGAGTTTTGCTTTATTCAATAAAATCTGAAATACTAAAATAATACTTGTTTTATTTAATATCAGATATTAAATTTTGAAAAGTCGTTGATTAAAAAATATTCAGGGTTCCGCGATCATTGGCAACAAATTTTGGGGTTCCACGACCAAAATAGTTTGGGAACCACTGGTGTAAACAAACAACAGCATAAAACGCGCCAAACAAAAATAAGCCTATTCGCCAACTTTTATTTATATAAAGTAAGATTATTGAGAATTGGCGCTAATAATAATTACCCATTATAATATATATTAAGCTACGGGATTAAGCTATTGGATTTACATACATGTTGGCATTTTGCCAACGTTAGCATTTTGCTCCGAAATATCTTTTAATAATAATTATAGTACTTCACATAAATAGTTACCCCAGCAAACATTGGAGTTATGGCAAACTGTTGGCCCAGTGCTGCCAGTGATGGCCACTGCTGGCCATTGGCCAGCCGTGCACTAGCCCAGTAAACGGCCAGTACTGGATCTTGCGGTTACGGAAATATAGGGGGAAAAAATTAATGGCCCAATAATGGCTGGCCGTTACCAGCCCACTACTGAAATTCAAGTACTAGCCCTTTACTGCTCAGCCACAACTTTTGCGTCAGTCGGAATAAAATTTTGAAACGGAAGTGCTTATTGAATATATAATAGATAATTCATCAAAGTTTGTTTTAATATGTGCTGAACCCTTCATAATTGTCAGTATAGCTGCCCAGTATTAAATTTATATTATAAAGATTTCATCGTGTTACTTTTCTTTAATATAAAATAAAAAATAATATAAAATGTTTAAAAATGTTTGGACAAAATAAATTTAAATATTGGTCAGCCGTGCACTAGCCCAGCAAATGGCCAGTACTGTATCTTGTGGTAACGGAAATTTATACGGAAAAAAATGTAATGGCCCAATAATGGCTGGTCGTTACCAGCCCACTACTGGATTTCAAGTGCTATAAAAGTGTTATAAAAATTAATGCATTCTTTATCTGAATGGCTGGACATTCGTATAAAAAATCTTATAACAAATGCTAGTAAAATGTTTAATTATTTGTTTAAAAAAAATATTAAACCTTTTAAAACAAAAATAATTATTATATTTTGAATAGTAATTCTGTCGGAACAAACACAATATAATATTTTTTTTTAATTAGTCAATAAATTAAAACACTTATGCTTTCGTAAAACTGATACTTGTAAAATTTATATATTTTTGCTTAATATTAAAGTTGCTTTAATATGAATGGAAAATAAGTAATAATTGATTTTAATTTTCAACTATAGATGGGGTTGTTTATTTTAGTCTAGTTGCTGTTTTGTAGTCCGTCCTTGTAAATCCATCCCCCCTGCCTCCCCCCCCCCCCCCCCTCTCCCCCCCAGCTCCCTTCCCATGCAAGGGGTTCTTGGTTCTTGCCTTTGTGGAGAGAAGAAAGCCCTGGGTTGTAAATGAAACAAGCGTACAAGGTTTGTCGCGTCTCTGGTCTGATAGTTGGTGACTTCAGGCGTTTCTGAGTACTGCCCTGCCTTCTGAGAATAATAGGGGAGAAGACTGAATAGAAGGTTTGCTTGCCCATAAAACGAACCATTCGAACACAATCGGTCAACGAATATTTTTTTCAGATTATTTACTTCGAACACTTTTGAAAGTGTTTTGATGTAATGAAAACCATACATTCTTCAAAAATAAAAACACTTAGTGAAGTAGTTTGAATTCCAATTTGCATGGAAACCTTATATTATATTAGTATTTTAAAAATTGCACATTTTTGTTGCACAAAAAATCCCTCTTCATTGATGAAAAACACATGTATCAATTTTGCTATTCACTAGTTTTAATACTGACGGTGCAATAATATATCAAAGAAAAAAATATCGCATTCTTCCAATTGTAAATTCATCATATTTAACGAAATTATTTGGGTGCCAAAATAGAATTTTAAAAATGCACTGCATCAATATTTTCTATTAAAGTTTTTTTCAAATAAAATATTTTTTGAATTTCAATTAAATGTTTCTGAAGTGAAACGTCTTTAAAATCAGGTACATGGGGTATAAAGATAGAAACACCAAATTAAACGTTTGTGGTTTTTGTCCACTCCGCCATAACATAAAATTTTTAATTAAAAAAATCATTTTATACAAAAATAATTTAGGGGAATTGTCTTTTAAAAAAAATATTTTTAGGAAAATCTTCGTATCCCACACAACACAAAGACATCCTAAAGATGTCCAGAGGCCATCATTCTTGGGATATCGGGACGTCCCAAGGAATCCCGAAAGTTAACTAAAGACGTCCTTAAACGGTTCTTGGGCAAACCAAATGTCCCACTTTTTTCCATCCTCAGGACGTCAGACGTATGATACTTTCTGGACGGTTTTAAGACAATCTAGGATCTTTTCCGGACTTCTTATAGGACGTTCAGGACATGCTTAGGATCTAAGGACAACCTTAGGACGATTTCCGGATTGTTTTTGGACGCCTTTGGGATTCCAAGGCAAATTTAGGACCGTTTCGGGACTATTATTAAATGCCTTTAGGCACATTGGATGGTCAGCTTATTTTTGCTTTAGCATTTAAAATGGTAGAGGAATTATAATTGCCTTCCGAAATGAGCCTTTTTATTATTGCAAAATTGATTTTTACTCATTTTAGAAGGCAAAAATACTTTCTCTTCCTTATATTTATATAAAGCATACAAATGTTAAGTTATTAATAATGTAAAAATCAGTATTATTTTCCATTTTCAATAGAAAAGTTCTTTTAAAATAAATATTGTTAAATATATTTATCAAATAAATAAATAAATTATTTTTAAAGTTAATTGAAATAAAACAACTTGTACATATAACAATAATTTTTGTTTCTCATTTATTAAATTTTTTTTGTACAAACACTAATTTACATTGAGATGAAACAATAAATTAAATATTCTTCAATATCTTTTAAAAATCTTGATTACATGATGTGTTTCTCTAATCCAAGGGAAATCTGAAAATAAAACAAAATTTAGTATACAAAAAACACATTATTAGAGTGCACACTAATATTTTTACGGTTATTAACAGGAAACACAATCATCGAGAACTAACTTCACTTTTCTTTAGCTAGTACAGCTAAATGGAAAAATCTTTCTCGTTTTTCTGCTGATGCAAATACTGAGATTTTCAAAAACAAGTTTAAAAATTTGGGGTAGACATCTTGCTGGAATTTTCTTACCCAATCTACTTGTAGTGACCAAATTTGCCCATAAAAATATGTACAAGTGACATACTTCTAGAAGAAATATTCCGGAAGTAACAGCTGTGCAAAAAAAGTTAAAAGTAATTTCCTATTTAAATTACCAGTTGTCAAATAAAATTAAACTGATTTCATAATTTTTCTACTCTCAAACCGAGTAGAAATTTCAACGTTCCCAAATTCGAGTTACTTAAAAAGGAAAAAAATCAAGTAGGTGCAGGCCATACAAGATATAAAGGGTGGGGTGGATAAATGGCCAACCTTCATCTACATGATGATGGTAAGCCATTTACCCTCATAGCCTGATTCGCCATTAACCCTGTTGAGTTGAGGCCGAAATTACCCCCACGCGGTTCAGAGGATGGAATGGGTTAATAGGCCTTGAGGATGCGACCACCTTCTTCTACATGAAGGTATTCTATATTATTTATCCCCATAGAATAATTTTACACAGAATTTATGGGAGCGGAATTGTATACTGCAGTTGTGGTCGAATTCCCCCTCCGTCACGCAATACGAATTTTAGGAGGGAATGGGGCGCCCATCGTAATAGTGGGAGGGGTTTGATTCATGTTTTATTTTTAAAAAGTGCAATATAAAAAGTGAAGGGGCAATGTCCAAAAAAAAGGGGGGGGGGGGGGGGAAAGGAGACCCCTTTTTACCACATTTAATATATTATAATTTTCTTGAAAACAGTGGTGGCGGCAGCAGGGGGGCTATAGCCCTTGTGCCCCCTCTATGGGGGAAGGCTAGTTCCAAAAATAATCATGGAGAATGCATTATCATTTTTTTAAAACTATAAAGACAATATATTCAGTACTTTTATGTAAAACATTAAGTTTGTGCGATAACAAATATTAAATAACATTATAAATACATGTATTTAAAAAATAGATTCATATAATAAATCCTTATTGATTGTAACTCAGAATAAAAAAATAACTGTAGGAAACAACAGCTGATGTAACTTTTGTCCAAAACACTACCTGAAATATTACCGTCATACAGTTTTACCAGTATTTTATAAGAGAAATTTTATTAAGTTATACAAACAAGTTTAATTACAAGATCTTTATCCTCTGGGTGAATTAAGCAAGTATTCAATAGTTGCGCCATGATGTGCGGTTTAATACAATGTGGCAACGGGTTGCATAACTAGTCACCCTCGGCTAATAGCACCTCTCGAAAGTCAAGGGATAAAGTGTTGTCGGATCAGATTTTTTTATTGCAATATTAATAATAAATTACAGGCTATCAACACAATAAATAATTTGGTAACAAAGTAAATAAAAATATTAATAGAAGTTAATCGAATATGGTATATTTATTTTAATATTTGAGAACAAATCAACGAAAACGTTGTCCCTATGTAAGATCTATAACAATCTAACAGATATCTAAAGTTTTTCTTGATTTGTGATTAATTTTCAATAAATTATTCAACAGATATTTCAATTAATGTGAATTTAAATTTAATACATGGGAGACAATATGCATCAAATAAATCAACATATCATATAAAAAATTATTTCACCATTTGCAACTGTTTCATTCCTCCGTAATCGAAGATTTATTATTCGTTATTAAATTGCAACCAAAAAAAATCTACCAAGCAAATGACAATAACATTTTATGAGTGTGAAGAATAAAACTTCTTGAGTATTAATCTTATATATAGTTACTAACCTTTTCCATTTAGAGTCCCACTGGATATACTCGAGTTACAGACAGGCTACATTACACGGAAGGACCCAACCTTAAAAAAACAAGCAATTAGTATGTAAATTAACTCTAGGATAATAATTAGAACATTCTATTTTTAGCATACATCATAACTACAATTTGTAAACGCAATACAAAATTTATGATATATTGCCATATTATATAAAATCAATGTTTATTTTGTTTTATGTAAAACTAAAGATAACCATATGAAATTAAATTAGTTTTTAAGCTTCAGTTTGAGAACTTTAATTTAAGGTGTTGTGTTTTATAGAATTCTTGAATTTACTAATTTCTGGAGAGTTATTAAGTTTGGAGCAAGATATTTTTCGAAAAAGTTTAAAAAAAAAAAAAATTATAGAAAATATAAATATTATTAATGTTTTAAAAAAATAATTCAAAATTAAATTATTTCTAATCTGTATTATAAATAGGGATGAAACTGATATCCTACTGTTGTTTAACTATCCGATATCCGGAAGTGAAGTGCCGGATGAATAAAACATCTACGATTTTTATTATGGCGATCAATTATCTTTGTTCTTGCTTTAAGTATTTTTGTGAAAATTCTACCAATGTATCCACAGTGTGCAGATTATCTCTTGAATTTTTCTCGGGTGGGGAAATTCTTCAAAGGTGGGGAAATGGGAAATTTTTCTAATCATAGAAATTTTCATGTAAAAAGGTATTATTAAAGCAGATTTTTTAATCAAATTAGTAACTTGAATACTAATAGACTGTTTTGTAAACGTCTTTCTAAAAAGAAATTGTATTCTGCCATTTTGAATATTTCTTCTGAACACCTCATTTGTGGTTTATTTTAATTCAGGAATATATACTGTATTTACATTATTTTTAGTGTTATTCAGACAATTTTGTTTTACCTATATAAAACTTTTAATTTATATTCTAATGTTTCCAGAAAATGGTGTTTTTTTGTTATCAAAATGTGTTCTTGTTCACAATTTTGTTTAAAAACATGTACATATACAACTACATATAAAGTGTTAAATATATTGTTGTAATTTATAAGCTTTGAAATTCAAGTTTTTGTAGAGTATTGTATTTTTCCGAAGATCAATATCTTTTTCATATTTTTTATCCTTTTTAAACATAATTTCTCCCTCTTTGAAAATCATTGAGAAAAGCTAAATAGCGAATAATAATTATAATTTTTCATTGGAATGGAAAGTATTAAAATGTTTCATTTTTATAGAAAACCCAGGAATATGGTTAAATAATTCAACTTCTATCAGAGTTTTTATTTATTTACTCAAATATATAAGTTTTTGGGCATAAATAATAAAAAAAAAATAGCTAAAATGTACTCCATTAAACGAAGAAACACACACAATGTGTAATTTAATTTAAAAATACTCATTTCAACCCACCTTACCCTACACCCGCTGCCCCTCATTTGTGAAATAAGAAAACGCTGTAATTATTTGGGGATCCTAAAAATAGAACATTTCCCATAACTATGAACAATTTTAGAAACTACTATAAATCAATAATGATCACACAATATATGTCATTCGAACAAGTTTGTGGTTTGAATAAAATTACATTTGACATTCAATCATTATAAATTATTCAACATGCTGAGTTTTGCATGGCACAGCTAAAAAGAAATATATATATATATATATATTCTTTTTTTTTTACTTGGACCAAGAAACACTGAAGAAATAATAAGTACTAAGTCCCCACTTCATGCAGCTGTCAAAATTCTTATTGCGGAACAAATTATTATCTTATTACAAAATTCTTAAGATATTTAATAATAATGTGCACTATACTCACTGGTTTTTAAATGTCTCCATTCCTTTCGGTGCAAGTTTCAACAAGTTCTTGTTTGTTTTGGTGATATCCCGAGCAGCCAACTACTTTCCAACATTCCAAGGCTGAAAATAAATGTATTTTTTTTATATAATTTATAGGAATTACATAGAATGTAAATTTAAAGAAAATAACAGTTAAAGATAATTATTGTTTAATTACATATGATTATAACAGAAGTTTTGTTTTTTCTTTGCGATAGGTATCAATTCAGACACGGTTCAATATATTTTAGTAAAGTAAGAGAACTAATTTTGGCATCCCAATTTGCCTCAATACTTTTGTTAAATAACTTTTTTTTTATAGGAGTATAGGAATTTCATAACTTCCTTAACTAAAAAACATATAGTATTGGTAACGAAATTCCAAAATTTTCAGGAAAGTCAAGTAAAGAGTGATTTTTTTAGGTAAAAAAATTAAAACCATATAATCTCAAAGAGCAATATACAGGTATAATGTTACAAATGAATCTCAAAGAAATTAATGTTAGTAACATTTCTAACTAAACTAATTTATTTCTCATATTTTTTAACTCCTCAAGGAGTCGCTCCTATATCAATTGTTTATACATATATTTTTACTAAACGTGAGTTATTGGGTACTATATTTAAACTTAGAAAATTTGCTTTGTACATCTACATTTGTCTTGTAAATATTTTGCATAGATTATATAGAACCATAAAAATAGTTTGATACACATTTATGTAAGTGATCAACAAAATAATCTTTAAATCTCGTCACCAATATTAATCAGTTTTATAATATAACGAAATGTTGCTTTTAATTATTCAAAAAGAGTGTAAATGCAGGAGTACGAGACCTTTGCTTATTCTAAGAAGAGAATGCAAAAATACTGTTGCACGATGTTTATATACAAATTGTGGTTTTTCAGCACAATAAGCTTTATAATTGATGTTTAAAAAAAAATTCACGACATAAACGTCATGTTAAACTTGTAATCCTTATTATTAAGAAAGATTCACAGAAGCAATACAAATAAATACTAGTATCACGCCTCGCCTCGCCACAGTAGGCTTAAAGATACAACACAAATGTAATAAGATTATTATTATTCCGGTAAAAATCAATATTATCAAACTAATACAAATAGAAAGAAAAAACATTTGAACTAATGTTCATCACACACCTGTTTTTATAATTGCTTGGTTTTCACGAAATGTTCGCTAGACATGAATGCGATGTCACAGCGTGCAGACTTCAGCGTCCATCTCTCAGTTCTAGCAATGGCGGCGGCATATACGTCTGGAAGACGGGAAGTTGTGGGACTCACGGAGCTTTTTTAACAAAAATTCGTTAAACGATGCACTTCCAATTGTTTGAAATATGGACAAAAATGTATCGCTTGAATGGGAAAACTTTGTTTCAAATTTTTTTATTTAAAACCTTTATTTTATTAAAAAATTTTAATAAAATTTCAAATTTAATTTTTTTTAAAATTGAAATTTTTTTTTTTTTCCAATCATTTGTTAAGAATGACATATTTTGTGTGAAAAGAATAAAATATTTCGGTAACTGACAGTTTGTTTAAAAATATTTGTGAATTGCAACAAATGGTAACGTTTTAGGATATTAAGACATCCTTAGGACGATATAAAATGTCAAAATTCTGGAAGATCCCAGATCCATCTTATGAAGAACGTCCTGTGGAAGTCATAAGATCCCGCTGTAGGACCCGGACGGTAATGGGATCTTCAGGATCTAATTGGGACGTCCAGAAGATGTCTCTGGTTGTGTGGGATAGTACATAAAAATTGTTCAAATAATTTCATTCATTCATATTTTTGTTACCTAAATAAAAGGTTTATAAATTTGTTCATATTGTTAAGTGCTAATAATTTTCCAAATATGATTAAAGATATAAAATAAAAATTTCTAATTAATTAATGGAAGTTTCTTTTGGGCAGTATTAATGTATTTATACTTGAATAAAGTTAAAATTGTGTTTAAAAAAAGCATATTCGATTAAAGTAACGACGACGTAAATAAATATCGGAAAACTCATTAGAAGAGTAATCGGGGTTTGAACCGGGGACCTACACAACCGAAGGCGCACATTTTCAACACCACCGTAACTGACTCAGTTACGGTGGTGTTGACATTTTACCACAGGACTACCAGATCGCTAGGAGAAAATCAAAAATAACCTGTTTTGTGTAAATTATCAAAGCTAACTGGCGGCAATATTGACGCTATATTTCTAAGTGTAATCAAATATAGTAATCTACTAGCATCGTCAAATTTTGGTAATTCATCACAAAACAAATGATGGTTTATGATAATTATGAATATGGATCACAATTTCATGTAAAAATTATGAAAATATATTAATAATTAAACCAGTTATAGGATTAAACAGCGCTTTAGATTAGGGATAACGCGCTGTTACCACGTTCAACAAGTATTCGCAGAATCTAAACTGTGTGAATGGATATTCAATCATATATCAAAGTAAACAATAACATAACAAAATATTGATGGGCCCACATGTAGGAAGACTTGACCTTAATTTATCATATGACTATTTAACGAAAATATTCATGATTTTTAGCAGACAATGTATTTGATGCAAGTTTCACCATTTGAATGCAATTGTATTGGGCAGTGTGAAATTGAAAACGTTCGTTAGTTGGGATTATTAAAGGCAAATGATTATAAACTATTAAATGATACATGAATTTGCTTAATATTTTCTCAAAATGTCGATAATAACAATACTCATTATTTAATAAAAAAAATTACTGACATTTTTTAATTAAATGATTTTTTTTTAAAATTGTCATGCGCCTTTAATTTTGAATAAAATATTAATTAATTTAAGAATATAAAACTTTGAATAACTGAAGATTAAAGGTTTCCGGGCTGTGTGTTTATATCAGAAAATAATTTTATAAATAAAATATAAACTGTACAAACGTGATTAAGTTTCAATTAATAAAGAACGTTATTTCCATAAAAACAAAATGTCAATTGATAATACATTTTCTAATCAATTAACAAAACTTAAGTGTTAAAATAATCGCTTACTTCATATTGTTCGATTTCATATTACATCTAAAAAATTTATAAACATTACAAACAGAAACGTTTAAATAAAATTTAGATTTGAAAAATGGTTTGAGAAAATTTTACATTGATGGTATTAGCAATATTAATCTAAAAAATAAAATTAATAAAATATTATTAAACTAATAAAGTAACAATTAACCAAGATAATTCAGTTTTTTAACATGCGTTTTGTTTTTATTAAATATTGAAAGTTTTAAATTTTTTATAGGTTCCCGAAGTGTCGAAAAAGTGGCAATAAGCATTCGATTAAAATAAAAGAGGGGTTCGAATGACAACAGTCTGTGTAGAGATCTCACAATTAAAAGATTGTCAAATACGTTCCTGTTCAAAGTAATCCTCCCTTTAGAGGGGACTTGTGCGCATTAAATCTGTCGTGGTTAAAAAGTCCTCACTCCTACATCACGTGCGTGGGGTACCATATCGGGTGTTGTCATAGTCGTCTATACATGGTTTAAAATTACAAGGCAGTGTTCACAAGTCTTTCCTTCGGGATTGATTCAGAATTGTCATCAACAGTCCATTGTATAGCTCATGTATGGCCTTATTTCAACCAACCACACAACCCAAGTCTTCCCTTTCTGTTAGATCCTGAACCATCGCCAACAGCCCATTGCACAGCTGTATTCCGAAGTTAATTCATTGGTAATTATTGAAAAGTAATTATTAATCTATAAATTATTCTCAAAATTATATATTTTTATTACTGTGCATTGTATTCTAAACTTTCTTTTAGTACAAAATATTATTTCGAGATATCAATTTTGTTGATGAGGAAAAAGTAAACACTTCTACTTTTACTACAAGACGCGGTAATCTTTGTAAAAATGGCGTTAGTGTTCTATGGGTTAGTGTGAAGTCAAACCATAGTCAAACACAAAAATAAATGTAAGTATATATATCTTCCGTTATTTTTTTCTTTTTTGAAGTCTGCTATTATCTCCTGAAAAATAAATTAGGTTTTATTACACTTTCCGGTGTTATTTTTTATTCATTGCATGGCAGATTTTTCATACATCAAATTTAGAGTTTCGATCTTATTCTGCTATTCAAATGGTATAATGTGGAGGGATTAGAGGTATGTAGAGGATTATAGGTTATGTATTCAAGTTATAGAAATCATTGCTTAATTGGGAGTGTCGAAAGCATTTTTTATAGGGTAATAGATAAATAGAATAATTTGTATGATTATGTTAATTTTTCAGGAATGACTAGTTTTGAAAGGCAATTGGATCTGAATTGGACATGAAAAAAACATAGTTTTTGTTGTAGAAAGCGTTATATTTTCTTTCTGGTGTATCATCAATATTATGATGTATATTATAGATTTAAAATGGTATAAATCACAAAAAATTGGAAAATGAACCAACACTATTTCCCATTACTAGACATCTAACATTTGGCCAAGGGGTGTGGCTCTAAGTTCAATAGGTTGCCCAATAATAGATTTTTTTTACTAATTACAAGCAAATGATTTTTTAAATCTGATTTTTTTCTAAATTCTGCTTTTATGAGAGCTATTCGACATATGAGCCGAATATAAACTGAAAATTCGTCTCACCCCTATATATAATGTAATTAGAAGGCCCAGTACAATAAAATGCCCAGTAGAGCATTTTATTGTAGATTGCAAGAAAGCATGATTACCAAGTTTAACTCCTGTCTTGTGATTATATTTCAAAACTTTAATTATATAAATATACTTTTATTTAGACAATGGATCTGACTGAGAGATGGATTGAAGAGACCTGAATCAAACAGTCGAGGGCCTGCTGAGTTGTTGCCTAAATTACAAGGTAAATTTTTCTTTTCGGATATATCCTGTATATAAAAAAATATGTGTATAATGTGTATATAAAAAAATTTCTTCTATTTTTACAAAGCCGCTTAACATATAAAGGTAGTGAAGCAGATTACCATGAAAATTCAATGAAGTACAATTAATATACTAATAACAAAGAATAGAAATAACACTTTCTGTCTTAACTAGTTAATTGTATCAACAAACTTGCTAAATTATAAAATTAGGCACTATATATATTGTATATAAGTAGTAAAATTTACTTATTCATTCACAGGTGGTTTATTAATACAATTCTTAATAGTTAAGGCAGAAAGTGTTATTTCTATTTTATATTAGTATATTAACTGTACTACATTGGATTTTCATTGGCTTTTGTAGTGCGTGTGTCGTTGTGTTTGTCAAATCATAAAACATAAATCTTACTAGATAATACAAATTTTTGCTGAAAACTGAATATAATTGCAACTGATTATTTAGTTCCGAAGGACAAATAATATATCTAAAATTTAAACTTTTTATTTTATTTGACCTGTTTAATTATATGGTTATTATATGCTAAATTTCCTACTCTCTCCCTCCCAGATTCATAATAAAATATAGAAATTTTTCAAAATTCAATAGTTGAAATAATTTATTGTTTGAGAATATTCTCATTAATATTAAGAATAATTCATATTAATGAAAGCAAGTAAGCTAAATTATAAAATTAGACACATCAACCGAATTCTAACGAAAAAAAATTCAGAAAAATTACTCTTTTTATATCATAATTTACCAATCTTAAAAAAAAATGCTTAATTTTATTATTTTTTCCCCTCATATTATAAAAATGTTCTGAAAAATATTAAAAAAAAAAACAACTCTTTGATTAAACTTTTTTCTTCAAATTTTTCAATATTTTGTTATTTTTATATATATTTATCTTTTATTTCTCTGTGTTTTATTTCAGGCCGGATGCACTACAAGATAATTGCCTGGATGCTGTGCTGTCTGGATGTCCGTTGAATCCCCACTATTCCTCGAATACAGGAGTTCTCAATATGTCCACGAGAGGGTCTAAATAGACCACAAAGGTCAGATGTTATTTTTTTTAAGCACATTCTTTATTGAATACAAAAAAAGTATTTAAATAGCAAATCAACATTTATTTTAAAGGAACATAATTATAGGCATTGTGACCTTATTTTTTAACTTGATATCTTGTACAGGGTTTGTACAGTCCTTGGAAGTTCTTATAAACTCTTTATTTTCGTTTCAAGTTTGTAAGGGTCCTAAAGTACTTTAAACTTCTTGTTTTTGTCCAAAGGGTCCTTAGAAACTTTCAAGTAGCCGAAGGCTCTTGGAAGTCCTTAAAATGACTAACCTCTATTAAAAATGTTGATTCTTAATGTAAACACAACTTGATACAAAATTGGAATAGGAAAATTTTTAATAGTATTTTATGTTTAAGAATACCAAACTATCTAAATTCTAAATAGAACAAAATGGACAAAATTATATTACACATAAAAGAAAGCAAGGAGAACCAATTATTTTTTTTCAAAGGGTTCCAATTAGCCGTAACTCCTAGCTGGAATTTTTCTGAATGATCTGTAGATAATTATACTTAAAACAATCCCAGGAATGAAAGAATGGAAAGTCAAACATATAATGTACATGGATAAATAAATTTTTATTTTATTTGAATATTTCTTCATATGTGTTTGACTTTCTATTCTTTCGTTCCTGGGATTTCTAAGTTTATCTGTTTTAGGTTTAATATCTACAGATCATTCCGAAAACTCCTAGATGAAGGGAACCCGTAATTCCGTTGGAAAAAGAAAATAGTCGATTCACCTAGTTTTCTCTTGTTTGTAATTTAAATCTTGTCCATTTTATCCAAAGTAAAATTTAGATGTTTTGACTTATTTACAATATTCTTAAATATAAAATACTATTTTAACTTTTTCATATTCAAATTTTGTATTACATGAACGCAATCTATTAGTAACTGAAACTTCAGAACATACTATAGATTTGTGTGGTTAGGTTTATATTATAAAATTATAGGAATTTTCTTGCAATAATATTAAAAACGTATTTTGGATAGAAAACCAACTGGTTCGTTGCACTTTATATCTTTTAGTTGATTGTGCCTATTTTTCTCTTTTGTAAATTTATTTTAATATTATTTTACTAAGAAGCCTATTTGAAATTTTATACTTAACTTTTCATTAAAAATGTATACAAGTTTGCATTAATGTCCTTATAAAGTGCTTTTAAAGTCCTTAGAAACTCGTAATTTTTATTTTCAAATTTATTCAGATATATTGAATTGTGCCAATATAATATTTGACACTAGAATTCTTTTTAGTACTTTTAGGAAGTGATGATTCATGCTTTGTCTAATTTTTAATTTAATGGTCCATAGCCTTCTAAAGGGGAACCATTGCTCTAATAGTTCACTTTCATAGTCTTCTTGCAAGTTTTCTGTGCTCAATTTTAAATATTGGAAACATTTTATTTTGCAAAGAAATTGCTATTTAACCACCCAACTACAAAACAATATAAATAAAATTTGTATTTTATCCAAATTTTCTTGGAAAAGGCTGTTATTTTTTTTTATTTAACACAATATAATTCAAAATCTTTTTAATGTTATACAGAGTAATTTATCATTTGGCATGAAAAAATATTGTTTAGGTTTGAATTTTTAAATGTTGAGGGGTATAAATTGTGAATGATTTGCTGAAAAGTTATAAAAGCATATTAAAAACTAATTGTAGATATAGCTTATACAATGTTAATAGATTTTTTTTAATGAAATATAATTTTAATATTACTTATAAATTTAATTTTACATGTTATGCATGACAAAAAAATTCTTTAAATATCCCCTAGAAAATATTTCTTTTGTTTGAGAACTTATAAAAAATATTTTAAGTTGTATATTAAATTATTATAATATTACCTATAACACTACTACAGTATAAAAACAAAAAATATCATCTACCAACATTTATTTACTGATTTGGGTTGAAAATAGTAACTAAAATATTTGTGAAGTTTTAAATATTTGTTTCTTATTAAAAATTAATAGGGTTTCATAAAATTAAATTTGTAGTAAAATATATGATATAATTAATGATTTTGTTTATTTTGCAGTATTTGTTCTTAAAAGAATTTAACTTCAAAAAATAACATTAGACCTTCAAACAAAAGTTTATAACAAAAATGACTCTTTATGTAAATAAACAGTTTAGTTTTAATTATCAAATTTAAATAATAAGACATTTGAAAATCGGTTTATTTTATAAATGATATTTTTGACATTCAAACTTTTATTAATTTAAAATATATTATTTTATGTGACATTGTTGTTCCTTTTTAGATCCTATTGGTCAGAATAAGTTATTGCTGATGCAAATACAGATAAGAAGTGGCTATCCAGAACAGAGAAGTTGAAATAGTGTGTCTGCACTCGATTGAAATAGTTCTGTTTAATAAAAATATCATTTGAGTATATATTTTGCATCTTCAATTTATTGCTTTAAAAAAATTGTACACTTAGTTTCATTGCTAGATTAACAAATTAATATGTTGCAGTTTTAGATTGGAGCCTGTGATTAGATATTGTTGTTTACAATAGTTGAAAAAAAAATTAAGCATAAATTTCCCATAGGAAAAATTGCAGTGAAAAATTTAATGGTAATGTATAATTTTATAAGCTCAGTATAAATTGCACTGGTACAGTATTCGAACAATGCAGTAAGGCTAAATAAGCCATATAAGCTGCATTGGCAGAATATTGTACAAATGCAGTAGAGCTATATAAGCTGCATTGGCAGAATATTGGGCCAATGCAGTAGAGCTAGATAAGCTGTGTTGGCAGAATACTGGGCCAATGCAGTAGAGCTAGATAAGCTGTGTTGGCAGAATACTGGGCCAATGCAGTAGAGCAGGAATACATGTATACTAAACCTTTATTGGTAAGATACTGGGCCAATGCTGGCCAACGTAATGTTCAGGGATTTCTATAGTGGCCCAATTCTGGGCCAGTATTGTAAGGCCGAATTTTAAAATAATCAGTACTGGCGAATTGCTGGGCTAGTACTGTAACCCCAAACATCCTTTTTGACAGTATTGGCATATTATTGGCCCAACGCCGTGAAATCCGCGACTTACGGCATGTCAGTATTGGCCAAGTGTTGGCCCGTAATTACGGGCCAGTACTGGCGAGGGCGGACACGTTTGTTACGACGCCATCATGGCCAGCCTGTATTGGGCCACTACTGGGATTTGTGGCAAACCGGTATTGGCCCATCACTGGGCGAGTAGAACATTGTTTGCTGGGACATCTAATTTATTTTTTAAGATAGAATTTCAGTATTGATACCATTCAAGAAAGGAAGATTTTATGAATATAACTATATTTTTTTAACGGAAAAAAATTATATTTTTGAACTACTTAAAGCAGTTTTAAATTATCCCTTAAAATTTTACGCGTAAAATTGACGATTATTTCAGACATTTCGTAAATTATTTAAAAATTTATAACTACAAAACTAAATCGAAATTTCACAAACGCTCTGGATCATTTGTAGCCAATAGTTTAATCTATACCCCTAATTTTTTATTTATTTTTTTGTTGAAAATTGGAAGACAAGTATACAAAAATGTATGAATTGTTTTCAAAATTTTCTAAAATCATGACTTTAACATAAAATAACGTCTAATATACTGATCGTATTGAAAAACAAATATTTCTTATTACCCAAACATTTAATAAACTGGCATAATTTCATAATTTTAGGACATTTACTTTCTGAGATGCAAGCGGAACAATGAGACAAAAAGTCGCAAATTAAAATTTTCTCGAAATATCCGACATTTTTATCCTTCTTCGCTATTTTTTATACTAATCTTAATTGACCATATCTAATTTAATTGTAAAGATAGGATTATAATCTTTATAACATCAAAAAGAGGAAGTTTTAGCGAACATTAATATATTTTTTTGAATAAGAGAATATGTAATTTTAAATGACTTATAGCAATTTAGAAATCACGTTTCAAAAATAAGGGTGAAAAAACTTCAAAAAGTGGAGCGTGTTTAAATGTTTAAAAAACTTATAAATCCAAAACTAATTTAATTTTAAAAAATGCTTACTTGGATTTCCAGTTCAAACCTATTTGTACACTCACTAAAAAAATTGGATCTCTCCACTTAATAGTGTTTCAGAAACTCGACATACAAAATTACTTGTAAGCGAAATTTTATCAACGACGACTTTAATATCAAATAACTTATAAAATAATAACAGTATTGAAACAAAAATATATTCTTCTTATTTATCAAACATTTCTTAACAAATTCACTTAATTTCGTAATTTTAGGACTTTAACATTTTGAGATACGATCTAAATAACATTGAAAGAACTGAAAATTCCCCCTAGGTCTTATTTTCCCCCCTTGGGCTTACTTTTTTTTTAAATAGAGAGATATTAAAAATGTAGATACCGTTATAACAGTTTGACACGTGTTAAAAAAAGTTACCCCATCACCTCATTTATCTCTCCTGTTTTATGTTCTTGAAGACAAAATAACTGGTATATTGTCCAGACATCCCCGGCAACACCTCAGAATGTTAACTTTTCCTTGAGTTTTCTCGTTGAAGCATATTGTCAAAAAGAGTTATTTCTCCAAAGAAATTTTTGATCGCCAACTTTTGATAGTTTAAAGCAATAAATGTATGTTTATTAATTTTAAAGTATTTTTTTGTTTTCAAGTTCTTACAATTTTAAAAAATTGTAGATATTATTTTTTTTTTTTAAATTAACGAAAAAATATAAAATAATTTTTTTTTAATAACATAATCTTTCTAGAAAAAAGGAAGAATGCGCTAAAAAGTAAATAATAATTTTCAATTTTACGAACGAGTTGAAAAAATTGAATTATCGAATATCAATTTTATACTTATTACAACTTTTTGATATCGGCGCCAAAATGTACGTATGATTTTTGCAAATTGGCACCAACTTCAAAAAGTTGCACTATGTATAATTAATATTAATAATAAGTAATTCATATGCAATATTTTCAACTCGTTCGCAAAATTAAAAATTATTTTTTACTCTTCAGCGCATTTTCCTTAAAGTCGGTTTTCCTTTTTTCTTAAAAAATTAATTTATTTTTTCCCTTTATAGTTATAAATATAGCAGAGGGCTTCGCCCCCTATTATTATTCACCAAGAAATTCAAATAACAACTTGTGCTCAACAATATATATTGTAAAAGACTCCCTATCAATGCCAATAATGCTAGTTAAACGAAATGTCATTGTTGTACAAATTCTGTTAAACATTTTGAAACGGATAAATTGTTTAAAAAAACTCCGGTTAGTCGACATTTCCGGGTATATAACAGACAGATAACCAATTATTTTTTTACAGATTTTGTTTAAGTGGATTTTTCTCTATCCAAAATTTAGGTATAATTTTTATAAATAGGCACCAACTTCAAAAACCTGTAATAAGTATAAAATTGATATTCAATAATTCATTTTTTTTCACCTTGTTTGTAAAATTAAAAAAAAAATACTTTTAAGCGCATTTTTATTTAAAGTCGGTTTTCCTTTTTTTAAAAAGATTTTATTTTCCGATTTTAGTTTTTAATTTAGCAGGGGCCTTCGGCCCCGTCTATTATTCACCAAGAAATTGAAGTAATAATTTGTGCTTACATTTTGTCTGCACAATGTATATTGTATAACAATCCTTATCCATGCCAATAAATGCTTTGTGAATGAAATGTCATTGTTGTACAAACTTTGTTCAATAATGAAAATATTTTGAAATCGGATAAATTGCTACCTAGATAACCGATTATTTTTTAGCAGTTTTTGCGTAATTGGATTTTTCTATATCCAACAAAAAAAGAACTTTCGAAATCGGACAATGCTATTTTTCAAACGGTCCGGTTAATTGAGCATTCCGGATAGTTAAATGCCGGATAACCGGATTTTTTTAAAGAAAAACATCCCCTTTCCGACAAAAAAAAATAAATGTCCAAATATCTGGATTTGAACATAAATCTATCGCAAACATACATAAAAGAAAACATAACAGTGTAATTAATAACCTCTCTCCTTGGCGCGCGATTTGGTGGTTTTAATTTAAAGTTTTGGTTGGCGTGCTGTTCAGTCGGTTAAAAATAGCCTATAACCGTTATAAACAGAAAAATAAATGGAATTTTAAAATTTCAAACCTCAAATGCACAATTAGAGGTTGGATAATAACTATTTATAAATTTTGAGACATTTCGGAGTATAGGAAGGTAGTGTTTTGCGTACCACAAAAACTCGTTTTCTTTATTATTATTATAGATTAAAGTCAATTAAAGGTCACTTACTACAGTAATTTTCATCCGACATATCTCCATCACCACAATCTCGATCTCTGTCACAAACATAATTTTTACTAATACATTTCTTAGACACAGAGCATATGTACTCGTCATCTTTACACTTTCCTAAAAATGAACAATCAGGAAATCAAAAATAATTTCTAGTTCAGATAAAATAACCTTTTTTTTTTTTTAAAGGAAAACCGAATTTAAGAAAAATGCGCTAAACAGTAAAAAAAATATTTTAATTTTACAAACGAGTTGAAAATATTGAATTTCTAAACATCAATTTTATACTAATTACAACTTTTTAAAATCGGCTCCGAAATTTATATATGAGTTTCGTAAATTGGCCCCAACTGCAAAAAGTTCTAATAAGTATAAAATTGATATTAAATCATTCAATTTTTTCAACTGTTTGGTAAAATTAAAAGTAATTTTTTACTTTTTAGCGCATTTTTCTTAAAAACGGTTCTGCTTTTTTTTTTTTTAAAAATAGATTATTTTTTTCTATTTTTCGTTTTTAGTTTAGCAGGAAACATCGCCCCCTGCTCTTACTATTCCCGAAGAAATATAAAATACAACTTATGGTCACATTTTGTCTCAACATTGTACATTGTAAAACAATCCCTATCCATGCCAATAAATGCTGGGTAAACGAAATGTCATTGTTGAACAACTTCTGTTAAACAATGAAAACATTTTGAAACGGATAAATTGTTTAAAAAAAACTCAGGTTAATCGACATTTCCGTATATATAACAGCCGGTTAACCGATTATTTTTTTTACAGATTTTGTTTAAGTGGATTTTTCTCTATCCAAAAAAAAAAGAATTTTTGAAATCAGACAATATGATTTTTTAAACGGTCCGGTTAATTAAGAATTCCGGATAGTTTAATACCGGATATTTTTTTCAAATTGTTTCCAAGTGAAACATCCCCTAATTTTCTAAAATTCTTATAATATATCAAACTTTGAAATCTTTTTAAAATTGGAGAAACTGTTTAAAAAAAGTCCGGTTAATCGATATTTCCAAATATATAATAGACGAATATACGATTATGTTTTGCAATTTTGGCATATTTTTTTTAAAGAATAACGATACCACATTCGTTCTAATTTTATTTTTCCTTGAATTTCAATGGGAGGGGTTTAAGCCTCCTGAACCCCTCCCCCGTCCTTTACCTACGTCCCTGTGGTAGTGGGAGGATATTGGGGTTCAAAAATTTTCCTTTGTTCCACATTGCAGTAAAACAATTTACTTTTAATTTAGTTTTAAAAAGTGCAATATTAAAAAAGTGTGGGGGCATGCCCCCACACAACAGGTAACATACTAATTATGTTTCACTTCCTATAATAAAAAAATATAACAACATATTTATAACAACAGCATACGTATATAAATCTAGAGGGAGAACAACTGAACAGTTCATTTACTTCAATATTCTTAATCGGAAGTTAAGAACTTACTTTTAAATTGAAAAATTAATAAATATACGTTTATGTACAAAACGTTTTCCAAATAGGCTGAAACATTTCGCAGTTTTACCTTCAGTAGCTATTTTAACACTAGTTATAGAGACAGGACACTTCAATTGACGGCCTACCCTTGTTTCACTACTTTCGACGGACAGGGCCCGACTACCGAATAGGCCCTTGGATCTTCGAGCTTACACTTTAGATTTCTATGGAGCACCCAAATCACCTATACAATAATAATAATTAACATCCCTAACATGGTATTGCTACAAAACCCTCTTTTTGTAATATTTGAGTGCAATATGGAGTCCCCGATTGAAAGTGGACATCTCTTGCTTCAACGACTTAATCACGCACTGGCGACGAACGCATTTACTTATTCAAAACGGTGAACAAATAGCAACTTTAGATTACTATATAGCCCCCAAATCACCTATACTATAATATTAATAACATCCCTAACATGATGTGCTACAAAACTCTCTTTTTGTAATATTTGAGTGCAATATGGAGTCCCCGATTGAAAGTGGACATCTCTTGCTTCAACGACTTAATCACGCACTGGCGACGAACGCATTTACTTATTCAAAACGGTGAACAAATGGCAACTTTAGATTACTATATAGCCCCCAAATCACCTATACTATAATATTAATAACATCCCTAACATGATGTGCTACAAAACCCTCTTTTTGTAATATTTGAGTGTAATATGGAGTCCCTGATTGAAAGTGGACATCTCTTGCTTCAACGACTTAATCACGCAGTGGCGACGAACGCATTTACTTATTCAAAAGTTTTATTATTACTTATTCAAAGTTTTTTAAGTTCAGATCCGATAATTTTTATCTTTCCGGACTCGTATCGATCAGGAAGACCAACAACTTTAGACAATGACGCGTTAAGGGCGAGAAGTGGAAGCAAATCAGTGTCAAACACTGTTAACCAACCTTGGTCTACCATCCAAGATCATTCGCAGCAGATTTGTAAAGTAAGCAGAGCAGGTGTTTGGGTCCCGCATAATCTGTCCGAAGAAAACAAAGCCAACCGACCCACCATATGCAACTTATTGCTTCAATGGCACATTGCAGAAGCGTGTTTTGATAGCATGATCAATGGAGATGAAAAATGGATCCTCTATGATAATTCAAAACACAAAAAGCAGTGGCTCTCTAGGAATAAATTGCCACGAAATACTGCTAAACTAGGTTTACATCCCAAAAAAGGTGCTTTTCTCCGTTTGGTGGAATATTCGCGGAATAGTTCATTTTGAAGTGATGGAATCTGGACAAACTGTAAATGCAGTCCTTTACTGTGAACAATTGGATTGAGTAAATCAATCTTTAATTGAAAAGTGTCCAGCGATTGTCAACAGAAAAGGCGTTATTATGCAACATGATAATGCAAGACCGCACTGCGCAAAACGAACCCTTGAAAAAATTAACGAATTAGGGTGGGAGGTACTGCCTCGCCCACACTATTCGCCCGACATTGCACCATCGGATTTCCATTTATTCCGATCGCTACAACACTTTCTAAGTGACAAAATTTTTAAAATTTGGAAGATAGAAAAAATATAATTTTTTTGTTATATTTTTAACTTTTAGTAATTAAATGTTGTTCAAAATGGCCCTATTAAAGCATTTAATTTCAGTTTAACAATTGACGATCGCCAGTTTTTAATTCCTCATATAATATTATTTGCACAAGTTATAAGTGTGATTAAATTTCATTAAAAGACTTTAAATATCACTTACCACAGCCAAGCTCGTCCGAAACATCTCTGACAAAGAAATTGCCGCCAATACCTGAAGGTCCTAGGACGCAATCGTGTATTCCATTACAAACGAAATTCCTCGAAATACAACTTTCACTCCCAGAACAAAAGTGCTGATTGAAACGACACCCTAAAAATGGACAATAGAAAAAAATATATTTAAACAGAATAAATATTTAAACAAATCGTTTGAATATCAACAAAATTGCCGTATAACGTGTAAACGCCATTGACGTCAAATAAGACGTATAACGTCATTGACGTCAAAATTGACAAAAACTAATTGAGAATTCCGGAGTTAAATTCTCCTTTTGGCGCACTTTGGCGGTTTTAATTTAAAATTTTTGGCGATTTTATTTTAAAGTTTTGTTTGGCGTGATTTTTAGTCGGTTAAAAGGTGATAGGTTTAGGTATCTCGATAACTACTCAAAGTAATTGAAAAAATCTTGATTAAGGGCAAGAATAGTGGAGACTATATATAAAAGGTGTGCTGGTACTCCCGCTTTCTGATGGAGGGCGGGGAAAAGTATTCTTTTGACGTCATAGTGACGCCTCCGACTTCTGTGGGCGTGTCTAATGCTCTCGTTTGTGCAGTCGTTTTAGGAGTATACTTAATTTAACAAGAATTCTTGTTTTTAACTAATCATGAATTTATTTAAAAGAAAACAGTTAAAATTTGCTTCAAAAAACAATTTTAATCGATTTCCAAAGTTGTTTAGTTATTAAAATATTAGGAATGAATTTCGCTCAATTTGAACTAATGGTTCGTGAGGTGCTGCCATCTATTAGTTTTTTTTTGCGAACTATTTAAAAGTGATTTCGCTAACTGAATTTAGTATTTGCTGCATTTTATGTGTTTAAATTTTATTTTAAGGATTGCATTTTATGTGTTTAAATTTTATTTTAAGGATTGCATTTTATGTGTTTAAATTTTATTTTAAGGATTGCATTTAGTATGTAAAAATTGAAAAAGATTTGTTTAATAAATTAAACGTATTAAAATAATATTAGCTGCCCAGAGAGCATGTCCATGAATTTTGAAAGAGTAAAATGGGGTCAGAACATCATATCAATGCATTTGTATTGGACATATTAAATGAGTTACAATTTCAATCAAGTAAAATACGGGGACATAACAAAATAAGGACGGATAAGCAGTGAAGCTACCTGAACACGATTTTTTACAAATATTTACATTATTTTGCTTATTAAAAATTAAATCACTAGTTGTTACCCAACCGGGGATCGAACCTAAGTAGCAACGCTTGAAACATACAGCCAATGAGAATGATCAAAAACTCATAGTAAGGCGGAGCTAAAATGACGTCAAAAGAATACTTTCCTTGCCCCCTTCAAAAAGCGAAACACGAGCACACCTTATATATATATATATAAGGTCTTCACTATCCTTGGATTAAGGGAAAGTTTATTTTTCACAATGTGTATAGAGAGCGAAATTTGACTGGCTGCGCTAACTAAAGTCGCACAGCTCTTACTTCACAAATTCACCACAAGTAACGCCGGAGCATATTGCTAGTTATAATTAAATACCTAACAAACACAATAAATAAAATAATCTTTCTAGAAAAAAAGAAAACCGACTTTAAGGAAAATGCGCTAAAAAGTAAAAAATAATTTTCAATTTTACGAATGAGTTGGAAAAAATTAAATTATTGAATATCAAATTTATACTTATCGCAACTTTTTGTAATCGGCGCCAAAATTTAGGTATCATTTTTATAAATTGGCACCATTTTCAAAAAGTTGTACTAAGTATAAAATTAATATTCAATAATTCAATTTTTTCAACTCATTCGTGAAATTAAAACTTATTTTTTACTTTTTAACGCATTTTCCTTAAAGTCGGTTTTTTTTTTCTATAAAGATTATTTTATATTTCCCTTTTCTTCTTGGTCTTCAAAACCAGAAAATTCGTTTTAAATATGCAGGAAATTTTAACTTTTCCATCTTTAAAATGGAAATAAAAAAATCCTTCTAAAAGGATGCTTTTCGCCAAAATTGAATTCTAGTAGGGTGAAGATAACCAAATACTTAATAACTGCAATTAAAACTAATTTCAAGATGGCAAAACCGGAAAAATGATAATAAATCTACAAAAAATAAATGTAAATTTTTGTTTATATTCGATGCTTATCATAGCTCCGAATACATAAGTTTCATTTTTGAAAAAGACTTGTGCTCAAAAATGAGTACAATGGGTAAAAATGAATAAAAAAGAGCAATTGCTTTGCCTACGTAGGCTGCCTGCATAAATCACTTTCAATAAATATCGACAATTACAACCAAGCCTTACCGAGAATCGCACCCAGAATGCCCAGTGCCTTTGTACTACCAGGGCGACGTGAGGAAGTTATTAACAGAAGAAATATTAAAAAGGTGTGTCAAATGAATGGGTAGTAAGATAATTCAGTTGTAATAACTCGTTTTCCATTGAAGCAATCGGCATCAAATAATGCGAAAACCATCCCCTGAACACCTATTTGATGACTGCCAGCTCGCTTTGTTAAGATGGCTTGAACAGAAGTTGAGATGACCAATAATATACCATACTGATTATATTTGCGAATGTACGATTATTTAAATTTTGGTACGTCATCGCTCATTAACGATGCAATGTACTCATAGAAAAAGAAGTATGTTCAGGTACTCATTTTTAAGTATTTTTTTTACAGTGTATGAAGCAGACAATTTTATTTATGTATTTTGGGGGTCAAAAATTAAAGACATCTGACGACTTATATTGTATAAAGTGCTAAAACATGAACAAATAATACACTTTTATATTACCTCCTATGGCATAGACTTCAACAAAGAAATAGATAACCACAAAAGCACGAAATGTCTGTACAAGCATCTTTACTCTCCTAGGTCTGATATCAATGATGTCTACAAAAACAACTGTACCGACTTAAAGTGCCTTCAACGGAAATATTTGTTATCGAAAATATAGTCATACTTATTTTCAATTAGCTTTAATAGCGTAGTAGTTCCGGTTTGCATTGCTTCCGGAACATGCAACAAGTTCACATGACGTTCTAAGATAGTAACTGACCGACATTTATGTCGCCAGACGCCAAAAAAGACCAGTCATCTTCCAGGCAAGAACTAACAATAATTTTATAAATCAGTTGTTACAAGAGAGTTGTAATATTAAATAGAGAGCGCCTTCAATATCAGACTCTCGTAAGGCCGCAATGTCAACATTGAAAAAAAACAAAAACATCACGTGGTTATAGCGCTGCCACATTTGGCGTTCAGACATCTGCAGGAGTTCCAAATTTTGTGCACTTTCTTCTCTTTTGGTGATAAGAAGTTCTGTCCGTATTCAACCTCTTAACATATATGTACGTATTTACTTATTTTCAAACAACATGCGCTAAATATTTCCTCTTCATTAACGAAACCAAAGTATAATTTTCTTTGTGTTCAATACTCGAAGAAGCGAAACTCTTTATATTTCTCAGGTTTTATTGTTCATATTTTTATTATTGAAGTACACAAAATAACAATTGAAAGAACTTCGCTTATGGTAAATTTTTTACATAAAAACGTAATGCAATTATTTCAAAACTACAAAGTAAGAAAAATCTCCTTAATATATCTGTTAAACTCCCGTAAATTGTGCCACTCGTTAAAAAAAAACGATATTTAAATACAAAATTAAACACAAAACCCTATTACAATACTTCGATCTCGTTTAGTTCTTAAAGTCGCAAAGGTCTGCCAAGTAATATTGGCGCATGAATGAATTGGCATTTCCACATATCACGTGGTTTGAATGATGGACACACGGAAATCAGCATTTTTATTCCTCTATTTGTATCATTACTCTATGGTTATTACCAGTACACTGTTAACAATTTTTGTTCAAAGATGTACCATATCTTGGTGCAAAAGAGAGGTCTGCAGCAAATTACATGATAATATGGTGGAAATAGGCAGAAATGGCGCCAGTGGGGGTACTGGGGGGTGGCCGTAGAGCCTCCCCCCCACCACCTCCCCAGTCGGGCAAGGTATGCCCCCCTGTCGGGGATGATTATGAAGTTCGTCGGGGAAAAAGCTTTAATTTAATTGTTAAAATCAAGTTTTTGTGAAACATTGAATCAATTTTTTTTATTAAATGGATCTGTGTCATCCCGATAGACAGAATTCCGCAATAAAGTTACAGCATTGAAATCCCGACTTTCAGGTCCGAATAAGGGGCTCGGATCATAGAGTAATGATACAAATAGAGGAATAAAAATGCTGAATTCCGTGTCCATCATTAAAAACCACGTGATATGTAGAAATGCCAATTCATTCATGCGCCAATATTACTTGGCAGGCCTTGGCGAGTTTAAGAACTAAACGAGATCTAAGTATTGTAAGATGGTTTTGTGTTTAATTTTGTATTTAAATATAGTTTTTTTAACGAGTGGCACAATTTAAGGGAGTTTAAAAGCTATATTAAGGAGATTTTTCTTACTTTGTAGTTTTGAAATAATTGCATTACGTTTTTATGTAACAAATTTACCATAAGCGAAGTTCTTTCAATTGTTATTTTGTATACTTCAATAAGAAAATATAAATATAAAACCTGAGAAATATAAAGAGTTTCGCTTCTTCGAGTATTGAACACAAATAAAATATTTTCGTTTCGTTAATGAAGAGGAAATATTTAGCGCATATTGTTTGAAAATAAGTAAATACGCACATATATGTTAAAAAGTTGAATACGGACAGAACTCCTTATCACCAAAAAAGAAGAAAGTGCGCCAAATTTGAAACTCCTGCAGATGTCTGAACGCCAAATGTGGCAGCGCTATTACCACGTGATGTGGGTTTTTCTTTTCAATGTTGACACCGCGGCCTTACGAGAGTCTGGTATTGAAGGCGCTCTCTATTTAATATTACAACTCTCTGGCTCGGATAAGCATCCGATTGGCGCCAGTTCAATCCTCAGCATGTGTGTAACTTTTTAGTAAACGGATGGGTTGCCATTTTCGCTCTTTATACGACCAAAATATATCCACCGTGTATGAGGCTGCTGGGAGAGCTGGATGTAAGGTAGGGGCATTTAACGTAGTTAATTGAAAAGTAATACTCAGTAAATTCATGAACTTTTGGGGGTTAGTGGCGTTTTATTTCAAGATTGGTTTGTCGAGCTTGATATCTCGTCGTAATTTTGATCCTGTCGATATTTTTTTTACGTTTAGGAACATTAATTAAATTATACAATAATTTTCAAACAAACAAAAAAAAATGAGTAATAAAAAATTAGGTAGGCAGTGTTTGTCTCAAAACGGCCGGTGTGGTTTTACTTAATTAACGTCGCACTACAGCTGCACAGTGGGCTATTGTCGACGATTCGGGGTCTATCTCGAAGAAAAGACCCCTCAAAACGGCCGGAGTGTGTAAGGCATGTAGCGTCAAACTCAACTCGAGCATTTTTTGGGTTCCTAAAAAAACCTCTGCATGCTCTGAGACGAGTATGAGATAGATGATGATGCACGTAGGTTTTCGTTATGGTCATATATTTGTTAAACATGGTAACAAAATAAAGTAATTATGACGCTAAAATGCCTATTCTACACGAATCAGTAAAACAGGCGTGAGCTTCTCGGTGATTCGATAATTCATACCACGTAATATTAATTCTCGAATCACCTAGAAGCTGACGTGCGTTTTATTTGTTCGTGTAGAATTGACCTATCCTACCTCAAGTTGTACCTGTTATAACAACAAGAAATAAAACAGATTTTTTTTATACAACTTTAAGTCAAAAATTAGGGGGAAAATGGTTTTGAACTATTTTTTATACATTGTCTTGTGGCATGACGCAAAAAAACATTTCATTCAACATTAAATACTTTAATAATAATAAAAAAAATAGTCATTTAATTCCTGACTTGTTCACCATGTTTTATGTTCATGTAGTTTCATTTTACCGAATGTGGACAATTGTGGACGAATGTGGATATTGGATTTTGCGCAGTCTAGTTCCAAACGTAAAATTTATTTTACTTTTCATCAAGGTAACCATTGTAACTTGATCATAGAAGAATATTTCATAGAAGAACATCTCACGGTAGTCGTCTGATTCGCTTTATTTCCCAGACCTCTATACGTCCCAGACAGTGCTTGCCTCCAAAAGATATCAGTTGCTTGCCCCTGTGATTCCTGACAAAGGGGAAGACGGCAAGATGCCGCCTCTCTTTACACCGTGCTCTCCACTCGATCTGTCGGATCTTGTTCAGACTTAGGGGCATACTAACAGTCCGGCCGAGGTATTGGTAGGAAGGAGCAATGCCGCTAAAAGGGCAATTAATGTCGTAAAAATGTCATCTGTCAGTTGTTATTTTTATCTTCAAATGAAAAGAACTAAAGGAAAAAATATTTTCATTCAAGAACACCCCTGTCCATTCTATAGAATTTTTGTTCTTTTAGCTGCCTTTTCACTGGCAAGCTCTCTTTGAATTTCGAGGGGGTCGCGCATCTGCATAGGATAGGATAGGACACAGAGAGGACTATGGTAACTGGTGTTGCGTCACTAGTATTTAAGGTCTTCAAGAAATAGGAGGTCAAGTAAATGATCAGGTCGCTATGTACGAAGCAGCAGAACAGTCGGAGATTTTCTTTTGTCCGTTCCGTTCTTTTTGAAAGGTTTAAAAAATTTGATAAGTTTGCAGTTTTTATTTTTTAAAAGAGTAAAAATGCAGAAAATTAGGCACTGTTATTATGGCAAAAATTATTGAGACGTGTATTTGGGAATTAGTATCGTCAAACTTTGATGCAATTCGTCTAAGGTGAGATGTTTTAAAAATTATTGTGATTTTTTTTTTTATATATATTTTATTTGTGCCTGACAACTTAATAATATTTTATTTATTTTGTTAAGAACGGAACCCTATCTTTTGTTGATTTTTATGTGTTCTGCATTTCGAAGAACTATGGTAATTTTTATATTGTCATTATTATTTAGCATGGTAGTTTTTTCTAACAATAAATTTTTTCACGTGAAGTTTAAAAACTACCCTTATTCTTAATACAATTTTTGTTATTGTAAATTTTGTTAAATTTAAAATCATTTGGAATTTAATAATAAAATATCATTATAGAATATGTTTGTCTTGTGGGATCCTTAAAATTAATACATTGAGAAATAATTATTCTGAAATAATTATTCTAAAAAAATCAGTTCAGGAGAAATCAAATCCTATTTTAAAAGACATTCATGGCTCAATTGGGTAGTCATAAATTAGAAATGGACAGTCATTAAATCTATTAAATTTTTTATTAGTCCTACTAGGTAATTTAAACATATTGTTGTTGGTAAAATGAAAATATAAAATTGAATTGATTAGAGAAATTTGAATTTTCAACAAACCTATATAAATTACTAATAGGTTAAACAAAAGTCAAAATATGATATCCATTTTTTATGTATTAGACACAGGCGATTCCATTGTCAATTCAGCGTGAATTTTCCAGGCTGACTAAAAAATTAAAAACGCCCTTTTTGCTTATGTAACAAACATTTAATTTCATATGTTCCTATTTCATACGACATTAAAATTTATAGAAAACGTTGATTAATTCTAAAATTGAACGAAATCGCTTCAAAGGTTTTTTTAAAAATGAATAACATGGTAAAAGTGAAATGTTACGGATAACAGATTGGATCGATTTTAAGATGTATAGAAAGTTCAGTATTAAAAAAAATCGTTTTAATATAAAATTTTTAAAACAAGTACAAATCCAAAATGTATTAGGAAAATTAAAATACTTCTTTAAAAAATATGTAACACTTTCTATTTTTTTTTTGAGGACTTTTAAATTTGTTATCCCAATCGGACAGTCGTAAATATTGTTTAGAAAAGTTCCTGAAAAAAATAAACCAATGCTTATTAAAAAAAATTTAAACTTTTTCATCTTCAATAATAATTGACTAACAGCCTTAAGTTATGAAAAGAATTTCATAGGAAATAACTCATCGCTCATTTCCGTTGTTTTTTATAAATATAAATATTTTATCATTGTTTTTGAATAAACAAAAACACTTAGTTAAATGACAGGGCAGTTTGATTCGTATAGTGTTTTTACTTATATTTTCCACACTATACTTCAGGTTTGCGAAATCTGTAAACGAGTTAGATAGTAGTTGATTATAGTACAGAATATTCGAGACTCTGCAAATCTTTAGTAATAACACATTAAATATTATAAGCATTTAGTTTAAAATATTTATTATGTTATTTACGAAAATTTTATACGTGCATTTTACGTCGGGGATATTAGCCCCCCTGTCGGGGAAGACAAGCCCCCCGTCGGGCAATTCCTAGCGCCACTACTGGAACTAGTTTGAAACAAACTTCCTTTATCGGGAGGAAGCGGACGTCTCGCCGATATTTGGTTAAACCTCTTTAACTGCAACCGAGATTTTCGTTGTCGGCTACAATCAACAAGCCAGGGAGTCCCTTCCAAGAAATACAACGACCAACAAGGGCATCCGTGGCCCAGTGGATAAAGGCGTTAGCCATGAGTCAGAGGATTCGAGCCCGATCGGTGGACTTGACAACGAAAAGTAAAGAAGTTGTGATCTAGTGTTGCCAGTTGTGAGTTTTATGCAACGTTATGAGGTTTGGTGCAACGTTTCACCACAAAATGGTATCCGTGGTAGCACCGTAAAATTGTTAAACTAAGCACCAAATGTTGGTTGCAGCTAAACGAGTACCAAATTTTAGTGCAAGTTGGTAATAATTTTTAACTGTGTAGTTCTGTAACTTAGGAATGCGAATTCTTAGAGGGAATCATGTTTAAAGTGCCACGGAATTCCTGAAGAGGTTTTTAACAAATCAAATTCTTTTTCAATATAATTTCATTCGTTTGTGTTATAATTATTCATTTATTGGCATGCATTTATTTTATATATATATATATTGGCTTGTTTTCTTTTATATCACAATTTTTAGCCACAATTTCAAAGGTTTTTTTTAAGAGGGGGATGTGAAGGAGGGGGGCTTAGCGTCTTTTAATTTTCTAAAGTTTTTATTGGGGGATATCAGTCAGTTTTTTTAACCCACCTTTTGGAGAATGGCATACCAATCACAATTTGAATTTTTTCAAAAATTGATAATTGTTTTTCCATGTCTTTATAGTTTAATCCGATAGATGAAAGTTTAAGGAATAATTAACCACACGCGCTGTATTGCAAATTAGGAATAAAATAACACGTTCGCTGCCTACTACGAGATACCTGTATTAGCTCTCAAAGTGTCAGAATATGAGGCAAGCAGCGGTCACCCCTACCCTCTCCCGTCTTTCACCGTGAAGGATTTGTTACTTTAACTAAGCGAGCTACGGCGAACAATGGTTGCCATGTATTTTATGATTTTATATTTCCCCAGTGAAAAGAAGAAACAACGGGGAAAATATTCAATATGTTAATTTTTTTAAATGCTTCTGTCTTTATTATTAAGTATTCAAGTGAAATAAAAAAATTTGCATCGAATAAAAAGCATTATCCTCTTTCAGATGATACTTTTTTTTATTTTGTAGAGCGTATTATTTATCGATAATTTTAACTGTTATTAGAACGTTCTTACACATAATTTGGACAATGGAAGAATTTTGGCGATCGGACAATGGAAGAACTTCATATATACAATACAATACAATCAACAGTGATTTCGAAGGACATGGGCTTGCGGCCCTTCGCCTCCAGTATAACAATGATAAACACATAACTTGCGCTCAAGGCGACACATAATTAAAGTTTTTACATAGGGAGGATGATGAAGGAGACTCGCGGACATTTGGCGAGGTTTTCCGAACATAATGGAACATAATTAGTGTGTGTTAAGAACTTCATATTTGGATATTAATTGACTGTATGCGAGGATTTTAGCTTTTATGATTTAACTACTGTTTTAGCTAATTAAACATATAAATAAATTATGTTATAAAGTGAAAGTAACATAAGAGCCTAGTGATGTCATATAGCTATCATGTAAGCTTTTAATCAAAAGAATCGGTTGAATAATGTAGTGCCTAGCCGGAATAACAAATTTGGGCTTCATAATTTGAAAAAGTGACGAATCCACAAACTTTACGCAAATATAAAACTCCGTATCTCCGTTAGTTTTCAATTAAAAAATATTCTAGTATTAAATTATTAAGTTTAAATATATTAATAAATTATTATTCGAATTATTCTAGTATTAAATTAAAGGTTGCACTGATACGATTCTACCAATACAGTTATTATTATTTTTTTTTATGAAATGTAGTTCGGATTCTGGAATATGTTTAACGAACACAGCTTAACATAAGGAGTTGTGCAGATTATATTAAGATTTGTCTCGTCGGGCGTTCGTTTCTTGTATGCGCTTTAACGAGATGGCGTTATGTCTTCTTTTTTTGGCTTAGCGTTGCGAGCCCGACCTGGTCGCTTGATATATATATATATATATATATATATATATATATATATATATATATATATATATATATATATATATATATATATATATATATATATATATATATTATTGAAAACCTCTCTCCTTGGCGCGCTTTGGAGGTTTTACTTTGTAGTTTCCCGCGGTTTTATTTTAAAGTTTTGGTTGGCGCGCTTTTGAGACTGTTATAAAGAACTCAGTACTGATATCTTTTATTGTAATATATCCATGAATTGTAAAATTACTTTTTGCAATAATAGTTACTAGTTGCTGATGTTTTGACAAAACCACTGCTTGTAAAAAGACATTTTATGCTTAGGGAAATGTTTGGAATCATAAATTAGAAAGAGTGTTGAATTATTCAATACTATCGTACATATAATCATACTTGTTTATATGAGTTGTGATATTTTTGGTTCATCTGGCCACATCGTCTGCGTTCCCTTTTTATTTACATCTTAAAAACTTGCTCATTAGTTTTTATCCGTCAACTTGTTCTTAATAAATTCGAGACAGGCCCCGGACCGTTGCCAATAGCCCACTGTGCAGATCTAGTGGGACGTTAATTAACCAAACCAAACCAAAAGCTGTATTGCCGCTATCAGGCAGAGACTGGACAATGATTAAACCATACATTTTAAGTCGAACCCTAAACTATTGTTATTCTAGCATATAGCTTCAGGTCAAAGCTCCTGAATGAACGAATAAATCGGATGGAAATAACATCGCACTAGAGCTGCACAAGGGGCTATTGGTAACAATTCAAGATCTTTCGAAAATTGAAACTTTCATCCTATAAAGCATTAGTTGTGTAATTGCTTTGGTGTATTTTAAATCTAAGATGATTAAAACATATTTACTTTGTTCGTAGTGTGAATTTTAGATAATGAAGTGCCAATTGAGGTGTTGTATCTTTGTAATCTAAACATAGTTCAAATTTAAGGCCAGTATTTCCGGGTATTTCCTTTGCACAAAATATGGAAACGTTTCTAATAGTCAACTAAAGCTCTAGTGCGACAATATCAGGCTATAGCTCAAAATATGAGGCATTCTTCCCGGGTATTTTCTTCAGTCAAGTCAAGTTTAATAGGGTTTACGAAGGACATGGCCACGAAGTGGCCTTCGCCTCCGGTATAACAAAATATGTCGTTATATAATATGAGCACAAGGCTGCATTGGACACTTTTATCATAAGGGTAGACAGGGGGAGGGGGGAAAGGCATAACAGCGGGCGAATTTGGTCCAGTCAGCAGACAGATCCGCAAGTCTTGAGGTAGTTAACATAGCAATAATCCTCAGCGGTGTACCTCCAAGAACATTCAAACAAGTTGTTAATTTTATTTTCTGTTTTTTCCCTATTTCCAAACGTATATATACATTATTTACGTTTATTTACAAAGGTTGAGGAGAGAGCGCGCCGATTGCAAGCGTACAAGATTATCTTGCAGCAAGAAGTAGAGAGGCTCTGGGTCTATGGAAATTTTGGATATCTGTATGATCGTATCTCTCCAAATTTTGGAGCTCCTCGTTATCAATGTGCTCTAAAGAGCTGTAAAAATTTTCAGCCTGTTTGCCGCTAGGTATTTCCTTCGAGATAGGCTCCAAACTGGCGTCAGTAACACAATTTGTAGCTCCAGGGCAACGCTTTTTAACCAAACCAAACCGACTTGGAACGTCACGTGAAACTCCCGTATTCAACTCGCCAATAGCCCACTGTGCAGCTCGCTCTAGTGCGACGTTAATTAACCAAACCAAACCAACTAACCCGTATTCAACTGTTACGAACTAATGTTCCAAACTAGTAAGTATTAGGTTTGATTTTAATCAAAACAAGAAAGCATGTAATTTATGATTTTCAGAATGACAAATTTTAACAGTCAACCTATTCTTATTCTATATGATGTCGAAAATATTTCTGAAATGATTAGAAATGTAAGAGTGTTGTTTGCTTTCATTATTACCCATGCTGTTTTTTTTTATCTTTAAGCAAATCGACTTTTGATGACTGGTGATGTTTAGTAAATTCAAAAATCCGTAATTCATTATTCGAAAGTTGTTTTAACGTTTTGGAAATAACCATTTAGTAAAAATGCATTGTGTGGTCCCCCTTGGCGACTTTTCAGAAAACGCGATATTATGTTAAAATGTTTGGAGACAAAAGTTGATTTTGTATCCAATCATCTATACAGATGTAGTATAGGACATTTGGCGTGTTTTATAGGAGTGATAAATTTATAGTATGGCAACCCCACCTGACGTTGTTGGTATTTTCGGATTCTTGTGGCGACTTTCAATCTGGCAACCCTCTGACGTCATCGCGCTCGGTTATCGTTTTTGTGCGTTCCCGGAACTATGTTTAACGAAAAAATTTCGACGAAAAAAACAAAACAGCGCCAAATGTCCTATACTACATCTGTTCCCAATCATCTTCCGTTTCCACCTGCAACGTCTCTGAGAATGGTAACTAAATTTTGCGAAAAATCCTGTTGTTTGTAATATTTTTTTTTTAAATAACATTTCTTAACTGATCATGTGCACAAGAAACTAACAAGTCAATATTTGATATACTGTATACTTTTATTTCTTGTTAAAATATATTTAGCTTCTTTTAAATGTTTTTCTCTAATCCTACAATACCCTAATGTGGCTTAACTTAACTAGTTTCTGCAGTTTTTATTTTTCTAATTTTAACTGGATTGTAATTATTGTTACACAGATAATATAAGCAATAGTTGAGGATCTGAAAAGAACAGGAAACTATTGGGATTATAGGGTTCAATAAACCAAATTTTCTATGACTATTCCGAATAATTTACTTTGGTTTGGTTTATCCATTTTCCAGCTGCCTATTTCTGTCCTCGCATTGAGACTTATAACATACACATTCATACTTGCCCCTCGTTATTTTAGAACCAAGATCAGATGAAGAGGAAACACCTGAACTGGCAACTCACACCTTCAATAGGCGTTGGGACTTTGAACCGTGATCAGATTTATTCTGCACCAGTTTATTATACACACCAGTATAATTTGGTGGATGGTCTGGACGACTTTCGAGTTATTTTTTAGCGAAGCTGGCAACCCTCCAATCACAAGATCGCTACTTATTTACTTTTCTTTTTCAAGTGCATCGTACAGGATCGAACCAGCAATCCTCTGATTACCAGCTGAACACTTTTATCCACTGGGCTACCAAGGGCCCATGATTTACTTAATTAAGGCAAAATTTAATAACTATTATTTTTTTCTATTTTAAATATAGTTAGTTAAACAAGCCAAAAAATACTTTCAAGTTATTTGTTTTTAAGGGAATTTAGTAGCCATGACCATTTGTGTATGATGACTTAAATATGAATTCAGTATACGACAAACTTTTAGAATAAAAAGGAAGTGTTAAGTATCAAGCAAAACTTATATATGTGACATAGAATCTTCTATTTGGAATTTTTTTCTTATTTGCTCTACAACATTGTATCAGTTTTATAAAAGGTCTTCCAAACACTTGCAAAATAATTTAAAATATTTAATTTCACTCTACAGCATACCTGTTGACATGGGGAGATATATCATAAAACAAATGTTTATGCAATCTTAATATATTTTAATATAGATTTCATGCAATCTGGTTCTTTAATTTGTTGTACTTTTTTTAGAGGCATCCATTTATTTTGCGTGGTTTAAATATTGGCAATTGTACAGAGAACTGGACTATCGATTATCTTAACAGTCATTTAGGAACAGAAGAAGTAAGGATTCATGTATCAGAAAGCCCTCGACTAGATTTCTTAAAGAAAAATTTTATTTATAGGTAAGGGAAATTATCTTTATTTTCATGCCTTTATATTAGAAATATCCAACTTCCTCAAACCAATGTAGTTCAATATCCTTAAAATACCATAGCCATATATGAAATCTTCAAATTGAAGAATAATAAAACTGTATTCATCACTGGTTTTTACTAAGTTAGGATATATTTAGTTGAATTGCATTGACCCTTTCATTAAAAGCTAATTTTGTAAGGGTAAAATTTAAGAAAAAAACCCTTTTAAATATATAATCTGGCAGCATGTAACAACCGTACAAAAGTATATCACACCAAACATTTTAAAATTATAAATGTGTACTTTTTTTATACTGTTTTCATTTGCTAACAAATATTGATAGTTATGATGATATATTTAAAGATGTAATATGCAGTGTTCACTCTAGAAATAAAAAGGGGCAGGGCGCTGCTTGTAGTAAAAAGGCAATCCATTTTTTAAAATGCACTTCTTGTTTTTAAAAGGGCACTTTAAAAAAAATGTTTTGTTGTTTTGTATGAGCGTGACCACACATTCACATCGGACCCGTGACCAAACAAAAACCAGTTCGATTTGTCGGTTGACATTGCACTAGAGCTGAATATTGCGCTATTGTTAACGGTTCGGGGCTGATCTCGAAAGAATGACCCGTACAAAATTGATATCTCTGTATGAAAATATTATTGGAAATTTAAAATTTCACAATTTTAAATTATTGTTTTCCTTAAAAATCAATTCTGTAAGTAGAAATCAGATTCCTTACCTTACAAAACTGATAAAAAGGCTACTTGAATCCAAAATTTGGTAATAAAATGCTTAGTCATGCAAACCAATCCATACCTAGTCCCAAACCATATTCTCTTTAAAAAAACACAAAAAAAAAAACCTTAGAATTTCATATGCAGGCACAGGCAACCAATAGGATTTGTGGAATGCCCGGTGCTCTAAATTAACGCGGAATCATCGCGATTTCACAACATGGGTAAGTTATAAAGGAGTTTGTTTTTCTACTGTCATAATTCACTTAATTCCAATTTACACATATTTTTTTTTAAGCGATGCCTTTTTTAAAGACAACTAGGGAAGCAATGATGCTTGTGCTTGACTGAAAAGGGCAAGAGGGGCAGCAGTTTTGAAAAAAAGGCATGAGGGCGCTATCGAGATGAAAAAAGGGCGGGCAGGGCGGACCGCCCTTCAAAACACACCTAGAGTGAACACTGTAATATGTATAAGGTCAGAGAAATATTAATAAAAAAAATTAAATAATAAAGGAATATATTTATATTCCATGTTCCTAACAAACATTAATAACCATTCTGGTACATTTAATGATGCCTTATTTTTTTATAGTTTTTTAGTTTATTATTAATATATGTGTTTCCATGACATTACAGCGGTTTATTAAAAATATATGTGTTTGCATAGAACATTACTACATCAGTTTATTAAAAATATATGTGTTTGCATAGAACATTACATCAGTTTATTAAAAATATATGTGTTTGCATAGAACATTACATCAGTTTATTAAAAATATATGTGTTTGCATAGAACATTACATCAGTTTATTAAAAATATATGTGTTTGCATAGAACATTACATCAGTTTATTAAAAATATATGTGTTTGCATAGAACATTACATCAGTTTATTAAAAATATATGTGTTTGCATAGGACATTGCCGTTTGGAGAACTTCTTCAACGAGCATCCACTGAAAATCACCAAGAAGGAAATTATTTTATCTCTCCAGTGAGTGCTTTTCTTAATAACTCTCAATACTTAACCAACAATCACATCTTAACTCACTAACTTTCTCTTCGTCTAACTCTTTCTGTGTAAACTCTTTTTCATACATAACAATCGGCCATCTAAAGTTATTAACTAACCCATTTTCTAAATTCATTTAACATTGGAATTACACAGTAGTTACATATTACATATAAGTTCATTAACTTATCCAACAATTGCATCTAAATTCATTGACTTTCTAAAAAAATTGCACCTGAACTCCGTAAGTGGAGATAGTAGTCCTCGACAACAAAAACCAGTTGTATTTCATTCAACTTAAAATTGCTCCAAATTATTTAATATTTTATAAAAAAAATTAATATAGAATCCCATCTACAGTTATTAACTTACCTAAACTAATTGAACTGTGGAATGTCACAGTAGTTGCATATAAGTTCATTAACTTATCCAACAATTGCTTCTAAATTCATTGACTGACTGACTTGCCAAAAAAATTGCACCTAAACTCTCTAAGTGGAGATAGTAGTCCTCAACAACAAAAATCAGTTGTATTACATTCAACTTAAAATAGCTCCAAATTATTTAATATTTTATTTAAAAAATTAATATAGTAAATAACTAAACATTCGTTGTGATATACATTTGTTATATATACATTTCAAAAATTTAGTTTTGTGTAAACAATTTGAAATAAAAAAAAAATTGTGTCTCTCAAAACTGATATTTTTGGTACATTAGTACACTTTTCTCAAATTCTGTTCCATATTTTTTTTTTAAATAATAAACATACATAAGTTTTGCATAGTGAACTTAAAGTATTTCTTAAATTACAAAAGTAAATATTATGTGACATTTTATATTGCTAAAAAAATGTAAATATTTGTGTATGCAAAATAATTTTTGTCCTATATTTTTAAAATAATAATGGTTAAAAATTATATTCACTGTTTGAATTAGAGTGTTTACCTGCATTTGGTAAAAGTTTTATGTAAACTTACTGTATATTTATTCTGAAAAGTGTACCAAATGAAACATTATCACGTTGAAAATTCTATTTCTCAAGAAAATGTTTATGATTTAAAATTGTTGACACAAAACTAAATTTTTGAAGTGTAATAATCATAACAAATATTTAGTTATTGACTATATTAATTTTTTTTTATAAAATATTAAATAACTTGGAGCAATTTTAACTTGAATGAAATACGACTAATTTTTGTTGTTGAAGCCCGCTGCCTTCCCTTAAGCTATTGAATCATTGCATTTAAACTAAATGATTTACTTAACAATTACCCAACAATTACATTTACAAGGCTAATTTACCATTTGAATACACAATTATTGGTATAAATCTTCCAAGAATCTGAGGATATTATCTTGCCATTGTACAGAGGTTTAGTAAGGCCACATCTTGAGTATGCTGTACAGTTCTGGTCACCCTATCTTAAAAAAGACATTAAATTGTTAGAGAAAATTCAGCACAGGGCTACTAAAATGGTTCAAGGGTTTTCAGGCATGAATTATGAAGATAGATTAAGAAATTTGAAAATGTATACTCTGGAAGAGAGAAGGGTTAGCGGAGATTTGATTCAACTATTCAAATTTATCAAACAAGGAGATGTGGAGGGTTTAGATTTTAATATGAATGATAGAACGAGAGGTCATGGGTTTAAGTTAAACAAATCTCATTTTAATCGGGAAGGGAGAAAACACTATTTCTATAATAGGGTAATAGACAAATGGAACAACTTGCCAGTGAATATTGTTAATTGTAAAGGAGTAACGGATTTTAAGAAGAAGTTAGATATGCATTGGAGGATAGTTAAGAGGTACCAGATGGACCAACCTTGTTGGGCCTTAAGCCTGTTGTTGGTCGTCAATATTTGTATTTGTATAAGACAAATCTTAAATCATGCAGACACACAAAAAAATTAATATGTAATGTGCAAGTAAAATTTTAAGTTGCATGCCTTATCAATAGTAGATATTTTTGTTGCTTGGTTAGATTTGAAAGTTGCATCAAAATTGTATATAACTATGATTTTTTATGTATTTTTAAATAAAAACAATTTTTGAATCATTGGCTTTTATTATATAATCCTTATTAACCTCATAATAGTCAAAGGTTTTTTTCTTATTATCTATAACTTATTCAAAATTGATCATATGATTATTAAATAATTTTAAATTGAAAACTAAACACATTATGTTTAATTATTGTAAATATTAAATACCTAGTAATCAAAGCCTTCATTTAATTTTAAGCACCAGCTTTTATTTTAAAATGCTTGTTGTCATTGTAAATATAAAATTATTGTTTATTTTCATAATTTACACCAAATATAAGTACTTTTGTAAATTCATAATTTTTATAATTTGCTACTGACAGTTTTTGTAATTTTATTTTTAGACAGAATACTATTACCTGCGATCAGTTGGAAAAGATGCAAGAAAGGACGTTGCCGACGTTCAAAAGCAGTTTCCAGGTGTGTCCAATGACATAATCTTTCCAGACTTTGTACCGAACGAAAACATTTTCTCTTCCATCTTTCGAATTGCTTCCAAAGATGTTTCTGTTTGGACACATTATGATGTAACTATGATTTTTTAAAAATATGTTTCTCGTTACTATTTTATGATAAATGTTACAATTTTAATACTTTATTTTAATTAGATGCGAGATTGATGAAACTGGTATTCCAATTTTTTTTTTTTTAAATAACATTCAATGGTATTGGAGAAGGTTTTGATGATTTGGAATATTTAAATATCAAATGATAATAACATTAATATAAGTATAATTTTAATAATAATTTAAATTCTTTGATTATTATTATAAGATCATAAGTCATTATATATCATACATTTATTTACAATGACTTCTTATTCTACATATAAACAGTAGTTGAATGGATTTCAACTATGTTAAAGTATAACAGAAAGTGTAAGTGTAAATAAAATTATATGTAGTGGTTTAACAGATGAATTAAATGCTTAAAATAAAATATTTTTTAAAAAAATGTGTGGAAAGTTTAAGATTTAAAAATAATAGGTTAAAATTATAATATCAAAACTTTTTTTTTAATTTTGCACTATTTTTCTAGCATTACTTCAATATTATAGTTACAAAAAAAATATGGTCTGGATAATAATGGCCAAAAGGTAAATGTCATATATTTTAAAATAATTGAGGACTAGAAATGGAAACAACCTAAGTACAAAATAAAAATTGAAAATCTTTTTTTACGGAAAAATGTGCTAAAGACAAAGCTAAACAAAGTGGAGAACACCCAAAGTGTGAACTCCACTAGGAATAGTTAAAAAAATTGTCGGAAGATCGCACTGGTTGATTGTACCAGGTGCAAGTGTTTTTCATTTTTCGGCTCTCCTGGAAAATTTTCTTTTTTAGACTTAGGTCGTTTTCCATTTCTAGTTCTCAATTATTTTCTTTCATTAAAAAAACACAAGTTGTTATGGTCACTTAAGTGTAATGATAAAAACACCCTCACTAGTTTTCGCTAATAGCCCACTGTGCAGCTCTAGTGTGACGTTAATTAACCAAACCAAACCTTCACTAGTTCATCTTTGGCTCTAATGAAATATTATAAATAAAATATGCTGTTAGCCAAATGTATAAAGTTGTCATGTAGCTTCTTATCACATGAATTTAACATATTTTGAATATTGTAGTGGCATAACTGTAACATAAATTAGCGACTTTCCTTGTTAGGTCATGGACAATGCTTTAATACAAATAAAAGGGAGGAAACATGCTGTTTTGTTTCCACCAACAGAAGCTCTTAACTTGTATTTAAATGGTGAGTAATGCATTATAGTTCTTGTATAATATACATAATTAAATTCCTGTAGTAGAGGAAAGAAAAATGTCTTGTTGTGTTTTAAAATTTATTTAATGTTTAGTTGATTAATCTCAACGAACATAACTTTCCTTTAAAAATTCATAGCCCATTGTGTAGCTTTAATGTGATATTCATTTGACCAACTACAACCTTTATTATAAACAAATTGTAAATAGCAATAGTTAAAACATATTTCATAATTATTTAATTCAGTTACTGTCGTTTTTTTTTACTGATTAGGTGACAAATCAGAAGTGTTTGATATTGAAAATCCAGATTATTCAACTTTTCCGAAATTTAGAGATGTAACTAGACTCGAAGGTCAGCTGCTTCCTGGTGATGTGTTGTATATTCCTGGTAAAAAAAACCATTTCATGTTTTTATTAAGAATTTTAATAGATAAATGCTAGCTAACATCTGTGTCTTTAAGTCAAAGCATAGAATAGACCCACTTTGAACGAAATAAGTTATTTATATGTTTTGACAGTCATTAGTTTTAATAGCTGACAATGTCGATCATTTTAAAAGACTGTTTCAATATTAAAAGCATTCCATTTTTTCATTCACCATCAAATGTATTTACTTAAATAAGTTATTTCCCTTGAATATTAACAAATATTTAAGCAAATGCTAAATATATATATATATTCCCACATCTGAATTAAATATTTAATTTAATAAGTCAGTACTTTAACTGACTACATACAAATTTAGAGCAGTTACTACAAATACCTGAAATTTACACTTGCACAATTGTCTGTTATGTTTTCAAAGTTTCAATTGAGCTTTAGAGGTTTCATTCTCTAGGTTCTCTTGTATTAATGGGTCATCCACACATATGTAGCTGTTCTATCAACATGTGGCGAAAAGCTAACACTTGAGTTAGCTTTCCGTCACATGAAGTTTTTCCCGTAGAGATACGAAAAATTTGATTTAAAATTCAATTTTAACTAAATTACGAACAAGTCTTCTATACCAACAGTTTCACACTCTTATAATTAACTTTTTTATGGCTATTAATTCATATGTTAAATGTAAGCTATTGGATTTGGTATATAGAGGACTGAAAATACAAACAGATCAGTGCAAAATTTTGTTTCAGGTTGAAAGATGTTGAAGAGCTTTATGATAGTGCAAAAACTTTGTGGCTATATATACCGAATACAATAATAAATAATATGTTGCTGTATGCTTTATGGCAAACTCAAAACTTTAAAGTCATTTTTTAAAAGCATGTGGTCTTGGTATTCTCAGCCCTCTACATAGTCTGCAATTTGGAAGTGCACTCCAGATAACCAGTATTTGTTTTTCATCTGCATAGCCATCTTTTGTAGGTCGATAATTGTACCCTGCAACAATTCCTTTCTTAAAGATATTTTTTTTACTATTTCAATTACACAGTTTCCTGTATTTTGAGGTTTTGAATTTATCAGGTATATCTAATACGTCACATTCAATTACAAATATATTCAGGGTATTATAATTCGAAATTCATGTACGAATCTATAATTACCAATTATTAACCCTTTAATGGTCGAGATGCGACTCTCAGAAAAATAACTACTTGTTATTTTGTTCCCTGTTCTTCAAATTGAACGAGAACTGCATGTTCTTTAAGGCAAAAAATGCTTTTCTTTCGTTAGTTTGTTCTTTATCCAACTCCATTTGACATCACCTAAACATCAAGGCATTAATTGAGGAAAAGAACAGGAACAGGACGCAACTGTTCCATAACAAGATCGTAAATCCTTGACCACAAATGGTTAAGTGTAGAATGATTATTGAGCATGCAAACTTAACCTTTTTTTTTAATGTTCCAACTCACAAAGTGGTGTGAATTTTTCTTATTCTTTTCCAGCATTTTGGTTTCACAACATGAAGTATTTGGACTTTGGTATTGCAGTGAATGTCTTTTGGAAAGAGTTGGATCCTATTCTGTATGACAAGAAAGATCCGTACGGAAACAAAGATCTATTGCCAGCACAACAAGCTTTTGCGTCAGTGGACAAAGCTCTTGTAACGTTATCAAAGTTACCGGCAAGTTATAAAGAATTTTACTGTCTAAGGCTAATAGCACAAATTCAGAAAAAGATGGCAATGTAATACTTTGTAAATTTTAGTATATAAAACATGTTTTTGTTGAGTTGATTCTTAATAACTTAAAACATTCCAAATCGTATGTTGATGTTTTAAAAGTACAAGCTGCTAGCAGTTTTAACTAAAACTTATTTGTTGTAAAGAAACTTTACAATGATAAATTGTATCATTTATCTTTTTGGTGACTATTTGAATCATTAGTTTTTTTTTATGAAACTTAATTAACTTCCTGCATAACAAACGTTAATAAAGTAGACCACCAATAGCCCACTGTGCTGCTCTAGTGTGACATTAATTTACCCAAACCGTTTGTATTATATTAAATTTAAGAAATTACTATAAAGTACATTAAAGTTGAATGTAACATTACACAATCATGATGATGCCTTGATGTAGGTTTTAACTCTGTGTCACGCATTTAACAATTCATCGGATTAGATATCATGAAAAAATAATAACTATCTTTTATCAAAATACATAGTATTTTATTTATACAAATCCGTCATAACAAAACGTACAACAAGTAAAGATAAAATATTTTTTTTATATTTCTTAATTAAAGATAAAAAACAGCTCTTTTTTAGCATTAAGTGTCCTTTGATCCACTGAAGTTATTGCAGTTTAGTTGCATTGTGGGCGGCTTTTCCTCACACTATGTCGGACCTGTTCGGGAAAAAAAAACCGGATTAATCAAAGTATTTAGCGAACCGATTCCATTTTACTAAAGACAATTCGTTTACTTATTTATTAAATTAACAAAACATATAAATAAAAATGAATTTTCAATAAAAACAATTAGCAAATTATCAATATAGCAACCATAGTAGCTATATACATTTTACAGTTATATTTAGAATGTATCTTAAAAGTGTTCCAAAACTTTAAGAAATTAATTTTTTTTCATCAACTATATTGTAAGTTAATAAATTATACCCAAGTAATCTATAGCAACCAATTTAAAACCTAAATATAAATTCTTGTTCATTTCATTGATACACTACGATTTTAATTATTCATTGCTTAGCTACATTTAATGTGTTTTCAAAAGTAAAACTTATATGAGATAAGAAATCTGGTTATGTACTGAAAATAGGGTACATATTAATTTAACCAGTCACTATTTTTTAGGCAATATATTTATAACAAGAAATTGTCAGTTAATTTCGCATTTGACCAATCACATGTTTGAGTTTTTATTAATGATAACCATGCTAAAAGTTCAAATATATAAACCTTTAAAACCTCTCTCATTATATAAAAACACCAACTGAACAAAACTTTTATGTAAAATTTAACTCATTAATTAGTAATTGCAAACTTAATACTGTATTGTCATCAAAACTATGTTTTAAGTACAAGTTAAGAAAAATTCAGAAACTTATTCATTTGCAATCTAGGAATAAACTATTGAAAATTAAAAAGAAAATTTCCACTTCATTTCTAAAGTAATTAATCACATAAGCATTATGTTTTCTACATTTATAACCAATATTTCATGAAATATCAGTTACAGAAACTCAACAGCCGGCTTTCCTGAACATTTCCTACTGTGCGACTTATCCGAATTAATTAAATTTCATTGAAGCACTTACAAGGCAATTTGCCTAGTTACACTTTAAAAAAATTAAACAAATCATCGCCTCAGAGCAACAGTAAGACATCTAAAAAAACGAAAATGAGTTTTCAGTCTTGCTAATATTACCAAATGTGCCCTTGTTTAATGGGACACTCAGACATTTGTATGTCTTCTTTGAAATCCCTGAACTACAGCCTTAGATATTCAGCATTGAAAAAACAGCACATTTTAAAATCAATTTTATAGGCAACTCTGTTTTTGCTCATATCCTACTGTTGCCCTGAGGTGACGAAATAACGTAAATAAAAATATCCTAACAGAGATACACTTGAAAGTCTTACATGTTTGACTTCCAGTTGGGGTCGAAATTCTTCTTTAAGGCTTGCCAACACTTGTAGTAGTCTGCGTCCAGTTTTTGGCATTTCTTTTCCCCCCAACATGTGACGCTCAGGCTGAGAGAAGTCTCAAACATGATGGCCTGGAAACAATGATTATCCAAAACTTAAAACTACTTGTTAAATTATATAAGTAGAGTGTGTTTTGTTTTTGTAACCAAGAACTTGAGACCAAGTCATGTCAACTATTTATTTATGGCAAACACTGAAATATTCTCACAACCTAACTTTGTATCTGAAAGCTGTTTCAAATGATCCCTCCAATATAAAAAAAATAATAATAACCCTTTGCAATCGAGGAACATTTTTGATATTTGTTCTTTTTAACACTTTGCACTCCGATGTCGCCTCTCAGGCACCAACATAACGACTTGTTCTTTTGGTTCCCTGTTCTTTAAAATAAACCAGAACAGCGTGATCTTGTGTTTAAAAAACATCGATTTTTATTTCAAATTGTTCTCTAGCAGATCCGAAACATATTACGACTGTTCCGTGGAAAGAACGCAATGTCAAAAATGTTCACAGAAAAAAGGGTTAAGGAACAGTCACATCCTGTTCAAAACAATGCCCCTTCAAGAACATGCAGTTCTCCTTCCATTGGAACAGAAGAACAGGTTGTTATTTTTGTGACGGAGAGTTCCATCCTGACCACAAAGGGTTAAATAAAATGCACAAACTATTTTGATTTTTTTTTTTTTTTACATTACAACAGTTTGTAGTTTAAACTTTAACTAAAAAGAATGCTCCCCTTATGAAATATTTATACTCAAATTGCCTTATAAAAAAAATTACCCAGGAACATATCTCCTGTAATATTAGTGTATTAACACCACTCAGCATTGATATTTCCTTTTGGCCAGTAGAAAGCATTAATAATGCAATTGTTTCTTACCATTGTATTTTCAGCAACCTTCTCAGGCCCTAGTTTCATGGTGGAGGCTTTTTGGAAGCATTCGGCATCAGGGCCGTGTGCAGTCATGATATTGTGCAATGTTGCACCACCTGGTAGGAATCCAGTTTCCTACATAAAACAGTCACAAACTATCTTAATCAACTGCCAAATAACAATATACATATAAACTTTCTTTACATTACTAAATTTTTAGCGAATTCATTTTCGAATTTTGCAAAATTTGAAATGAGGTTTAAACAACATTCAATCCAACTTGGATGGATTGGTTTGATTAATTAAAATCACACTAGAGCTGCACAGTGGGCTATTGGCAACGGTTCGAGGTCTATCTTGAAGGAAAGAGCCGCCAACATGAATGGAAGTTGGTGAATATATTGCAGTACATAATTAGTTACTAGCTCTAACTACACAGTTATATATAATTTATATAAATCAATTTTGTAAAGGTTATAATTATTTAAGAACAAGTAACATTCCTTTAGAAATAACTAGGGTATCCATTAAAATTACATATGTAATAATTTTGAAATGAATGTTATGCTAAAGATTCCATAAATAAACTTACTCCAACCCTAATGAATAACTAAATATTTTCAAATACTGGAAAATGAACCTTATTCAATAAAACAATTAATTTCTTGTATTACATTTTTAGACATAGTTGCATGTGTTCATGTCAAGGTGAGTCGCTTTGACAGACAAGAATAGGTGAAAACCAAATTATTTTGAAAAAAAAAATCACTGTTAAAAGAGATCCGAAGATATACTGTGACATGGTTCATACAGATTTTCATAAGTAAAAATTAAGTAGTTCTTAAGGACTTTTTAAGGACCTCTCGATAATTTTTAAGGACCTCTTAAATTTGTTGTCGCCGTTAGCGGAGAATCGCACATTGTTTGGTGCAAAATTGGCACATGATCACATGTCAGTGGGGTTTTGTAGCAAGTTGGCACAGGATACCATTTCCGGAAAACTCTGGCGCAGAATTCCCATCCCTTAAAGATGCTACATTCTTCTGAATTTCCTCGTTTTTCTAGAATGAGTATCGATTCTTCACAAAACAACAAACGAACTGAGATTTTCCAATGACGAAGTGTAGTGTATTATAATAAAATACCACTGACTAAAAAATCGAACAAAAGAGATCAAAAGTTAACTTTTTTTTTCTGACACTAAATACGTCCATTCATGCTTTTCTCTCCTTGCCGATTTATACTTACGTAAAATTAGTGTTCACATAGTTTTAAAAAAGGGCAGGGGGGGATTTGTCAAAAAGGGCACTTTTTGTTAAGTAAATGGGCACTTTTTGTTAAGTAAATGGGCACTTTTTGTTATGTAAAAGGGCAAAGGGTACGATTGGGATACCAAGGCAATCCTACAGACCTACGTTTTTGCGGAAAAATATTTTTTTTTTAATTACAGGGCGCAAAGAAGATATTGAAAAAAGGCAGGGCACATTTTCACTTCTAAAAAGGGCAGGGCGCATCGGCACTTACAAAAAAAAAGGACAGGGCGCGGCACCCTTTGAAAAACGCATAACAGGAATACTAGTAAAACGGTCGAAAGTGTGGACACGATCAAGGTAAAATACGGAATTCTACATTTCAATAATTTTAATGCACCTAGAATTCTGAGTTCTAAAATTAAAAAAACTCAGAATTTTGGGTTAGACACGGAAAAATACCACCCATGTGAAATAGTAAAAAAAAAAACATGTTTGACAAAAATTAAGGACCTTAGTCGAAAATTAAGGACCTACTTAAATTAAGTAGTTCTTAAGGACTGTGTGAACCATGTGTGATTGTCCAATTCAAAGGTAAATGCACTTGTTTTCAAAAGTTTGGGAGATCCGAGTCCCAATCAAAGATTCTTTAAGAATAAAGGTACGATACACATTAAACATACTGTGGTCTAGTAGAACATTAATCCTGTTTCTTTCAACACTTTTGAAAATATATGACAATGAAGCATTAAAGTGAACGGTATTAAATATAAAACTAGCATGCCCATGACCTTAAACTCCACTTCCCTTTAAATTCTTATTAGCAAAAAGGTTTAACAGTTCTCCTGATAGATGGCAGCACTTCCGACGGGTCGTTTAAAAACTGCTTAGAACCAAATTATTTTTTAAAAAAACTAATAATTACGAGACAAAAAGTATGACATCATTCCGGAAATTTCCATTTTTTTTATACCTTGCATGTTAAATGTATTGCGTGTAAGACCGGCAAAAGGGATCTTTACACTACTGAAATAATATATATGATAATTCATTTCTGATGCAATACTTCCACATTTCAGTAAAAATCATATTACTGAATCTCTGAAATTAAAACTCACTTGCATCAGTAGCTTCCCTATGTGTAATATCCATTCTATTAAACAAAGTGAATATCATTGCTAAGACTACTTTATTAGAAAATACACACATTTTGCATGAAGAACAGTGGAAACTTACTTTCGCCTCATACGATCCAAACACAAGGCCCATAAACTCACTCATACAATTCCCTAAAAATAAAGAATTAAACGTTAATATACAATAGCAATCACATTAACATACAAAGTGCGACAGCACATAAGTGTTAAAGTTCATATTTTATGAAATTGAGGTAAATAGTTTATTTATATCCCTCAAATTGACAAGAACAACAGCTGGTTGTTGTGACCTTAATATTATGTTAACTTTCAAATGACTTGTATGGGGAAAATGCTGAACTGTCATTCACCACATCTGTGTTATAAGGAATCAATATGTTAAGTTAAAGTTTCAAATTAAAAGTTTTATCACAATTTTAAAATCTTAATTTAAGGGAAGTATATACCTTGCAAAGATTTCATAACACCTTTTTTCCCTATAACTTTAAGATTGGCTCTCGAAAAAAAAATTAATATTTGGTGGACAGCAAAATGCTATTTTCTGGTTTTTGAAACAGTAATTATTTTAAATATAAATATTTCCCAAAAAGTTGTGCAGCATGAAATGTATAACAAAAAAAATACTTCAATTTCTTTTTTTCAAATATGGCTTTATAATGTTATATGAATATACATAGGATAATTTTACATTCACTAAAGCAGAATTCTGAGCATTGAATAAATATTTTCTATTAAATGCCATTCTTAATTAAATATAAATGAAAAAAATAGTTTTGCCAACTACAAAATATTTTTTAAAAAAAGTATTTCAACAAATCTAAAAATTCAGCTTTAGTGAATATAAAAATATCAATGTATATTCCTATAAAATTATTCCATTATACATAGAGATTTTATTTTTTATGTTAAGAGTAACTTGTATTTAGAAATTAAATTTTTTTGTTACATTTCATGCCACCCAACTTTTTTTTGACAAATACTCATTTTAAAGTAATTACTGTTTCAAAAAGAAGAAAATAACATTATACCTTCCCCCAAATATGAAATAAAAATATTAAACTGTTTTCAAGGGACCACTGAAAAAGGTTGTCATGTAATCTCCATAAGGTTTATACTTAAGTTATAAACCCCAGTATTAGTGTTTAACATTGTGCAATAAGTATAAAAGGTGTGAATGACTCACTATGATAGTAAGGCGGCCTGAATGTCCCTTCTGCCACACCCCACCTGGGTGGGAATATCACAAAGTCTGCTATTGCAATGCCGGGTCGGGTGGAGGGGCAGGTGAGGACAGTGAAAATGGAAGGGTCCTGGAAGAGAGGGGCTTAATTTAAAAAAACATTATTATCCAAATTTAACTTTCATAATTCTAGATATACTAGGAGGCTTCGCCCCCTGCTCTGCCAACCCACGGAGGATTGCTTCGCAAACCACTTCTCGTTTAGCTCGCTAAAAGGTAGGACACAATAACAATGTGTCCTAGTAACAATACTTTTTTTAATTATATTACTAAAAACTATAAACGTTGAAACTGTAAATTTAATTTATAATTAATCTTATCATCAATAAATTTTTTCGCCATTAAATCAATATAAAATCATCTAAACTAATTTATTTTTAACTACAAATGGAAAACAATGATACCACTGACAAGCCTACCATTATTTATTATTTTCCATGTAACTTTCTTACCTTTCCTGGGTTTTATTTCAATTTCTAACATTATTGGTAGTTTGTTTTGGCCATAAAGACGTTACGCTTACCATAATCTTGCCTACCAGAAGTATGTAATTTACCGAGTTAATACGTCATAAAGATGAAGATTATAGGAATCGAGTTTTCAAAATTGCCAACAGATGGCATCACCTCAATTTCTTGCACATTTAAATTTTTGATATGTTTCTCAAAACTTCTATTTTTTAATATAATAAGGTTTATATTCTTCCTAATTTAAGCTGACATCATCAAAATACTTATTTACCAATATATTGAAGGGGTGAATCGTCAAAATGGCTTACATAATGGCAAAATAAAAATGCGGGCACAACAGAATTTAGTAAACAAACTGTTGCCATTCCGTGTCGAGAAAAACAGCGTTTTTCAATCACCGCGTAAAAGAATTATATATAAAGATAGTGTTTTGTAACAATGCTTTAGCCATCAATACATTTTTAGTATTAGTCAAATCAAGTTAAGATGAACTCTTGCAGGATATCTGATTTTTGTTTGTCATACAGTTTTTGCTATCCATGATGTTTTGTATTCTACACTGAAGTTATTTGTATCTTTGCAGCCTCATATTACGGTAATATGAGAATCGCAAAACTAAAGATATGGATTACACTTACCTTTGAAAAAATAATAAAGTCATCAAAAACATTTTGCATTGATGGTGAAAATTGAATGACATTCAAAATGATCAGATAAAACGGTTTGCATAAATTTTGCATATATGATTAAACGTTGAAAAATCGTTAAAAAAATATCTATTATAAAAACCATTAATGATCACTATTGAGGTAATTTTTTTTTAATTAAATGTTTTAATAAAATATTTTATAAATAACAATATCATAATTTTTATATAATTATACAAATTAATAATTTCCGAATTTTTTATCGAAAAAATATTATTTAATGCAATTCAAATAACATGAAAACTAAATAAAATGTGTTGGTAATATAGACAAAGAAAAACTAGCATAGAGCACATTTAATACTTACCGGATGATCGAAGGAAACTGTGTTAATGGCCATAAAGTTGGAAAGGTTGTACTTGTATGGAACATAATTCCCATGCCAAGCAACCACATCAAATGGGGAATGACCCTAACGATATTAAAAGAATATTTAGTTATTAAATAGAGTAAAATAGAAAAACACATTGTAGAATATATTTGACATAAGATGCAGCCTATCTTAAAACAACAAATAAAAAGTATATAATGAGAAGAGAGCAAAACAGGTAGAATAAAAGTTGGCTGAAATCAATGTTTTGACACTATTATTAAAAAAGCATTTATTTTAAAGGACCCCCAAAGTTCATGTTGAACACTTAAAAAAATAGATAACATATTAAAATTCAAAGTATTTACTATTTCAAAAAACTATAACCTATGAGTCCTGTTGATAAACTTAGCAAAGAACAGACAACAAATATAAAATGAAAAAGAATTTGTACTTTTATAAAATTCAAACTCTTACTGGGAAAAAAATATACTTTTTAAATTAGGAAAATGTTTTGACTAAAACCCACCAGTAATATATTTAGTGACAATTAGTAGATGTTTATATTTTCAATAATAAATATAAAATATACAGTGTTGACCTTTTTCTTCAAAACAGAACTTAAAAATATTTGAAATAATAATCCATGATTCATACACCATTATAAAGCAATTAATTATTTAAAATGTTATATTATTCATAAAGCAAAAAAAAAAACATTAAATGTGTTGAGACAGCATTATTAATTAAATTTGAACAATTTGCATGTTATGATTAATGTAAATGTTAAACATACTTGATGTGCTGCAAACAGCCTTCCTTGGAATTTTTTAACCACTGTGTAGTTTTCAATTTCACGGTCTTCATACAATGCGACAGGAGTTAAAAAATCTCTTGGATTGGCTAATCCATTAGCACCTGAGGAATGCATAAATAAATACATTATATTCAAATAAAACAAAAATGTTTGTAAACTATTATATCAAGCAGCTAAACCTGACACATATTTAACTGCTATTTTCTTCAATATTTCTTCTAAAATAAAAGTTAAAGTGACCTTTATTAATCCAGAGGTTTAAATTGTATCACAAAAAAATATTTGAGTTTGTGTAAGTGCTAAACATCCCCAGAGGGGTTTGGGGGAGACAACCCCCTTAAAAGTTGAAAAATTCGAGTTTAAAAAATCCTTGAGTTGGGAAAATGTATGCCTGAAGAAGATTAATATTATTAGCAAATGAAAGCGAGGATAAATTAGAAATCGCCCAACTTGTAAGATTAAACTGAAATTGGACCTCAGAGCGGACAATGCATTGGAACATGCATGCAACAAATCAATACTTTTGAGTTAACTGTTTAATATTACCTAAACTATAACAAACAGTTGAAAAATGTTGATAAGTTGGAACTGAAAATTTTATTTAGTACTGTTAAGTTGGGTATTTCGAATCATTAAGTTTGGTTAAATAATGTCGCACTAGAGCTGTACATTGGGATATTAGTGACGGTTTTGGGGCGTCTCAAAAGAAAGATCCGGGAACAATGCCTGATATTTATGAACAACGGTCAGATAACAGACAACACCTGAGCTGGCACCCAACGTTAACTTGGGAATTTCGAATGGTTAAATTGGGAAACTTCTTATTTGAACCCCCCAAAAAATTGTTGTTACGGCACTGGTGCTAAATATATATTAGTTAATTTAATTTCGATAAATCTTCCTCGTATTAACACATGTGTAGTTGTAGTTTATATTATTCATAAAAGTCATGATGATGAATTAGCAAATTATTACAATTTATATACTAAGGTTATAAAAGAGGAGAAATAACCAATATATTTAAAAAAAATTATGAAAATCAGATTTTGATGTGACATTTGGCAAATAAAATAGGGGATTTAGAAATACTTATGCTGTTAATTAACACAATTTTAAAAAACATTAAAAGTAATGGTAAAAAGTCTATCTGAAAAGTTTGGATAATGGCATAAAAAACATGAACATGTCACTTAAAATCGTTAAATTAAAAAATGTTTTTAAAAAAGTGAGACTGACTAGGCTACTTTATCAAGGATACAACATGATTCTAAGATTTAAGAATAGCATAAATAAATCTTTATATTCAAATATGCCAAATCAGATGTTTTCAAATTTTACAATTTTTAAAATTAATATATTCCTACATTTATGATCTTACCAATAGGTCCTAAATAAGGCAAGTTGAAGTGAGCATCAAAAACTTCTAGGATGTAACCTCGGCTCGGTCCTTCTACTCCCACATTGAATTTCATACCCAGCTGCAACAGATGTGGGAAAATAAGGGTTTAAAATTCATAAACTAAATAAACAGACAGTTTAATGAAGTAAAAAAATGACTTACCGTTTTTTTTAAAGAAAAATCCATATTTGTATAAACAAATACTATTATTATTACATATTTTAGGCTTTGAAAATTTTTATATATAGCTGTTTTTCTCAACAAGGAATGGCAACAGTTAGTTTGTTTACAAAATTTTGTTGAACCCGCATTTTTAGGGGTTGGCGGAGCCTCCTAGTAACTTTTATTGTCTTATGGATAACTCTAAATATTCTAATTAGAAAGGTTAGGTGCAATGAAAATTGTGTTTGTTATTACTTCATTTAAAAGTCCTGAAATGTCTATCGAAATGTTATGGAAGGTGTCAGCTTCGGATATTTAAAATGAATTAATTGAAATTGTACAAAATCTACAAATTTGATTTGGATAAACGATGGTTCGAATGAAAGGATTAGAGAACAATTCTAAGTATTTAATGATTTCCAGACAGACATAATAAAATAAAAGACCTGCAAAATCCTGTGCAAAAAAAAGCTATTTAAAATAAACATTTATTACTAAAATAACTTATCAATATCATAAATTTTAATTTAAAAATCCTTATAGATAAGGTTTCATATTCAAATTCTAACAATGCAATATATTTATATTTGAAGTAGAAAACAGGGTATTTAAGTATAAAGTAAGAGCCTTAAGTAACAATATAAACTTCTGGAGAGAGAATATTAAACTTTATTAATTGTTACTTATGATACTTCTTCATTTTAAACTTAAACACCTCATTTTCTGTAATATATGACATTTTGTGGGTTGCAGTTGCTAATTTAGATCGTGAAAGAAGACATGAGTGATTACAATTACCACTTCTATTCATACATCATATTCACATAAGAGATTGAATGGTCTTTACATAATGGAGGTAGAACAAACGAATGCCACAAGGCCGGGAAAAACTTATATACAACACAGAGAAAATCTGAGGATTGATTAAGGAATCTAGGGAAAAGTTACGGACAACAGCCATTGGATAAACATTTCCTGAAAGGACGTTTAGGGAATTTTTGGTGTGCCCTCAATCAAAAAAGGTTCCTAAAGGATTTCTCAAATGATTAATGTGCGAGCGTAAAGCCGTTTTTACTTTAGCTTGAAAGGAAAATGCTGCATCATCAAAATAAATGGTAAAGGATTACATTTGTGAATAAAATTATTAAATTGCAGCTACGAGATGTGCAATGTGTGGGAAGATTTGGTTTCTAAGTTATCCGGCTGCCTATTTCTGTCCTCGTATTGAGACTTATCACAGCCACATCCACACACATTCATACATGCAACTGGTTATTTTAGAACCAAGGTCAGATGACGAGGAAACATCTGAATTGGTAGCCAACGGCTTCAATAGACGTCAGGACTTGTCCTGTATACACGCCGATAATTTTTGTGGGAAGGGTTTTTTAGAATAGGTGGGAAATCAAGTCTGAATGAATGTTAGCTATTATATATATTTATATATATATATATATTTAATTGAAAAATAAGCATTCAATAGTTTAACTTCTGAATAAAAAAGAATAAATTGAAACCTATTCTGAAACTATAAATAGATAATTTTTAAAATGATATTTATTATATTATATAAGAAGTTTCGACAATACACCACAATAAAATAATAAGTAAAAATAAAAGCAAAAATTTAATTACCTGCATAACACAAATTTCATTTGGTTCAACATACATCCTACCAAATTCCGTAGTTATCGTTAGTCTTCCCTGTTGGGGCACTGAAAAAAATATTGACCGTTTAACATTAATCAAATTCACGGAAATTAATATAGTATATTTCCTTAAAAATAAGTATTTATAATCCAATAATAGTCATTAGCAAGAGTTTTTACTTTAAATAATCAGTACATATTTAAAGAAGAAAAAATATTTTTATAAAAAATTTCAATTTAAGATATTACCAATTAGGAAATCACCATCAGCATTGTAGAAGCATCTAAAGATACAAAAATATGTAACTTAACATAACTAAACATTTATTATTAAATATTTATGTTATAACAACAGAATATGATATTTATTACATAGTCTAAATTATTACAAATACATAATAGAAACATTTATTTTAAACAGAATGTCTGTAACTAAAAATTTCATTACACACAGTCGTTGATTGGGCAAGGGGACCCTCCAGGGAAAAAGGATGCAATTGTACTTAAGAAGTCCCCGAGTGAAGGGAATACAAAGAATTAGGGTAGGTAATTAAAGCTTTGCAGTGACCAGAATTCATTAGAACCAAGCAATTTGCTTTGAGAACAAGAGAGCATTAGCAGTACTAGGGAAAAGGCGAACATTTTACTTAGTTATTTAAATAATGGGTGTTACAGAATTTTAAAAGGGGTTTCGTGGTTTGAAGAGAGCGTGGTTGCAAGGAATTTCATTCATATGTATATATATATCGGTACTTACTTATCTTCCATAGAAACATTACATAAATACATATGGATTGCAACTCCATGACGAATTTTTGGATCTCCAGCCCCACAAATTGTCTTGATACCCTAAAAAAAGTGACTGTTTCATTTCTTATGCTTCAAATTGATAATTACTATTTTTAATAAACACAGAACTCTATTAAATGAATAAAGTTAAAATAAGTCATCCATAAATGAAAAAAAATCCAATTGCAAAAAGCAGTTATCTCTACCAATTATGTAAATTAGAAATGTCTACTAATTTGGTAAATTTAAAGCAAGAAAAAAAAATGTGCTGCAATATGACTTGTGAATGATCAGACAACTGTAAAATCCATGCATTATGAAATAAAATTAAATAGGAAGAGCAAATTAAACATGAATTACAATAGCCCTCTAGGTTTCAAAACCAGATATATAATTTTTTTTTCAACTTTCAGATTATGACATTTATTTTTAGTTTTCATACAGATCTATCAGTAGGTGAAGTCATACCATTCCAAAGCAGCTAGAAAATATTCACTGTACAGTGTGAAAGTAGCAGATGGTTGCAAAATCAGATATAAGTAAAGATATTAGTTCCAAATGTGATCAAGACGTGAGTAGGCTACTAAATTCCGATCTCATCACAGTTATCAGTAAAAAACCCAGATATATATAAAAAAAGAAAAATTTATATCTCAAAGTAATACTTACACAGAGCTAAAATTTGATTAATATCTGCGTCTGTCTAATATCAATTTGTACAAACAAAAGGTAAAATTGTTCCATAAATAATGAAATTAGTTTTTTGTTTCTCTTGAAATTTTTTTCAAAAGTGACTTATCTGGGTTTTGATACTTGACAGCTCTCATTAAAAATGCACAGAAATTTGTAAAGGTATACAATGAGTTGTAATCTTCCATTTTACAAAAATTTTCATAAATAAAAGCAATTACTTCAACAAAGTCAACTTGTTCAAGTTCTCGTTCTGGAATGTCAAAGGGTCTCCATCTCATCTAAAAAAAAATTAACCCTTTTAGTTGTAAACAACTCTACACATTTATTGCAAAATATTTCCCAACAAATTTACATTGCAATGCTTAATTACCTGATTAGGATTGGGTTCGTTTTCATTCCAGTTGTGTGTCAGATCTCCGCTACTGATACGCTCAAAAGGCACATGGACGACAGACGGCCTGATTCGGTAAAACCAGCTGCAAATAAAAACAGTATTATAAAGATATATGAAAGTCAGAATAAAATTAAATTTCAAAACCATGAAACTTTATGGTTAACCTAACCTAACAGTTTATTCGTAAGTTGGTAACTATTAAGACCGTTTAACAACTAAACCTATTTTGGGAAAATTTTGCTATAGAATTTTTTTAAAAAATCCTTTAAAATCGGTGCGTAATATTATATGATAACCATACAAAATGGTTCAAATCTGTAAATTATAGGTTACACAAGTTAGCAGGTAATAAATTGTAATTTTAAGGATAGTTTAACTAAAATACATCAGGTTTTTATTTTGATTAAATATACTTGTTTTTTGGACCAAGAGGTTTTTTAAATATTTATAAACAAAAAATCCGACACAGAAAATTTTAAATGAAAGCAATACTTTCAATATCTAAATTACAAATTGAATAATAATAAAAATGTTACGAAATGGGAGAATTCTTACGTCCTTCTGTTGAATTCCCTCGGTGCTGTAAATGCAGTGCCAGAAAGTTGTTCTGCATATAAGCCATAAGGACAAACTTGAGGGTTATTCTAAAAATTGAAAAAGAATAATCAAGTTTTGTATAAAAAAACTGCATTTTGGAAGTGAAATACATCATAATACAGACAGTCTAAAACTTTACTAAAACTTGAAACAAATAATGAAGTAACAATAAATTTTACATTTCTAATTGATAATGAATGCAAAAGGAAATTAAAAGTATAGGGGCTATTAATTATTATAACTTGCACACACTATCCAACACTTTTATTATGACTTAGTCACACAACTTTTTTTTTTTTAAATAAGAAACATAAATAAAATATAAATTATTGTAGTCAAATAGTTACTTTAAATATAATTTACTTAAAAACTGCTATTTTAGATTAATCTTGAGATATAAATTTTTTAGAATTATCGTAAAACAAAAAATAATACAAGTAACATTACATAGATTTTTTTTTTAGGGATGAACCGGATAGTGGTTTTGCCGGATACCGGATATCCGGCGCACATTACTAACCGGATATCGGATATCCGAACTGGATTTTGCCGGATATCCGGCAGTTTATTTTTTATGAAAATAAATTCTCATACACACTAGAAAAAACGGAAATCGGTCAAAAATTTTAAAATATTTTTTTTTTCTGTAATATTTCCCAATTCCTTATCTTTAAAGTGATACCAAAATTGAATAAACATTCAAAAAACTTTTTTTTATTTACAAAGGGTTATTCTAGGGTAATGGTCGTATGTTTTGTACATTTTACACTTAATTTCTGAATAATTGTAATTATACCATATGCCCTTTCATTCCAAACATGAAAACTCAAGTTTCCTTAAACTTCCGAGAAGTTTATTTTTTAATTAAACTTTATATTAGTTGTGAGATGTGATGACCCTCCACCATAACGATACGTTAAAAATTTAATTTTAAAGTTAAAAATTTGAAAAAAGTGGGGTTTTTAAAGTTGCTATTGGTTAAAGGGAGAATCTGCACACTGTAAATACATTGTTAGAGTTTTCAGGAAAATACTTAAAGCAAGAACAAAGAAAATTGATCGCCACAAAAAAAATCAGCGATGTTTTATTCATTTGGATATCCGGCATGGAAAATCGGATATCCGACACTTTACTTCTGGATATCGGATAGTTACCGGATAGTCAAAAAGCAGCCAGATAGGGCGGATACCGGATAGTTACCGGATATCCGTTTCATCCCTAATTTTTTTTTTTAATTTTTAAACTTTTGATATTGAATAAAGTAAAAAATATAAACATACCTGACCCCAAGGTAAAGAATTCGCACACCTTGGATCCTCAGATGTCAGATCACTACCGAAACCAGACAGGTACTAAAATTTAAATGGCAAGTTTAATTCAACAGAAAATCAAAGACATGATACAATATATTGTTATGTTACCTAAGGTGTATTTTGAAATTTAATATTAAATAAACAGTTCGAAATTCCTTATTAAAGAACATTGTTATACAAAAACTATTAGTGTAACATCAACGAAAAAAATCAATTGTCATAGCTTTTGTTATTGCATCCATATAAATACTGGCTTCAGCCACAATAACATTTTTTCGCATATTCAGATGGAAATACCTTCAAAACATTTGGCATGTAAAAACAATTAAATACATTTCTACCGACCACTCCAGTGTCATGAATATTTCTCTGTTTGAATACTAGTGTGGCCACTAAGAACTTAATCACCACTAATCACCTTGGAAATACAAAAATATCAGTTTTTTCAAAACTACATATTTTTGTTTCCCATTTAACTTAAAAAGTAGGTATAACACCTTTGATGCTGGAGACCACTGACCAAAAGTTTCACATGTGCTTCTAAAATTCACTTACAGAAACAAAAACTAAAAACAACAAAACCACCAATCGTCGAAAATTTATTCCAATTCACCTTCACTTCTGTCGTTGCTTGACACTCCTGATCGTTCAACACCCACACAAGCATCGGCTGATTGCTTTTCGACGTGCTGCTCTCGACTTCCACACTGGACGAGTCAAAGTTTTGCACAGACTTTATGTGTTTTCTAGTTTGTGAGTGCTTTATGAGTTCGCTTTTACCGGCCACTAGTTCTTGATTACACGATATACAGCGTGCAAGGGTCGGGTCTTCGGGGTGCCTCGCCAGCCAGCCTTTGAATTTGTCATCGTTGACCCACTTGTCGATGAACTTTTGCTTTCGCCAGGGTTTATCGTCTGTGGGGAGTAATCGCCCTCGCCAGGTTTTCTTGGTTGCTGGTTTCTTGTCTTTGAAACTCCTCCGCCTTGGATCTCTTTCGTCCATTGACAGGTCGGCACTGTGAAAAGGAATGTTTTTTACATATTAAAATAGAAAAAAAAAATTAAAATTTACTCTTAATTGTTTAAAAGAAATGTCAGTGGAAACACTTGGTATATAAGATAAAACAAAAATATTTTTTTCTTAAATTAGAAGCAAATAAAAAAAAAATCATTTACTTAAATGTACAGTTGGAAAGCTAACTGCAAAACGTGATGTGTTAGTTAATTATTGATTAGGATAGAATTATGAGATTTATAGAAAGTTAAAATTGCATTTTGAAAAAAAAAAAGAAGCACCCTTTCTTACAACTGTTGTATCGAGGACAATTAAACAGAAATTTTATATTCCTTTCAGTTTACTTAACAAACAATTAAAACATTATCAAAATAAAAATAGTTCCAGGAACCGTACAAACGGATATGCAGCACGATGACAACATAGGGTTGCCAGATTGAAAGACATGCAAGAATTGGAAAATACCATCAAAGTCAGATGCCATAATATGAAATTGCCCACCAAAAAAACACCGCCAAATGTTCATATAATACATTTATACAACAAGTATTTTAATTACCATGCAAATTATATGACAACATCATCACAGACTCTCTAAATGCTTAGATTTAAAAAATAACTAAAAGTTTAATTATTAATTATAAAAGTTTAATTAATGCAATTCTGATTTCGGAACTTTACGCACCTTTCGCTCCCCTCTTTGTCCGAGGTTTCTTGTTCAGGTATTTTATTTGATTGACAAATAGGGTTCTTTTCACCAGAATTCTTTTGTTTACTTTCCTTTTTATCGCACCATGAGGCGACATAGAAATATTCAGGGCTAAAAAATGTTTGACAATTAATATGGATTTGTTTTGTAATGTTTCGGTAGTCAAGATTGAAAAAACATATAACATTTAAAAAAAACATCCTAACTTTTGTTAGACTACATTAAATGATACCCCTTGCCAAGTTTACTAATTAAAAAAAGTTATATAACTCGGATTGTGTCACTGTGCTTGGAAAGTGGCATTCAATACACCAAACTGGAAAAAAAAACTTCAGTTGCTGAACGACTAATTTGCAAGTTTTTACCATTTTAAAAGTCATGGAGTTTTGCCACTCACTAACTAACAAATGCGATCCACCTGTGGCTTGAGCTAATCAGATGTTGCATAAAATTTAATTAGTATACAACACTAAATCCTGTAATTAGTGGTAAAGTAGAATCTCAAACAAAAGGGTAAAGAAGCTTTACACAAAAACATTATTATTTTGGTAGTTAACAATAAGGAAATACTATGTTTAATTATCACCCAATTTTAATTGTCATATTTTAGGAGGAAAATTTAAACAATAGACAACTTATTGGTATAATAATTTATACAAATTCCTCTGAAAAATTAAAATATTTGTTTTAAGGATATTAGAAGACTTGAGATAGTAAATATATTTAAAAAACAAGAGTTGTAATAGTTCCAAAATCAAAATTGCATTCAATAAAAAAGTAAACAAAACACAGAAAATATTAAGCTTTTAACTAGGGATGAAACGAATATCCGGTATCCGGCTGCTTTTTAACTATCCGATATCCGGAAGTAAAGTGCCGGATATCCGATTTTCCATGCCGGATATCCGGATGAATAAAACATTGAAGATCTTTTTTTGTGGCGATCAATTTTCTTTGTTCTTGCTTTACATATTTTCCTGAAAATTCTACCATTGTATTCACAGTGTGCAGATTCTCCTTTTAACCAATAGAGACGTAAAAAAACCCCACTTTTTTTCAAAGTTTTACTTTAAAATTATATTTTTAACGAATCGTTAAGGTGGAGGGTCTTCACATCTCACAACTAATATAAAGTTAAATAAAAAAAAAATTCTCAAAAGTTTAAGCAAACTTGAGTTTTCATGTTTGGAATGAAAAGCCATATGGTAAAATTACAATTATTCAGAAATTAAGTGTAAAATGTACAAAACATACGACCATTGCTAGCAGCACCCTAGAATAACCCTTTGTAAATAAAAAAGTTTTTTGAATGTTTATTCAATTTTGGTATCACTTTAAAGATAAGGAATTGGGAAATAGTACAGAATAAAAAATATTTTTTAATTTTTGACTGATTTCCGTTTTTTCTAGTGTGTATGAGAAGTTATTTTCATAAAAAATAAACTGCCGGATATCTGGCAAAATCTAGTTCGGATATCCGGTTTGTAATGTGCGCCGGATAACCGATATCCGGCAAAACCACTATCCGGTTCATCCCTACTTTTAACATACAAATAACACTAGATATATATAAGGTAAATTCCTAGTGTACGGTGCCTCCTCGGCGTGATTCTGAAAATTGGCGATAAGGCCTTGGCAAACAACGTGAAACGGTGCTTGAAAAAAAGTAGGGTTGTCATACATTATAACATTGCTAGAAACGCTATGAAAAAGGGTTGCCAAAATATAAAATTTATCGTCGCCAAATCACATTTGGCGGGGGCACCGTACACTAGGAATTAATATGGTAAATTCCTAGTATACGGTGCCCTTTGGCGCAATTCTGTTAATTGGCTGTATTTGCAATTCTTGGTCGCTAATTAAGGAACTACTCTATTTTTACCCTGCAAAGCTGCCAAAATATAAACTTCGGTTAATTAATAGTGTACAGTGCCCCCGCCAAAGTGAGTTGGCGATAAACTTATATTTTGGCAATCCTACTTTACTTACCAACGCATTGTCCGGATTTTGATTTGGCGACAAAAAAAAAGGAATTTCTGCTCCTGGCGCCAAGTTTCAGAATCGCGCCAATCAGGCACCGTACACTAGGAATTTATTTAAACTTTATTGCTCCCCAAATATCACATTTGGCACGGGTACGGTATGCTAGGAATTAACTAAACAAACTCCTGTTATCAAGTATAATGATTCATGTACTTTATTAAGTATATAAATATTCATGCACTTTATTAATTATATAAAGATTCATATTACTAAATATCAATAAATGATTAGAAAATAAAATTTCTCACCTTGTCTCCATCCCCGGCGAAACATTTTCTTCGGCGCCTTCCGTTGTATCTTTCAGCACCGTGTATGTTAAAACATGATCAGGGGATTCGATACTGCTGCTGGTTCCTGTGACCCCATCCATTTCAATTTTTGGGTTAACGTAAGAATATAGTGACATTTGTAAACTTGTGACTTTTCAACATATTATTTTCGTCCAGGCACAGGCATTTTACCCAGTCAAATATTAATGTAAACATCAACTAATAATAACCGCCATCGCACATCACTCAAACTACAATCGATCGTTGCCACTCGTTGTTGACGAAAAATTAGTTTCACGTTAAAAATATTGAGCTATAGTCAATATATACTGCAAAACTTATAAAGATTTTAATTTCAATACTTTAATTTTAATCTAAATTAACGTTACAATATAACAGCGTGTTTGTGCTATTGAAGACCGTTCTAATCCTGTTCTGTATATAAGAATTAAGAAGTAACACCTTGGTAATTTTGAACTAAGGTCAGATAACTAGTACCGGTGACAAAGGGTGGAAAAAAAGCAAGTGCAACCCAACTTTTTAATAATTAAAACAAATTTCCATGTGAAAAATAGATATTTACATGACTATACAATCTACTTCAAGAACTTTCCTTTCTAGCTCATTCTTAATATAACAATCGCCGCTAAGCCCCACAACCCAACTGGCACCCCACTCTCTAAATTAATGCAATCTATAACTAATCTATAACTTCTTACACTTAGTGCAATTTATATCTCTAATAAAATAATCTTTCTAGAAAAAAGGAAAACCGACTTTTAAGAAATGCGCTAAAAAGTAAAAAATAATTTTTAATTTTACGAATGAGTTGAAAAAAATTGAATTATTAAATATCAATTTTATACTTAGTACAACTTTTTGAAATCGGCGCCAAAATTTAGGTATGATTTTTGTAAATTTACACCAACTTCAAAAAGTTGTACTAAGTATAAAATTGATATTCAATAATTCAATTTTTTCAACTCATTCGTAAAATTAAAAATTATTTTTTACTTAGCGCATTTTTCTTAAAGTCGGTTTTTATTTTTTTAGAAAGATTATTTTATTTTTCAATTTTTAGTTTTTAATTTAGCAGGGGGCTTCGCCCCCTATTCACCAAGGAATTCTAGTAGCAACTTGTGCTCAACAATGTATATTTTAAAACAATCCCTAACAAAGCCAAAAAATGAATGTTAAACGAAATGTCATTGTTGTACAACTTCCGTTAAACAATGAAAATATTTTGAAATCGGATAAATTGTTTAAAAAAAATCCGGTTAATCGACATTTCCGGATTTATAACAACCGGATAACCTATTATTATTTTGAAGTTTTTGCCTAATTGGATTTTCTCTATCCAACAAAAAAAGAATTTTCGAAATCGGACGAATTTTTTTTTTAAACGGTCCGGTTAATTGAGAAATCCAGATATTTAAATACCGGATAAACGGATATTTTTTTCAAATTGCTCCCCTTTGAAACATCCCCTATTCAACAAAAAAAAATTGTCCAAATATCTGAAGTAGAATCGAAATCCCGCGCGCACATACATAAAAAAAACACATAAAGGTCGAATCTATAACCTCTCAACTTATCGCGCGATTTGGCGATTTAAATTTCTGGCGGTTTCATTTTGAAGTTTTGGGTTGGGCGCTGTTCAGTCGGTTAAAAATGTGTTTTTTTAAAGAAAAAGAAAATATTTTTTTCTTGAAAATAATTGGGTATGTACAGATTACACTGTGTCATAAGGTTTAATTGAGTGAAAGCGTTTTGGACCTACGCGGTACGAATGTCGAAGGAGGTAGTGGATAAATAACCAACTTGATTGACGCGGCCCACCTTTTCGTCTACGCACTATTGTAAGGCCTTACCATATGCTAATTCCCCGTGGAGTCATATATGGACTCAAAGACAAGGGATTGCCTCACGTGACCTCTCCGGAGCTGACGTCATCACAAGTAGGCCGTGGAAGCGGATCAGCCGAGACGAAAATTTCGCTGCTTTAGGATTTTTTAAGCGCGATAATTTCTTTGTTTTCGCAAAATGGGTGAAAATTCCGTGTGTTAACTGGTTGAATAAAAAAACTTAGATGAGGCATTCTATTACCCTCACTTTAATTATATTAATTTGCTCCCTTTAACAACAGCTTCATTTAAGACAATAAAAAATCTTTATGAAGTCGAGTGCGGAAATTTGTTCAAATATACCCATGGCATAACATTAAAAGCATTGGAGCCATCTAATTTTGAGAGACAAAATGTCAAACTAATCCTTCAAATTTTTAATATGTTAACTTTCGAGGCACTAACGGCTTTAGGTGAAAAGCACAATATCTTAACTTGGAAACGAACATCGAATTCTATAATTTTAATTCTCTGATTTGACAACGATTAAAGGATCCTCTGCAGCAAGCATTTGTGAACAATAGACTACAAAACCAGAAAATGTTTACTTTTTTGATAAATCTGAAAATGTGATTTTACTTGAAAAATGTAAACATTTTGTTCTAATTGAGAAATCCATAAAATTCCAAAAATGTGAGAATATGATATTTCTTGAGAAATTTATTCTGTGGTTGGATGCTTGGCGTGGCAAACCGTGTACAACTGGCACGTTGACTTCCGAAACACACTGGGCTATCACACAAACCAGCCATTGTATTTCGGAATTGGCAAACTATTGTTTTAATGAATTAGGTTTTGCCTATTTTCTTCCAGGAAAAGAGGCAATCCGATTCGTTGGAAGACAGGTTTGGCAAATACAGAATGATGGCTGGTTCTCAAACTTTAATTTCAATTCGGCAAGTATTCGAATGCGAAGCAAAATTACGTATACAAAATTTTAGTCCGTTAACTTTAAATTCATATTGAAAATGTTGATGAGAGCGAGTGCAATGACAATGACGCACCTAAGACTGACAGTCCTTGTGTTTCGGATTTTTACATAAATGTTGGTGAGGAAGAATTTAAAGGCATTGAAAATTCAATGCCTATTATTGTATACCTTTCCGGCTATTGTGCTCATTCGGCGATGAAAAAAATTAATTGTAAATATTGTTCAAAACAAATGATTATTGACAAAACCTTAACATGTAACTATAAATATAAATTAATTGAATATCTGGGTAGAGGTGGTTTAGTTTACCCATCTGCAGATATTGTAAATGCTGTAAGTTACAATTATATTGTTATTCAAAAATTGCTTTTAAAAGAAAATGAGACCTAATTTTTTACAAATGACTGACCACCGCTCATTTGTGGTTGAAAAATTTTTGGAATTAATGAATTATAATGAATTTTTTGTTGTTGATGATCAATGTGGAGTGGGCCATAGTTCTGAGAGTGTTTTAAAACTAATATTAACTTCAGATACAAATTCATTATTAAAAAAAACTATTGCGGACAAAAAAATTATATAAAAAAAATTTAATTGAAAAAATATTTTAAAAACTTGAGACATTGAAAAAGGGATCAAAGTTGTAGAAAATTACAAAAATATAAAATTGCATAAATTATATAAACGCTCAGTTCAATAAAGGATTTTAGTTAATTTGGTCTGATACTTTTATTTTCATGCTAATGTGAGTATTTTTTGGGGCATATTTAAAAATCTTTAATAAAATGCAAAGGTAATGTAAATATTGTTTAGGCAACGTAACAGTTCATTTTCTAAAGAAAAAATGCTATTCATCTACTCGAAAAACCAAGCGCTTCAAGCGAAGAAACAGAGCGGGGAAGGAGAAATCCAGCCTACTCGTGATGACGTCACAAATCAAAGGCATGGCCTTGTATTTGAGTCGGAGTTGGCAGAAGCGCATACTGCAGAGGGCCGATTCTTATCTATACGGTACAAAAGGTCAGATGTGGGAATGGCTTAAAAAACAACCATGTGCGATGCGTCTTACTTTCCTGTACACGATGATAGGTTATTTATCCATATCCGATTTCCTGCGGAGTTTTGAGGGCTGCGGCTACAGTTAAGGGCAATATTATCCCCCACGCGGTACAAAGGTCAGAGGACAAAGTGGGTTAGCAATCGGCCTGTTCAAAACGTCGCACTTTCTTCTACACGATGGTTTGCTATTTATACCCATTGATGATACCACGTGGCGTTATACGGATTTGACAGGTGTCGTTGTTTAGTATACGACTCATGTACTTCATGTCGACTTTATTTATATTATCGTCAAAATATCGACTATGTACTGAAAAATCATTTGAAAAATAATTTTATTTAATGCAGGAAAATGAATTTTAGTAAGGCTAACATGAGTCCTTACAATGCTTGATTAAACAGCGCACTTTAAAAGGTCAAAGTTTATTGATAACTTAATCGTAGATCATGAGATTTCTATCTAAGAAGATCAGATGTGTTGATTACGTAAAAGAAACTATCGTTTTAAAAGTGTAAATATTTTTTTTATGACCAAAGAATATTTGTATGTGTTTTGCTACAATCTTTAAACTACCATAGTCATTTGCAACTGCAATGATGGGTAAAAATACGAAATAAACGCTCAATTCTCTAAAATAATGTAAAAATCCGCATACGGAAAATTATAATTTTTTTACATACAATACATTAATCTATTCGAAAGAAAACTTTACACCTCAATTAAATTATACAAAAATATCTATTAATGTTTAAGTGCTCAGATATCATAACTATTTTTTTATTATATAAAATTTTCCATTGACAACACAGGATTTGTTTTCAGAGGGAGGGGGGGGGGGGGGGGGGGGGGGGTACCGCAAGCAAGTTTTTTTTTTATCAAAGGTTAATATTAGCATAGAATAATTACCTTAATTTAAAAAAATAATAATAATAATTTGAGTTTGAGGGAAGTAAATATGGATAAATATAAGACGAACAAAACTTAATTTTACAATAGTAATTTGAGGAATTGAACACAGAAGCTACTTCTTTCTGTTGCACTATATCTATCTATATACTAAGAAGAGTGCTACTAAAAATTTAAAGATGTTCCGGCGTTATTAACTATAGTAACATATAATAACGTTTAATTGTTAATTATTAATAAAGATATGTCATAACTAATTGCTTATATAAAAACTACACAACTGGCAGGGTCGGTAATCAATGAGTATTTCAGTGCTATTTTGCTATTTAATTTTTTTATTAAGGTTTTGTCAATAAACAACATAAATTGTAATTTATAATCACTAGACACTATTTCAAAGTATGAACAATTTAAAAAAACAAAAAAAATTGCTTTTTTTTAATATGACCATTTTTATTTGGTGAGTTAATTTATGTGAACACAATAAGACACAATAAGAATTTTTAAATATGAATGTTCATGTATATTAGAAAAACCAAAGGGTTTTTTTGAGTGAAATTAGAATTTATGGAAATTTAAGGAACGAGTTTTATAAAATACAAGATACCTAGAATGACCGTGTGATAATTATCGCATGAAAGTGAATAAACCTGATCAAGAAAAACTGAATGATTGGAAATACAAAAGGTTTCGTTGAGGGCTACCCTTAGGGGTGTGCGATGCATGCCACCGCACATGGCCCCGTGCTTCTGAAGGGGCCACGGGCTCGGAGAAAAATGAGCCAAATAAAAATGTTACATAAATAATTTTTTGACGTAAAACGTCTTTAAAAATAAACTACATGAGTATTAGGATAGAAACACAGTAATATACGCTAATACAGTGATTCATTCTCACACTAATTTCGAGACAAATAACTCGATTGACATGTTAGTCTCGTGTGATCAGGTTTATTTTTAATAAATAAATTTTAAAAAATTGCACACTTTTTAAGTAAAAATGTTATCTAATAAATATTCTATACAAACGAAATAAAGCCCTTTGTAGTTGATTGTCAACTACACTTTATTAACTACAAAAAAACAAATCCATATTGGATTTTCGAAAATCTAACAAAATTATTAATAAGTTTTATATTTCATAATTTTATTCAAACTAATTCGTAAGTTTATTGTGGAGGGCTAAAGGGGCCCCGCCGTTAAATTCTAACCGGGCCCCGCGGCCTAGTTTCGTTTTCATAACGTTAAACGATTGCAAAAAATACAAATGTAAACTATTTACCTTCAAAGGGACTGAGCTTTTAGCCATCTTGTGACGAAGTGCAATCGAGTTCTGAAACGTGTAGGATTGCGTACCTCCTGATATTTACTTTCTGGGGTTTTTCGAAAGTGCCAATCAAGCGAGACCCTTACGAAATTATATTTTCCCTTTAGGGATCCCTTTTCGATCTCCTTGTCCCTATTTGACAGGCAAACTTTCCCTTTGGCTAATGGTGATAAAGGGAGTTTAGTGGGAAATGTGTCTTGTGTAAATTGTGGGCAGTGATTTAAGCACGTGTCCATCGTTATGTAAACACATGCTTTATACATAGGACAATGTTTAGGACTTGTGAAGTCCTATTAGGGGAGACCCGAGCCCCAAATCCTAATTTGTGTATTAATGTATTCAGAAATACCATTTTTTAAAAATATTATTAGAACATCTTTTTTTAAACAATAATAAAAACAAAAATATATTTTAAAAAATTATTTTTGTTATTTTTTGCGTTTTTTAAGCTTAAATGGACTTTATTAAAAAACACTACCACTCCTTCAATTTTTAATTTTTTAAATTTTTTTTAATTGATTAAATAAGTTCAAAGTATGTACTACAGACGTATGAGTAGACCGTTGCAGATTTGGGTTTTAATAGTTTTCAAAACCTTATTTTAAGTTCAAAACCTAAAAAATATTCAAATTTTTATGTTTAATAATTTGTAAAAAAATAATTTATAACGTAATTTAAAAAAGCTATTCATACGTTTATAAAACAAAAATTATTAGAGCTTCAAAAACTATTAACAGTTTAGTTTTAAGTTAATTAGTTACAAAGCCTTAGCATTTTAAACGAGACCAATATGTAAAAAATATATTTTGAGTCAATGACGATTGTTGAAGACAAAAAGTGTGTTGAAAGATGATAAATGGTATATAAACATCTAAAAAAACATATGTTCTGTTTCTTTTAATGTTTTGAAATTTTGGACACACTTTTTTAAGTATGTATAGCATCGTTTTAGGAAGAAAAAATTAGCAATATTTTCGGAATTTGGGACTCGGATCTCCCTTAAAACTCTGTAGGGTCCCATTTCAGAAATATTTTGAATGCTGTAGTTTAAAAAAATATTTTTCTCTCAAATTATAACCGGGTTATGACGCATGATGATTTATGTCATTTCCCTTTTTTAACCGACTGCCTACCAAAAATCCGAAATTAAACCGCCAGAAATTTTAAATTGAAACCGCCAACGCGCGCCAAGTCGAGAGGTTATCAATTCGTCTGTTATGTATTTTTTTTATGTATGTTCGCGCGGGATTTCGGTTTTACTTCAGATATTTGGACATTTTTTTTGTTGGATAGGGGATGTTTCACTTGGGAGACAATTCGAAAGAAATAATCAGCTATCCGGCATTTAACTATCCTGAATTCACAATTAACCGGACCGTTTTAAAAAAAAATATTGTCCGATTTCGAAAATTCTTTATTCGTTGGATAGAGAAAAATCCACTTATACAAAATATGCAAAAACTAATCTGTTATCTGACTGTTATATATCCGGATATATCGATTAACCGGAGTTTTTTTAAAACAATTTATCTGTTTCAAAACGTTTTCAATGTTTAACAGAAGTTGTACAACAGTTGCATTTCATTTACCCAGCACTTATTGCCATGGATAGGGATTGTTTTACGATACACATTGTTGAGACAAAATGTAAGCACAAGTTGTTACTTGAATAATTTCTTGGTGAATAATAATAGGGGACAAAGCCCCTGCTAAATTAAAAGCTAAAAAGGGAAAAATAAAAAATCTTCCGAAAAAAAAAACGACTTTAAGGAAAATGCGCTAAAAAGTAAAAAATAATTTTTAATTTTAAGAACGAATTGGAAAAAATTTAATTATTTAACATCTATTTTATACTTATTAGAACTTTTTGAAGTTGGTGCCAATTTACAAAAATCATACCTAAATTTTGGTGCTGATTTCAAAAAGTTGTAATAAGTATAAAATTGATATAAATTAATTAAATTTTGTTTTCAACTCTTTCGTAAAATTCAAAAATTATTTTTTACTTTTTAGAGTATTTTAAAGTAAGTTTTTTTTTTAAAGATTATTTTAAAGAAATATATTTAATACTGTAACCTTAAAAAATCTCATTCTTTTAAATTACACCCTCATTTTTACGCATAAAATTACTAGACAATTTATGATAATTTCTGTTTTTTTAAGCTATTGTAATATAAATGTGCACACAAATCTAAAAATTTGTGATCCAACGTGCTGAATTTTTTAATAGCTTTTAAGAGTAACATCACTAAGCTGAATTAATATCATTGAGTTTTACTCCTTCTTTCTTTAATTAGGGGTTAGTTTTTGAAAATTTCTTATGAGAGCCCCATTAACATATTATTTGTTCTTGAGTTTATTCTTGGATTTTCTAACAGCAACCCATGTTGTGTCACAATCGTTCTTTTATTTGTTTTTACCGATGCTTGACTACCCAAGTGCATCAGGTACACGAGGAAAGTAAGACATGAATAGCGTAAATGTCACCAAAATTGCAATGAATAAATTTGTAAGAGTAAAAATTAATACCATTATAAGGGGAGACACACAAGTCTTCAAGTTAAAGTTGAGTAAGTTTTCGAATATAAACCAAAGAGTTGCAGCACTCCACCGACTAAGCTGCAGGAGCTTTGCTGGTTTCCTCCCGAGTTTGTACCGTTTCTGGTACCTATATAATGGATGAGAAGTTCTCCCTCACTACGGCCTTACGATTTCTATTGGATGAAAACTTTAAATATTAATTAAAAAATAACTAAAATTTTTAAATTCTGTCTTTCAGGGGCATAATTAGAGGTTTAATACTACTTACGATGAAAATCTCAGACATCTCCGTGCAGATGAAGTATGGTTTTTGCTTGCCAAAGACAAGCATACTCTTTCTTTTATTATTATAAATTCTAAAAGGTTTTGTTTGTCTACAAATGGAATAATTAAAAAAATACAACATTTCTATCTAACTCTTAATTAAACTTTTGAGTTATACAATGTTCTGATTATGAAATTTTAAATTTCAGAGGTTGAATAATATATTTAGCAGTTCCAACCTTCGATCTTGAATGAACTGTAGTAGAGCGAATATGACGTCATAATCGTGACACCAACATCTCAGACGAAATGGCCTCAAACACGTGATTTCTTTTCAAAATTATGAATTAAAAAAATACTCGCGATATGAATTGGGAAATTTGTAACAGTGAAAAGTTATGTATGGAATGACGTAATGAACCACGTGTCTGAGGCCATACATGTTGGCCTCACTTTGATGTTAGCGAGATTATAACATTATGTTTTCGCTACTATGAAGGATCCATGCTCGAAGGTTCCAATCAACACCAAAAGCAGCTGCCACTTTCGTAAGAGAAAAAAATAATAATAGCATAATCCACTTGGTTTTTTATGCCACAAACTGAAGGTCGTTTTCAGTTTTTTAGTGTGTCGTGCCTAACAGGAGTTACGATTTCTCCGCCCCTTTCAGCCTTCAATTTGTGGCGTAAAAAAAACCGTGTTATATGGTTTTCTTTACAGTGGGCTCTGCCACAAAGCAACTTTTGAATTTGGTAAAATTTGAAAATTTCAACAAAAAAATTTCCACTCCGGTTTTACTTTATTTATGCTTTAGGTTTGTGTATTTCACTTTAAATGAATAAACACCTAAAACTTAATTAACTTAAAACTTACGCCAATCGATCAGAAATTGTCGTATGAATAGATTTGAACTAGCACCCAACTGAATGAATAGATTTGACAGTGCACAGTCCAGACATTATAAATGTACTTTTTTATATATGTTATTGTCTTTACTAGAGAAAATAACTAGATTATACATTAACCGTATGGACAAAACGCTGGAATATGCACTTAAGATTAGTTAGTTATAGCCCAATTTTTATGTCACAACTTAGTTATAAAGTTGTTAGTTCACTGATGTGCTAGCTACTATTACTATCAGGGCCGCCCTTAGAGGTGTGCGACACGTTTCACCGCACAAGGCCCTACGCTCAGGGAAAATTACTACTAAGGGCCCTGCTAAAGGCCCCCCCCCCCAACCCCCCGCTACTAAGTTGGCACCGGCCTGCGGCCGCTGAATGTGTCAGAATGTAGCTTCGCTACAAAAATACTAGAAATTCGTCCAGAATATCCAACAATTTATACTGGCGTGTATACGGGACTGGTGCACGATCAATCTAATCGGGGTCCAAAGTCCCGACGTCTATTGAAGGCGTTGGGTGCCAGTTCAGGTGTTTCCTCGTCATCTGACCATGGTTCTAAAATAACGAGGTGCATGTATGAATGTGTATGTGTTCCCGGGTCTTTCCTTCGAGATTGACCCCGAGCCGTCGCCAATAGCCCACTGTGCAGCTCTAGTGCGACGTTAATTAACAAAACCAAACCAAACCTCTCTTTTCGAAATTGACCCGAACCGCCGCCAATAGCCCACTGTGCAGCTCTAGTGCGACGTTAATTAAACCAACCAAACCAACTATGTGTATTTCAAGAATTTAAAAGAATGTAAACACTATTTCCAGAAACGAAAAATCCCTATATCACACCAACAACCAGAATTTCAGACCCAATTTCCCTCGTTGGGCTCAACTCAAAAGACCTATCTCGCTTGCCAAATCCTCGCTATCTTCTTCATCTTTCGTCGCCTCTCGTCATATCTGCTTTGATTGCGACGATGAAGCACCAGCTGAGGAATCTCAACCATGCCGTAGAGGTCAACTCCGATAAGACGTTCTCGAGATAGAGACGTACATTTTTTCTCGAAAGGACTACTCGTCCCCCCCCCCCCCCCCTCCCCCTTTTGCAAAGGGAGATGGGATCTTGATTTGGCGTTTGTATTCTGGACAGATTGGAAGGGCAGAAGTGTGTTTCGAATTGAAGATGGGAATGGGTGTAGTAATTTATATATTTTTAAAAACTTAATTTGTTACTAGCCAGCTGCAAAGTTCTTAAAGAGAGAAACGAGCCCCAAATCCTAATTTGTTTATTAATAAATTCAGAAATACAATTTTTTTTATATTATTAGAAGATCTTTTTCTGAGAAATAATCAAAAACAAAAATATATTTAAAAAAATTATTTTTGTTATTTTTTGCGTTTTTTTAACTTTATATAGACTATTTTAAAAAATACTACTCCTACTTAAATTTTTAATGTTTTAATTTTTTTTAATTGATTAAATAACGTCAAGGTATGTATTACAGACGAATGAATAGACTTTTTCTGATTTAGGTTTTAGTAGTTTTCAAAAACATATTTTAAGTTCAAAACCTGAAAAATATTCAAATTAATAATTCGTAAAAAAATAATTTATAACTTAATTTAAAAAACCTATCCATACGTTTATAAAACAAATATTAGAGCTTCAAAAAATATTAACAGTTTAGTTTTAAGTTAATTAGTTACAAAGTCTTAGTATTTTAACCGTGACCAAAATGTAAAATAAATAAATATTTTGTGTAAATGACGATTGCGTGATATGAAAAGTGTGTAGAAAGATAATAAATGGTATATAAACATCTAAAAAAACATATGTTTTATTTTTTTGAAATTTTGTACACACCTTCTTAGGTATGCATAGCATCGTTTTATGAAGATTTTTTTTTTCCAATTTTTTCGGAGTTTGGGTATTGGGAACCAACCTATTTTTGGACTAATAAATGTTGCTTTGTGATTGTTTTAGTATTAATTGTAGACACAACTTGATGAACGAGTTGTGAAACTTTAAAAAAAAACGTGTTTTAAATGAACTACACACAAATAATACATATATTGATAACGCTATAAGATATATCTTGATGGTGGGTTGATTAGATGAAAAAACGTCACACTGGAACTATACAGAATATGCTATTGGAATCGGTCCAATGAACACTATTACGAAGCCTGTTTTTAAGCTATTAAGAGGCAAATATTGGTTGTCGGAAAATTAACCAAACTATAAAATATTTTGTTACAAAAAAAATTCTGATTGGTAGGTTGAATTAACGTAACACTACAATTACTCGATGAGCTATTGTCGACGATTCTTGAACTATCCAGAGGAAAAGACCTGTGAAGACTGCCTCATAATTTTGAACAATGGTCAGATACAAAGACCAATAACGTCGACCAACTACAGTCTCTAGGCCCAGCAAGGTTGGTCCTGTCAATCTATCATCTTCACGACTCCCCAATGATGAAGACAACACCTGATCAGGAACTTCACCTTTCATACTTCAACGCCACGACTCACGTGAGGACATTTCGATCACGCTTAATACATTACTTATTTACATTCAGATGAACTTACTTACAGCACCCTCTGCACTCTCATCTCTCCGATTACGAGCTCCTTGGTATTTTAAAGACGAGGTTCAAACTGACAATCCTTCCATTATGAGCTCTATAATTTTTTAACGGAGCCACTGCACTCTTTCATATATAAAAAAAAAAAAACGGTAAAAATTCACTGTACGGTCATCCTTGGCGACTTTTTCAAAATGTCGCCGAAACTCGCCATTTTGGCGACTGTTTTCCAATAGGGTTGCTGCAATTCCTTGTCGGGTATGAAGGGGTTGCCATTTAAAAACATTTATCGCCTAATGTGGAAAAATCGCGCTAAGGGTGACCGTACAGTAAATCTGACCCAAAAAAACTATACTCAGGGACAACCCAAGTTGAGCCTAAAGCAATATAATATTTATGCATATCATAGCGTTCGCTTCCGGTTCAACTTAGGTTGTCCCCCCCGAGTATAGGAAGACTACTACACAATTTTGAACCAAGGTTAGATTGTAGTATTATTTCCGACGTACAGATGGCAGCACCAAAGAGAGTTTAGTTCGTGGATCTTCTCAAAAGAACACGAAACGAACAACTTAGTAAATACTATTTTACTCACTGTGCCGTATGTAATTGCAAAGTTTGGCGAGTAAATCATACAGGCGGATAAATCATTTTAATTAATTATTAATAACAATTTATTTTAGAAATATTAAGCTACGGTTTTAATTTTCTAATACATATTTTAAACATCATAATATACATTAATTCAGTCGTAATGATCCCTTTTGCGGGTCTCAGATGCGACGAATATTAACATGTGAGGTGTAAAAAATGAGGGAATTTCACGGTGTAGTGACTATAATCTTACTTTGTCTCATAAATATTATAATTTTTTCTTTTAAATGTGTTTAAAAAAAAACGAGTTTTCGAGTAGTTTTTAAACGAGTAATTAGTAGTGCTGCCATCTATGAGTAGAACCGCTAAACTTTTTTTTTTATTTTGGCAACAAAAAGTTACTGCATTGATTTTTGAACTGTATGCGATGAGTGAAATCTTTCTTTTTGGTTCATAATCTCGTTCAAATTTAGCTGATACCTTGCTATTTACACTCTTAAATACGCATGAATAATGTCTACTACGATATCTGTTTTTCATGTAACAGTAGGCAGAAAAGAATTGTTCACATGTATAATTTGTGCATAAAGGGTTCAACTAACATAAAGCTTTCTCGGTTCGTTGTATTTGGTCGCTTTGGACAATTAACCAGAATTTAATTAATTCATCATCTTTAAAAAATATTCTCTTTCAGAAAAGTCGCCAAGGGTGACCGTTCAATGCATTTCAACCATTTTTTCTTTTGTTCCCGCGAGCCAACATTCATTTGCCCACCACCATTTGGGAACAACTGATCAAGCTCATTTCAAGATTAACTAGTTAATGTAAAAAAAATAAACACATTTTCAAACTTAAACGATGAGGCATCAACAACAAAGTTTGGTGAATAAATTTGACTAAAAGCTTTGAAATATAACGCGGAAAATATATTTTGGTACATAAACTCAATTTTTAATTTTAAATGGTTGGTTGATTGAATAAAGAGGCATTATGGCTACATAATGGGCTATTGGCGACGGTTTAGTTTCCTTCAAGTAGGGAATACCTGTAAATATTTCAACTTAATCATGAACCATAGTCATGTGATGAGCAGGGACCGACTTGCAAGCTTAGGGGCCCAGGGCAAAAGAACATTTAGGGGCCCTCGACGTACCTCAAAATAAAACTGCTATATTTATGTATAAGCACACAAAGCAAAATAATATAATCAATCAGCTTTAATGCTAGTGTAAATACTGTAAAAAGTTTTTTTAAACTAGTAAAGTTTTTTTTCTTCTGATAATTCGAATTAACGTTCATGGTCAGTACTTCCAACATAGTTTCTTCATTCGTTTCAGGTTCTATTAGCTTTCTTTTAGTTGAGCCACATTTGTATGTTCTATCCGTTTTATATCAAATCCGCAGTGATAAAATATCAGAAAATTTGGAATAGGGAAAAAGCATCCATAAACGGCAAATCTACGTACAATTTGTTTATGTTCTTGATCATGAATTGAATTTTATAAGCGATCCAAAGGGCATTCCTTTGCCGAACACGACGAGAAAGACGACATACATCATGAACATGCACAAAAAGTAAAAGTGATTCGATTGGATAAAAAAAATAAAATTTTGCACAAATTTGACTATTGATTTACAAAAAAAAAAAAAAAAAAATTATAAAATGTAATTTATTTGATTAAAAAAATTCATTTGTTAGTAAATTTATTTGGAAGTTTTTAACACATTTTTAGCTATATAATAATTTTTGGGGGCCCTTTAAAATGGGGGCCCTGGGCAAATGCCCCGAATGCCTTGCCGTAAATCAGTCTCTGGTGATGAGGACACACTTTGGTCCCGTACTCACAAGAATTACATTTTTTCTCCCCACTACCAACAAGAGGACACATAAGTCACAACAGATTTAACATACATCCTCCTCAGGGTCCTCGAAAGAGGGGGGGGGGAGGGGGGGGGAGACTCAATGTTGGTAAATTCCTGTAGATTTGGGAAACTCACAAATCTAGTTGGCAAGTTTGTGAAACATTTGGAATATTTTAAAAATGAAATTATGATGTTTCACTTAGAAAAAAGTCAAGATTTTGTCAAATTAACAGGAATTTTTCCACGTTCTTACGACACACGTAGGCGCGAAAAATATTGGGGAAATCATTGCAAAAAATTGTAAAATATTAATAAATTTTATTTTTTGTAGGGTTGGCAATTTCCCATATAGTGGGAAATGTAGTCAAGTCAGGAATCTACCAACATTCTTACGCCCTACGTAGGCATGGAAAATGTTAAGGAAATTATTGTAAAGAACTGCAAAATTTTAATAAATTTTTGTTCTGGTTGGGTTGGCAATTTCTCACATTGCTGGGAATCTAGTCTGGTCAGGCATTTAAAAACATTCTTATGACCCAAATAGGTATGAGAAATGGCGGAAAAATCATTGTAAAAATTTACAAAATTTTACTTCTGGTCGGTTTGGCAATTTCTCATCTAGTTGGAAAACGTGTGCAACATTCGTTTTTTTTTTTTTGTAAATGAATGAATCTAAAAAATATTCCACTTTAAAAAACAACAACAAATGTTTCCCAAGTTTGCCAACTAAGTTTGGAGGCCTCCGTGGCTGAGCGGTTAAATGCGTCAGCTGGGTATCCGAGGATTTCTGGTTCGATCCTAGGCGATAGACTTAACAAAGAAAAGTAAAAAAAAGTAGTTATCTTGTGATCGGAGGGTTGCCAGCTTCGCTACAAAATACTAGAAAAGTCGTCCAAAACATTCGGAAAAAATTAACGGCGTGTATACGGGACTGGTGCACGATAAATCTGATCGGAGTCCAAAGTCCCGATGTCTATTGAAGGCGTTGGGTGCCAGTTCACGTGTTTCCTCGTCATCTGACCATGGTTCTAAAATAACGAGGTACTTCTATGAATGTGTGTGTGTGAATGTGTTCCCGGGTCTTTCCTTAGAGATAGACCCCGAACCGTCGCCAGTAGCCCACTGTGCAGCTCTTGAGCGGCGTTAATTAACCAAACCAAACCAACTAAGTTTGTGATTTTGCCAAGTTTACACGAATTTACCGACATGCTTACGGACCACGTAGACTGTGGGCACGTGAAAAACGTTGGGAAAATCATTGTAAAAACCAGTTTAATAAATTTTATTTCTAGTCGGGTTGTCAATTTCCCATCTAAACTAAATTTCCCCACCCAATCAGGAAAAACACATCATTTACCAGATTTTAAAGCCGGCGCCACATATGCGGTATTCGCCGAATCCCGAGCAACGAAACCTTGGATATTCGCCTAAAGACGCATGTGTGGATGGGTCGCTCGGTGTTCGGCAAGTGCCGCGTCGCTCGCGTTTCGACGATTTTCAGCACCACACTACAAAGTGCTCGCCTTATTACGAGCAACTTCGCTCGGGTTAAAGCGAGCAAATTGAATAATCGCGTTTCCCACTTGTTTCAGGAAAATGGAACACATCTCGAAGCGAGCTCAATGGTGATTGGCTATCGATATTTTATTCTATATTTTGATAGCCAATTACCATTTACTATCAATATAGTACTATTTTCTTTTTTTATTTAAAGAGGGAATATTGTTCTTTTCGTATCAATTTGACTTTAAAATATATCGTGGTGTTTGTTGTGCTATTATTTTAGAATTTTTAATTAGTTTATTCATTTATTTTTATGAAGTTGTCTGTTTCACTTAAATATTTGTGTTTCACTTAAATATTTGTGTTCATTTTATTTATTTATCAATAAAATTATTTCATTTATTTATCAATAAAATTATTTCATTTATTTATCAATAAAATTATTTCATTTATTTATCAATAAAATTATTTCATTTATTTATCAATTAAATTATTTCATTTTATTACTTATTTATATATTTGAAGCATTTAACTATTTTTATGCAGATGCGAAAAAAATGAAGATATTATTTTAACATTTCTATTCGAGTTTTCAATGTCTTTAAACGATTTGAAGTCTCACGACCTAAATAAAATGGAGTTTTGTCATGAAACGTCTTTAAAACCATCTATAAAGGGTGTGTGTAGGGACATAGTAGTCAAGAAACAACATTTTACGCTTTTAGGATAACCGATTCCGACACTATAACTTTCTAAATATAGCACGTTTGACATAAATTTGGTCCAGCCGATGATCTAAAGTTTCATATTTAAAAAACTTTTGGTGTTTTGAGCTTTTTTTATCGTATATTTACTTGTTTAGTTCGTCTACTTAAAACAATTCCTTCGTTTATTAAGTTGTGAATTTTACTAAATTATTTGTTCAGATTATTTTTTTATTTATTAATTAATTTCATTTACTTGTTTTTTCATTTAGATGTCTTGCATTTAACTGTTTTGATGAAGACACAAAAATATGAAAATATTTAAATAGTATTTTAAAACCTCGAAATGAAATGTCATTGATTTAAACGTTTTGAAGAATCTTGAGTTGAAAAATGAAATGTGGTTTTGATGTGAAACAGTTTTAAAAACAGCTGTTCTTTAAGGTGATACATTCTGATACTGTAACATAGTAAAATGAAGCACTATTGTTATAAAAGGAAATTTGGCGAGGATTCGTGTAAAATCTTGAACTAAAGCAAAGCACGTACGGAGAGCGGACGTGGAACATACGAGGAATCAGGCATAACAGTTTGCATATCTTCCTCTGTTAGCGAGGTTTCCGTTGATAAACGAACCTTATTTAGATATTAGTTATCGGTATTACTTAATATGTCAATTTTAAATCTATATAAGATATGTTTGGTTGAATTGACGTCGCACTAAAGTTACAGAATAAACTACGAGCGACGGTTCGGGTTTAATCCCCATAGAAAAATTCAGGAACACTGTTTTTGTCATTGTGAGCCGTGGTCAAATTACTTCAACAACACCTGAGCTGGCACCCCACTGGTTAATTTTTATACAAAAAATTTCAAACGTTTAAAAAAATATAAGTTTTTAACACCATTGACATTGAAGCAACAATGCCGAGTATTTTACTTTTATTGTTGCTGAATACTTCATTTTTATCGACATGATATTACAAGGCTATATTCGTAAAGGCTTTTTTAATCCTTAAATTTTAGGAATTTTAATATAACAAATTTTTTTTCTTACAAAAACATCACTTTAAATATCAATTGCAATAGCATGTAAAGTCACGAACGTAAAAATTAAAAAAAAGTACTAGGTTTAGGTATTTCGAAAACTACTCAAAATAATTGAAAAATCTAGATTTTGATAAAGTTTATATTACACAGTGCACAGAGAGTGATATGCGGTGGCTACGCTAACAAACACAAAAATCGCGCAGCTTTTACTACGAGTAACGCCGGGCCATATTGCTAAAATACCAATAAAACAGTAATTAACGATAGAAATTTTTCCGAAAATGGATAAACAAAAGCAAAGTGTCAATCTTTATACATTTAATCTCGACATCAAATTTTGAATAGTATTCACTGTCGAATATTAATATAATTTTTTTTAATGAACTCTATGTTGACCTGGTGTTGATATTATATCTTGTAAACAAATAATCGTTAGTACATTGGCTAAGAAAAAAGCAAACGATAATTTCAATATGTTAAAAGATACGGAATAAAAACCAGATCCCCAAGACAACGTCAACGTGTATAAAGTCCATTATTTATACTTAGTTAAAAAAGGGATTGACACTAAAGAAATTTTTATATGTAGCATGCAAATTCAATTGTCAAAATGCGAAATATTCGGTGAAAAATTTTGCCAGAATACTTAAAGTTTTTCGAACTGATTATCGTTTGTATTTTATTATCGTTATCGCTAAAGAAAAAAAATATATTGAAAGGGAAAATATATATTCCAGAACTGAAAATTAAATCATTTTTAAGTGTACCAACAAAATTAGGATACACTGTTTTTTGTAATTTTTCAATATTCTATGCTACAAAATTTCAACGGTTTCAAGGAATCTCCATGTGCATGGCATTCTGGAATCTATGAAAATAATAATAAAATATTGCACTCGCAAATGGCTATGAGCAAAATAAAAATGTAAAACAACAAAAAAACTGATTTCCAATTTAAAAAAAATTTCATTGTAATTATGACAAATTAAAAATATGTTTTTAAAGAACATAAAAGTATTAGAATATATTTATCAATATAAATATCTGATCAATATAAATATCTCTTCAAATCTGTTAATAAAATAGAATATTTTTCCATCATAAAAATATTGTAGTACACTGTTTTTATCAAAATTTATATTTATATTTTTATTAAATCCGGCCATGCTTCCTACTGCGAATAAATGTTCTGAAATCGGCAAGTATACTCGCAAGAAGCCGACTTGCTCAGGTTTTTGTAATCCGAGCAAGTAATAGTAAATCGCTCGGGTTATGGCGAGTCGCTCGGGTTAAGGCGAGTCGCTCGGTATTCGGCGAATACCGCATATGTGGCGCCTGCTTAAGAAGTAACCTAAAAATGTTGGTAAAAACTCATATTTGTTTTACAATTTATCGGCTTCTCATCCCCAATCATAAGCACTACCAATGATTCTTATCAGTCTGTTCTATACTCTGAATTCTATGTATTGAATTGAAGTTCTATAAATGTTAAAAATGAGTAGTAAAAGAGTTAATTACGCACCTAGTGAATGGTCGTAGAATCAATGGTCATTGAATCATTGATATTCATGACCGTGGGATCACGCAGTCATAGAATCCACATCATAGAATCCATCCCACATCATAGAATCCATCCCACATCATAGAATCATAGTCGTTTTCGCAGCATGTTGCTTCCATCACTGTTTGAATGGAACTACCCGTTTCGTTAAGTTTCGTCTTTGGTAAGAGGATTACAGAAAATTTATTGACAGGTATTAACACTATATTTTATACAAGGTCGAGGAACTTTTTTATGTGTAACTAGAAAACGTGTCTATTTTCTTTTTGACGGACTGAAAAGCGCGGAAACCCAAACCGCAAAAGCGCGCCAACATATATCGCCAAATTCCGCCAACATAAACCACCAAACCGCGCCAAAAGGAGACAGGTTATCAATTTGACTGTTATGTGATTTCTTTATGTATGTTCGAGCAAAATTTCTATTCTAATTCGGATATTTAGAAAATTTCATTTTTTTATATAGGGGATGTCTCACTTGAACACCTTTTTAGCGATGAAAGTGGGGAACAGTTGGTTACCCTTTCAATTAACTTCAAATCCACAAAATGTCTTGCCCAATCCATAAGTTAGATGTAGGGTTCAGTGAGGTAAGGTAATTCAAATAAGGCGCAAGTATTTCTCGTCCAAAATTATGATTAGTTTTTCAAGGGCGCGTTTACTGCCAAACAGAGTAAGTCTCAAATGAGTTAACAGAGTACCTGGACCTACTTATTTTTCTTTGAGTACATTTTCTTCGTAAATGTGGGGGAGGGGGGGGGGGGGGAGGAGGGGTTCAGACTCACAAACCTAGTCGGCAAGTTTGTAAAACATTTGGCTTATTTTAAAAATGAAACTATATGACGTTTCATTTAAAAAAAGGAAACAAATGATTCACAAGTTTGAAAACTAGATTTGTGATTTTTCCAAGTCAACAGAAATTTGTCAACATTCTTACGTCCCACGTAGAATGTGGGCACTTGAAAATAGTTGGGAAAATCATTGTAAAAACCTGTTTAAGAGAGACCCGAGCCACAAATACTAATTTATTTATTAATGAATTTAGAAATACAATTTTTATATGTTATTTGAATATCTTTTTCTGAACATTAATCTAAAAAAACAATATTTAAAAAAAATTATTTTTGTTATTTTTTGCGTTTTTTAAACTTTTTTTAAAAAATACTACTCCTCTTTCAATTTCTAATTTTTTTTAAAATTTTTAATTGATTAAAAAACGCCAAGATATGTACTGCAGACGCATGAATAGACTTTTGTATATTTGGGTTTTAATAGTTTCCAAAAAGTTATTTTAAATTCAAAACCTAAAAAATATTCAAATTTTTATGTTTAATATTTTGAAAAAAATAATTTATAACTTAATTTAAAAAAAGGTGTTCATACGTTTATAAAACAAATATTAAAGCTTCAAAAACTATTAACAGTTTAGTTTTAATTTAACGAGTTACAAAGCCTTAGCATTTTAATCATAACCAAAATATGAAAAAAATATTGTGAGTAAATGACGATTGTTGAAGACGAAAAGTGTGTAGAAAGATGTTAAATGGTATATAAACATCTAAAAAAACATATGTTCTGTTTCTTTTATTGTTTTGAAATTTTCTACACACCTTCTAAAGTATGTATAGCATCATTTTATGAAGAAAAAAAAAATTAAATGTTTTTGGAAATTTGGGACTCGGGTCTCCCTTAATAAATTTTACTTCTAGCCGGGTTGGCAATTTCCCATCTAAACCAATTTTCCCCATCCAATCAGGAAAAAAAATGTAAATTAAAAGATTCTAAGAAGTACCTTAAAAATTTTGGTAAAACTCATATTTGATTTTACAATTTATCAGCTTCTCACCCCCAATCATAAGCCCTTACCAATGATTCTTATCAGTCTGTTCTATACTCTGAATTCCATATATTGAATTGAAGTTCTATAAAAGTTAAAAATAAGAAGTAAAATAGTTAATTACGCACCTAGTGAATGGTCGTAGAATCCACGGTCATTGAATCACTGATATTCATGAGCATGGGATCATGCAGTCATAGAATCCACATCATAGAATCCATCACACATCATAGAATCCATCACACATCATAGAATCCATCACACATCATAGAATCCATCACACATCATAGAATCCATCACACATCATAGAATCCATCACACATCATAGAATCCATCACACATCATAGAATCCATCACACATCATAGAATCCATCACACATCATAGAATCCATCACACATCATAGAATCCATCACACATCATAGAATCCATCACACATCATAGAATCCATCACACATCATAGAATCCATCACACATCATAGAATCCACATCATAGAATCCATCACACATCATAGAATCCATCACACATCATAGAATCCATCACACATCATAGAATCCATCACACATCATAGAATCCATCACACATCATAGAATCCATCACACATCATAGAATCCATCACACATCATAGAATCCATCACACATCATAGAATCCATCACACATCATAGAATCCATCACACATCATAGAATCCATCACACATCATAGAATCCATCCCACATCATAGAATCCATCACACATCATAGAATCCATCACACATCATAGAATCCATCACACATCATAGAATCCATCCCACATAATAGAATCATGCAGTCGTTTTCGCAGCATGTTGCTTCCACCACTGTTTGAATGGAACTACCCGTTTCGTTAAGTTTCGTCTTTGGTAAGAGGATTACAGAAAATTTATTGGCAGGTATTACGACTATATTTTATACAAGGTCGAGGAACTTTTTTATGTGTAACTAGAAAACGTGGCTATTTTCTTTTTGAAGGACTGAAAAGCGCGCCAACCAAAATCGCCAAAGCGCGCCAAAATAAATCGCCAAAGTCCGCCAACCTAAACCACCAAACCGCGCCAAAAAGAGACAGGTTATCAATTTGACTATTATGTGATTTTTTCATGTATGTTCGAGCAAAATTTCTGTTCTAATTCGGATATTTAGAAAATTCTTTTTTTTATAGGGGATGTCTCACTTGAACACCTCTTTAGCGATGAAAGTGGGGAACAGTAGGTTACCCCTTCGATTAACTTCAAATCCACAAAGTGTCTTGCCCAATCCATAAGTTAGATTTAGGGTTCAGTGGGGTAAGGTAATTCAAATAAGGCGCAAGTATTTCTCGTCCAAAGTTATTAGTTTTTTATGGGCTCGTTTACTGATAAACAGAGTAAGTCTCAAATGAGTTAACAGAGTACCAGAACCTACTTATTTTTCTTTGAGTACATTTGCTTCATAAATGAGCGATGACGTACTCAAATTCAAGTAACCGTACTTTCTCAAAAATAAGCAGTGGGATTTAATGTGGCATTCGTTGCTTTGTTGGTTTGTTTGTTAATTAACGTCGCACTAGAGCTGCACAGTGGGCTATTGGCGACGGTTCGGGGTCAATCTCGAAGGAAAGACCCGGGAACACATACACATTCACACACACATTCATACATGCACCTCGTTATTTTAGAACCATGGTCAGATGACGAGGAAACACCTGAACTGGCACCCAACGCCTTCAGTAGACGTCGGGACTTTGGACCCCGATCAGATTTATCATGCACCAGTCCCATATACACGCCAGTATAATTTGTTGGATATTCTGGACGACTTTCTAGTATTTTTGTAGTGAAGCTGGCAACCCTCCGATCGCAAGATCACTACTTTTTTACTTTTCTATGTCAAGTCCATTTCCCGGATTCGAACCACCAATCCTCTGATTAGTAGCTGAACGCCTTCCCAACTGAGCAACTGGGGCTCGGATTTAATGTGGGATTGGAGACGGATTGTGATATAACACCCTAAAAACTGCCTAGTAATTTTGAAATTTGATCAAGAGCAGGACAACACCTGAGCTGACACCCCACTTTACAAACATCAACACCAAGAATAACATGTTACAGCATTAGAAATTGTGAAATATCAGAAAAAAAGACATTTGTTTTAAAAATTGAAATAAGTTTTTTAAGTTTGATTTTTATCAAAATATAATTATTTTTTTATCTTCAAAAGTCTGTAGTATCAGCAAGTAATATTACAATTGAAACTCTATGTTTAGAGGGATCCAATCTAATACTATAACTGTGTGACAAAGCATGATTTTCATATATTTTGTTACATTTAACAGAAAATTACGTACCGATGCGCATAAAATATTTAAATGAAGTAAAGTGCGTACACTGCGTAGATAGGGGCCCAAGGCGTAATACGAAATAGCTTGTTTATCGTTCTTTCGTTGGCGAGGTTTTTTTGGCAACTAATCTCTAGTTCTGCAATCTGCCTAAATGAAATAATTCCTCTTAACGTAAAACCCTTCTGGCCCCGCTCTAAAGCAATCACAATCGTTTTTTTTGTGTGGTTTTTCTGCGAATTAAAATACTTAACCGAGATGTAATACACAACACAGTAGCAGTTACTAAATTACTTTATTCTAGTGTTATTACTGTAATAGCTGTTATTTAAAAGCTGAGGAAAAAAGAAAACGATTTCAAAGAAAATATTTGCAGGTTTGTCACATTCCTAGAACCGCATTATCCACCCAAAACTAGTTTTATGTGTGTTTTTGCTGTTGCCTATCTTCCTTATTGATCGAAGATATAATTTACTTTCATTATGACTTGGCGATAAAATATTACCCTTATTTGTCGCCTAATGTGAGTGACTATTATCAGCTGCAATTAGTTTCGTATTCACCCTTTGGCGAAATATTGGCATGAATGCAACGGATGATACGATCACATATCTGCATATATTTAAGTATATGTTGGCAATATTTTTAAAATAAAATATTATTTTGTTTAGTTCTTGATCTCATGGTTTTAGGGCTCGATTGAGATTTCGAATAAAAAAAAAGCGCGAAATTGGCTATAATTAGTCTGCCACACAAACTAATCATTTAATGATAAAATTATAATTGAACATTCCAATACAAACACATCACATTTTTCAGATGGAAACTATAACTATTGTACTTTTTTTTTTCGGGGGGGGGGGGGGGGGGTTAAGGGCACATGGCCACCACAACTTTTTTTATTCTACTATCAGTTGGGGAAAAGAATGGTTTTGTAAAGAAAATAACATTAAATCTCTTTTACTTTTCTAATATTCATACATATAACACATTGAAATGAAATAGTTATTTTTAGTAATTAATAATTAAGTAATCAAATATATTACATAGCGGGTAAAATGCACATTATTTGTACAATGCTATCAAGCACATCGCACCACGGGGGAGGGGGAGGGGGGGGGGGGGGCATAGCACCTCCCAATAATCTGAAACACCTACAATTTGGGAATTTCTACTTCTAAAAATCGCCGAGTTGGGAAAATTTATTCATCAAGAAAATTAATATTAAATGAAAGTTAGGAAAGATTAGAAATTGCCGAACTTGTATGATTACATTTAATTTAGACCTCAGAACGGACATTGCATCGAAATATGGGTACAACAAATCATTGCTTGTAAGAGAACTGTTTAATATTACCTAATATACATAAAAAAAATGAAAAATGTCGTTAAACTGGTATTTGAGTAGTTGAGAATTTCGAATCGTTAAGTTGGGAAATTTCTTGTTTCAACCCCCGCCCCCCCAATATATATATATATATATATATATATATATATATATATATATATATATATATGGTATTAAAAACACCACTAAGTTACTTTTAAAAATCTAGATAAGCAAGATCTTTAATGGCATAGATCTTTAAAAAAACTTTGGGGTACAGTATGGCTGTTTCCACATTGGCTTCAGCGTGACCATAGGTATATAAAGTTCTGAACCTTCCAGAAGTCACAGTAGAGTTCAAGACATTCCGTTCAAATCAGCTAAAACAAAACACCTCTAATCTTGTTTACAGAAACAAAAATAGATAAAAACAAATAATTTTTTTTTATAAATATAGAAAATTACATGTTTATGCAAATCACCCCAAGCAGCCGCTACTTAAAAACTAAAATCTTCGAACCACCCTACTTTTAGTATTTCAACTCACTGTCATTAGCTTATGAAGGATTTACTCGATAAATGCCATAACAGGGCGGGGATACAATCCAAGGATTAAGTTCACCTAATAATATCAGGGTATAAATTAGAATAATATTTAACTTGTCACTAGCAACTGGCCCGACTATTACTGCGAAATTGCGACTGAAAAGGTTAATTGGTACTGTGACGAACTTAATAAAAAAAAATTCTCAAATTCTTTCTACAGGTCTTTGTGTCAATTATTGCTGCAATGTAAATATACGCCTACTGGTGTAAGTTTTTTTTTGGCGATTGCGACATTTTTGTCTGTTTTTTAAAAAAATCACGTGTTACGGCCAAGCCTTTTTAATAGAAGATTTTAACTCTTTGCGTTCGAACAACGTTTGACATTTCGTTATTTTTATTAAACAGTTATTTCCCGTGCCTGTTCTTTTTAAATAAGTATTCCTTAATTTAAGGTTTATATAACACTATCTCAAGTATATCCGGCTTTGCCCGTGCTTTATCCACAGTTTGATTATATTTTTATCTATGACTTTATTTTGTTTATTTAGTGATATTTTAATACATTTGGGGACATTCATTCGTTTGACGACATTTTCTTTCATTTGGCGACAATTTCATTTTGGGGCAACATTTGTATTCATTTGGCGATGCTTTGGTGGTATATATATTACATAATAATAAAATGTTACGTTATTACAATCTCAAAATTTTTTTATGTTATGTTGTTGAATCCATGTTATCTCTATGGAAAGGTTTTTAAAAAATAGTTATTTTGGCAGTTAGGATTCGAACTTTTAAAAATCCTTTCTAAGTGCGCCTCTAGGGCCCAAGGTGAATCTATGTACCAAATTTGAGCTCTCTATGTCTTTTGGATCTGGAGGTTTTATCAGTGAGTGGTATATTGCCTAATTTAAATGTAATTTTACTAGTTGGGTAATTTCTAATCTTCCATAGTCTACATTTGCTAATACTATTAATTTTTTTTAGGCACACATTTTCCCAACTTGAGGATTTTCAAAACTTGAAAATGGGGGCAGGGGTGCCAAGCTGCCATTCAAACCCCCCTTGTGCGACGGGCCTGTGTGAATACCACCAAGGCCTTCCAATGGAGAAGGAATTCATACTTTGGCCGATGGCAATACCACTAATAAACAACCAAACACATATTTTAAATCTAACTACATCTTATATTTTCCGACATTTCGAAAATTAAACAATTCCCCATATTTCCCTTTGAAAATCCCTTTTTTAACCGACTACCCAGCGTACCCACAAAAACACCAAAATTAAACAGCCAGAAACTTTAAATTAAAATCGCCAACGCGCGCCAAGTCGAGAGGTTTTTAATTCGTCTGTTATGTATTTTTTTTTATGTATGTTCGCGCAGGATTTCGGTTCTACTTCAGATATTTGGACAATTTTTTTTGTTGAATAAGGGATGTTTCACCTGGGAGCAATTTGAAAAAAATATTCGGTTATCCGGCATTTAACTATCTGGAAATCTCGATTAACCGGACCGTTTGAAAAAAAAATATTGTACGATTTCGAAAATTCTTTTTTTGTTGGATAGAGAAAAGTCCACTTAAACAAAATCTGTAAAAACATAACGGGTTATCTGGCTGTTATATACTCGGACATGTCGATTAACCGGATTTTTTTAAAACAATTTATCCGTTTCAAATTGTTTTCATTGTTTAAAAGAAGTTGTACAACAATGACATTTCGTTTACCCAGCATTTATTGCCATGGATAATGATTGTTTCACGATATACATTGTTTAGAAAAAATGTAAGCAAAAGATGTTACTTGAATTTCTTCCTGAATAATAGCAGGGGGCGGGGCTCCCTGCTAAATTAAAAAATAAAAAGGGAATAATAAAATAATCTATCTAAAAAAAAGGAAAACCGACTTTAAGCAAAATGCGCTAAAAAGTAAAAAAAAAAAATTAATTTTACGAACGAGTTGGAAAAAATTGAATTATTTAATATCAATTTTATACTTATTAGAACTTTTTGAAGTTGGCGCTAATTTACAAAAATCATCCCTAAATTTTGGCGCCGATTTCAAAAAGTTTTAAGAAGTATAAAAATGATATTAAATAATTCAAATTTTTCCAACTCGTTCGTAAAATAAAATAATTATTTTTTACTTTTTAGCGCATTTTCCTTAAAGTCGGTTTTCCTTTTTTTTAGAAAGATTATTTTATTATTTCATTACCCGGTATAAGTAGATCACGACAATATCTTCAACGAACGAAATGAAAGTTAATAAGATTTAATTACAGTCCTCTGAAATGACAAAGATTTATTGATGGGTTTCGTTTTTACATGCAGGTAATAACTGCGTCTTTTAATCCTTATAACATCAGTGTACTTATGAGAATATGCATCAACACCCACTCAAATACCCGACTTCTTTCGTAATTATAATCCCTGATAATTATAATCAGGGACTTTCGAGAAAACGATGATGCATTCGAATAATTCATTCTAGCATATTAAAACAAAATTAATGATGTAGGTTCTGCATTTTGAAATGCAAATGCGTCTGTGTATTTTCTTAGCAATTAAAAATGTTAACTTTTAGTTTGAAAAAGATTGCTAGTGTCGAAGAGCGTAAGTGGAGTCCACTGAACTCTGATTATAACTTCTGGAACTCTAACATCGGTTTTCCCCTATGGGCGCGGATGAAGCCAATTGAAAGCAGCCACAGTGTACCCCAAATAATTTGTAAAAGTGATTTAGTCTTCGAGCATGATGGTCTGTAGCAGAAAGAATATGACGTCATAATCGTGAAGCCCACATCTCAGAGCGAAAAGCCTTTATCACGTGCCATCTCTTCAAAATTATGAATGAAAAAATACTCGCGATTGGCTGAGGAATTGGGAAATGTGTAAAATTGAAAATTTATTAATGGAATGACGTAATTAACCACGTGTCTGAGGCCATACATGTTTGCTTCACTTTGATGTTAGCGTGAGTGACGTCATGACTCTTCTACTACAAAGAATCCATTCTCGTAGGATTTAGTGGTGTTTTTTAGTGCCACAGAGTTGCTGCAATATTTATTGTATATAAATATTAGAATTTCTTCTTACAGAATTAATTTTTATATTGCTAAAACTATAGTTTTTGCTCTTGCTTTTTATCCACTTCTACTATAACTTCCGAAGGCCTTTTTGGTTTAATATAGCAAATTGCATTTAAAATGAGTTTGAACTGAAAATTAAAAAAGAACCTCAGCCAAAAGCAATACATATCGGCTTATTTTAACATGAGAAATATACGAAATGTTGTGCTATTAATGAAAGTGGGGTTCAGTTTCAGTTCTTCAATGGGGAACGCAGTCTTAAGGTACCGTCGTCAGCCAGCAACTAAAGAATAGTGAGTTGGAATACGGTTGATACCATAGACTTAACAAAAATATTTAAATGCTGTGAATTTGTGATCAGAGGGTTGCCAGATTTGCTGCGAACTAACAATACGTTGTCCGAATTTACCTCCAATATCTACGGCGTGTTTATGGGACTGGTGTACGTTAAATCTGATCGGGGTGCAATGCCATGACGCCTATTAAGGTTGCGTTGGGTGAGAGCTCAGGTGTTGTCCTCGTCATCTGACAATGGTTAAAAAATACGGGGCATTGTTCCCGGGTCTTTCCTTTGAGATAGACACAGACAGGCCTCCGTGGCCGAGCGGTTAAAGGCGTCAGCTGTGAATCCGAGCATTCGTGGTTCGGGCCTAAGCGATGGACTTGACAAAGAAAAGTAAAAACAGTATTGATCTTGTGATTGGAGGGTTGCCAGCTTCGCTTCAAAATACTAGAAAAGTCATCCAGAACAACCGCAAATATTAACTGCGTGTATACGGGACTGGTGCACGATTAATATGATCGGGTCCCAAAGTCCCGATGTCTATTGAAGGCGTTGGGGGCCAGTTCAAGTGTTTCCTCATCATTTGACCATGGTTCTAAAATAACGAGGTGCATGCATGAATGTGTGTGTGAATGTGTATGTGTTCCTGGGTCTCTTTCCTTCGAGATAGACATCGAACCGTCTCCAATAGCCCACTGTGCAGCTCTAGTGCGACGTTAATTAACCAACCTCCAATACCTACGGCGTGTGTACGGGACTGGTTCACGTTAAATCTGATCGGGGTGCAATGCCATGACGCCTATTAAGGTTGCGTCGGGTGCGAGTTCAGGTATTGTCTTCGTCATCTGACCATGGTTCAAAAATACCAAGCATTGTTCCCGGGTATTCCCTTTGAGATAGAAACTGAACCGTCGCCGATAGCCTAATGTGCAGCTCTACTGTAACGTTAATTAAACAAACCAACTAATCCTTCAATCGTCTTAATGTCAACAAAATGTCTTGCCCAATCCAAAAGATACAGTTAGCGGTCAGTGGTTAAGTCCCAAGAGTGAATTATGTTATTGGGCATGTTTTTTGCTACGTAAGTTCAGCCCCGTGACATCTGCATTCCTACGTAAGTTGAGTCCAACGTCCAGATTGCAATCCATCTTTATTAATCGCTTTAATATTGTCTCACACATTTTTTAAACTATAATACAAGGCATTTGACAATTTTTAATATTTGAAATATTGTACAATTTGTATGACTAATTAATTAACGACATAATTAACGTGCACTAATCCGATTTGCACGACGTATGTTTGGACGGATGACGATGCATAAACTCTTGAGTACTTGAACACTGTACTTTGACACACGCTACACTTTACAAGACAATGCTTTCGAATACGAGGTGTCATAATCAACTTCTCGTAAGGAATGATTAGCCCTGATCGAAGGGGTACCAGTTGTTTTTAAAAGCAATATGTCAAAATCGACTGTTCATCGGACAGTGGTTCAAAACTACGAGGCAATTTCTCGGATCTTTATATTGATATAGGTCTTGTGAAGACTAAGATGTTGTCCTTGTCATCTGACCATTGTTTAAAAATACGAAGCAGTGTTCCCGGGTCTTTCCTTCGAGATAGACCCCAAACCGTCATCAATAGCCCAATGTGAAGCTCTAGTGAATCAAACATCCTTTGAGATGGATCGCGAACCGTCATCAATAACCCACTATGCAGTTTTAGTGCGACTCTAGTTTTTGACGAATATACTTATCATTTTTGACGGAATATTTTAATCGGAGCATATAGCAGGCATCTATTCCGTCAAATTACGAAGTATTCTTTTAGAATTACCTGCATGTATGAATGTGTGTGTGAATGTTTGTGTGAATGTGTTCCCGGGTCTTTCCTTCGAGATTGACCCCGAACCGTCCCCAATAGCCCACTGTGCAGCTCCAGTGCGACGTTATTTAACAAAACCAAACCAAACTTTTAGAATTACCATTTTTAACAGTGTCAGATTATTTAACAATGCCTAAGAACTACCTAAATATTATGGTCACGTTAGTTTCAAATTCATATACAGCAACTATCCATGATTAATTATATAATTCATGGTTTTATTGTGAAGTGTATTGAGCATACTAATCTTTTGAATAGGAAAGTAAAGGTGTGCCTTCTTCAAATCAGAGTAAGAGCCCCAGTTGCTCAGTTGGTAAGGCGTTCAGCTACTAATCAGAGGATTGGTGGTTCGAATCCGGGCAATGGACTTGACATAGAAAAGTAAAAAAGTAGTGATCATGCGATCGGAGGGTTGCCAGCTCCGCTACAAAAATATTAGAAAGTCGTCCAGAATATCCAACAAATTATACTGGCGTGTATACGGGACTGGTGCACGATCAATCTGATCGGGGTCCAAAGTCCAGACGTCTATTGAAGGCGTTGGGTGCCAGTTCAGGTGTTTACTCGTCATCTGACCATGGTTCTAAAATAACGAGGTGCTTGTATGAATGTGTGTGTGAATGTGTATGTGTTCCTGGGTCTTTCCTTCGAGATTGACCCCGAACCGTCGCCAATAGCCCACTGTGCAGCTCTAGTGCGACGTTAATTAACAAAACCAAAACCAAACCAAACCAATCAAATCAGAGTAGACTTTTGATTAAGTTATTTTATGGTTATAAATGACCCGTAATAACAATAAATACGTTTTTATGGCTTACAAATAATAAAGTAAGCCATTTATTGAAATAGTCCATTGCTGGAATACAGGTAAACAGGTTATATTGCTTACATTATTTTTATTGGAATGCCATTTGCTCTGTCGTTATTATTTATTGAACCAATTTTTATAGTTTGGTTATGGTAAGTTAAAGAAAATAGACTTTTTATGAAATATAGTGTATAAAAGTATTGTTCAATTTTTGTGTGGCTCGTAGCCTCTAGGAACCGTCGCCGGCTAGCAACTAAAGTGTTATAAGTTCGAACACGGCTGATACCAGATACTTGGCAAAAAAGTTAAAATGCAGTGAACTTGTGATCGGAAGGTTGCCAGATTCGCTGCGAAGTAACAATACGTCTTCCGAAATTACCTCCAATTTCTACGACGTGTATACTGGACTGGTGTACGTTAAATCTGATCGGGGTCCAATTTCGTGACGCCTATTGCGGTTGCGTCAGGTGCTAGCTCAGGTGTCCTCCTGGTCATCTGACCACGGTTCAAAAATACAGGCATTGTTCCCGGGTCTTTCCTTAAAAAACAAACCAAACCAAACAAGTTCAATTTTTTGATCGTCGTTTTTTGTGATCGGAGGGTTGCCAGCTTCGCTATAAAAGTACTAGAAAGTCGTCTAGAACATACGGCAAATTATATTGGCGTGCAAATTGTACTGGTGCTCGATAAATCTGATCGGGGTCCAATATCCTGACGCCTATTGAGGTTGCGTTGGGTAATGTGTTGTCCTCGTCATCTGACCATGGTTCAAAAATACGAAGCATCGTTCCCGGGTTTTTTCTTCGATACAGGCCCTGAACCGTTGCCACTTTAATACTGTGCAGCTCTAGTGCAACGTTTTTAACCAAACCAAATCGCACGGGCTCGAACAAGCAATCCTCTGATTACCAGCTGAATGCCTTTACCCACTGGCAACTAGAAGCGCATTGACTTTGAGAGTGCAGCTGGAATGCGACGTTAATTTGCCGACCAACCAATTACCTATGGTTAAAAATTACGAGGCAATGTTCCAGGTATTTCCTTTGGGATACATCTTGAACCATCTCCAATTGCCCATTATGTGATGTAGCTCTAGTGCAAGGTTATTTCAACCAGCCAATAAATTGGAGATACTTTTCAAAATAGGAAGGGTGGCCGAGCGGTTAAGGCGTTCAGCTACTAATCCGAGGATTGGTGGTTCGAATCCGCGCGATGGACTTGACAAAAGAAAAGTACAAAAAAGTAGTAATCTTGTTATCGGAGGGTTGACAGATTCGCTACAAAAATACTAGAACAGTCGTCCAGAACATCCGGAAAAATTAACGGCGTGTATACGGGACTGGTGCACGATACATCTGATCGGGGTCCAAAGTCCCGACGTCTATTGAAGGCGTTGGGTGCCAGTTCAGATGTTTCCTCATCATCTGACCATGGTTCTAAAATAACGAGGTGCATGTATGAATGAATGTGTATGTGTTCCCGGGTCTTTCCTTCGAGATGGACCCCGAACCGTTGCCAATAGCCCACTGTGCAGCTCTAGTGCGACGTACATTACCCCCCCCCCCAAAAAAAAAAGATTATTACGAGGCAATGTTCCAGGTATTTCCTTTGGGATACATCTTGATCCGTCTCCAATTGCCCATTATGTGATATAGCTCTAGTGCGATGTTAATTCAACCAGCCAACAAATTAGAGATACTTTTAAAAATAGGAAGGACCGGGTTAGAAAACATACGACCACTCAATTCCAATTGCGCGTTAAGTGGAACCGCTTTCTTCACCTATTTGGCCCCAATCAGCCCCAAGCAGTTCGGGTCATAATAACATACACGCGCACTGACACAGTTCTCACACCAATTGGAAGAGGAGAAAAAGCGGGGGCTGGACTGGACAACCAGGCACTCCTTTCTCCCATTGATGTGTGAGACAATGAAAGAGTTATTTTTAAAATATTGAGACTTATGAAAGGACCATTTGTTATGCGAATAAAGGGGCCCCGGATGCACAGCGGATAAAGGTTTGGTTTGGTTTGGTTAAAAAACGTCGTACTAGAGCTGTACGTTGGGCTATTGGCGACGGTTCGAGACCTATCTCGAAGAAAAGATCGGGAACGATGTCTTGTTTTTTTTAACAATGGTCAGATGACGGGGACAACACCCGACGCAACCCCAATAGGCGTCAGGACATTTGGACCCCGATCAGATTAATCGTGCACCAGTCCCGTATACACGTCAGTATAATTTGTTGGATGATCTGGACGACTTTCTAGTATTTTTATAGCGAAGCTGGTAACCCTTTGATTGCAAGATCAATACTTTTTGACTTGTCCACCGTACAGGCTCGAACTCTTCGAGCATGGATCCTAGTAGAGATCTCATAAGGTTGTAATCCCGCTAACATCAAAGTGAGGCCAACATGTATGGCCTCAGACACGTAGTTTACAGCGTCGTCCATTCATAAATTTTTTCAGTTCATTCATAAAAATATCCTGTACTTCATGAAGTAATACATTTACTGTTATTTCCAAATCACAAGTCAATCGCGAACGTTTTTTCATTCATAAATTTGGAAAGAAAGTCACGTGTCTGGTACCATTAGGTCTGAGACTTCGAGCATGAATGGCCAGTAGTAGAGATAATATGACGTCAAAATCGTAAGGCAAACATCTCAGACCAAATCGCTACAAACACGTGACTTCTTTTCAAAATTATGAATTAAAAAGTACTCGCGATTGGCTGATGATTTGGAAAATGTGTAACAGTGAAATTTTATGAATGGAATGACGTCATTATCACGTGTTTGTAGCGATACATGTTGACCTCACTTTGGTGTCAGCGAGATGATATCCCGATGTTTGCTCTACTATGAGGGATCCATGCTCGAAGATATGGACGACTTTCTAGATTTTTTATAGCGAAGCTGAAAACTATCCGATCGCAAGATCAGTACTTTTTTACTTTTCTTTGTTAAGTCCACCGCACAGGCTCGAACTAGCAACCCCACGATTTTCAGCTAACGCCGTAATCCATTGGGTCACGGAGGCCGCGTTTTATAATATGGAGACATATGAAACATATTTTTTGGTTAATTAACGTTGCTCTAATGCTGCACAGTACAGTGGGCTATTGGCGACGTTTCGGGGTCTATCTCAAAGGAAAGATCCGAGAACGATACCACGTATTTTTAAACCGTGATCAGACGACGAGGACAACACCTGCCGTGGCACCCGACGCTACCTTAGACGTCAGAACATTGGACCCCGATCAGATTCATCGTGCAATAGGTGACCAGTCCCGTATACACGTCATTTAGGTCTCCGCGGCCGAGCGGTAAAGGCTTCAGCTGGGAATGCGAAGATTCCTGGTTCGATCCTAGGCGATTGACTTGACACAGAAAAGTAAAAAAAGTAGAGATCTTGTGATCGGAGGGATGCAAACTTTGCTACGAAATACTAGAAAAGTCGTCCAGAACATCCGCAAAAATTAACGGCGTGTATACGGGACTGTACGGGACGTAAATCTGATCAAGGTCCAATGTCCTGACGCCTATTGAGGTTGCGTCGGGTGCCAGTTCAGGTGTTGTCATCGTCATCTGACCATGGTTCAAAATTACGAGGCATCGTTCCCGGGTCTTTCCTTCAAGATAGGCCCCAAACCGTCGCCAACGCACACAATGCAGCTCTAATGCGACGTTAGTTAACCAAACCAAACCAAACCTCGTCATCTGACCTTGGTTAAAAAATAGCGAGGTATTTGTATGCATGTATGTGGCTTTGTGTTTAACTCTTTTTAAATGAGGACACACACACACAGATATATGGGCAGCTGAGAATATACCTAAATTCAATCTGTAAGAATAGAATAGAAAAGTAAAAAAGTAGTGATCTTGCGATCGGAGGGTTGCCAGCTTCGCTACAAAAATACTAGAAAGTCATCCAGAATATCCAATGAGCCCCAGTTGCTCAGTTGGTAAGGCGTTCAGCTACTAATCAGAGGATTGGTGGTTCGAATCCGTGAAATGGACTGGACATAGAAAAGTAAAAAAGTTTTGGTCTTGCGATCGGAGGGTTGCCAGCTTCGCTACAAAAATACTAGAAAGTCGTCCAGAATATCCAACAAATTATACTGGCGTGTATACGGGACTGGTGCACGATCAATCTGATCGGGGTCCAAAGTCCAGACGTCTATTGAAGGCGTTGGGTGCCAGTTCAGGTGTTTTCTCGTCATCTGACCATGGTTCTAAAATAACGAGGTGCATGTATGAATGTGTGTGTGAATGTTTATGTGTTCCCGGGTCTAACCTTCGAGATTGACCTCGAACCGTCGCCAATAGCCCACTGTGCAGCTCTAGTGCGACGTTATTTAACAAAACCAAACCAAACATGTAGGTTTGGCTTGGTTTTGTTAAATAACGTCGCACTAGAGCTGCACAGTGGGCTATTGGCGACGGTTCGGGGTCAATCTCGAAAGAAAGACCCGGGAACACATACACATTCATACACGCATTGATACGGGAACACATACACATTCATACACGCATTGATACATGCACCTCGTTATTTTTAGAACCATGGTCAGTTGACGAGGAAACGCCTGAACTGGCCCCCAACGCCTTCAATAGACGTGGGAATTGGGACCCCGATCAGATTTATCGTGCACCAGTCCCGTATACTCGCCAGTATAATTTGTTGGATATTCTGGACGACTTTCTAGTATTTTTGTTGCGAAGCTGGCAACCCTCCGATCGCAAGATCAATACTTTTTTTACTTTTCTATGTCAAGTCCATTTCACGGATTCGAACCACCAATCCTCTGATTAGTAGCTGAACGCCTTACCAACTGAGTTTCCCAAACCTGTTGGAATAGGATATTATTTATTTTTTAAATTTTCTGAAAACAAGCTTTGATAGACTGAGCGCCTATTAGTAATAACCGATTCGAATAACATGATTTCAGTTGGAAATGCCACATGCAATGAAAGCACCCCCAGCTTTTAATAATCAACATATCCACAACGTTGCATTGACAAAAAGCATTAAAAACACGACACTAGAAAGAAGAAAGAAGTGGAAAGAGAAACAGAAAGAACAAGAGCCAAGCCCATTCTCAGTTGGGTGCAAATTTGCCTGAAGACACAAGAGAAAGTGAAGCTTTTCCTTTCACCTTTCTTTTCGATATTTGCTTAAAATTCAGGTTAGCTCCGCCTACGGAAAGCTGCCTTCTCCTTTCCTGGATGGTTTAGCCTACAATTCAACTTCGGCTTGGATAATGGGTTCTTGTACGGTTTTTTAATAATGAACAGCTGTGTTGGAAGTAGCCCTCATCTGCGATGGATTCTTCTTTTTGATGCAGATTGTTTTGGATATTAGGAATCCTTGCTGTCATAAACTGTAAGTTTCTTTTCTTCAAATTTTATAGTGGATTTTATATTGCTTTTATTACAAAGATATACTTTTTAGTTTGGTAATTTTTTGAATGGCTGGACAGTCATGTTTTACATACAGTTAGCCGCTTTTAAAAGAAAATGGTTTGGTTAATTAACGTCGCACTGGAGCTGCACAGTGGGCTATTGGCGACGGTTCGGTGCCTATCTCGAAAGAAAGACCCGGGAACGATGCCTCGTATTTTTGAACCATCGTCAGATGATGGGGACAACACCTGAGCTGGCATCCAACGCCTTCAATAGACGTCGGGACTTTGGACCCCGATCAGATGTATCGTGCACCAGTCCCGTATACATGCCGGTTTTTTTTGTGGATGTTCTGGACGACATTCTAGTATTTTGGTAGCGAAGTTGGCAACCCTCCGATCGCAATATGACTACTTTTTACTATTCTTTAGTCTAGTCCATCGCAAGGTTTTGAACCGGGGACCCTTGGAATCCCAGCTGACGCCTAATCCGTTCGGCCACGGAGGCCTCTTTAAAAGAAAATGAATTAAGATTCAGGATTCCTATATAATTATAGAATTTCTATTTCTATAATCTTCTGAAATGATGTATCAATGCGCCTAAAAAATAAGGAATTTTTCCTAACAAAATTTATGATTTTCTAGATACATTTAAATACTAAAATAAAAATGCCAGCTTCGCTACTACAATACTAGGAAGTAGTCAGAAAATATCAAAAAATTATACTGGCATGTATACGGGACTGGTGCACGATAAATCGGATCGGGGTCCAATGTCCTGTGACGTCTATTGAGATTGCGTTGGGAACCAGCTAAGGGGTTGACTTTGTCATCTGACCATGGTTTAAAAATACGAGGCATGGTACCCGGGCTTTTCCTTCGGGATAGGCCCCGTACCGTCGCCAATAGCCCACTGTGCAGCTCTAGTGCGACGTTAATTAACAAAAACTACAATTAACCGTAAGATCTGGCAACTATATTGACTTGGCATTTTTTGAAACAGTCGCCAAATGGTCCGGGGCTTGGGCTCATTTGTCGTTTTTTTTTGCTAATGATTCACTGTTAAATAAAAAATCAATTATATAGCAAAAATGTATCTATTTCAACCTAAAGACATTATTTTCAATTTGTTCCACAAACGATATTTTTTCAATTTGTTCCACAGACGATATTTTTTCTATTTGTTCCACAGACGATATACTTTTCAATTTGTTCCACAGACGACATTTTTTCAATTTGTTCCACAGACGATATTTTTTTTTGTTCCACAGACGATATTTTTTCAATTTGTTTCACAGACGATATTTTTTCAATTTGTTCCACAGACGATATTTTTTCAATTTGTTCCACAGACGATATTTTTTCAATTTGTTCCACAAACGATATATTTTCAATTTGTTCCGCAGACGATATTTTTTCAATTTGTTCCACAGACGATATTTTTTCAATTTGTTCCACAAACGATATTTTTTCAATTTGTTCCGCAGACGATATTTTTTCAATTGTTCCGCAGACGATATTTTTTCAATTTGTTTCACAGACGATATTTTTTCAATTTGTTCCACAGACGATATTTTTTCAGTTAAAATGTTCTGTTTATCTACTAACAGATATGATAATAGAAAGGTGGTTTTGCTGTGTATAAGTGTTCTTTTTGTTGAGTTTGATTAAAAAAAAAACAGTTAGTATATAATTTAAAAAAATTACATAACGCGGAAATAAAACCAAATATATTTAAAATTCAGATTAGAGAATATGTAGCGTAAATTGTCTGCGACGAACTAACAATAACTAACAAACGACGATATTGCTTATAAAATCTTTCTAGAAAAAAAGAAAACCAACTTTAAGGAAAAAGCGCTAATAAGTAAAAAATAATTTTTAATACTACGAATGAGTTGAAAAAATTTAATTATTGAATATCAATTTTATACGTAGTACAACTTTTTGAAATCGGCGCCAAAATTTAGGCATGATTTTTGTAAATTGGCACCAACTTCAGAAAGTTGTACTAAGTATAAAATTGATATTCAATAATTCAATTTTCTCAACTCATTCGTAAAATTAAAAATTATTTTTTACTTTTTAGCGCATTTTTCTTAAAGTCGTTTTTCCTTTTTTCTAGAAAGATTATTTTATTTTTCCTTTTTTAGTTTTTAATTTAGCAGGAGGCTTCGCCCCCTATTATTATTCACCAAGAAATTCAAGCAGCAACTTGTGCTCAACAACATACATTGTAAAACAATCCCTATCAATACCAATAAATGCTGGTTAAACGAAATGTCATTGTTATACAACTTTTTTTAAACAATGAAATATTATGAAATCGGATAAACTGTTTAAAAAAACTCAGGTTAATCGACATTTCCGGATATATAACAGCCGGATAACCGATTATTTTTTTTGCAGATTTTGCCTAAGTAGATTTTTCTCTATCCAACAAAAAAAGAATTTTCGAAATCGGACAATATTTTTTTTCAAACAGTCCGGTTAATTAAGAATTCCGGATAGCTAAATGCCGGATAACCGGATATTTTTTTCAAATTGCTCTCCTATGAAACAACCCCTATCCAACAAAAAAAATAATCCCGCGCATACATTCTTATTTTTTTTTTAAATACATAGCGGTCAAATTGATAACCTCTCGACTTGGCGCGCATTGGCGGTTTTAATTTAAAATTTCTGGCGGTTTTATTTTGGAGTTTTAGTTGGCGCGCTGTTCAGTCGGTTAATAAAGTGGAGGTTTTTGGTTTATTTTATTGCTGTTGTACTTCTAGCTACCTGACGGATATAACGTGTATATCCATTCGAGTATCTCCAGTCTTTCCAAGTAATGCGGATAACTTAAAAGTTGATAAAAAATCTCCTTTTTGAAATATATTTAAAGTATTAGGAGGATTTTTGAAAACCTTCGATACTGATATAATTTCAAAAAAATAAGCCGTAAAATAAGCCGACATGTAGTGCTTTTGGCTGATTTTTTTTATTTTCTTTTGAAACTCATTTTAAATGCAATCTGCTATTAAAATAGAAAGTCATTTGCAAGTCAAAGTCGAAGTGGTTATAAAGCAAGAGCAAAATCTATTTATTTGGCAATATAAAAATTAATTCTATAAGAAGTAATTGTAATATTTATAAACATTTAATATTTCTACAATACTTTCGTATTAAAAACACCACTAAATTACTTATAATTTTTGGGGGTGGGATACAGTATGGCTGCTTTCAACAATGTAGGGGTTTATCCAATCACGGAATCTCGAAAATAGTGCTTTCTTGAAGCCAATATTGTCACCTACAATCTAAGAACAGGACAACAATTCCTTGTTTTTGAACAATTGCACATTTAAGAATTGAATCGCCTTAATTTTGTCGCCAAGTAACTTTGTCTACTGTTTGTGAATCCCAGGCATTGGCGTTACGAGGTTTGAGAATTAAACCAATGCTATGCCAGATGAAGCTAATATTTAATGCAGAAAAGTTTTTTTTAGTTGTAACCACTGAACTGTTACGTCTGTAAGGCTCAAAACTTGTTTCGTGTATGGGAACCTTAAAACCAATGTGGAAGCAACCATGTTGTTCCACAATTTTTTTTTAAATGATTTAATGGTGTTTTTTATTACCATACCATTGTAGAAATATGAAATGTATGTAAATATTATATTTCATTCTTATAAAATGAATTTTTATATCGCCAAACAATTAGTTTTTGCTCTTGCTTTTTAACCATTTCTAATTGCGAATGACTTTCTATTTTAATAGCAGATTGGATTTAAAAGGGTTTTAAAAGAAAATCGGAAAAAAAACCTCAGCCAAAGCAATACATATTGGCATATTCGGACACGAAAAATGAAAAATATAGGAAATATTGCGGTGACGATGAAAGGGGTGTTCAGTTGTTACCACTGAACTCTAACTGTAACTGCTGGAAGGCTCAAACCTTGTTTCCTCTATGGGCCCGTTGAAACCAATTGAAAGCTGCCATGCTGTGACCCAACATTTTTTTAAAGTGATTTAGTGGTGTTTTTTATTACCATAGCATTGTAGAAATATTAAATGTAATTAAATATTATATTTTCTTCTTATAGAATTAATTTTTATATTGCCAAAAAAATAGATTTTTGCTCTCGCTTTTTAACTACTTCTACTTTGACTTGCAAATAACTTCCTATTTTAATTGCAGATTGCATTTAAAATGGGTTTAAAAATAAAATAAAAAAAATTAGTCTAAAGCAATATATATCGGCGTATTTCAACATGCAAAATATATGAAATATTGCGGTATCAAGAAAAGTGGGGCGCATCATGGCGGCCAACATATCGACTGCAATTCAACAAAATGTCTTGCCCAACCCAGAAGTTACAGTTAGAGATCAGTGGTTATAACGCATTATCTTTGGGCTTTTTCGAGACCCGTTATAGACAAAGTTGAGGTGAGAAACATGGAACGAAACACAAGATTTCTCGTGACTGACCTCTAGTTGACCTCTAAGTATCTAATAAATTCGAACACGAAAATTATCGTGATCTTTTTATTCACAAAACGATGAATAATTTATTTTGACTCGGTGTATTGGTAGTTATATCTTGTAGATGTATAACTAGAGAAGAAACACAAAACTTTATTATATAGAAGTAGTTAATGTTTTTTGTTGAATGTATAATATATAGAGTGCCTTCAAAGATTTTTTTTTTTTTAACATTTGGTTTATAACTCATAGCTATTATGCAATTAAACTTGCTTTCTGTGGTATTAATTATACTCTCCATTCGGATGCCTAAAGTAGTCCAGTTCTTTTCAGATAAATACGACACGAACTTTAAATTCACAAAAGAAAATGTGGGATGTAGAACTAAGCAACCGTAGAAAGAACGGAAAACGCAAAGAGTTCTTGGAGTGCAAAGGGTTAAATACATTAAATGTTTTATTCGCACAACAATTACTGTACCAAATACATTTAAAATTATTATTTAAATATCTTTTTACAAAATACTGCTGCTATAAATTATTTAATTACCGTAAATTTTCATTCTTCCGACGTCTATACAGTCACATTTGAGTGAATTAACACAGCACTAGAATTATTTTAAATACACACATTTGAAGGGAACGACGTTGTTTTCTTACTAGAAACAATCGAAATTTTTATGTCATTGATGCCATCATTATATTGAAAACGGTCTCTATGAAAAAGATTCAAAATTAATATTTCAATTTCTTTTTACAAAATATTAGTTTTATAAATTATTTAAATATATTATAATTTTTATTCTTCTGACAAATATACAGTCACATTTGATTGAGTTAACACATCACTAGAACTACATTATCATCAATTGGTTACACATTTAAATACACACACTTCAAGAGAACGACATTACTTTTTTACTAGAAATGATCGGCAGTTTTCTGTCATTGATGCAAAAACTGATTCCGCAATTGATCCTATACCTGATTAATCTAACAAAAAGATTCAAAATTAATATTTAAATTTCTTACAGTCACATTCGATTGTATTAACACACACTAGAACTACATTATCATCAATGCCTACACATTTAAATACATACTCTTCAAGAGAACGACATTACTTTTTTACTAGAAATTATCGGCAGTTTTCTGTCATTGATGCAAAAACTATTTCCGAAATTGATCCTATACCTGATTAATCTGACAAAAAGATTCAAAATTAATATTTAAATTTCTTACAGTCGCATTTGATTGAATTAACACACACTAGAACTACATTATCATCAATGCCTACACATTTAAATACACACACTTCAAGAGAACGACATTGCTTATTTACTAGAAATGATCGGCATTTTTCTTTCATTGATGTGAAAATTATTTCCGCAAGTGACCCTATTCCTGATTATTTTATCAAAGATTCAAAATTACTATTCAAATTTCTTAGTCACATTTGATTGAATTAACACACACCAGAACTACATTATTATCAATTGGCTATATATTTAAATACACACACTTGAAGGAAACGCCGTTGTTTATTACTAAAAACAATCGACATTTTTCTATCATTGATGCGAAAACTATTTCCGCAAGTGGTCCTATTCCTAATCACTCTACTAAAAAGATTCAAAATAAATATTTCAATTTCTTACAGTTACATTTGATTGAATTAAGACACACTAGAACTACATTATCATGAATGGCGCTACATATTTCAAGGAAACGTCATTGATCTTTTACTAGAAACGAGCGGCATTTTTCTTTCATTATTGTGAAAAAAAATTCCGTAAGTGACCCTATTCCTGATTATTTTACCAAAGATTTCAAATTAATATTCAAATTTCTTACAGTCACATTTGATTGAATTAACACGCACTAGAGCTACATTATTATCAATAGGATATACATTTAAAAACGCAATTAAAGGAAACGCCGTTGTTTTTTCTCGAGTAATGTTCGGCATTTTTTTATCATTGATGCGAAAATTACTTTAACAGGTGGTTCAATCTCGTTTGATCAAGGAGTGCGTTAACCAAATAACATTACTCCGGTGTTAAAATGAATAACATGTATATGATTACTCTACCAAAAGGATTCAAAATAATTATTTAAATAACTTTTTACAAAGTACTGGAAAAAAAATTATTATAGTACATTAAAATTTTCATTTTCCTAACAATTATACAGTCACATTTGATTGAATTAACACACACTATAACTACATTATCATCAATTAGCTACACATTTCAATACACACACTTCAAGGAAACGTCATTGCTCTTTTACGAGAAACGCTCGGCATTTTTCTTTCATTAATGTGAAAATTATTTCCGCAAGTGACCCTATTCCTGATTGTTTTACCAAAGATTTAAAATTAATATTCAATTTTCTTACAGTCACATTTGATTGAATTAACACACACTAGAACTACATTATAATCAATTGGCTGTACATTTAAACAGACACACTTGAAGGAAACCCCGTTGTTTATTACTAGAAACAATCGACATTTTTCTATGATTGATGCGAAAACTATTTCCGCAAGTGGTCCTATTCCTAATCACTCTACTAAAAAGATTCAAAATAAATATTTAAATTTCTTACAGTTACATTTGATCGAATTAACACACACTAGAACTACATTATCATGAATGTCTACACATTTCAAGGAAACGTCATTGATCTTTTACTAGAAACGAGCGGCATTTTTCTGTCATTAATGTGAAAATTATTTCCGCAATTGACCCTATTCCTGATTATTTTACCAAAGATTTAAAATTAATATTCAAATTTCTTAGTCATATTTCATTGAATTAACACACACTAGAACTACATTATTATCAATAGGCTATACATTTAAAAACGCAATTAAAGGACAGGTTTTTTTCCACGAGTAATGTTCGGCATTTTTCTATCATTGATGCGAAAATTACTTTAACAAGTGGTTCTATACCTGATTACTCTACCAAAAGGATTCAAAATAATTATTTAAATAACTTTTTACAAAATACTGGAAAAATAAATTATTTTACTACATTAAAGTTTTCATTTTCCCAACAATTATACAGTCATATTTGATTGAATTAACACACACTATAACTACATTATTATCAATTGGCTACACATTTCAATACACACACTTCAAGGAAACGTCATTGCTCTTTTACTAGAAACGCTCGGCATTTTTCTTTCATTAATGTGAAAATTATTTCCGCAAGTGACCCTATTCCTGATTGTTTTACCAAAGATTTAAAATTAATATTCAATTTTCTTACAGTCACATTTGATTGAATTAACACACACTAGAACTACATTATAATCAATTGGCTGTACATTTAAACAGACACACTTGAAGGAAACCCCGTTGTTTATTACTAGAAACAATCGACATTTTTCTATGATTGATGCGAAAACTATTTCCGCAAGTGGTCCTATTCCTAATCACTCTACTAAAAAGATTCAAAATAAATATTTAAATTTCTTACAGTTACATTTGATCGAATTAACACACACTAGAACTACATTATCATGAATGTCTACACATTTCAAGGAAACGTCATTGATCTTTTACTAGAAACGAGCGGCATTTTTCTGTCATTAATGTGAAAATTATTTCCGCAATTGACCCTATTCCTGATTATTTTACCAAAGATTTAAAATTAATATTCAAATTTCTTAGTCATATTTCATTGAATTAACACACACTAGAACTACATTATTATCAATAGGCTATACATTTAAAAACGCAATTAAAGGACAGGTTTTTTTCCACGAGTAATGTTCGGCATTTTTCTATCATTGATGCGAAAATTACTTTAACAAGTGGTTCTATACCTGATTACTCTACCAAAAGGATTCAAAATAATTATTTAAATAACTTTTTACAAAATATTGGTAATATAAATTATTTAAATGCATTAAAATATTAATTTTCCCAACAATTATACAGTCATATTTAATTGAATTAACACACACTATAACTACATTATTACCAATTGACGACACATTTCAATACACACACTTCAAGGAAACGTCATTGCTCTTTTACTAGAAACGATCGGCAATTTTCTATCATTGATGCGAAAATTATTTCCGCAAGTGATCTTTTTCCTGATTATTTTATCAAAAATTCCAAATTAACATTCAAATTTTTTACATTCACATTTGATTGAATTAACACACACTATAACTACATTATCATCAATTGGCTACACATTTCAATACACACACTTCAAGGAAACGTCATTGCTATTTTACTAGAAACGATCGGCATTTTTTTTCGTTGATGCGAAAACTATTTCCGCAAGTGATTCTGTAACAGATTACTCTAACAAAAATATTCAAAATTAATATTTAAATTTCTTACAGTCACATTTGATTGAATTAACACACACTAGAACTACACTATCATCAATAGCCACCCATTTAAATATACACACTTGAAGGAAACGCCGTTGTTATTTTACTAGAAACGATCGACATTCTTCTATTATTGATGCGAAAACTATTTCCGCAAGTGGTCCTATATCTGATTACTCTACCAAAGGGTTTCAAAATTAATATTTAAATTTCTTTTTACAAAATATTGGTAATATAAATTATTTAAATGCATTAAAATATTAATTTTCCCAACAATTATACAGTCATATTTAATTGAATTAACACACACTATAACTACATTATTACCAATTGACGACACATTTCAATACACACACTTCAAGGAAACGTCATTGCTCTTTTACTAGAAACGATCGGCATTTTTCTTTCATTGATGCGAAAACTATTTCCGCTCTACTAAAAACTCTACTAAAAAGAAAATGCACTAATAAAAAATAAAAGTTATTTCAATCTCTTTAAGCTAATTATCAAACACATACAAAAAACGACTGACAAATCCGTACGCCATCGCCATTATCTATCGCATATCCAATCAATCAATCACAAATTTGCATACAACATCTGCAATCACAACACTTCTAAGCATACACTGTTAAAGCATTCATCCTGAACCTCAGCCGAGCTCTCATTATGGACAAGTGCCTGATGAGCTCAGAAAAAGGTGTTCTAATTAGAGCTCACCTGTTTTTAAACACCAACCTCTTTTTTTTTAAGTTCTTTCATGGTGTTAGAACTTTCAGTCTGGGTGAAACCGGTTGAAGGACTAATGGGGTCCTCATTTGGTTATGACACTTGATGATTAAAATAAGTAAAAAAATAACAAGTAGTGGTTTGCTTTTTTTTTTTCATTTATGTAATCAGCTGTTTGCTTTGGCCAGGTGTCTTTCGAAACCTAATTGGGGATTTGAAGGATTTATTGGGTGATGGGGATTTTGTAAAGGAGTGATGGAAAGTAAAAATGTAATTAAAATAGGTTTACCCGCTCAACTTTTAACTTTCGATTGTTTTATATGGCGGATTAATGGCGGAAACACGCTGTTATATAAATGCTGTTTTAACCGACTGAACAGCGCGCAAACGAAGAATCCAAAATAAAACCGCCAGAATTTTTAAATTAAAACCGCCAAGTCGAGAGGTTATAGATTCGACTGTCATGTATTTTTTTTTAATGTATGTTCGCGCAGGATTTCGATTCTAATACAGATATTTGCACACTTTTTATTTGTTGGATAGGGAATATTTCACTTGGGAGCATTTTGAAAAAAATATCCGTTTTTCCGGCATTTAACTATCCGAAATTCTCAATTAACCGGACCGTTTGTGAAAAAAAATATTGTCCGATTTCGAAAATTCTTTTTTTGTTGGATAGAGAAAAATCCACTTAGGAAAATCTGCAAAAAAAAATAATCGGTTATCCGGCTGTTATATATCCAGAAATGTCCATGACCGGAGTTTTTTTAAACAATTTATTCGATTTCAAAATATTTTCATTGTTTAACAGAAGTTGTACAAGAATGACATTTCGTGTAACCAGCATGTATTGGCATTGATAGGGATTGTTTTACAATATACATTGTTGAGCACAAGTTGATACTTGAATTTATTAGTGAATAATAATAAGGGGCGAAGGAATGACGTCACTTACTATTAGGGACCGTCACTTATTACGAATACGAGGCTCGCAAGAACTAACAAATGATCGAATCGACCAGATGAATTTCAGTCGTAGGGAGTAAAGGGAATTTTATACCCAATTTAGACAATAGCTTTCTGCTATGCAATATATAAATATATTTATGAGTTAAGATAATCTTTTTTTTTTATTTTTCGCACGACGAATGTGTCCGCCTTAGCAGGGTTAAATGAAAAAATCAAAATCGGATAAAATTGAGATGCGTACGACACCTAAAACGAATACGCTATCCCAGTCCTTATTGGTAAGGTGTCCTATTCTTCTGGCCATGGATAAAAAATACTAGGCATTGTTTACGAGTCTTTCCTTCAGGATAAGCCCCGTACCGTCGCCGATACCCCAGTGTGTAACTCTAGTGCGGCAAAAATTAGCCAAACCAAACACGGTTCTTAATTTTAGAATTTTGTTCCGGGATCTCCAGTTGACCAGTGGATAAAAACGTTCAGCTGGAAATCAGAGGATTGTTATTTCGATCCCTGCGATGGATTTGACAAAAAAGTAAAAAGTGTAGTGCTCTTGCGATAGGGAGGATTACCAGTTTCTCTACAAAAATACTAGAAAGTCGCCCAGAACATCCAACAAATTATACTGGCGTGTATACGAGACTGGTGCACGATAAATCTGATCGGGGTCCAATGCCCTGATGACTATTGAGGTGTAGTGTCGGGTGCCAGCTGAGAAGTTGTTCTCGTCATCTGACCATGGTTGAAAAATACGAGGCATCGTTCCCGGGTGTTTCCTTCAAGATAGGTCCGAACCGACGCCAATAAAAACAATGTGCAGCTCTAGTAGGACATCAATTAACCAAACCCTTATTTTCCAATTTCGTCCCACTTCCAATTCGATTCGCCTTGTATTGTGCCTTCCATTCATATTGCGAGCTCTACAGTGTTAAACGAAAAATACCTTACAATCCCTCTCCAGTATATCATATTCTCTCGAGTTGTTAAATATATGACTTCTAATCACTTTACTGGCGTAACTCCATCCATTAAAATACCTATCCCTAAATATAACCCCTCCCTAGGCATTTTATCAGCTCAAGCCCCGCCCATCTCGTTCCAAAAAGACATACCTATGTCCATTTCACTCCGTAGATAAAGAGTTGGTAGCTGATGGATTCAGGCACCAACAAGACACCCAATCTGGGAAGAAATTCCATTACGATAAGACCGGAGATAATGGTAAGATTTATGAGGAAATGGGAAGCGATAATTTCAGATATGGAGTAAAGACTTGGTTTTTTAAGTGTTTGGGAAGTTTTTCGGTGATGTGGAATGAGATAATTGCATGTTATTTGTTTCAATGCAATATTTTATTGTCATGTTAAAAGGATTGTCTTCGTTCTTTGGTTGATGAAATAGTTTTCGGGTTTGGATGATACATTGCTTTTATACTGAATAATCTGGGATTTAGGCAGGTAAGCAAAGGGCGTCATAAGTTAAAAGGCATTAACTCCAAATTATTTAAATATCATTTTTTTAACTTAAAAATATTTTTTTAAGCCATTAAAAATACATTTTTTTAAGACATTAAAAGTACACTCTTTTAACACATTAAAAATACACTCTTTAAGACATTAAAAAGCACACTTTTTAAGACAAAAAAAATACCCTTTCTTAAGACATTAAAAATACCCTTTTTTAAGACATTAAATATATTCTTTTTAAGACATTAGAAATACACTTTTTAAGTCAATAAAAATACATTTTTTAAGACCTTAAAGATAATTTTTTAAGACATTATAATACACTTTTTAAGACATTAAAAATACACTTTTTAAAGAAAATAAAAATACACTTTTTTTAGACATTAAATATACACTTTTTTAAGACAATAAAAATACACTGTTTTAAGACAGTAAGAATACACTTTTTTAAGACAATAAGAATGCATTTTTAAGACATTAAAAACACGTTTTTTAAAAACATTAAAAATACACTTTTTTTTTATGGCATTAAAAATCAGTAAATAAAATATAATGTTGAGTTATAGTGAAATTTATATTCGCCCTAATTCCATTTCGAGGCTCATTTTGATAAAAGAAGTAAAAAAAGTAAATAGTAAAAGGCCCTAAAATCCAAGTCCAGAGCTCCAAGTGAGTATCAACTAGAAAATTATAAGCTGTATCTCTGAAGTTTAATTCATAAAGTTATACAGAGTGTATGAAAAGTATATCTATACAACTACCACACTCCATAAAACCAATTTAAATAAGATATTTAAGTTAACTGTACATGTAATAGTACAAAGTTTTAATAATAACTTAAATAATAAATTTAAAAATAATACAAAGTTTTATTTGCATTTAGTTTAAAAAAACTTTAATTTTTAAAAAATATATATAATAATTTTTAAAAAACTGTTTACAAATAAAACTTTATGTGTTGTTGTTAATTGTACAAGTGAAAAAACTTAACTATCTTATATCCTTTATGTTTTATTGCGTGTCAAAGTTTTAAAGATAATTCCCATGCACCCATCCTCCAAAAAATCTCAGTGTGTCAATTGAATTGGAATGGCCCGTTGAGTGGTTTGTTAATAGGATTGGGGAAAAAACTGCTGTCAAATAATACTTCACGCGTTATTGTTACGTGCACAAGCGACATGGTTTAGCTATCATTTTTCTCTTAGGCTTTATTTCGTGTCAAAGTTTTAAAGGTAATTCCCATGCATCCATCCTCAGCAGAAAGCTGAATGTTTTAATGGTTTGGGAATGATGCGTTGAAAGATTATTTATAACATTTTTAACAAAACAACTGCCAACTGCGTGCAAATAAAACTTCATGTTTGATGTTACATGCACAAGGAACATACCTTCGCTATCTTATTTCTTTCAGCTTTTATTGCGTGTCAAAGTTTTAAAGATAATTCCCATGCACCCATCCTCAAAAGAAATCTCAGTGTGTCAATTGAATTGGAATGGCCCGTTGAGTGGTTTGTTAATAGGATTGGGGAAAAAACTGCTGTCAAATAATACTTCACGCGTTATTGTTGCGTGCACAAGCGACATGGTTTAGCTATCATTTTTCTCTTAGGCTTTATTTCGTGTCAAAGTTTTAAAGGTAATTCCCATGCATCCATCCTCAGGAGAAAGCTGAATGTTTTAATGGGTTGGGAATGAAGCGTTGAAAGATTCGTTAAAACTTTTGGAACAAAACAACTGCCAACTGCGTGCAAATAAAACTTCATGTGTTGATGTTACATGCACAAGGAACATACCTTAGCTATTTTACTTCTTTCAGCTTTTATTGCGTGTCAAAGTTTTAAAGATAATTTCCAGGCCCCCACCCTCAAGAAAAAGCTCAGTGATTTAATGGAAATTGAATGGTTCGTTGAATGGTTCATTAATGGTTTTAGAGAAGAAAAAACTGCGCGCAATTAAAACTTCATTTGTTGATGTTACATGTACAAGCAACGTAACTTAGCTATCTTATTTCTTTCAGCTTTTATTGCGTGTCAAAGTTTTAAAGATAATTCCCATACAGCTATCCTCAGGAGAATGCAATGTGCGTATTTCAAATGGTGCGTTAAATGGTTCGATTAATGGTTTTGGAAAAAACAACTGCGGGCAAATAAAACTTCATGTGTTGTGTTATATGTTGTTATGTTGCACAAGTGACATAGCTATATTATTTCTTTTAGGTTTTACTGCATGTCAAACACATACTTCTCATACACCCTGTACTTCCATAGATTTTAGATACGATTTTACACATCCCTTTATGAAACGAATATATTTTTACAACTCTAGCCAGTTAAAAAAAGTTAATATCACAGTTGGTTTGACAACCCGTTGAAAAGTTAATTCTCTAAAAATCAGTTTCTCAAACAAAACATCACGCAGGGTCTCTGACCAAACGTAACATGAACGTGGCTTCCATTGTACGTAAACACTCGTGATTAGAGGTTGTCAAAGTGAAGCTGTATCTCGGTGAAAATCAAAAGTGATTGGATAATTATAACTTATCACAAATTGTACCCTTTAGAAATACCAATGAGAATTTGCCCTTAATATGCCAACAATGTCAATATCGGAATTTTTCGGATATCAGGCAAGCTGGGGTGGGAAAAGATTGAGAAACAGTTGTATTTCAATGAGTGTTGATTTAAACCGATAAAATAATTCTACTGCAGGATTGTGTTGTTTGGAAGAATGTAGAATGATCCAAACGTAACATACAAAGTAAAAATTCAAAAGTAAATTTAGACAGCGGAAAGTTTTGTTATATTGCACAACTGGTTGGTAAAGACATTGTAAAAAAATATTTAAAACTGAGTACCTGAACCTACTCGGTTTTCTTTGAGTACCATTGCATCGTAAATAAGCGATTGCGTACTCAAATTTAAGTAATCGTTCTGTCTCTAAAATGAGAAGTGTGATTTAATTTTGCTCATCTCACTTACTGTACAAGCCATCTTAGCAAAGCGATCTGACAAACTTTAAACAGTTGTTCAAAAGATGGTTTTCTATATTATGTGATGTCTATTGCTTAAATGGAAAATGATTTATTACAACTCAATTATCTTACTCCCTATTATTTTGGCACACCTTTTTAAATTTTATTCTTATTATAACTATCAAATTGCGAATTAAGAGACAGATCGAAATAAGCCTAAAAAAAGCCAATGAAACAGAGCTAGAAATAAGCCATGAAATAAGACAATGGAACAGAGCTCGAAATAAGCCACGGAGGTCGACATAAGCCAGTGGAACAGAGCTGGAAATAAGACACGCAGCTCGAAATAAACCTCGAAAAAAGGCCAATAAAACAGAGCTCGAAGTAAGCCATGAAATAAGACAATGGAACAGAGCTCGAAATAAGACAATGGAACAGAGCTCGAAATAAGACACACAGCTCAAAATAAGTCTAGAAAAAAGCCAATAAAACAGAGCTCGAAATAAGACACGCATCTCGAAATAAGACACTCAGCTCGAAATAAGACACTCAGCTCGAAATAAGACACGCAGCTCGAAAAAAGCCAATAAAACAGTGCTCGAAAAAAGACACGCAGCTCGAAAAAAGCCAATAAAACAGTGCTCGAAAAAAGACACGCAGCTCGAAAAAAGCCAATAAAACAGAGCTCGAAATAAGCCATGAAATAAGACAATGGAACCGAGCTCGAAATAAGCCTCGAAAAAAGCCAATAAAACAGAGCTTGAAGTAAGCTGCGGCAAAGCCTAGAGTTACTTTAAACTTGCTGCGACAATTATTGCTTCTCATGACAAATAATGCTGCAAGTATTTTGCAACCTGAATTTTTTTTTCAGACGTTTTTTTGTTTACGTTCTCTATATGTAATAATAGACCTTGCTTATAAATATTGTAGTTTGCACTGCAATATTCTTGAATGTATTTAAATAATTTGTTTTAATTAAATTTCTGATGAATTGAAACTCAAGTATTTTTTTTTATATAGCATCGGTATTTTTGTGTTTCCTACAAATTATTTAGTTCACAAACTAAGTTTATCCAGTTTTTTTCATTATTTAATTGTTGAATTGCATTAAAATTCATAAAAATAAACTACAAATATTTTGATCACATAATCGGTTTTCTTTTGAATTTTTTCCTTGAGCTTAATATTTATTTATTGAGAGCTTATAGAAGCTCACAGCAGTGTATACTTCCATATTCAAAATCTTATTCGAGCTATGGTTCGGAATAAGGACGACCAATGTCAATTTCAAAACTTTTTGTAGAACTATTTATAATACATCGATTTTAAACTTCTAAATGAAATAGAAATAAAGTAAGGGTTCTCTAACTCTTCAATTCAAACAATTCCGTGATTTCTACAACTTTGCAATAATACTGAGTCTTAAACTTTTTTTTAAACTTCTTAATTTAAATGTTAACTCTTTGCACTCCAAGAACACTTTGTGATTTGTGTTCTTTGTATGGAACAGTCATTCCTCTTTACGTTCTTTTCTACATATTTTTTTTTATACTGAAGCTTTTTTTTAAACTTCTTATTTTAAATTTTAACCCTTTGCACTCCAAGAACACTTTGCGATTTGTGTTCTTTCTATGGAACAGTTATTCCTCTTTACGTTCTTGTCTTCATATTTATTTTTTATACTAAAGCTTTTTTTTAAACTTCTTATTTTAAATTGTAACCCTTTGCACTCCAAGAACACTTTGCGATTTGTGTTCTTTCTATGGAACAGTTATTCCTCTTTACGTTATTTTCTACATATTTTTTTTTATACTGAAGCTTTTTTTAAACTTCTTATTTTAAATTGTAACCCTTTGCACTCCAAGAACACTTTGCGATTTGTGTTCTTTCTATGGAACAGTTATTCCTCTTTACGTTCTTTTCTTCATATTTTTTTTTATACTGAAGCTTTTTTTTAAACTTCTTATTTTAAATTGCAACCCTTTGCACTCCAAGAACACTTTGCGATTTGTGCTCTTTCTATGGAACAGTTATTCCTCTTTACGTTCTTTTCTACATATTTTTTTTTTATACTGAAGCTTTTTTTTAAACTTCTTCTTTTAAATTGTAACCCTTTGCATTCCAAGAACACTTTGCGATTTGTGTTCTTTCTATGGAACAGTTATTCCTCTTTACGTTCTTTTCTTCATATTTATTTTTTATACTGAAGCTTTTTTTTAAACTTCTTATTTTAAATTGCAACCCTTTGCACTCCAAGAACACTTTGCGATTTGTGTTCTTTCTATGGAACAGTTATTCCTCTTTACGTTCTTTTCTACATATTTTTTTTTTATACTGAAGCTTTTTTTTAAACTTCTTCTTTTAAATTGTAACCCTTTGCATTCCAAGAACACTTTGCGATTTGTGTTCTTTCTATGGAACAGTTATTCCTCTTTACGTTCTTTTCTTCATATTTATTTTTTATACTGAAGCTTTTTTTTAAACTTCTTATTTTAAATTGTAACCCTTTGCACTCCAAGAACACTTTGCGATTTGTGTTCTTTCTATGGAACAGTTATTCCTCTTTACGTTCTTTTCTACATATTTTTTTTTATACTGAAGCTTTTTTTTAAACTTCTTCTTTTAAATTGTAACCCTTTGCATTCCAAGAACACTTTGCGATTTGTGTTCTTTGTATGGAACAGTTATTCCTCTTTACGTTCTTTTCTACATATTTTTTTTTATACTGAAGCTTTTTTTTAAAACTTATTTTAAATTTTAACCCTTTGCACTCCAAGAACACTTTTCGATATGTGTTCTTTCTATGGAACAGTTATTCCTCTTTACGTTCTTTTCCACATATTTTTTTTTATACTCATAAAGGGAAAAAAAATCCTGATCTGCTTTGTATTTGCAAGAGAACAAGTTGAAAAAAAGATTGATGTTCTAAACACAAAATCATGCGGTTCTCGTTTATTTTAAAGAACAGGGAAACAAAAGAACTGGTCGTTATGTTGGCGCCTGAGAGGCGACATCGGAGTGCAAAGGGTTAAAACTTCTTAACTGTCAATGGAAGAATGGGTTAACTAACAAAAATCCCTTTCCAAGATAAACAGATTTTTCACTAACAACAATTTTGAAGAAAAGGGTCGCTTTCCATTGAACATCCACTATTTGTCGCCAAGGAAAAGATTTGCACAATACTTTTTGTCCTATTCATCCATCATCGGGAGATTAGTGTTGGTAGGTTAACAAAATTGGCGCGTTTTCGCACATCTGGCTTTCAGGTTCTCTTAATGAAATCGAACCATTATAAGTGAAAAACTTTGTACTGCTCTGTATCTGCATAAATAAATGAATCAGAGCCATACAATTTTGAGGGATGACGCATGTGTCCATAAAGCTTTCATCTACATCAAAATTAGATTTTTTGGAGGTTTTAAAAATGTTAGTTAAGCCCCTTATTCCACTTGCCTCTTCAATTATGACAGTGGTCATTCTTGTTCCAAGCCAAAATGTAGTGGTAAAGGGATTTTTTCCCTTTTAACCTTTTCATGTGGGCTAAGTTACAGAAAAGTTGCCCTGCATGTGGGCTAATTCCTAAACAGGGGGAGAAAATGTAGCTTCGGGAGCCAGGACAAAGAGTTCTCAAAGCATTGTGGAAATACGACTTGCCTTACAATAAGAAGGCGTGTAACTGTCTGCCGGGTGGATCATTAACAATTCTTCCTCAAAGCAGGGAGCCCCATTTGCTCATTTGGTAAGGCGTTCAGCTACTAATCAGAGGATTGGTGGTTCGAATCCGTGCGATGGACTTGACATAGAAAAGTAAAAAAGTAGTGATCTTGCGATCGGAGGGTTGCCAGCTTCGCTACAAAAATACTAGAAAGTCGTCCAAAATATCCAACAAATTATACTGGAGTGTATACGGGACTGGTGCACGATAAATGTGATCGGGGACAAAAGTCCCGACGTCTATTGAAGGCGTTGGGTTTCCTCTTCATCTGACCATGATTCTAAAATAACGAGGTGCATGTATGAATGTGTGTATGAATGTGTGTGTGAATGTGTATGTGTTCCCGGGTCTTTCCTTCGAGATTGACCCCGAACCGTCGCCAATAGCCCACTGTGCAGCTCTAGTGCGACGTTAATTAACAAAACCATAACCAAACCAACCAAACCTCAAAGCAGTTATATACTCAGATGATGGTAAGATCACTGGCAGGGTTGAAAAAGTAAAAATCCCAGCTAAAGACAACCTGTAGAAACCATTAGTCATTAGTCAACCGTCACGCATGTCCGAAACCATGTAATTACATATTCTGCTGCATATAGCATATTTCAGACCTCCCATGCTTTAAAAATTCTCCCCCGCCCCACACCTAAAAATTGTTCTAAGCCCATCGCTAGACCCTTTGTTGTAACACCTTTAAGGCATGCTTGGCAGGGGATGTCTAACTGTAATTTCGTTGCTTAAGATGTATTTCGTAAAGGGTCGTGAACCACTGAACTCTAACTGTAACTGCTGGAAGGCTCAAACCTTGTTTCCTCTACGGGCGCGTTGAAACCAATGTGCCCCAACATTTTTTTAAAAATGATTTAGTGGTGTTTTTTATTACCAAAGCATTGTAGAAGTATTAAATGTATATAAATATTATATTTTCTTCTTGTAGAATTAATTTTTATATTGCCAAACAGATAGTTTTTGCTCTTGCTTTTTAACTACTTCTACTTTGACTTGCAAATGACTTCCTATTTTAATAGCAGATTACATTTAAAATGGGTTTAAAAAGAAAATAAAAAAAACTTACCTAAAAGTAATATATGTGGGCGTATTTTAACATGAAAAATATACAAAATATTGCGGTATCAAGAAAAGTGAGGCACATCATGGCGGCCTCCAAATCGGCTTCAAGTCAACAAAATGTCTTGCCCTATCCAGAAGTTACAGTTAGAGATCAGTCTCGTGAACCTTTTGAGTCATTTTTAGATTGCTGTATTGAGCTTAGTGGCGCTCATATATTTAGAAAGTGTTTTTTCCCAATGGTTCAATGGGGGAAATTTCTAATCAAGAAGAGGAAGTTTGGTTTGGTTAATTAACGTCGCACTAGAGCTACACAGTGGGCTGTTGGCGACGGTTCGGGGTTTATCTCGAAGTAAACACCCGGGAACCCACTCCTAAATATTAAGGTGTCGTCGTCATTTGACTTTGGCATAAAATTACGAAGCGGTCTTCCTTTGTCATTCCTTTACAATGATCACGAACCGTCGCCAATATCCCATTTATATAATTACGATGCGTTGATAACTCAACCAACCAACCAACCGTATTATTAAAGGACCGACACCTACTATAAATAACCAAATTGATTCTTCATTAAAAAAAAAAAAGAGTAGGCAGTCCACAACGATTAAAGGAACCGACTAGGTGAAAACAAGTGCTCACTCTCGGTTATCCGGCATCACTTGCAATAATTATATCAAATGGTAGGGTTTGCAAAAGATGGATCAATGATGCTGGATCATATTTCATGCTTATGGTCATTTTAATAAAAGGTCCATCAATCATTTATGTTGCTGATGGATTTGCTTGAATTCAATCCAGTGCCCAATGTGGAAATTAATAATCTGGTTTGTAATTTATTCATTCTGATGTTAATTTCTTCGTGGGGTATAATATTACCATAGAAATTGTTTTAGCAAAACAATTGTGGTACATGATATTCAATTTGTGTATGATCTCTTTTTAGTGTTTGTGCGCCACACGATGAAATAAATTCAATCTTGTGTAAGGTTAGATTATTTATGTTAATATAGAGACGGCGTTGGTTTGGTTTGGTTAATTAACGTCGCACTAGAGCTGCACAGTGGGCTTTTGGCGACGGTTCGGGGTCTATCTCTAAGGAAACACCCGGGAACGATGCCTCGTTATTTTAGAACCATGGTCAGATGACGAGAAAAAACCTGAACTGGCACCCAACGCGTTCAATAAACGTCGGGACTTTGGACCCCGATCAGATTTGTCGTGCACCAGTCACGTATACACGCCGTTAATTTTTGCGGATGTTCTGGACGACTGTTCTAGTATTTTGTAGCGAAGCTGGCAACCCACCGATCACAAGATCTACTTTTTACTTTTCGTTGTCAAGTCCATCGTCTGGCATCAAACCACGAATCTTCGTATTCGCAGCTGACGCCTTTACCGCTCGGCCAAGAGACGGCGTTGGAGCATCTGACACATGTTTCAATATGTGTGTAGCGATCTGGTAACAGGGCAGTTGCCAGAATCGTTCAGGTTTCATGCCAAAAACAATCCGTCGTGTAGTTAGAACTGGCGCATGTTAAACCCGCCAAGGTTTTAAAGTTCTTAACCCTTTGCACTCCGATGTCGCCTCACAGACACCAACATAACGACCAGTTCTTTTATGTCCCTGTTCTTTAAAATAAACGAGAACAGCATGATCTTGTGTTTGGAACATCAATCTTTTTTTCAAATTGTTCTCTTGCAAATACAAAACAGATTAGGATTTTTTTCCCTTTATGAGTATAAAAAAAATCCGTGAAAAAGAACGTAAAGAAGAATAACTGTTCTATAGAAAGAACACGCATCGCAAAGTGTTCTTGGAGTGCAAAGGGTCCTACTCAACTCGAAAAATGCACTGCCAAGCTACGCCTCTGTGAAATACGTGTGCGAGGCTAAATTTAGCTCCGAATGCAACAAGCGTGACATGACAACTGTGGCATTTGCGCAAGCGCACTACGTATATCTCCTACTCGGTTTTAACACGTGACACCCTATTAAGCAAACGGAAAGACGTTTTACGTTAAAACATCCACTGTTTATAGGGTACTGGTGCACATTAAATTTGTCATGGTCCAATGTCTTTACACCTACAGGTTTCCTTGGGGTACCAGCCTAGGTGTTGTCCTTGTCATCAGACCATGATTCAAAATTACGAGACAGTGTTCCCGGGTCTTTCCTTCGTGATAGATTGCGAGCTGTCGACCAGTAGCCCATTGTGCAACAAACGTGATTTCTGATTTTTTTAGACTTGATATATCTTATTTCGGTTCTTGAAATTAAACGAGCCAAAGTTGCTCAGTGGGTAAGGCGTTCAGCTACTAATCAGAGGATGCAACTGGGGCTCCCCATTCATGTTCGAAGTGTACTATTATGTTAATCCAAAAAAAAAACGATTTAAGTCCATCAAAAATGGCTAATACACCAGAACCTAATATACCAGAACCTTATGTTTGAGATGCGAATGCTTGCGTTTTTTGCACCATCACTCCGTCTGGACAGTCTCCATTCTTCCCCAGAACATTCTATATCAAAAGTGCGTTCTATTAAAAAGGGGGGAGTAAAATAGGGGGGGGGGATTGGAGCAATGCCCTCCCCTTTTCTACTAAAACTCTGGGCTCTTTTGGAATGAATTCGAGGGTCTCCAAACTAGACGAGGCGTGGTCCCAGTACCTTCCTCATTGGCGATTCCTCTCACTTCTCACAATCTGACATGAGGAACACGAAAGAAAAATGTTCTCCAAGTTGCCCCCAGAGGGCGGGACGCACTCCGTCGGTGCCTCGTTGTTGCCACAAAGGGAAGACAAATTGAATGCGGTGCGGGTTAAAGAGGAAATAGAAAATTGCAGACGATTTTTTTTTTAGAGAGAGTCACGTGCAAGAGTCTTTTGGGGGGATGTGATGACTTGATCGATGGCCAGAGGAGTGTTCGGTTCTAATATCTTATTTGGAATGCTCCAATTGCAGTGGTGGACAACGTGGCCTGGTAGGAAGAACGGCGAGCTCGCAAACGAAATGTTACAGTAGAAAGGCAAGGGTTTGGGGTCTGTCAGGAAGGAAAGACCCGGGAACTAGTGCTCAAGCGCCCTCTATGCAGCACGCACAAGACGTTCCACGTACTCCACTGCAGGGGCCCTAGCATGATCTCCGCGGAATCGTTCCACGTTGGAATCGATCTCACAGGAAGTGCCGTTTGACGATATCAATCCCAAGAGTGAGATCTTACGCAGCTCGTGGTTGGTTGTGGGATTGGCTCTTGGGATTGTATTGTGGAATCGTTTTGCAGTGGTTTTGGTCAATTGGTTGGATTTACGTCGCATTACAGTTGCACATTGGACTATTGGGACTGTTCTAGGTATATCTCAACGGAAAGACCCGGGAACACTGCCTCGTATTTCTGAACTATGGTCAGATGATGGATGTGCAGTAGTTTTGGTTAATTAACGTCACACTAGAGCTGCACAGTGGGCAATTGGTGACGGTTCGGGGCCTATCTGGAAGGAAAGACCAGGGAACGATGCTCTCGTATTTTTTAACCATGGTCAGATAACGAGGCCAACACCTGAGCTGGCACCCGACGCAACCTCAATTGGCGTCAGGACATCGGACCCCCGATCAGATTTATTGTGTACCAGTCCCGTATTCTCGCCACAATAATTTGTTAACAATTTGCACAATAACTTTATCCAAAAGTTTTGATGGGAATCTATAACTGTGAGCTTGACGTTCTTACCTCTCGAAACACTACGGTTGGTTTGGTTGGTTTGTTAATTAACGTCGCACTAGAGCTGCACAGTGGGCTATTGGCGACGGTTCGGGGTCAATCTCGAAGGAAAGACCCGGGAACACATACACATTCACACACATTCATACATGCACCTCGTTATTTTAGAACCATGGTCAGATGACGAGGAAACACCTGAACTGGCACCCAACACCTTCAATAGACGTCGGGACTTTGGACCCCGATCAGATTTATCGTGCACCAGTCCCGTATACACGCCAGTATAATTTGTTGGATATTCTGGACGACTTTCTAGTAATTTTGTAGCGAAGCTGGCAACCCTCCGATCGCAAGATCACTACTTTTTTACTTTTCTGTGTCAAGTCCATTTCCCGGATTCGAACCACCAATCCTCTGATTAGTAGCTGAACGCCTTACCAACTGAGCAACTGGGGCTCCGAAACACTACGGAGAGGGCTGTTACAGATATTTGGTTGGTTTGGTTAGTTAACGTCGCGCTAGAGCTATATTATGGGCTATTGGCGACGGTTCGGGGCCTATGCTTCGTATTTTTGAACCATGGTCAGATGATGATCAGTTATTTCGATACAAAGATAGTCAGAATGATGTTGCGGCATATTATATTATAGTTAGGTTTACCATAATTTATTTTAGTAAAATTCGGAAAGTGTACTAATTCCTTACTAACTACCCTCTTTCCTAAAACAAGCACGGAGTTTGAGTGAGCTCAGACGTGAACTTGAAATAAAAACTGTTCGGACGAAATCCGGTTGTATCGTGACCCAAATTTTAGTACAAAAATTATTATCTAATATTTAAAACTGAAACCTGTTGAATATGGTACACACTATTTTGTTCGAAAACATTACACATTGTGTGATCATTTTCACTTTTGTACGATGTTCTGCTATAATATTTTAACTATTTATATTGTATCCTATTTACTCATTACGCTTAACATATTGTATACTAAAAATATAATTTTATTTCTTCCATAACAAATACATAAAATTATATTAAAACGCCTTAATTAAGGACAATAGTATTATTTTGCAAGTATTTATTATAATATTTATATAAACAGTTTCATAATAAAATTACATATTTTCACGAAGTATTCCAATTTTTTTTACTAAATACATAATTATTCTAAATCAAAAATTAATTTCCGTATCTACTAATTTTCATTTAAGTAATTTTGATTTTTTTTTAATATTGATCCGGATATAATATAAATGTTATTTTTTTTCAAAATTTACTTAAGTATTTCTTTCATTTGTAATAGTTTTTTTTTTTTTTAAAGTTTCTTTTATTGTACCTTGTACATAGCTAAATATTAAATTTATTAACTATGTTATATCTTCCTGATTAAAATGTATTTCTTCTCAATGCATAAAAAGAGGCAATTTATGCCACAAAATAAAAATATATATATTTTTCAAACTTAGGTCATCGGCAACGCCGGGCTACATGACTAAGTTGAAAATGATTCATCTAAAACTAAACAGAATAATGAAAACTACAAAAGATAGCTTTTAGCTTGAAATCTCGATGGAAATCTCTTGGATTTTCTCGAATCTCGATCCCACCTAGTCGGAAATCTGTTAGAAACGATCCCACCTACTGTTGGAAAAGATCCCAACTAGTCATTGAATCGTGGGATCTATCTCAACCGAGACATCGTATTGACCATGCGCAGTGAAAGAAAGTGACGTATTTCCGGTCGTCATCAAACACTTGACCTATCGTGAAAGGCCTTTTATTGAGATTGCGATAAGAAAAGCGCGCGAAAACGATCTCGCATTCGAAGTCACTTTACAATCCCAACTCTTTCTGTCGGCATCTCAAAGGAAATATCACGTGACCTTTCGATTCCAACAGAAAGTCTTGACATCTCGAGATGATGCTAGGGCCCCAGATCTAGGAACGAAACTGCAAAACCACCGAGAAGGGGCTCGTTGCACTCTCAAAGTCGGGATTCGAACCACGACCCTCCGGTTACTCTAACCATTATATCATCCACTGCTTCTTCTGGATTTAAAAATTTTCAAATTTGAACATAAATTATAAAACCTCCAGCACTTAAAAAGACATCATATATATACAATATATCTATCAATGTATGTCTATACATCTATTTATCTTTCTAACTACATCTATTTATCTTTCTATCTATATCTATTTAACTTTCTATCTACATCTATTTTTATCTATCTATTTCTCTTTACATCTATATAAATTTTTATTTATGTATAGCTATTTTATCTATACCAATATCTATCTATATCAATCTATATTTAAATATAAATATATATATATATATATATATATATATATATATATATATATATATATATATATATATATATATATATATATATATATATATATATATATATATATATATATATATATATATACATATATATATGTCTATATCTATGTCAATCTATGTCTATATCTATATCTAATTATATCTATTTTTATATATCTATCTATCTGTCCATATATATATTTATATATATATATATCCATATCTATGACTGTATCTATATCTATATCTATCTATGTCTGTATCTATATCTATATCTATATCTCTATATCTGTATATCTATATCTATATCTGTATATCTATATTTATATCTGTATATCTATATCTGTATATCTATATCTATATCTGTATATCTATATCTATATCTGTATCTGTATCTGTATATCTATATCTATATCTGTATATCTATATCTATATCTATATATCTATCTATCCATATCAATGTCTGTATCTATATCTATATCTATCTATGTCTGTATCTATGTCTGTATCTATATATCTCTATATCTGTATATCTATATCTGTATATCTATATATCTATATATATATATATGTTATATATATCTATATCTGTATATCTATATCTATATCTGTATCTGTATATCTATATCTATATCTGTATATCTATATCTATATCTATATATCTATCTATCCATATCAATGTCTGTATCTATATCTATATCTATCTATGTCTGTATCTATGTCTGTATCTATATATCTCTATATCTGTATATCTATATCTGTATATCTATATATCTATATCTATCTCTCTGTCTGTATATATCTATCTCTCTGTCTGTATATATCTATCTCTCTCTCTGTATATATATATATATATGTTATATATATATATATATGTTATATATATATATATATGTTATATATATATATATGTTATATATATATATATATCTATATCTATCTCTCTGTCTGTATATATCTCTCTGTCTGTATATATCTATCTCTCTGTCTATATATATCTATCTCTCTGTCTGTATATATCTATCTCTCTCTCTGTATATATATATATATATGTTATATATATATATATATATGTTATATATATATATATGTTATATATATATATATATGTTATATATATATATATGTTATATATATATATATGTTATATATATATATATATGTTATATATATATATATGTTATATATATATATATATGTTATATATATATATATATGTTATATATATATATATATTATATATATATATATGTTATATATATATATATATGTTATATATATATATATATGTTATATATATATATATATGTTATATATAGATAGATAGATAGATAGATAGATAGATCCATATATATTTTTATATATCTATCTATATATGACTACATCAATAACTATATATATATATATATATATATATATATATCTATCCATATATATTTTTATATATCTATCTATATATGACTACATCAATAACTATATATATATCTATGTATAACTATATTTATCTCTCTCTTTCTCTCTCTCTACATCTATAACTATATCTATCTATATATATATATATATGTTATATATATATAGATAGATAGATAGATAGATAGATCCATATATATTTTTATATATCTATCTATATATGACTACATCAATAACTATATATATATATATATATATATATATATATATATCCATATATATTTTTATATATCTATCTATATATGACTACATCAATAACTATATATATATCTATGTATAACTATATTTATCTCTCTCTTTCTCTCTCTCTACATCTATAACTATATCTATCTATATAACTTTATATATCTATATGTATAGGAAAAACGACATTGGTTTCGTGTAATCTCAAGTGTGTCTTTCCTATATTTTGCAAATATTTAATAAGAATAGTGGTTAATAATCACTTCAGATTTACCTTCATCGTTTTTCTCTTAGGCCTTATATTTTCCTCATCGTTTAAAATTTCATACGAGTCCAATAATACTTTTTTCTGTATCCGCCTATAGAAGTTAAGTGAATATAAAAATCAATTTCTCTCAGGTGAAAAAAAAATCATCTGTCATTGGCAATGCGGTCAACCAATAGAAACGCCCCTCTCACAGGTGCAGTGTCATTTCCCTCGCAGTAATAATGTGTTTCTGCTGGTATACACGCTGTCGAAAACACTCTGTTGTCATTATCGATGTGTCGCCAGTGCTCCGTATCGTTTATCAATTTAATCGATTGTTGAACTTCCACGTTAAGATCTAGTTTCACCTGAGAGTTTGAAGTGGAATATCATAATGAAAATATGGAGTATATGTACGGGAAGGTATTACAAAAGCAGTGTTAATTTAACACTGCAGAGCTTGCACTGTTGGTAAGGCGTTCAGCTACTAATCCGAGGATTGGTGGTTCGAATCCGTGAAATGGACTTGACATAGAAAAGTAAAAAAGTAGTGATCTAGCGATCGGAGGGTTGCCAGCTTCGCTACAAAAATACTAGAAAGTCGTCCAGAATGTCCAACAAATTATACTGGCGTGTATACGGGACTGGTGCACGATACATCTGATCGGGGTCCAAAGTCCCGACGTCTATGGAAGGCGTTTGGTGCCAGTTCAGGTGTTTCCTCGTCATCTGACCATGGTTCTAAAATAACGAGGTGCATGTATGAATGTGTGTATGAATATGTGTGTGAATGTGTGTGTGAATGTGTGTGTGTTCCCGGGTCTTTCCTTCGTGATTGACCCCGAACCGTCGCCAATAGCCCACTGTGCAGCTCTAGTGCGACGTTAATTAACAAACTAACCAACCAATCGAACATGAATGGACTGTAGTAGAGCAAATATGACGTCATAATCGTGAAAGCAACATCTCACACCGAATGCCCTCAAACACGTGATTTCTTTTCAAAATTATGAATTAAAAAATACTCGCGATTGGCTGATGAATTGGGAAATGTGTAACAGTGAAAATTTATAAATGGAATGACGTAATTAACCACGTGGCTGAGGCCATACATCTTGACCTCACTTTGATGTTAGCGAGATTAAAACATTATGTTTTCTTTACTATGAAGGATCCATGCTCGAAGATGGTACAGCTGAACAGGAACATACTGGAATAATAAAGCGGCCCTGTTATTATCAGTGTTTAAAGGCTCAAAAGTGAACGCAGTTGAGAATTGTAAATACTTATATATTTTACTTATAATTCCATTTTTTAAACATGGCAGTGGAAAAGACATTAAAATGTCTTTTCCGGGGGGTGATACAACATCTTAGCAGCCTTACGATACGTCTGGCTTATCCCGGCCCTGTGATTGTACCTTGTACCGGACCAACTTATGACCAGTCCGTCTTGTTGATCTCTAAATGTAACTTCTGGATTGGGCAAGGCAGTTTGTTGACATGAAGGCAATTAAAGGTTAGATAACTGTACCTCACTTCTGTTTCTTTCTCTATATTCCATACATTGTTCATGCTAAAATATGCCGATTTGTAGTGCTTTTGGCTTCTTTTTTTTTAAATATCAATTAAAACCAATTTTGAATGCATATTCTTTAAAATCCTTTTTAACCAATAATAAGTGGATAAACAAAAAAATTTAGTTTTGGCAATATACAAATTTATTCTGTATGTAGAAAATAAAATATCGAAACAAATTTAACATTATTATAACGGTTTGGGAACGGGAAAAACCCGCAAAATCACTTTAAAAAAAATTAGTTGGGTTCAGTATGGCTGCTTACAGTATGGCTTCAACCGCGCCCATAGAAGGAACTGGTTATGAGCGCTCCAGAAGTTACAGTTAGAGTTTAGTGGTCAGTCCCAGTAGTGCTAATGTAACTGTTTAGAATCTCGATTTTAATAGAGTTTGGTTAATTAACGTCGCACTAGAGCTGCACAGTGGGCTATTGGCGACGGTTCGGGGTCTATCTCGAATGACAGACCCGGGAACAATGCCTCGTATTTTTTGAACCATGATCAAATGATGAGGACAACATTTGAGCTGGCACTCAATCTTCAATAGACGTCGGGACTTTTGACCCCGATCAGATGTATCGTGCACCAGTCCCGTATACACGCCGTTAATTTTTTGTGGATGTTCTGGACGACATACTAGTATTTTGGTAGCGAAGTTGGCAACCCTCCGATCGCAATATCACTACTTTTTTACTATTCTTAGTCTAGTCTGTCGCAGAGGTTCGAACCAGGAACCCCCGGATTCCCAACTGACGTCTTAATCCACTCGGTCACGGAGGCCTCCGATTTTAATAGAGAGTGGGCCCTCAGCATTTTTCTCATGAATGCTTCATATAAAATGTAACTAATATAGAACAAATATTTATTTACTATCAACTTTGTAATTGACTATTTTCATGTAAATCGTGTAATTTTCGAAATAGGCATGCTAACTCATGATTTTGCCACCAGTGGGCGCTGTATGCGATACCATCATATAGCACATCGTCACTTTACTACAATAATCTACCACCTTTCAGGCTACGGCGGTCTAAGTTCAAAAGTTATGTCTTAAATCCAATTCAATGGTAAATGGCTGTTCAATTAGTACTCTGTAACAGTCACTTGTAAAAACTGCCTAATAGAGAACTTTCATCAATTTATCTTATAAAAAAAATCTTAATTGCATCTTTCCACATTGAACTAATTGCTCCTGAAAATGCTCCAAATTTCCAAGAATTATTTCCAATTCTCTGTACATTCTTGCAAAATTAACTCTGATTACGTTTGCTCTGAGCGATTTTTGGTGATTTTTTTTCTCCGGCTAAAGACAGTTATAATCACTTCGATTAAGATTACTCTGCCTACGGCATCGAATCAAACTTCAGTGATTAAGAACCATTAATTAAAGGCAAATTGCGTCACGAGTCCGTCCCGAAACTCAATTACCTGCTTGAACTCTAAATTGAAACGGACACTGATGTTCGAATTGTCCATTAGTTATACTGTCACCAATAGCCCATTGTTTAGCTCTAGTGAGACATTCATTCAACCAATCATTAATTATATAAATGTATATAAAAGGGGGTTGTAAAACCGGATGGAAGAATTTCAGTAGGAGGAAGTGTTGTGGATTAGGGGTTTACAGTAAAAAAAAATTTTGGATATTTTTTTAGTCTTCTGTAAACATTGAGCTAGAATAATAAACACTGGAGGGGGGACTAAGCGTCGCCGACCACTTTACTCCTTTTTGCGCAAAGATAGAAAAAATTGTTCTTTCGTATAGGTTTGCTCTGTTAAAAATAGCTACTCAAAAATAAGTAAAATATACTAATTTTTGAGTACATTCGATGCTTATAATAGCTCCGAATACATAAATTTCAATTTTGAAAAAGTTATGTCAAATGGATAAAAAGGGCAGTTGCTTGTTGTTGCTTGGTTTAGATCCAAAAACACGTCGCTGTCAATTCGCTGTCAAGAACATCGTCGCAGTCAAAAACACATCGCTGTTTTTGGCATCTCCTGTAAAATTTATGACAACGGATCTACCTGATTTTGAAACAAGATGGTTTGTTTAAAATAGGCACAAGACGGTTGTTATGTGCATAAATAGTAGAGAAAATTCTGAAAATGTATTTAAGGATTTTCTTTTACTCATTAAGTTCAGTATTTGCATGAAAATATTACAGATAAATAACGATACGACATTTTCATGATTGTTGATAATTCGGCGATTACGCGATAAAAGGAGACAAAACTAAGGCCTACCACTTTCATAACCAAAACCTGCAAAATTCCCAATAAAAATCAACTCATGAATGAATGGGATAATAATGCTAATTCCCTACTAAGAATTGCAGGATAATCATTATTATGGATCAAATTGATTAGCATTATCTTCCCATCAATTGCCGACCTCGGGATATATACTTATTACAATTTCAGATGATCCTTCACTTATGGGTGTCTAATCCACACATTCGCGCCTTTGATCTAACATGGTAGTTACACAGTATAATTTAGCTTTTAAATTAACTTAGCGATTGCTGTTCACAAATTTAAACTGCGAATAAATATTTCTGTTAAAAAAAATTATATGCATAAACGGTTCGTGTTTTCGAGGTGTTTAACTGGTACGGTCTTTCCTATTTTAAACTTATAAGAATCATGTCAGAACATTGTTACTAATAGGTACTCAAAATAAGTAAAATGTACTCATTTTTGAGCTACATTCGATGCTTATCATGGCTCCGGATACATGAGTTTCAATTTTGAAAAAGACATGGACTCAAAAATGAGTACAATGAATATACAGAGCTTATTCTAGCCTACATAGTCTGTCTTCATAAATCCCTTTCAAAGAATATAGACAATTACAACCAAGACACTGCGAATTGAACCCAGATACTCAAGGACCGCAGTCCAGAGCCTTATCCGTTAAGCTACCAGGGCGTCTTGAAGAAGGTATAAACATAAGAAATGTTAAAAAATTGTGTCAAAAGAATGGTAAGTAAGATAATTGAGTTGCAGTAACTCATTTTCCATTTAAGAAATAGACATCAAATAATGCGGAAAACCATCTTTTGAACAAATATTTTAAGTGAGTCATGTCGGTTTGTTAAAATGGCTTGAACAGAAGCTGAAATTAGCAATATTAAATTACACTGCTCATTTTTGAAAAAGTACGATTACTTAAATTTCAATACGTCATCACTCACTTACGATGCAATCGTACTCAAGGAAAAACGAGCAGGTACAGGTACTCATTTTTAAGTACCTTTTTATAGTGAAGATAGATAAGACTTAAAATGTATTGTTCTCTTAATATGGCGGAGTTTGACCTTTTGGCATAATTATCATATTAACTTATAGATAGGGTTACCAGAAATCCCAAAATCTAACTCGCGACTCTGGCCGTACGTGTCATTTTTCGCCAAACATGGCAAAGTTTTACTATGTGAATATGAAGCTATATACTATTTTAACTCTCCCCTCTCCGCAATGTTAAAGAGCCCCACCCACATGTATTTAAAGAAGTCTCGCAATGCTCCCGGAATGTTCCTAGAGGGAGCTGGGACGGTCAATCGTACCAGAAATAAATAGGGATATTTTCCCTCGGCAATGGGGATTTTCCAAAGAAATATTGTCTTACGCTTGTAAACGGGGCTCATATGTATGAATGATGAGAAATCCCGGGATTGGAGTATGCCCTGGACGCTTTCCGGGACAAGGGCGAAAAACTGGACGTCTGGTAGCCCTACTTATAAACGGGAAAACAGTCATATCATTATTGACGTAAAATTTTTCGCATAATCTGTCCCCTTTGACCGCTGTAACTTCAGTTCTAATCAACGTATGTTAACGAGTGTCTACTTAAATTGAAGTCAACGACGAGTTCTACAATTACATTTGAATAGTTGATAGTTTAAACTTTAAACCAAAGTTAAATTGAGGTTTTATGAAATTTAAACAAGTTAAAAGATCAGCTAGAGGCAAACAAAATGATGCCAATAAGTTTACACTTGACAAGTGCGATGAGATCTAGATAAAGCTTATCGAAAACCAAGCAAGGGCCGTATATAAAGTATCCCGATACAAATGTGCAATACCTCATAAATCTTTGATATAGAAGAATAACCTATTTCTTATTTAAGTGAAATTAAGTAAAAAATTCGTACAAAAGTTTTTTTTTTTAATCTCCGCTTTTCAAAAACGGACATTTTGTCCATCTTGTGATTAAAATGAAGCTATATTTGTATTTTAAGCATACAATTTAATGACGATTGTTACAAAACTTTTAGTAAAAAAATATTAATTTTATTATAAACATACTGAAACTATAAAAGTTCCTTCACTGTAATGTTTTTAAGAGTTATGGTGCTGCCATCTATTTATTAAATATTCTACTACTAGATAACCCTAGCAAAAGTTGAGTGTATCGTAGGGTTGCTAGCTTCGCTACATAAATACCATAAAGTCGTTCAGAACATCCAACAAATTATACCAGGACAGGTGCACGATAAATCTGATCGAATACTGACGCCTATTGAAGGCGTGGTTGCCAGTTCAGGTGTTGTCCTCGTCATCTGATCCTAGTTCAAAAATATGAGACATCGTTCCCGGTTCTTTCTTTCGAGATAGGCTCTAAAGCATCGCCAATAGCCCACTGTGCAGCTCTCGTGCGACGTTTTTAACCAAACCAATTTTGTTGTTTGTGAATTATTCCCTCTGAACTCTAACTGTAACTTCTGGAAAGCTCAAAACTTTTTTCCTCTATGGGCGCGTTGAAGCCAAAGTGGGAGCAGCCACACTGTGCCCCAACATTTTTTAAAGTGATTTAGTAGTGTTTTATTATACCATAGCATTGTAGAAATATTAAATGTATATACATATTATATTTTCTACTTAAATAATTAATTTTTATATTGCCAAACAAATAGTTTTTATTCTTGCTTTTTAACCACTTTGACTTGAAAATGACTTTCTATTATAATAGCAGATTTCATTTAAAATGAGTTTTAAAAGGAATTGGAAAACAACACAGCCAAAAGCAATACATGTCGGCTTATTTTAACATGAAAAATATACGAAATTTTGCGGCAGTGATGAAAGTGAGGTACAGCATGGCTGCTTCCACATTGGTTTCAAATCAACAAAATGTCTTGGCCAATCCAGAAGTTACAGATATATATCAGTGATATTTCATTATTGAATATATTTTTCGTGATAACTTTTCGTTTGTAGTATTGAAACGTCACTAATTTGTATATAAAGTTTACCTACTCTATAAATACAGTTCTGCCCACTGTACAAAATATACAATTCGGAAAATACCTGCTTTATACACAGGGGCGTCTGTAGCTGCCGTGGTGCTCTGTGCGAATCTAGGCGCGGGACGCTTTACTTTAGAGTGTGAAATGCTCCCCCACCACCAAATAAAACCAAAGTTTTTCTAGATGACGTCAATTTTATAGTGGTGTAATCAGGTTATCGTAATAAATGCCAACCAACGTGTGGAGAAATAAGACATCGTCCACCAAACAAGTTATTTACCCATTCTCCTCTGCCAACTGTGACCTCTGTGACCTCGTTACTGCAGGGTGGGGGTGAGGTGGAATTAGTTATATTTCTCCTTCTTAATTACTTTAGAATTAGTTCTAATCGACGAATAGAAGTGAGTGTTTGCTTAAACAGAAAATGACATGTTCTAGAATTATGTTGACCACCTGGCAATTTAAACCCTTTGTGGTTTGGTTTGGTTAATTAACGTCGCACTAGAGCTGAACAGTGGACTACTGGCGACGGTTCGGGGTCTATCTCGAAGGAAAGACCCGGGAACACATTCACACACATTCATACCTGCACCTCGTTATTTTAGAACCATGGTCAGATGACGAGGGAACACCTGAACTGGCACCCAACGCCTTCAATAGACGTCTGGACTTTGGACCCCGATCAGATGTATCGTGCACCAGTCCCGTATACACGCCGTTAATTTTTGCGGATGTTCTGGACGACTTTTCTAGTATTTTGTAGCGAAGCTGGCAACCCTCCGATCACAAGATCACTACTTTTTACTTTTCTTTGTCAAGTCCATCACCTGGCTGCGATCGGAGGGTTGCCAGCTTCGCTACAAAAATACTAGAAAGTCGTCCAGAATATCCAACAAATTATACTGGCGTGTATACGGGACTGGTGCACGATCAATCTGATCGGGGTCCAAAGTCCCGACGTCTATTGAAGGCGTTGGGTGCCAGTTCAGGTGTTTCCTCGTCGTCTGACCATGGTTCTAAAATAACGAGGTGCATGTATGAATGTGTGCATGAATGTGTGTGTGAATGTGTATGTGTTCCCGGGTCTTTCCCTCGAGATTGACCCCGAACCGTCGCCAATAGCCCACTGTGCAGCTCTAGTGCGACGTTATTTAACAAAACCAAACCCAAAACCATCACCTGGCATCGAACCAGTAACCTTCGTATTCCTAGCTGACGCCTTTAACCGCTCGGCCACGGAGGCCTAAACTCTTTGTGAAAATATTGGGTAAAGAAGAAAAGGATGGCTGGTCGAAGATTTGACTGTAAAGTAAAATATTGCTCTGTGCAATTGCGGCATATTAAACACATACAGGCTGAAAGAGCAGTTGAAAACGAACACTTTAGCATCAAGATATCTATACTTATTAGAACTCTTGGTGTGAAATCTAGGGCTTTCCGAATATTTCAAAAATACGAGACATCGTTCCCGGGTCTTTCAAACGAGATATACCCCGAACCGTCGCCAATAACCCACTGTTCAGCTCTAGTGCGACGCTAATAATTCAAGCTTAGGGCTTTCCGAAGACGCAAGAACGATTAGACGTGTATATAAAGTATTCTAAAGTTCAATTTCGGCATACGAAACTTAAAGAGATGGTGTGCGGAGAGATCCAGGGCTTACAATAGAGTAATGATACAAATAGAGAAATAAAAATGCTGATTTCCGTGTGTCCATCATTGAAACCACGTGATATGTGGAAATGCCAATTCATCCATGTGCCAATATTACTTGGCAGGCCTTGGCGACTTTCAGAACTAAACGAGATCGAAGTATTGTAATATGGTTTTGTGTTCAATTTTGTATTTAAATGTAGTTTTTTTTGAACGAGTGGCATAATTTAAGGGAGTTTAACAGATATATTAAGGAGATTTGTCTTACTTTGTACTTTTGAAATAATTGAATTACGTTTTTATGTAAAAAACTTACCATAAGCGAAGTTCTTTCGATTGTTATTTAGTGTAGTTCAATATGAACAATAAAACCTGAGAAATATAAAGAGTTTCGCTTCTTCGGGTATTGAACACAAATAAAATATTTTCGTTTCGTTAATGAAGAGGAAATATTTAGCGCATATTGTTTGAAAATAAGTAAATACGTACATATATGTTAAAAAGTTGATTACGGACAGAACTCCTTATCACCAAAAGAGAAGAAAGTGCGCCAAATTTGAAACTCCTGCAGATGTGTGTACGCCAAATGTGGCAGCGCTATAACCACGTGATGTGGGTTTTTCTTTTTCAATGTTGACACCGCGGCCTTATGAGAGTCTGGTATTGAAGGCGCTCTCTATTTAATATTACAACTCTCTGGGGCTTACCGAATACGCAAGAAGGGTCATGCGCGCGTTGTTTAGCTGCTTAACTACACATAATAAGCCATTATTTTTCTATGATTTAAGGGAGACCCGACCCTCAAATCCTAATTTGTTTATTAATGAATTCAGAAATAATTTTTTTTATGTTATTAGAACATCTTTTTCTGAACAATAATTAAAAACAGAAATTAATTTAAAAAAATTATTTTTGTTATTTTTGCATTTTTTAAACCTAAAAATACTTTTTTTTTAAAACACTACTCCTCTTTCAATTTTTAATGTTTTTAAATATTTTTAATTGGTTAAATAACGTATATACTATGAATAGACTTTTGCAGATTTACGTTTTAATTGTCTTCAAAAACTTATTTTAAGTTCAAAACCCAAAAAATATTCAATTTTTTAAGGTTAATAATTTGTAAAAAAAATAATTTATAACTTAATTTAAAAAAGCTATACATACGTTTATACAACAAATATTAGAGCTTCAAAAACTATTAACAGTTTAGTTTTAAGTTAATTTTAAACGTGACCAAAACTAAAAAAATATATTTTGAGTAAATGACGATTGTTGCAGACGAAAAGTGTGTAGAGAGATGATAAATGGTATATAAACATCTAAATAAAACATATGTTCTGTTTCTTTTAGTGTTTTAAAATTGTGTACACATCTTCTTAAGTACGTTTAGCATCGTTTTATGAAGAAAAAAAAATAGCAATTTTTCCGGATTTTGGGGCTCGGGTCCCTTATTTTAATTACTTTATTTGTTGCTACTAAAGCTAAGTGACGCGTTTAAAATGTAAGCGAAGTAGTAGGAAAAATATATTTTTTAAACTAAAAAAACAACTAAATAGGATAAAGTCAAACAATGATCATTGTCCAACAATTTGTGACCACCCTGTGGTCATGGCGACATTTACAGTATTTGCATAGCTCCAGCCGCCAAAATGTAAAATAAACGATGCAATTGTAATATTTCTAAATATTTTTTTTTTCATTTTAATGCAGATTTACTAAACCTCGCATCTTATAGAAATTACCAACTTCAAATTAGAAACTTCAACCGCAGAAAATAAATAAAATTATATTCAAATTTGTTTTATTAAAAATTTGGTAGTTTAATATATTTTTTAATATTTGTTTTTGTGATTTAATTTAACTTATTGTCATACAAAATACAGTACAAGTAAGTATGTTATGTAATTTACCTCTAGTATCCTCTAAGATGTAATAAGCCTATAATAGCAATTTTTATGGAAAATATATACGGTAGTTTTGAAATTTTTAGAACTGAATGATATACTAGTAGTTGGGCGAAAAATAATGTTTAATTATGTCAGTAATTATAAATGTGATACAAGATGCAGCCAAACACTGGTCATCTCCAAACAATTAATGACCACCTGTATTTCTACTCTATTATTCTACACAGAGCCGGATTTAGGCAGACTAGGGGACTGCACCACAAAAAAAACCTCGTGACACCACAACAAATTTGAATAAACTTATTAAAATTATTTTTTAATCCACATCCTAATGGAAATAGTATACTACAATCTTTTTGACGATGGAGTAAAATTATATTTTCTTAACAGATTTGCACAATGTAAATATACCCTAAATACTGTTATGGTTGTTGTTTTTTATAATATGTTTAATTTGTAATAATTACTAGGATTTTTTTTTTGGGAATCAACTATCTAACTATCTCTATCTCTCTATTTATATCTGTACCTATCTATATCTATTTATATCTATATCTATCTATCTATATCAATCTATATCAATCTATATCTATCTATATATATCTATATCTATCTATTTCTATCTATTTCTATATCAAGACGAGTGTAACATTTTATTATCGTTTTCATAGATTCCAAAATGTCATTCCTTAACTGTGTATTTCTAGCGCGAAACTTTGTTCTGTATTTTTAATAATTTGAATAATTTTATATATGAGAGGTTGCGAAATTAATATCTTATTTCCTTACCAGAAAAATGTCTTATTTGGATAAGTGAATTCGTAAAGCGGAATTTTTATTTTTACCAGCTAGTTAAAAGCGTTCGTAAATAAGTTTATATGACTAATTAGCTCGGAGTATCGTAAATAGCGATACAAAAATATAGATGTATCGGAAATACCGATACAAAAAACATCGAGGCATCAGAAATAACGATATAAAAATATCGACGTATCGGAAATAACAATACAAAAACATCGAAAATAACGATAATCGTTATTTTCGATATTTTTGTATCGTTATTTCCGATACATCGATATTTTGTCTAGTTATTTTCATTCGTTTTATATCGCAAGCAATCGGAAATAGCGATACAAAAATATCGATGTATTGGAAATAACGATATAAATGTCGATGTATTAGAATATTTACCCTTTGCACTCCAAGAACTCTTTGCGTTTTCCGTTCGTTCTACGGAACAGTTATTCATCCTTGTGTTCTTTTCCCTAGAATTTGTTATGCTTAAAGAAGAAAAAAAATCTATTTTGGATCTGCACAAGAACGAGTTGAAAAAGATATCGATGTTAAACTCAAGATCATGCTGTTCTCGTTCATTTTAAAGAACAGGGAACCAAAAGAACGAATCGTTATGTTGTCGCCTGAGCAACTCAAACGAGTGCAAAGGGTTAATATCGTAAATATCGATTAATCGGAAAGTATCGATGTTAAAATGTCCAACAGTTATTCATCCTTATGTTCTTTACCCTAGAATTTTTATTCTTATAGAAAAAAGAAACAATCTGTTTTGGAACAGCAAACGAATGAGTTGAAAAAAATATCGATCTTTTTAAGCACAATATCATGCTGTTCTCGTTTATTTTAAAGAACAGGGAACCAAAAGAACGAGTCTTTATGTTATCGCCTGAGCAGCGCCAACGGAGTGCAAAGGGTTAATATCGTAAATATCGATTAATCGGAAAGTATCGATGTTTGAATATCCAATTAATCGCGATCGCAAAATGTCAACATCGTCCATTCATATTGGATGTGACATGATCATGAACCGTCGCCAATAGCCCATTAAGCCGGCGCCACATATGCGGTATTCGCCGTATCCCGAGCAACGAAACCTTCGATATTCGCCTAAAGACGCGTGTGTGGATGGGTCGCTCGGTATTCGGCAAGTGCCGCGTCACTCGCGTTTCGACGATTTTCAGCACCACACTGCAAGGTGCTCGCCTTATCACGAGCAAATTCGCTCGGGTTAAAGCGAGCAAATTGAATAATTGCGTTTCCCACTCATTTCGGGAAAATGGAACACATCTCGAAGCGAGCTCAATGGTGATTGGCTATCGATATTTTATTCTATATTTTGATAGCCAATTACCATTGACTATCAATATAGTACTATTTTCTTTTTATTTAAAGAGGGAATATTGTTCTTTTTGTATCAATTTGACTTTAAAATATATCGTGGTGTTTGTTGTGTTATTATTTTAGAATTTTTATTTAGTTTATTCATTTATTTTTATGAAGTTGTCTGTTTCACTTAAATATTTGTGTTCCATTTACTTATTTCAATTATTTATCAATTAAATTATTTCATTTTATTACTTATTTATATATTTGAAGCATTTAACTATTTTTATGCGGATGCGAAATAATGAAGATATTATTTTAAAACTTCTATTCGAGTTTTCAGTGTGTTTAAACGATTTGAAGTCTCACGACCTAAATAAAATGGAGTTTTGTCATGAAACGTCTTTAAAACCATCTATAAAGGGTGTGTGTAGGGACATAGTAGTCATGATAGAAACACCATTTTACGCTTTTAGGATAACCGATTCCGACACTATAACTTTCTAAAAATTGCACGTTTGACATAAATTTGGTCCCGCCGATGATCTAAAGTTTCATATTTAAAAAGCTTTTGGTGTTTTGAGCTTTTTTTTTATCGTATATTTACTTGTTTAATTCGTCTACTTAAAACAATTCCTTCGTTTATTAAGTTGTGAATTTTACTAAATTATTTGTTCAGATTATTTTTTTATTTATTAATTAATTTCATTTATTTGTTTTTTCATTTAGATTTCTTGCATTTAACTGTTTTGATGAAGACACAAAAATATGAAAATATTTAAATAGTATTTTAAAACCTCGAAATGAAATGTCATTGTTTTGAACGTTTTGAAGAATTTTGAGTTGAAAAATAAAATGTGGTTTTGATGTGAAACAGTTTTAAGACCAGCTATTCTTTAAGGTGATACATTCTGATACTATAACATAATAAAATGAAGCACGATTGTTATAAAAGGAAATTTGGCGAGGATTCGTGTAAAATCTTGAACTAAAGCAAAGCACGTACGGAGAGCGGACGTGGAACATACGCTGAATCAGGCGTAGCAGTTTGCATATCTTCCTCTGTTAGCCAGGTTTCCGTTGATAAACGAACCTTATTTAGATATTAGTTATCAGTATTACTTACTATGTCAATTTTAAATATATAAAAGATATGTTTGGTTGAATTGACGTCGCACTAAAGTTACAGGTTAAACTACGAGCGACGGCTCGGGTTCTATCCCCATAGAAAAATTCGGGAACACTGTTTTTGTCATTGTGAGCCGAGAACAAATGAAGTCGACAACACCTGATGTGAAACAACAAAATTAACCAGTGGGGTGCCAGCTCAGACAACACCTGAGCTGGCACCCTACTGGTTAATTTTTATACAAAAAATTTCAAACGTTTTAAAAAATATCAGTTTTCAACACCATTGACATTGAAGCAACAATGCCAAGTATTTTACTTTTATTGTTGCTGAATACTTTATTTTTATCGACATGATATTACAAAGCTATATTCGTAAAGGCTTTTTTAATCCTTAAATTTTAGGAATTTTAATATAAAAAAAAAATTTCTTACAAAAACATCATTTTAAATATCAATCGCAATAGCATGTAAAGTCCTGAACGTAAAAATTTAAAAAAAAAGTTCTAGGTTTAGGTATTTCGAAAACTACTCAAAATAATTGAATAAATCTAGATATTGATAAAGTTTATTTTACACAGTGCACAGAGAGTGAAATGCGGTGGCTACGCTAACAAACACAAAAGTCGAGCAGCTTTTACTACGGGTAACGCCGGGCCATATTGCTAAAATACCAATAAAACAGTAATTAACGATAGAACTTTTTCCGAAAATGGATAAACAAAAGCAAAGTGTCAATCTTCATACATTTAATCTCGACATCAAATTGTGTCGAGATTAAATTCACTGTCGAATATTAATATAATTTTTTTTAATGAACTCTATGTTGACCTGGTGTCTATATTATATCTTCTAAACAAATAATCGTTAGTACACTGGCTAAGAAAAAAGCAAACGATAATTTCAATATGTTAAAAGATACGGAATAAAAACCAGATCCCCAAGACAACGTCAACGTGCATAAAGTCCATTATTTATACTTAGTTAAAAAATGGATTGACACTAAAGAAATTTTTATATGCAGCATGCAAATTCTATTCTCAAAATGCGAAATATTCGGTGAAAAATTTTGCGGGAACACTTAAAGTTTTTCGAACTGATTATCGTTTGTATTTTATTATCGTTATCTCTAAAACAAATATATTGAGAGGGAAAATATATATTCCAGAACTGAAAATTAAATCATTTTTAAGTGTACAAACGAAATTAGGATACACTGTTTTTGTAAATTTTCAATATTATGTGCTACAAAATTTCAACGGTTTCAAGGAATCTCCATGTGCATGGCATTCTGGAATTTATGAAAATAATAATAAAATATTGCACTCGCAAATGGCTATGAGCAAAATGAAAATGCAAGACAATTAAAAACAACTGATTTCCAATTTAAAAAAAATTTCATTGTAATTATCACAAATTAAAAATATGTTTTTAAAGAACATAAAAGTATTGGAATATATTTATATTGTACAAATCTGTTAATAAAATAGAATATTTTTCCATCATAAAAAATATTGTAGTATACTATTTTTATCAGGATTTGGATTATCATCCTTCGAAAAACAATTTTCCGCAAGTTGACTTTTCGCAAGAAGCCGAGTTGCTCAGGTTTTTGTAATCCGAGCAAGTAATAGTAAATCGCTCGGGTTATGGCGAGTCGCTCGGGTTAAGGCGAGTCGCTCGGTATTCGGCGAATACCTCATATGTGGCGCCTGCTTTATATAGACCTAGTTTTTCGTTTCATTGAATCAAAAAAACATTGTTCAGAAAATACGAAGTTAGATTTCAGGGTTTAAAAAAAAAAATCGTTAGAATTCGAAACTTCCAACATTATCGATAAAACAGATTTGTTTGGACTAGCAACCCATTCTCATTTGTGGTTTCTTGGAAGTGTCTCTCTTGTAAAGAGCCCTCTCGTCATGGGCGGGCTCACAAACATTGAGGGTGAAGTGCTCAACAAACAACATTCCATCGATTTGGAAGTCAAGGCCTTTCATAAGGGGATGGGGCACTTGGAAAATTGAACTGAATGGAAATGACTTTGCAGACGATATTTTTTAAGAAAAAATTATCATTTGATGAGAAAATATATCGAATGAAGGGGGGGGGGGGGGGGGAGAAACACCGGTGTTGGAGAATTTCTTGGAAGTACAGTTGTAGATATCTTCTGCGAAGGCTGAAATGTTACAATTGTTCGAACTTGGAATGTTATTTACTGTAATTATGTCTGTTTGATTGATATTTGTTATTCCCATAGCTGTATATAAAAGAAAAGTAATTTATTTGGGTGAATGAATGTACCAGTTTACGATAATTTGAGGAACAAATATTAAAGGCTTATGTTTTTGAAAGTCCCTTCAATCAATGTTCCTCAAAGGCTTTTAAAATGTATGTACATCTTATTTTAAAGCGTCTGACTGTTTCAGGAATGAGTAATTTCTAGTTTAAGGGGCGGGGAGGAAGATGGACGTGGTATTTCGAAATTTTATGGATATAGTGACCTTTCTTTTGTTTTGAAGTACAAGTGTGCAAAATATCTTCAAGCTTAGAATAAAACTTATATTTTTATTAAAAAAAAGACAAACTCACAGGCACTCTTCTTTATATATTCAAGTATATGGAATATACATTTTCTTATCAGTTTATAATACAAAGCATAATTTAAAAAATACTTATTTTTGGTATAGAATTTTTTTTTAAATCAATGTTTATTACAAGTATCTAAACATGTTTCAAAATACTGTATTGTTCGTGTCGAATAGAATAGTTTAGATATATAGAATAGTTTTGATACATAGAATAGTTTAGATATATAGAATAGTTTAGATATATAGAATAGTTTAGATATATAGAATATTGTAGAAGAAGAATATTGCATAGATCTATTCTAACAGTCAAAATATGAGTTTGTCCATCTTTAAACTAATATCTTTGACTTGGATTTTATTTTATTGATAATGGAAAGATAGTTCGTCTTAAGGTAATTTAATCTTTATGATGCACTTAAAATGAATTGTATATGTTAGAGATATACGGCACTGCATTTATTTATGAGTAGTACATTTTCTTTATTTCTTTGTTACCGTGACAGTGCGAAAATCAGTGTATCTGCAAATTCACTAGTGACTCTGCAGATACACTAGGCCGATACGTGCAAGTACGGAATTTATTTTTATTTCGCACATGCACTAGATAATATGCAGATTCCCTAGTGAATCTGCAGATACACTGAGAGGCACTCGAGGAAATGAAAATATAATCGTTGCTCGAACAGCAGCAATATTTCTGTACGTCCATTGTATAGTAAGTTTTAAGAATTTAATAACATCACGAGAATTAAAAGATATACCACTACGTCAATCCCTATATCTATATTATATAATTAATTTAAAAAAAAGTGTCATGTGACTTTAGATTGTGAGATACCAAAATTGAATGTTTAAAGGACATAAGACATACCAAAGGCTGCTTTAAGGATGTACCAACAGTCTTCGAAGAATTATTATGTTGAGATATTCTCAAAACGAATGCCAAAACTGACTACTTCGGAACTACGATTCAGCGTTCCCGGGTCTTTCCTTTGGAACAGACCTCGAACCGTCACCAAAAGCCTACTGTCCAGCTACTTTAGTGCGACAATTATTCAACCAACCGTATTGAAATATCTCATCTAATACAATCACGGTTCTCACTTTTGCTTTGCGGGCCTGCTTTGTTCAAATGGCAAACCTGAATTTATAATAATATTTATGTAATAAACTTCAACTATCCTATCTTCCGATTTAAAACCGATACTAATCGTCCATTTCTCGTAATTTGCCAACCAAATTGGTATCCTTTCTATTCGGTGAGCAGTGGTTACGTTGAATAAAGTTTGGGATAGAGCGCTTTGTACTTGCATGATTCGGAATACGTAAATCTGCAGATTCCCTAGCGAAAGTGCGGAAAACTCTTATTTTGTAGTTGATTCCGCACTTTCACTGAACAAATCAGTGTATCTTAATGTTACTAGTGAATCTGCAGATACACGGCTTTCATATTTTCATGATTCGGAATACGTAAATCAGCAGATTCCCTACCGAAAGTGCGGAAAACTCTTATTTTGTAGTTGATTCCGCACTTTCACTGAACAAATCAGTGTATCTTAATGTTACTAATGAATCTGCAGATACTCAGCTGTTGCATTTTCATGATTCGAAATGCGTAAACCTGGATATTCCCGAGAGATAGTGCGGAAAACTCTTATTTAGTAGATGATTCTACACTTTCACTGAACAAATCAGTGTATCTGCGGAGTTACTAGTGAATTTGAAGACACACGGCTTTCGTATTTTCATGGTTCGGAATACGTAAATCCGCAAATTCACTAGCGAAGGTGCGGAAATTTCTTATTTTTTAGATGATTCTTCACTCTCACTGTACAAATGAATGTATTTGCGGAATTACTAGTGAATCTGAAGATATATACGGCTTTCGCACTTTAATGATTCGGAATACGCAAAACTGTAGATTCCCCTAGCTAAAGTGCGGAAAACTCTTATTTTGTGTATGATTCACTGAACAAATCAGTGTATCTGTAGATTACTAGTGAATCTGCGGAAACACGGCTTTCGCACTTTCATGGTAACATATTCATTAAATGAATAAAGCGTTAACCGAAGTTTATTGTTGTTTTAGGTTAGGTTTTATAAAGAGACAGTCAAGATTATGAACTAAAGTTTGAAAACCTTCTCCATCAAGAAATTTTTTTCTTTTTAATGGTAAATTGCAAATATCCGATCAATTGAAGGTAAGTCATATTTTTACATTTAATTGTATAAAAAGAAATGTTGTGAGATGCGGATATTTAAGGAGAAGCAGCTTATCTTAACATTTCTAATGTGATTTCCCATGAAAATGAGTTAAATACGATTTACGCTAAAGAACAATTTTCTGATTTTTTTAAGCGTGTGGCACACCCCTAAAGGTGATCCTAGGTGTAAAACCCCCCTTGCGCGTGCTCGGGGGTTAAAGTAATATAAAACTGATGATATTGTAGGGTCTGAAAATTGTTTAAACAGTTTCCGACAGATGTCGCCACTACACTCGTTCAAGACTGCCATTTTCTTTTGTCCTTGAGAAGGTCGATTCCGACGTGAAGATCGAAATTCGTCCACTTGACCGACAATAGCCGAAACGAACAATTTTCTCTTTGAAGAGCCCTTCACATATCGTCTGCTGTCGAACGGGGGGAGAGAGAGCAACACTAAGTACCTCCTTAATGCCTCTTTTTTTTTTCCCCAAAGCCAGACATTTTTCATCTTTTTTGTTTGAGTATCGAAACAAGAGAGGATTTCCTGTTTGAAAGTGGCTTTTGAATCGACATTTCCAGGAGAATCGTTTCTTGACGTCACATTCGGTTGGCCTTGACTGATGGCTGTGTACTTATTCAAATGTGAGAAGTGATTTGGAATATATAACACTTACAAATAAACGGAAGAAATGATTGCTTAAAAGAATAATTATTTTAATATAGAAAAATATAATTTGCAAGCTATAAAAACCTTTTATCCTCAGAAGAAAAAAAACGGGTAGATATACAAGTCGCATTGTACCGAAAAGTTGCAGAGTTATAAAGACGAAGCGTATACTGCAGCCAAGGCCAACACTCTCCTCCACGCGGTGCAAAGGTCAATCGAAGTAATGGGTTGATCGTTAGCTTGGTTGTCGCGGTCTATCTTCCTCTACATCATTGTATGTCATTTATCCTCATAAGCCTATTCCATGTTTAGTTATTTGTCGAAAGTGATACTGCAGCCACGTGGTGAAGAGATAAGATGTGTTAATAGGTTAACGTTATACCTGGTCAATGCGTATCACTTTCCTCTGCGCGACGGTATGACATTTATCCCCATAAGAATGTTCCCTGTTGAGTTAAGGGGCGAAATCGTATACTGCAGTTTATCGAAAATTCCCCTCCACATGGTACACAAATCAGAGGGCTAAATGGGTTAAAATGGCCTATTCAAAACGTTTTACCTTCCTCTACACGATGGTATGTCATTTATCCCTATAAGATATTCCACTATAAGAGGTGCACGAAAACGATACTTCAAGATGACCCCCCCCCCCTCCACGTGGAACAAAGGTGAGATGGGATAATGAGTTAAAAATCGATATGGTCGACGCGTTCCACTTTCCTCTACACGAAGGTATGTCATTTATCCCCATAGGCTTATTCCGCGTGGAGTTATGTGATCCGGAATCGTATACTACAGTTTGTCGAAACTCCCTTCCACGTGGTACAAAGGCCAAAGGGCGGAGTGGGTTAATAATCGACCAATTCAAAACGTCTACCTTCAGCTACACGATGATACGTCATTTATCCCCATATACTTATTCCACATGCGGTTATACACAATTGCGGGGTGTCGTTTTTTAGTGTACGATCCCTTGCGGAGTACCCCATACCGATTTTATATACGCATCCTCATAGTATAACTCACAGAGGCAATGAAAGTCTTACCCTAACAAGTGATGGAGCTCACGGGATGTGCAACTTAATTAAAAGGAACATGCAGTTCCGTTCCTTTCCCCCCACACCAATAAAGGTGGGTTGGTGATTTGTATTACAAACGGGGAAAGTGTTTCCCACGGTGATGTAAATGCTTAATTGCTGGAATTCTTTTGGGAGTTGGATCCCCTTGTTTTTAATCTCAGTGGGACTTAACGAGATAAACGTATTTTATTGCTATGGATTCATTAGTGGTATTTTCAAATAGTAGTTGATGAGGGGGTCGTCATATTGTTGGGGCAATGGCACGCAAATGTATAGCGTCAATATTGAGATCTCCCAAAACGAGAGTAATTATAATAAATGTAATATATTTTTCGAAAATTATTATAGGTTATTTAGTTTTGTAAATATTTTGAAAGACCTACTTTAATGTTCGAGAACTTCAAAAACCAATCTTTAACATAAATATAATATCTACAATAAGATTATAGAATCTATAATAAAAACATAGAATCTACAACAAGAACATAGAATCTACATTAAGAACATATAATCTACAACAAGAACGTAGAATATACAATAAAAACATAGAAACTACAACAAGAACATATAATCTACATTAAGAACATAGAATCTACAACAAGAACATATAATCTACAATAAGAACATAGCCTACAAGTATCTTCATATTATACACATCGTCAATGATAAACTCTTAAAGAATAATATACTCTTCAACAATGTGAAAGTATCTGTGAAATTGTAGTTTAATATTTGAAAACTTCAAAAAGCAATCTATAGTATAAATATAGAATCTACAATAAGAACATAGCCAGCAAATATCTTCATATTGTACACATCGTCAATGATAAACTCTTAAAAAGTAATATACTTACTCTTCAATAATATTATACAATTCGACAATAACATAAAATATCTGTGAAAATTCTACTTTAATTTTCGAGAACTTTGAAAACCAATCTTTAGCATAAGTATAGAATCTACAATAAGAACATAACCAACAAATATATTCATATTGTGCACATCGTCAATGATAAACTCTTAAAGCCTAATATAATCTTCCATAATATTATACTATTCGACAATAATGTAAAATATAGGTGAAAAATCTACTTTAATATTCGAAAACTTCAAAAAGCAATCTTAAGTATAAATATGGAATCTACAATAAGAACATATCCAACAAATATCTTCAATAATGATAAATTCTTAAAGAGTACTATACTTTTCAAGAATATTATACTCTTCGACAACAATGTAAAACCTCTCACAAAAAAAAACCTCTCCAATAAACACAGACTCTGTCAAACTTAAACAAAAACATAGACATTATAATGAAAACATAGACTTTTAAACAAGAAAAACGACTCTTTAACAAGTATATAACATTTTCAATAAAAATATAGCCAACTAATAATATAAAAATTTCGAAGATAATATGTTTTTCGACTAAAATGCATTCTTAAATATTAATATACACTTTAATTTACTGTAGAACAATAATATATTTATAAACAATGGCATACACCCAAACAATAATATTTTCCTGAACGTTAATATACTTCTAAACAACAGTATACTCCTAAGCAATAATATAGTATTTCTAAACTATAAAATACTCATTAAACTATGACTATACTCAACACGAATATAGATTCTTTACACTATGGACTGTTTGACAAATATGCATATATTGTTCAATAAGGATATAAACAATCAATAATATATATATATATACTACGCACATATGGACTTTTTAACACACATATACAAAGATTGTTCTACAAAGACATAGAATATTGAACAAAAATATAGAATATCCCAGAAATATCAAACCAGAATACAGTATATCTAACAAGAATATAGAATATCCAACAAGAATATAGAATATTCAACAAGAATATAGAATATTCAACAAGAATATAGAATATTCAACAAGAATATATATTCTTCAACAATAATACCAAATTTTTTACAACAATATATATGTTATTGTAATTTCTCGTAGGAACCAAATTTACATTTGTGTAAGCAATCTGAAGAAGGGAAGACATTTTATACTTATCTATTACATTTGTTCGTTTCTATGAATTTCTGCTGATCCATTTATTATGTGCTTATTGTACGCCCCATGGAACTAGAAAATAATTTAAATTTCTTATTATTCTACCCAATACAATAGCTTGGTTTTGCGTAAAGCTTACGTCTCTTAGTGGGTTAATAACATCTTCAACATCAATTCTAATTTAAATCCTACAACTCATAAAATGACAGAATAACTTCCACAACCCTCATGACTTTCGGAACAAAGACAAAACATAGAAAAAACAACAAAACCCAGAACGAAAATGACTTCATCGCATGTTCGCAATTTTTTCTAGAAAAAAAAACCCCAAATCATCGACTAGACGACTCCATTCCAAGCTGCCATATAGTACAATGGCCCATCTTCCACCTGTCCCCGTTCCCATGACAACCGATTCTTTTATAACGTTCTATAATTAGTAGATTCCCGCGCTTTTCTTGACCGGTTTCGGAATTGGAAATGGAACAATTGTGGAACGGACAAGATTATGTTTCTGAGGAAGGCAACATGTGCCTAATTATAAGGCTACTGCGTCATTTAAACGGTCATTCTTGAGGAAATATCGCTTAAAAACAGTAAATTATATGGTTTTAAATGTTTTTATTTTGGGAGATCGTGAGAAGATAGGGTAATTTAGACATCAGGAAAGGCTTGGTTCTTTTGCTTTCAATCGACTTATTTGTTAATATAGCATAACAGAAGAATAATTAAATGTATGAAAATTCCAAGTTCTGGTATTATAGTATTTTAAAGTCCATTCAGAGTACATTTATTTATGCTTACTATATTAACGACAACCTAATTGATATTTTTTGTGTATGTTTACGAAAGAAATATTTGTATTTAACAAAAAATACGATGTATTTAAGTTTTCTTTTTTATGATTGGTTGCTCCAACAACCAATCAAAATCTGCTCAATCGTTTAAAGCATGGTGGACTAGACAATGGATTAGCAATTGAATTGATGTAACGTCATAGCCACGGAATGTGTTATTGATGACGATTCGCAGTTAAATGACAACAACTCCTGAAATACTGTCATCGCACTCTCCTAACTTTCACACTACCATCAACATGAAGACATTTGATATACGACAGATATAACGTATACCTCATCAAATTTCACCAAGCAGTTCTAAAGTCACTCTGCCAGATTTGGGAGGATGAGACACGTAAAGTATAGGGTAATGAGCGTAATATTTCAATTTAATATTAGTTATTGGAATTTAATCGTTTCTGAATATTTTCTGAACCAACAATAAAGAGGTTAGAATATAAATGAGAGGATATATTTTAATGACGTTAGCATATGAGTAACTTTTATCTTTAATATGGGGTATAACTCGGTGACATTCTTGCGATTCATCGGAGTTAACGCCGTTGCCGCCAGACATTTGAGATCTGTGCTAGAGAGAGACTAGGAGAGTTAGTCAAGAAAATCCAACGAGGGACGGGGAATGATTAGCGGACGTGGAATGACATAAGAGACATTTTCTCAAAGTGTGAGTAATTTTGGGAAGTAGTGCCATGAGACCATGCCACTTGGCATATGCATGCTGAGTCCCTATTTAGAGTGGAAACTGGGTAGCAGCGGAAGCATAGAAGGCCGCAAAGGGCATGATATTTGCGTCTTTCATGAGTACTTCATAATGCAATGAGCTGCGGAAGTCATTGTCTCTATTCAGAGCATTCTTACAGAATGTTGTATTGAGTTTAGATATATTTGTGTCAAATTTATGGACTCTGAGGTCTTGATGGATAAGGTTGACCATTAGATATGGGTGGGCATCAACAAATTCCCTAAGGATTTTGTTCTGGCATTTTTGGAGTGTGTGTTTATCAGTTTTTGTGAGGCAAGCTAATATAGGTGATGCATATGTGAGTGTGGGGCGGATGATAGAAATGTATAGAAGTATTTTATTGCTGAACGATAGTTTTGAGTTTCTCCCTAGAAGGGGTCGAAGTCGGGCCATGGCTAGTTTAGCCTTATTAGTTACATGTTTAATGTGGTCAGTCCAAGTTAGGCTGTTCATTATGAGCCCCAGGTAGTTGGCTATAGACATTATAGGAACAGCTTCTCCGAATATGTCTATTATTGTTTAGGTGGGATTATTTTTCTTGCCTGTACGTATTATACAAGTCTATATGAATTTATATATCAAATCTATATAAATTTTTTTTAATCTTTTTTATATATATTTTAGGAAATATTAAACAGTTCTCTCACAAGCAATTGATTTGTTGCACCCATATTCCAATGCAGCGTCTATTCTGAGGTCTAATCTAAATGTAATCTTACAAGTTGTACAATTTCTAATCTCCCCAAGCTTTTATTTGTTTATAATACTAATTTTCTGCAGGCATAAATTTTCCCAACTCGGGGTTTTTAGAAGTTGAAATTCCCAACTTGATTTCCAGATTATTGGGGGAGGTTGGACTCCCCTCCCCAAACCCCCCGGTGCGACGGGACTGCATCGCAGTGTCCCCCGCGTAGAAGGTGGTTAGGCAGTTTTTATCTTGTCCAAAAGTCGGAAAGTCAAAGGTATAGAAGAGATATAAGATGGGACCAAGAATAGATCCCTGAGGTACACTGGCTTCAATTATTCTGGAGGTAGATATTTCTGTGCCAAATTTAACAGTAAAGTTCCTATTCTTGAGATATGAATATATTGTTATAATAAGCCTTGGTGGAAGCTTGCAGTCTATGAGCTTTTTAATTAATCTCAAGTAATTAATCTACCAAGACAATCTTTTTAATTTATCTACCAAGACACAAAATGATCTTACATGAATAAAACAAAAACCTAGTCAACTGTTTAGCTACAGAATTGTGTTCTAATAACTTCCATTATTTTCAACTGTTTATGTGGACCTCAAATTGGACATTAGCTCATTTTTTTTATAAATGTACAACATCTTACAAAAATAAAACAATGCCTTAAACGGTTTTGGAACACACGGTAAACGTCAAAGATTACACCAAGTTAGTGATTCTAAACAAGAAACCTGCTAAACAAAAACTTTTAAGGACATTAAACACTTGAAATGGTTCTTCCTTATTTCCAACTATAGTCATTTCACAAAGCCTTTGAAAGTTAAGGTCGTATTTCTATAATTGTGCCTTTAGAAGCCAACGACAAGAGTTCCCGATTTCCGCGTTTTTCTGAAAGGAAAGTATTTGTTTAATATTTACATGTGCGCAACCATATACGTTTTTTAAAAAATCGAAAAACCTTCATAATCAGGTTTGTTAAATGCATTTTATAATCCCTAATTACACTATAATTCATCTGTGGCCCTTTATTCCTAAAAGCAGCAAAGTCGCATTTGCGTTCCTTTTTTAAAAAAAATCTTTTCAGAAATATGAACTTGACCGCTCAAGGAAGTTCAAGGAATGGATGCAAAGAATGGATCAACATTCGAGCGGGTTTTCGGTCATGTGGTGTAAATCCCAAAATACCCGAAAATGGGATTGTACCATTATCCATTACTAAGCAGCTGGATCTATCATGTGTCCAATTATTGTGTGTCCTAGTTTAATAGGTTGTCCAATAATGAGTTGAATATTGCTCCATTTAACGTTATAGATATGCTGAGTTTCAAATTTTAAACCCTTTTTATCTCGAATCTCTGTTTTTGGACTTGCATCATTTAGGAGCCGATTTGCCCATAGATTGGCAATATGGAATCTATTTCCTTGCTAAGAAAAATAAACTTTAGTTTTGTTGAATTGTTTTGTTTGTGTATATAATTTGAAAAGCCTAACATTAACATCAAAGAGAAATAAAGCATATCACATTTCTTTAGTGAATTTTTTTTGTATGGAACCTATTTAGTTCATACAAGCGCATACCAATCACCACAAAACGTTGGCCTCTTTTTTTCGACGTATATTTTAAACTTCTGATCCAATTTTATTAAAAAAAATTATTAAAATTATTTTTTTAAAAATATAAATGTGATCTTTAAACACATGGTATAGTTTCTATTTCAAAAGATAAAATATATTCTTTATCGTTGACCAATCAAAATCGTGTTCGGTCAATTTTTGAAAATATTGTTTTAATGTAATTTCTATTTTTACTTAAAACAAAACTTTACTTAAAGAAACATCATTTTCAATGGTCTTTGCTTATATTGTATCATCAAAACCGATCGGAAAATACTTATTCCATTTATGTAAGGTTTGAAATATACATGACTTAGAATTGGAAGTAATATTTAACTTGCTCTAATGTTTATTTAGTACATTTTTATATCGTGCGGAGAGTTATTTTAATGTTTATTTAGTAAATTTTAATAGTTTATTAAGTATATTTTAGTTTATTTAGTATATTTTAGTTTATTTAGTACATTTTAGTTTATTTAGTATATATTAGTTTATTTAGTATATTTTAGTTTATTTCGTGCATTTTAATAGTTTATTTAGTAAATTTTAATAGTTTATTTAGTATATTTTAGTTTATTTCGTACATTTTAATAGTTTATTTGGTACATTTTAGTTTATTTAGTAAATTTTAATAGTTTATTTAGTATATTTTAGTTTATTTAGTATATTTTAGTTATTTTAGTATATTTTAGTTTATTTAGTACATTTTAATAGTTTATTTAGTACATTTTAGTTTATTTAGTACATTTTAGTTTATTTAGTACATTTAAGTTTATTTAGTATATTTTAGTTTATTTAGTACATTTTAGTTTATTTAGTATAGTTTAGCTTATTTAGTATATTTTTGTTTATTTAGTACATTTTAATAGTTTATTTACTATATTTTAGTTTATTTAGTACATTTTAATAGTTTATTTAGTAAATTTTAATAGTTTATTTAGTAAATTTTAATTTTTTATTTAGTATATTTTAATTTATTTAGTATATTTTAGTTTATTTAGTATAGTTTAGTTTATTTAGTATAGTTTAGCTTATTTAGTATATTTTTGTTTATTTAGTACATTTTAATAGTTTATTTAGTATATTTTAATAGTTTATTTAGTTGATTTTAATAGTTTATTTAGTACATTATAATAGTTTATTTAGTACATTTTAATAGTTTATTTAGTACATTTTAATAGTTTATTTAGTAAATTTTAATAGTTTATTTAGTATATTTTAATTTATTTAGTATATTTTAGTTTATTTAGTATAGTTTAGCTTATTTAGTATATTTTTGTTTATTTAGTACATTTTAATAGTTTATTTAGTAGATTTTAATAGTTTATTTAGTAGATTTTAATAGTTTATTTAGTTGATTTTAATAGTTTATTTAGTACATTTTAATAGTTTATTTAGTACATTTTAATAGTTTATTTAGTACATTTTAATAGTTTATTTAGCACATTTTAATAGTTTATTTAGTATATTTTAGTTTATTTAGAACATTTTAATAGTTTATTTAGTATATTTTAGTTTATTTAGTATATTTTAGTTTGTTTAGTATATTGAAAAACTACTTAACATAATAAACAAGTAAAATTTGAAAAGCTACTTAACATATATGAAAAATTGAAAAATACTTAAAATATAGGAGCATTTAAAAATTATTTAAAATATATTAACATTTGAAAACTATTTAAAATATATTAACATTTGAAAATTATTTAAAATATATTAAAATTTGAAAACTATTTAAAATATATTAAAATTTTTGAAAACTATTTAAAATAGATTAAAATTTGAAAACTATTTAAAATAAATTAAAATTTGAAAACTATTTAAAATATATTAAAATTTGAAAACTATTTAAAATATATTAAAATTTGAAAACAACTTCACATTTAGAAATTTTTAAAAAATTACTTAAGTTGATTTTTAAACTTTCCTATTTATTACTATATAGGAACATTTTATATTGAATTTTTTTTTCAGAAATAAAATTATGATAATTCCCTCATTAACTTCGCATATATATTGGCAATCAACAGCGTACATTGTAATTGTTGTGGAATATTATAAAATATATTAATTAACTAATATAAAATTAATATTTGAATAATATAATAAAATCTAAAAAAAAATTATAATTGCATATTAAATAAATGCCAAACTGGTCCACACTACAATAAAGGCAATATATATCTACGATGTTATTTCTGGAGGTCGTATTCCGAGTCATAGACCTCAAGTAAACTTAAGACGCAAAATCCTTTAGTTTCATATGTATGTATATGTATTTATATGAATTATTTAGCATTGAGGATTTCATCTTATAAGCCTCAATAATTTAAACGGATAAGGCACTGGACTGCGGTGCTGATGATCTGGGTTCGATTCCCGATAAGACTTAGTGGTTGTAATCGTGAATGTATTTAAGAATTATGTATGGCGATAGATTTAAAAGTATTTATGTTGTATTATATATTAATGACAAGTTCTTAAATTAGGTGCATCAGCCTATTAGGGCAAGCATTTACTTATTGTACTCATTTTTGAGTAGGTCTTTTTAAAAATTCAAACTTAAGAATTCGGCGCCATGATAAACATTGAATGTATTCAAAAATGAGTGTACATTTTACTTATTTTTAAGTACCTTTTATCAACCAACCCATGTCAATATCAGTTACTTTTCAAATGAACCCAAACTTATAAAAAATAATAATCAAGCAAACGATAATTAACCTTCAAAATTAATTTCTTTCCCAAAACCTAATGAGAAATACTCGTGACGTAATCATTAGAATAATTATAAACATTCCTCGCTTATTACAATGGCAGTTCATTTGACCATTGTTCCACTAATTCGATTCTCTGATTTATGCATCACGATTTTATCCCTGTTCGAATCCCACAAATGTCACCTTCCAGCATGAATTGGAATAACTATGACCTTCGAGCAATTATGTTCATTTGTATAGTTAATTTAACAATAACTATTTTTTTAAATAGTCAATGAGTAAGCATGCATGACATTTTTGATCGACAACTATAGTCCCTTGATGACCTTGGAGAACCATTTATATATACGGGCTCCCAGTGGCTCAGTGGATAAAGGTATTCAGATAGTAATCAGTGGATTGCTATTTCGCACTCGTGCGATGGTTTTTGGTTTGGTTTCGTTAATTAACGTCACACTAGAGCTGCACAGTGGGCTATTGGAGACGGTTCGATGTCTATCTCGAAGAAAAGAGACCCAGGAACACATACACATTCACACACACATTCATGCATGCACCTCGTTATTTTAGAACCATGGTCAGATGACGAGGAAACATCTGAACTGGAACCCAACGCCTTCAATAGACGTCGGGACTTTGGACCCCGATCAGATTTATCGTGCACCAGTCCCATACACACGCCGTTAATTTTTGCGGATGTTCTGGACGACTTTTCTAGTATTTTGTAGCGAAGCTGGCAACCCTCCGATCACAAGATCACTACTTTTTACTTTTTTTTGTCAAGTCCATCGCCTGGCATCGAACCACGAATCTTCGTATTCGCAGCTGACGCCTTTAACCGCTCGTCCACGGAGGCCTCCTCGTGCGATGGACTTGACAAAGAAAAGTAAAAAAAAAATTGCGATCTCACGATCGAAGGGTTGCCAGCTTCGGTACAAAAATACTAGAAAGTCGTCCATACAATTTAACAAATTATACTGGCGTGTATACGGAACTGGTCTTCGATCATGGATCTTTCATAGTAGATAAATCATAAGGTTATAATCTCGCTAACATCAAAGTGAGGCTAACATGTATGGCCTCAGACACACACGTGGTTTACGATGTCATCCATTCATAATTTTTTTCTAGTTCATTCATAAAAATATCCTGTACTTCATGAAGTAACACATTTACTATTATTTCCGAATCACAAGTCAATCGCGAACGTTTTTTAATTCAGAAGTTTTGAAAGGGAGTCACGTGTCTGGTGCCATCAGGTCTGAGATGTTTTCATCACGCTGATGACGTCATATTCGCTCTACTACAGTCCATTCATGCTCGAAGGAACTGGTGCACGATATATCTGATCGGGGTCCAAAGTCCTGACGCTATTGAGGTTGCGTTGGATGCCAGCTCAGGTTTTGTCCTTGTTATCAGACCATGGTTCAAAAATACGAGGCATCGTTCCCGGGTCTTTCCTTCGAGATAGGTCCCAGACCGTCGCCAATAACCCTTTGTTCAGCTCTAGTGCGACGTTAATTAATCACACCAAACCGTTTAAATATACATACCTTAAAAAAAAGGGTGTTTGCTTGACTGTATCGCAGTCACCTGTATTGACATAAAAAACTTTTTTTTTGCCCAACTACTTTGCTTATATTTTAAATATGTCGTTTAGCTTTAGCATAGTAGCAATAAACTAAGTAGTTAAAGCATCCAGTTGTAAAACTATTTAGATTTATACAGATTTTTTTTTACAGGAAGTTAAAAAAATCCTGTGTAGAGTTTATTTTTCGCTGCAAAAAATTGAATAACGCACAGTAGCCATAAGTAAACACAATGATGTATACATTGTAAAAAAAATTACTAAAAAATGAGTACCTGAAGATAAGCGTTTGTCTTTGAGTACAATTGCATTGTAAATGAGCGATGACGTACTCAAGTTTAAGAGTTCGTATTTTCTCAAAAATGAGCAGTGTGATTTAATATTATAATCTCAGCTTCTGTTCAAGCTATCTTAACAAAGCGACTTGCCAAACTTAAAATGGATGTTCGGATGCCAATGCAACGATGCAGCCGATTTCGAACTTTTTGGCTGCAGTTTTGATTGAATGAAGTTTTCCCCCTCCTGATTTGTGCATTACGGCAACATGCTTGCTATTTATCAGAGATTTTGTTTACTTACTTATAAATTTTATTTTCAATTCTAATCTTCATTTAAGAAAATTAGTAAAATATCTGATTTTAGTTTTAAAATACGCTAGTAAATTTAGGTGCACTGTAGTCCACGAGCCTCCACTGTAATCTTCCTTCTAAATAAATTTTCTGCAATTGGACTTGTTTTCTGTTTACCGTGTGGTACGGGCCCCTAGGCCTATGTAGCCTATGTCTAACTCCGACCATGACTCCAATATTTTACAATCCATCCTCAATTAAAAACCAACTTCAAATTCCGAATCAAAAACGAAAACGCAACCACTTTCCACTATCCTTCCACCACGTGACCCTGCAGTCTGCTAAAAACAAACGAAAAAAAAATTACCAAACGATACAACAAAATACCTGGCATCCTTCCAATGAAAGAACACGGGACGAAACATTCACCTCTTTGGGCAACCAGTGCCCTTCAGAATCGCATACCTCCGTTATTTCACCCATTCAACCCCCCATGCCCCTTATTCTGTGGGTGCATGGAGGACATTTGGGGTCTTCCCTTGATAGGGGACTTCATTTTTGATCGTTTTAGGGCCTTTTTGTGGGGGTAGGAGAGAAAATGGCGAACAGGTGTTAGGCCTTGCGTTGTGGGTGTGGTGCCGGCGCCATTTGGGTTCGCAGGTATGGTGAAGGGGGGGAAGTGTCTTTGCACTTGGGGGGGTTGAAGTAATCAAGCTGTAGGGAGGTATTTTTTATTGAATTCCTTGAATATTTTTACTTCGCTGTTTATTCGAGAGGGCTGTTTAATTCATCGACTTAAAAGCTGTTTTTATAACGTTGCGTTAAAGTGACACAGCAACACAGATGTTTTTGTTGCTGTGGATTTGAGACATGGCAGTTTTTGTATTGTATGTTAATGAGTTTGATGGAATTAGTTAGGTAATTTTGAACAATCAATTAATGCATGAATGGATAATGGGTCTTTAACCCTTTTTTAAAAGCGATTATTTTCAAAAGAAAGAAAAAAAATATATTAAGGAAAACTTTAAAATTACTTGATTTTTTTTAAAAATTTTAAATAATTAATCTGATATTTGATTTTGCAAATTTTTTCTCTAACTTTGCATTTTTGGCACAAGTATATTTAAAAATGGGACTGAAGAAAATTAAAGAAACAAGTGGAAAAAAGGGTAAACTGACAAAAATCCTTTTCCAAGATAAACAGCTTTTTCACTGACAACAATCTTGAATAAAAGGTTCGCTTTCCACTATTTGTGGCCAAGGAAAATATTGGCATGATACTTTTTCCTATTCAGCGATCGTGAGATTGATTAGCGGTGGTAGGTTAAGAAAATTGGCGCGGTTTCGCACATTTGGCGTTTAGGTTCGCTTAATGAAATAGAACAATTATAAGTGAAACATACACTTTTTACAGCACTGTATCTGCCTAAATAAATCAAGCAGATCAATACAATTTTGAGAGAAGACACATATGTACTTAAAGCTTTTCTCAACATCAAAATTAAATTTTTTTTTTAATAATTTACCCCTTCTTTCACTTGCCCTTTCAATTAAAGGTAACCCTAAAAAGCTGAAATTATAATGATTTCATTAAAAGTTTTTCTTTCAGAAAGACATTTTAAAACCATAAAATATACCATTTGAGAAACAAAGGGCCGTTTAAAAACTAAAATACACACATATTCTTCTATAAAATATATATAGAACTTTCTACTGGTTAATTGCTAATATAAACATATAAAAGAATTAAAATGCGGGAGTTTCAAGTGACGTATCAACATGGTAACTTACTAATAGTTTTGATTTCTTCCCTACAGCTGACAACTCTGCTTTTGTTTGTTTAGTCGCTACGCTCGTAATTATGGGAAAGTTTGTTTATAATATTAGTTTTTACCAAATAAGTAATATTTTTATTCTATATATGAATAAATTTAAATACAGAAAGACATATTTTATTTGTGTATAAGTTGCTTATAATTAGAATTACGTCGAAATACGGAAAAATGCTTTTAGTTCAACACAAATGATGCTTCAAAAGCGATGAGTGCAATCTATCCCAGTGTATTAAGTAAATATTTCTATATTGAGGTGTTATTTAAGGAACTAAAGCTCCATGATAACACTATGAAACTTCTTCGGCGTCGCGGATTTTTCTCCATGTTCCGTTGGAACAGCGGTCTTCTTCTTCTCGGCGTAAAATTCCCTCATAGGGGTTCCAAAGAATGACATTTTGCTTCTTTTGTAGTAAAATTTTAATTAAAAAAATATTGCATTTGTATAACGCTTGCTTTTTTCTGGTTTTCGTCTTGAAAACCAAAAAGAAAATGTTTAGAATGGAACAAAAGTTTCACGACCCACTTTAGACCCTTTCACGGACCACTAGTAGTCCGCGGACTATGAATTGGGAACCACTGCTGTTGTTCTAAACGAACGATAAAGTCTATATTAATATAATTACACTAATCTTGAAACAATAATAAATATCCGATCCTAATAAGTCTTTATGAAGTCATTGTTTCGGGATTTATAACATCACATATTATTTTGTCAATATCTTAATTATAATATGGGATATAACTATCAAAAGTTTTTCTTATGTGTTTTTCTCAATTGCCATAATCACAAAAATTTCCCCGCGCTTATTTCGCTTGTGTTAAACTCATATTAATCAAATTTAGCAAAAAGAAACCTGAAGATTATAAAAAACTCTTCCAATTTACTTTTTGTCGATATATTCAAGAGAATCTTATGTATACTTTTTTTTCGATACTTTTTTTTTACTTATCTTCTTTTTAGCAAATTTTTTGTATTTTTGATAATACTCAATTTTTTCTTTGTAAACCTGCGTGTATGTATGTATGTGTTTGTATATGTATGTATGTATGACGAAAAGGTGTGTTGTGTTATTTAACCCATGTGCTGAATGAGTATATTAACTTGCATAATTATAATTTTTTTATTTAAACATTCAAAATTCCGCTTGTAATTGGTAAATAAATATATACATACAATGTTAAAAATAGTTACTTGAAAATAAGTAAAATGTACTCATTTTTGATTGCATTCAATGTTTATCAGGCCCCCGAATACATAAATTTCAATTTTGGAAAAGATAGGGACTCAAAAATAGAGTGCAAGGAATAGACTCTTACCTACATAATCTGCCTTCAAAAATCACTTTAAATAAATATCGACTATTACAAGCAAAGCATACAGAGAATCGAACCCAGATCCCCATCACCGCAGTCCAAAGCCTAATCCGTTAAACTACCGGGGCGACATTAAGAAGTTATAAACAGAAGAAATGTTAGAGGTGTGCAAAAAGAATGAGAAGTAATAAAATTCAGTTGTAATAACTCAGTTTATATTTAAACAATCGACATCAAATAATGTGGAAAACTATTATTTTAAATTTGTCGGGTTTCCTTAAGATCGCTTGAACAGAAGCTAAGTTTAGCCATATTCAATCAAATTGCTAGTTTTTGAGAAAATAGGAGAACTTGCATTTCAAAATCTTATACACCCATTTACGATGCAATTATGCTCAAAGCAAACCGAGTAGGTTTAGATATTCATTTTTAAGTAATTTGTTTTTTATATTGTATCCTCGGTAAGATGTTTTTTTTCAAAATCATAGAAAATGACCGAGTAAACTTTTTATATATTCTTGAATTGCAATGAATCTTGCATTGAAATCAACTTCATTAAAATCAATAATTAAAACGTTTTGCTCGTTTTAAGTTAAAATGCCATTTTAATAAGAATAATCCTGCCAACCCATAATACCGTATATTGATATTTATGCAGTAAATAGCATTTGTTTGTTTTTTACAATAGAAGCATTTACTTTTTCTTTGGAGAGTTGAGCTAAATGAAGCCTATCTGCATGTTTTTAAGAAAAGATCAACAGGAACTCTTTAAATTGATATATAAAGGCAAAAAAAATATTTAAAATATATATCAAGATATAACTACATCCGCGTAGTTCTATTTATATATATATTTTTTATAGCCTGATGTCAGAAACTTCTCTATTAAATCGTTCAAACTCCTACTATACAAAATATATTTAAATCATGTGATTTAAAAAAATATAATTTTTCCCTACAAATAGAAAATATTTCAAAACAACAATTTTAATCACTGAGATAAAATAATGTAACTATAAGCACTGGAGTCAACGACTTCTTTTTGAAAGAAGGCATAAAAAGTATTCCTTTATCGCATATAGTTTTCCGTAGATTTAAAAACTCGTTTCTGGCAATTAAAAATACATTAAATGTTACACATTTAATGTCTTAACATACTTACTTTCTTAATTACAAGAAAAAGAAGACGAAATATACAGGAAAAAACAGTTTTAAATATGTCTGTGACGTCACGTAAGACACCCTCATAGCTAAAGGTGAATGTTTTCACATCCTTTCTTCCAAATTGTATGCATCCGCGCTTGTACTTAAAAATGTACTTAAAAATGAGTGCCATGGGTGAAAAGGAAAAAAAAGAAAAACCTTCCTAGGATGCCTTCGTAAATAACTTGCAATAAATATCGACAATTATAACCAAGGCTTATCGGGATACGAACGCACATCTGCAGGCACTGCTGTCCAGAGTCTTATTCACGTCGTCCTGGTAGCTTAACGAATAAGTTATAAACAGAAGTAATGTTAAAAAGGTGTACCAAAAGAATAGGCAGTAAGATAATTGAATTATAATTACTCAGTTTTCATTTAAGCAATCGACATCAGATCATGTGAAAAACCATCTTTTGAATAACTATTTTAAGTGTGTCAAGTCGCTTTGTTAAGATGGCTTGAACATAAGCTGATATTAGAAATATTAAATTTTACTGCTCAGTTTTGTGAAAGTACCGATTACTTAAATTGAGTACGCCATCACTCATTTACGATGCCATTGTACTCAAAGAAAACCGAGTAAGTTCATAAATTTATTTTTAAGCACCTTTTTTTTTACAGTGTACTTTTTTACATACAAGAAAGTGAAGACCAAACACACCAAAAAAATAAGTTTTAAATATTTCTGTGACTTCCGCATAGCCAAAGGTGAATGTTTTCTAAACCTTTCTTCCGAATTGTACGCATCCGCGCCGCACGGTAAAGTGCATTGTCGCTCAAAAAAGTAGTCCCCGGCTCCAGTGGTTATAGTTATATTATATTCTAGCCCAGGCATTTTAACATGAATTTAATTTTAACTAGATAAACATTATTTTATAATTGAAAATACCAAAAAATATGCGACAAAAGCTTAGGATGCAAATCCCTCAAGTAAATTGGATTAGCTTTATTATTAGAAAGTAGTCCATTTACCTAAGTGATCATTTAAACGAAATAATAATAATAAGGCCTCGGGAAACTAGTAATTGTAGCGGCGAATCAAAGGCCCGGTTTGAAGTTAAGCGAAATGGACCATTTGACCTTGGTGGGCTCGACCAATCAGCAAGAATATATTACCCGACATAAAAGAAATTACCCGACAGGAGTAATTTATTTTCACACCTTGGATGGTGGCAACGAGAAGAAAGATTGCAAATGTGGTTTTGCTTTTTTTTTAAATGGCTACCTTATGATTTGGATTGTGATTGGTTGGAATGGACTTGAAATGATATGGGCATGCAATGGAAAAATGTTTTTTTTTTAATTTATAATTGATTTGGTGGATTTGCACTGTTAAAAATAGGTGCTAGAAAATAAGTAAAATTTAATTGTTTTTGAGTACATTCGATGTTTATAATGGCTCCGAATACATGGGTTTCAATTTTGAAAAAGACATGTACTCAAAAATGAATACAATGAGTAGATGCTTACCTACATAGGCTGTGTAGAAAAGTCGCTTTCATTAAATATCGACAATTACCTACTAGTTTTATCGGAAATTGAAAGAGGGTGTTAATTAAAATATTGTCCTCGCCATATGACCGGATATTTTTTTTCAAATTGCTCCCAAATGAAACATTCCCTATCAATAAAAAAAAAATCTGCAAATCTGAAGTAGAACCCGAAATTCCGCTCAATACATAACAGACGAATTGATAACCTCTCGACTTGGCGCGCGATTTGGCGGTTTTAATTTAAAATTTGTGGTGGTTTTATTTTGGAGTTTTGGTTGGCGCGCTGTGTTCAGTCGATTTAAAACGATTTTTGGCAAAACATGTGGATTTACATGGTTTTGAAAATGGGCGGTCCTTAATCAGTTGTACAAGAATCTTTTTTAATAAATCTATTCATTAATAAAAAATAAATAATAACTCTTAAATTACCGTAACTTCTTACTTCATTGTTATTCATGATCGCAGTCTTAAAAGTCAACGACGTGGGAGAAACTCAAGCAAAACGCGGAGACATATGCGAAATTACAAATGGCTTTTACACTGTCGCGTACAGCGACTGATGATATGGGATATTTATTAGGTCTTGTGAGCCATTCTTCTCTCCTACTCCTTTACGTGACCAAAGGCTTTACTTTTATCTACTACTCTTTTGCTTGTTGTTACTAGACCTTGGCGACATGCTGGCGACAATCTGGCGTTTACTTTTCGTTACCATATAAGCGATGATATAAGAGTGTTGGGTATGTTTGGAGATGGGAATAATCGAATGATTTGAATAATCGAATGATGAGTGAATTTTGAAACGAATAATCGAGTGATTTGAATAATCGAATGATGAGTGAATTTTGAAACGAATAATCGAGTGATTTCATAATCGAATGGTGAGTGAATTTTAAAACGAATAATCGAGTGATTTCATAATCGAATGATGGGTGAATTTTGAAACGAATAATTGAGTGATTTCATAATCGAATAACATTCCAGAAGTTCTCGATTATCCAGAATCTCTCGTAACCGTCGAACCTCAACTTCATTCGATTAGTTCATAATCGAGATAAAATTTCACATAAACTCAAATTAATCGAGATAATAGTTGCAGTGGATACATCCCTGTTTCTACTTCAGAAAAAAAAATATGTTTGCCACAATAGCTAACCACTGAATGGGTTCTGCCGTATTTTAATTCACTATCATTTCGTATTGGCCAATCGGAAAACACTGATTAACCGTATTAGTAGTAAAACCCCCCATGCCAATCATCAAGACATTCGAATCATTCCGCCCGGACGGAAAAATCACTCAAGACATTCGAATCATTCCGCCTCGGGGCGAGAAAATCATTCGAATCATTTGGTCTCGGGCGAGAAAATCATTCATTTCATTCCGCCAATTTCTAAAAAAAAATCAGTTACGAGTTCTTTTTTTTGAATAATCGATTATTTTCAAGTAATCGAATTCATCGAGTGATTTCAATAATCGAGTGATTCACTAATCGTCACTCATAATCGCCCATCTCTAGCTATGTTGTCTGTGCACAGTTTTATAGAATTACCAAAAAGTGATTTTTTGAAATGGGTGTTTGTGTGTGAACAGCAGTGACGTCACACAAAATGTATTTTGGGGGGTTGAAATTAGATATTTTCCAACTTTACGATTCCAAACTCCCAACTTAACATTTTTTCAAAATTCCTAACTTAACAGTGCTGAAAATTCCCGGTTTCAACTTATCGACATCTATTGGTTAATATTAAACAGTCTTTCACAAGCATTGTCTAATTTAAATGTAATCTTACTAGTAGGGCGATTTTTAATCTTCCCTAGCTTTCATTTGCTAATAATATTAATTTTCTCCAGGCATAAATTTTCCCAACTTTAGAATTTTCAAAACTTGAAATTCCCAACATTTAGGGTTACCAGATTATTGGGGGGAGTAGGATGGTTAGGTCCCTCCCCCCCCTTCCGGTGCGACGGGCCTAATGAACAGTATAACATTGTCACAAGGGAGTGTTGCACACTTTAGTATCTAAATTATGATCACTGCTATAGAAAACATCACCAGAGTCCTCATCGGTTTCATTTATAGGTTATTCTGTAAACTTCTTTCAGAAATGTTTCTGATCATTTCATCTCCTCTTTGTACCGATTTAAATTTTAGTGAACTGCAAAAAGTAATTACAAAATAAAGTTTCTACCATTAAAAAGTGACCTTGCAGGCGGCTGCACCGGGTTTGACTCATTTTGAAATAAAGGAAGTTAAAGGAAATTTTGCAATTACTTCCGCTGTCATATCTAAAAAAATCCATTGCGAGGCAGAAATTGTCCCAAAACATCAAAAGTTTGAAAAATATTTATTTTTGTATGCTATTTTTTTTTGTCACTAAATATTACTAAGGAAAATGGTTTTTAAATAGTTACGAGCAAATTTAAATAAATACCAAAGATCTATAACACCTGTTATAGGAATTTTTTTAATGAAAAAATAATTATTTATAACTATTCTTTAAGAAGTAATCATTAAAAAAAGGTTCCTGAAAAAACTGTCATTGATACCTTTCTAGCATTGGAAGCATGGAAATAGTGTAGTTTAATTTAAGTTAATTAAAAAGAAATCTGAATTTTTTATTTAAAATTTTTTCTAGAATTGAATACATTAAAAACGTTAAAATAAACATGAAAAGTTTTGATTAAAAAAAAACCTTATCAGAAAAGTTTTTCCTCAAAAAAAAAAAAAAATCTAATCAGACTTTTTTTTTTCTTCAGAAAAGTGTTTTTAAAAAAAAAAAAAAAAACTCATTAGAAAAATATTCTTATAACCGGAATCGTCAGAAAAGTTTTCAGAATTTTATTTCCATCACTAAAGTTTATTTAAGAAAAGTTTTTTGAAAAAGCGGTCTTCAGAAAAGCCTTCTTCAAAAAAAACGAATAAAAAAGTTTACTTGAAAATATTTTTAAAAAATAAACTTTTCGAGTAAAATGGATAACCAAGAATTTTTTTTAATGACATCTACCAATAGTTAATTTCTTAAATAGCATGCGTCGAATACATTTTTTCTTAAACGAGAGTAATAAAAAATATATATATAAAATTATTAATTGGAATGCTATTTGAAGGAAACCTTTGCCTTAAATACAATCATTACGTATTTTGCAAACCAACTTTAATTCGAAGTAAAAAAAAAAAAAAAAAACACCACCCATCCTTTGAAAATCCCAACTCTCCGAAAGTGACTGCTTAAACTGACCAATAAACGTGTTCCAATCAACCCAGAAGGAACTGATAACAGAAAATGCCATTAACTACACATTCATTATCAGTTATCACGAAAAAACAAGAACAGCGAAGGAGTCAAAAGGTATTTCGGCTATTACGAAGTCTGCTTCCATACAAGGGAGTGGAAGAATTGGACAACAAGGAAAAGATCCGAGATATTTTTTTACAGTCACACCGTTATCGAATTCATTAGTACCATATTGGCGCAAAATTGCTTATTTGGCGACATATAATTATTTTTACTAACAATACCTACTTAAGGGGTTGCTCACTTCGAGCATGGATCCTTCATAGTAGTGAAAGCGTTATAATCTCGCTAACATCTAAGTGAGGCTAACATGAATGACCTGAGACACGTGGTTAATTACGTCATTCCGTTCATAAATTTTCACTGTTACACATTTCACAATTGATCAGCCAATCACGAGTATTTTTTAATGCATAATTTTGAAAAGAAGTCACGTGTCTGAGGCCATACGGACTGAAATGTTGGTTTCACGATTATGACGTCATATTCGCTATACTACAGTCCATTCATGCTCGGAGGTGCTCACTGTTAAAAATGTGTGCGTAAAAATGAGTAAAATGCACTCATTTTTTATTACTTTCGATGGTTATCAGAGCTTTGAATACATGAGTATCAATTTTGAAAAAAACATGTATTCAAAAATGAGTAAATATTAATAGATGCTTGCTTTCACAGACTGCTTTCATAAATTCCTTTCAATAAACATCGACAATTACAACTAAGTCTTACCGGGAATCGAACCCAGGTCCTCAGCACCGCTGTGCAATGCCTTCGTTAAACTACCAAGGCGACATTGCGATGTTATAAACATAAGAAATATTAAAAATGGTGTGCTAAAAGAATTGGAAGTAAGAGAATTGAGTTGTAATAACTCAATTCCCAACTAAGCAATCGACATCAAATATTGTGGAAAACTGTCTTCAGAACTACTATTTTTGGTTTGCCAGGACTCTTACTGCGGTGTCTGAGGATCTGTATTCGACGGAAAGTTCCGATTGCTGCCCATGGCAACCTTTTGTCTGGGCGGTAAACAAACGTTTTCTTCTTTGAGAATATGGTAAACCCGGCTCCCTTCGGCCGCAATTGGGCTATTGCCGGATGCGATTCCCGGTAAGTCTTGGTTGTAATTGTCGGTATTAATTGAAAGGGATTTACCAATAATGGTTTTATTTTTTTACGAAATGTAGTTCGGGTTCTGGAATATGTTTTACGGACGCGGAATATGTTTAACATTATATGTTTACATATAATGTTAACATCTGGAATATGTTTAACATTAGGAGTTGCGCGGAGTATATATAAACTTAGTCCTGTCGTGCGTTCGTTTCTTGTTGGCTGCTTTGACGAGTTGGCGTCATTTATTCTTTTTTGGCTTAGCGTTGCGAGCCCGACCGGGTCGCTTGGTGAAAGCAACCTATTTAGGCTAGCATATACTTATTGTACTCGTTTTTACACATTGTACTCATATTTGAATACATGTTTTTTCATAATTGAAACTTGTGTATTCTGAGCCATGATAAGCATCGAATGTACCAAAAAATGATGCATTTAGCATATATTTGAGTATCTATTTTTAACAGTGTACGTATACACGTATTTTTCAATTCTACGTATGATAACGAAGGATGTTTTTATTAGATATATAAAAACTTTTTATAGGAAATAATTGTACTTTCATTGATGTACACACTGTTGCCCTTACACCCCATAAAAATTACACACAAAAATAAATAACAAAAAAATAAATAAATAAAAATAATTTGGGGGAGGGGGTCGAAACAATAAATTTCCCAACTTAACGATTCGAAATTCTCAACTCTGCTATTTAAAATTCCTAACTCAACAGTGCTGAAAATTCCCAGTTCCAACTTATCGACATTTTTCATATTTATATATATATATATATATATATTTTAGTAATATTAAACAGTTCTCCCACAAGCATTGATTTGTTGCACCATATTCCAATCAGTATCCGTTCTGAGGTCTAATTTAAATGTAATCTTAACAAGTTGTGCAATTTCTAATCTTACCCGGCTTTCATTTTTTAATAATATTAATTTTCTTCAGACATAAATTTTCCCAACTCGGGGTGGGGTGTTTAGGAGTTAAAATTCCCAACCTTCAGGGTTTCCAGATTATTGGGGGGATGGGGTTGGACTCCACCCCTCCCAAGGCGACGGGTCTGCTTTTAGCTCCTATTAGTCCGTTATAATAAGATTCTACTTATTTTAATTCCATTTGGCGATTTTTGATGCGAAGTTATTGGTCTGGCAACCCTGACCCACGCCTCAATAGTCGCGTGGTTAATGATGAACCTGCCCAAAGTATCCAGGCGCCAGGAGATTTTGAATGATTGAGTTAATGATAATAAGTAGATGGATTGTCTGGAACTAATTGCAATTAAATAGTTTTGTTGGGGGATATGCGCAGTGTAAGGGCAAGGATGAAGATTTTTGATAGGGACCACCTTGGTGAAGAAGACTGGTTCGTTGACTGTTGTGTTAAAATACCAGATGGGAACACTGGAAGATGCTAAATGAGTTTTCATTATAAAGCCTATGTAAGGTGTAAAGAATTCACTGCGTGCATATACTTCGTGAAAAACGTGTCATATCATACCAAAACTATGTAGCACAGTATAGCTCAACTCTTAGGTTATGCTATTAAAAACAACAACATTGTTAACAATAGGTACTGAAATATAAGTAAAATATACTCATTTTTGAATACATTCGATGCCGAATACATAAGTTTGTCATTTAAGTTATCATTTACATAAAATAAGTTTGCATTTACATAAAATAAAATAAGTTTGCATTTACATAAAATAAAATAAGTTTGCATTTACATAAAATAAAATAAGTTTGCATTTACATAAAATAAAATAAGTTTGCATTTACATAAAATAAAATAAGTTTGCATTTACATAAAATAAAATAAGTTTGCATTTACATAAAATAAAATAAGTTTGCATTTACATAAAATAAAATAAGTTTAAGTCATTTACAAGAAATAAGTTTGTCAACATCATACGTTCGTCATTTAATCAAATAGCATTTGACGAAACAAGAATCCTCAAATTTTTAACGAAATTAATTTACTCATGCTCCCTTTCACGGTCCTTTTCAGGGGCTTACTCATAATAGGTTCTTATACGTATATAGCCTCATTTTCGACGAAATAAATTTCGCTACGAAAACCACACAATGAATTTCCTCAATTTGAAATATTTAATTGGAGCTTATAGCAAACATCTGTTTTGTCAAAAAATGACAAAAGTTTCAACAAATATGATAGCGCATGTTTAACACTGCTGACGACAAGGAACGACATTAGAATCGATCACGAGCTCGCCGCACTGCCAAAGTCGACATTCGAACCTACAACCCACCAATTATGAGCCGAATACTTTACCGCTCTACTACCCTATGAACAACTACGTTAAAAAAAACAGCATAAAATATCGCGATAGAACCTAAACGTCACCTATTGCCCATTGTGTATTTCTAAACTGTAAAAAAAAAAATGTGCTTAAAACTGAGTACATGGACGTAGAAGTTTTTCTTTGAGTACAATTGCTTCGTAAATGAGCGATTACGTACTCAAATTTAAGCAATCTCACTTTCCCAAAAAATGAGCAGTATGTTTTAATATTTCTAATCTCAGCTTCTGTTCAAGCTATCTTAACAAAGCGATCTGGCAAACTTAATATATTTGTTTAGAAGATGGTTTTCCACATTATTTAAGGTCTATTGCTTAAATGGAAACTGGGTTATTACGACTCAATTATCTTACTTCCCGTTCTTTTGACACGCCTTTTTAACAATACTTCTGTTTATAACTTCTTCACATCGCTGTGGTGGTACAACGTATATGAGCTACACTTCCGTGCGGACGACATCAGGTAGACGGATTGGGTTCAATTCCCGACAAGTCCTGGTTGTAATTGCTGAAAGTGATTTATGAAGGCAGCCTATGTAGGCAAGCAACTGCTTTTTATTATTCATTTTACTAAGTTTTGAGTACATGTCGTTTTCAAAAAGTGAAACTTATGTATTCGGAGCTATAATAACCATCGAATGTAATCAAAAACGAGTAAATTTTACTTATTTTTAAGTGCCTATTTTTAACTGCGTAGTTTGACGTTAAGTCAACTAACCATTTGAACCATTGAACTCCCACATAAATCCACCCTTTATAACTCCACCAACAACAATACCTAACTATAAATAACCACATTTCACAACCAACCATCGCAACTAAAACAAAAGAGACCAGCCGCTTTTATCCCAGTCTCTAATACCCCAACCGCGTGGCGCCTTCATGACAATGGCCCCAGGGCCCTAAACCAGGGCGTGTCCGCCATTTTTTCGGGCCCTCCTCGCCAGCCCTTTGATGCCCGAAACAGATAAAGAACCTCCACGAATGCGGGCAACACCCAAAGAGTCGAGAGAAAGGGACCCCGTAATTGGACCTGCGACAAACCCTGCAGACCACAACGTGATATGGTTCCGAAGTCCTCCTTTTTTGCCAGGCTACGACGTTTGTTTTCATGTTAAGCCTTTCTTTTTTATGTGTGTGGATGTTTGTAGTATTTTTTTCTTTTCCTTCTTCTTTTCGCTTTCTTCTAAAGCGGCAAGGTTAAAGGTTTGTAAATGGAGGTATGAATGCTTTTCTTTCCCCCTTCTCCACCCAAAGCATCTCCGTTTTTTTTTAAAGATGAGTTTTTTTTTAAATTTCTTTTTCATCTGTTGGGTTGTTAAGTTTGAATTTTTAAAAGTCGCCAAAATGGAAGAAATATTGCCAAAGGACAGCAATAAAAGTTATTTTGGAATGAAATCTATATATTTTTAAATTTAACACTTTGCGGTCGATATGTGTGTGGGGGTGTCCGAACACCCGCCCCTTCCCAATAATCTCAAAACCCTGAAAGTCGAAAATTTCAACTTCTAAAAATCCCGAGTTGGGAAAATGTATGAATGCAGAAAATTAATATTATTAACACATGAAAGTTATGGAAGATTAAAAAATTGCCCAACTTGTACGATTACATTTAAATTCTCTCTAGAACGTCAAATTGAACTATTATTATATTCACTAGAATTCTTGCCCCTGAATAAGATTACAATATAGAAAAATAATTTAATAAGTAAGGACTCCTTACTTATTAAATTATTAAATCCTTACTAAGGAGTAATATGTACGTTTTTATCTTCCAATATTCTGACAAATTTAACACAGGCAGCAATTTTTTTAAAGTTTGTAATGAATGCAATTTTTTAAGGTAAATTTAGTAGCAAACTATGTTAAGGATATTTATATAACATGTGTGATTTGGGGGCCCCTCAAAAATGTAACGTCTAAGCCTGGGTGGGCTTCACGGGCCTATTCGGTAATCAGGCCATGCATACAGGTGGATAGAAGTTAAAATGTACTAAACATTTCTACAAATCACTAAAATTTTAATATTCGGTAACCATCGCCATTTGGGCGATTTTGCACCAAATCCGACACCCTCACCTGCAGAAGATAATTTGATGTTTAGGTCGCTTTTAATATGATGGACTGCCAGTGTTTACTGCTTTGAGTGGATTGAATAGGGGCGTAAGAGCGCTTTGTGCGATTGAATAGATGGAGATGGTGGGGGCGGGAAAATATTTCACTGAGTTCAGCTCGATAAACAACATTCGTATAAACAGTTCAGCATTGCGTGTATTATTTAATCCAGTTCCGTATTCTCTGCATAAGGAAGTGCTGTAATGTTGATAAATTCTCAAGGCATTTATGTAAATAAGGCTTGGTAAAAATAAAATGGAATATCGAATTCTAATTTGGTATACAAGTGGTTTTTTATTGCCGAAAAGATCATACTAGAAATTGTTTTGGTTTTTAGACCGGTACACTGTTACAAATAGGTACATGAAAATAAGTGAAATGTACTCATTTTTGATTACATTCGATGCTTATCATGGCTTCGAATACGTGAGTTACAATTTTGAAAAAGTCATGTACTCAAAAATGAGTACAATGAGTAAAAATGATTAGATGCTTGCCAGCACAGACTGCCTTCAGTAAGAATCGACAATTACAACTAAGTCTTACAGGAAATCTTACCGGAAGTCGTACCATATCATCAGCAACGCAGTCCAGTGCCTTATCCGTTAAAGTACCAGGGCGACATGAATAAGTTATAAACAGAAGAAACGTTAAAAAGGTGTGCCAAAAAAAATGAGAAGAAAGATAATTGAATTGTAATAACTCGGTTTTCATTTAAAGAATCAACGTCAAATAATATGGAAAACCATCTTTCGAAAAATTATTTTAAGTTTGTCAGTTTTATTAAGATCACATGCACTGTTAAAAATAGGTACTCAAAAATAAGTAAAATGTGGTCATTTTTGAGCACATTCTATTCTTCATAAATCACTTTAAATAAATATCAACAATTACAACCAAGACTTACCGAGAGTCGAACCCAAATCATCAGGCATTGCAGTCCAGTGTCTTATCGGCAACTTAAAGAAGTTATAAACAGAATAAATATTAAAAAAGTTGTGCCAAAAGAATGGGTAGTAAGATAATTGAGTTATAATAACTCTAGTTTATACTTAATGAATCGATATCAGATAATGCGGTAAACCATCTTCCGAACAACTATTTTGAGTTTGTCAGGTTTTATTAAGGTCGCTTGAATAGAAGCTGAGATTAGCAATATTAAATGACATTGCTCATTTTTGAGAAAGTACGGTTGCTAAAATTTAAGTACGCTATTCCTCATTTACATCGTACGTAAATTCCTCATTTACGTACGATGCAATTATACTTAAAGGAAATCGAGTACGTCCAGGTACACATTTTGAAGTGCTTTTTTTACAGTGTACAAATCCCTATTTCCACACTGTAAAAGAAAAGGTGCTTAAAAATGAGTACAGGAACGTACTTGTTTGTCTTTGACTACAAGTGAATCGTAAATGAACGACGACGTACTCGAATTTAACTAATCGTACTTTCGCAAAAAAGACCAGTATGATTTAATATTGCTCATCTCAGCTTCTGTTCAAGCCATCTTAACAAAGCGACATGACCAGTGGCGGCCCGTGGTCGAAAATGTTAGTGCAGCCGAAATCATGTGAATCCCCCCCCCCCCCTTATTTTCCACAACCCATACATGAACGGAAATTCTTTATTATTTACTACTCAAATCAAAGTTTCCTTTCAATTTTTACGAAATGATAACATGCGAAAAAAATAAAAAACACTTACTTATTTTTTTTAAATTAAAGCAATCGTCCTTTCTTTTAAACATGCAAATCGTCAATTTTAATATTAACTTAAATAACAAAACAACAGCAGGACCATGTCCTGAAACAACAGCACACAGCAAATTTATCACAAAAACCATTTCCGTTTGGAGATATTCTCGTAAGTTATCGTTTCACTCACCCAGCGTTTTACGGACGAGCCAATCAGCATATCGAATCTCAAGTGCAGCTAAAACAAGAAAATTCATTTCGGCTGTACCTTCTCACAAATGCAGTGCATTAGCACGGGAAGGAATCTCCATACTACGTAGGGGTTGCCTGGGCAACGATGCTGCCGATTTCGAATTTCGCATTTTGGCTGCAGTTTTGATTGAATGAAGTTTTTTCCCCCTCCTGAATTGTATATTACGGTTAACATGCTTGCTATTTATCGGAGATTTTGTTTACTACCGTAGAAATTTCATTTTCAATTCTAATCTTCATTTAAGAAAATGAGTAAAATATCTGATTTTAGTTTTAAAATACTGAATTAAGGTGCAGCCTGGTTGTACTTGCTGTAGTGGACGAGCCGCCACTGGACCTGACACACTTAATATAGTTGTTCAAAATATAGTTTTCAACATTATTTTATGTCGATTTCTTAAATGGAAACTGAGTGTGACTGCTATTCAATTAACTTACTTCCCATTTTTTTTGACACACCTTTTTAACATTACTTATGTTTATAACTTCTTCACGTCGCCCTAGTAGCTTAACGGATAAGACAGTGGACAGCGGTGCCTGCAGATTTGGGTTCGATTTCCTGTAATTCTTGGTTGTAATTGTCCCTTTTATTGAAAGTGGGCCTCCGTGGCCGAGCGGTTAAGGCGTTCAGCTACTAATCCGAGGATTGGTGGTTCGAATCCGCGCGATGGACTTCACAAAAGAAAAGTAAAAAAGTAGTGATCTTGTGATCGGGGGGTTGCCAGCTTCGCTACAAATTACTAGAAAAGTCGTCCAGAACACCCGCAAAAATTAACGGCGTGTATACGGGACTAGTGCACGATAAATCTGATTGGGGTCTAAAGTCCCGACGTCTATTGAAGGCGTGGGGTGCCAGTTCAGGTGTTTCCTCGTCATCTGACCATGGTTCTAAAATAACGAGGTGCAGGTATGAATGAATGTGTGTGTTTCCGGGTCTTTCCTTCGAGATAGACTCCAAACCGTCGCCAATAGCCCACTGTGCAGCTCTAGTGCGCCGTTAATTAACCAAACCAAACCAAACCAAACCAAACCAAAACCTTTTATTGAAAGTGATGTATGAAGGCAGCCTATGTAGGCTGACATCTGCTCTTTTTATTTATTTTTACATATTGTACTAATTTTTCCGTACATATCTTTTTCAAAATTGTAACTCATGTATTCGGAGCCATAATAAGCATCGAATGTAATAAAAAATAGGTACATTTTAATTACCTTTGAATACCTATTTTTAACAGTGTATATCGTCCAAAATGAAGTTTCCCCTAAAACCCTTCTAGTCGTGCTCCGACACCGTCGCACGCAATTTATTCTGCTGGAGAGTTCACAAGATATTTCATGTTCTTGGTGAATGATGGACATTATCCATTAATATCCTGTTATCCTTCACGCATCATATTCGCAGTGCCATTTCAAGTCTTTACGACCACCGGCGATCATTTCAATTCTGTACATCAATAAAACCCTGCTCAATGACAATCCGCAGCCTACGTGGTCGCATCCAAACTGTCCCATTAATAACCCTTTCTCATTGACACTTCAAAGAGAGAGAGTGAGATCTGGAGATTGCCAGATCTTTAGATCGATCTACGGTCGCCTGTGGTGCCGTTTGGCCATGTCGGGAGTGATACAATTTGACTGGGAATTTGGGGAAAACGCCCTTTGGTTTGGAGGATTCTTCACTGGTGATATTGGAATTCCAACTGAAAACTTAATAAATGGATACATTAATGGATATGTGTCTTTGGAAGATTAACGGAGATTGCTCAAATTGATGTTTGCATATAAAATAAGATACTTAAGAATGAGTACCTGAACATACTCGATTTTCTTTAAGTACAATGGGGAAGTTTCACGCCAAGAAGAAGACCGCTGTTCCAACGGAACATGGAGGAAAATCCGCGACGCCGAAGAAGTTCCGTAGGATTAGCATGGAACTTCAGATCCTGTACTATAATTTTAAGTTTTAGTCTTTAAATAATACCTTAATATAAAAATATTTACTTCATATACTGAAATAGATTGTACTGATCGTTTATAAAGCATTTTGTGCGTTGAAACAAAAGTATTTTTCCATATTTCGTTGTAATTCTAATAACATACATACACAATATAAGTATTTCTGCATTTAAATTTATCCATATACAGATTAAAAATATTACTTATTTGGAAAAACAAATATTATTAACAAACTTTCCCATAAGTGAAAGTCTATAGCGACTAAACAAACAAAAGCAAAGTTGTCTGCTGTAGGGAAGAAATCGAAACTACTAGTAAGTTACCATGTTGATACGTCCCGTGAAACTCCAGCATTTCATCGAGTATGTTCAGGTACTCAAATATGAGTACCTGAACATACTCGATTTTCTTTGACTTAAATTTAATCGTAAATGAGCTATGACGTATTCAAATTTAAGAAAACGTACTTTCTCAAAAATGAGCGGTGTGATGCAATATTGCTAACCTGTTCAAGCCATCTTAACAAAGCGACCCGACAAACTTAAAATTGTTTTTCGGAAGATTTTTTTCCACATTATTTGATGTGGATTGAAATTCCATTTGATGTGGATTTGAAATTACATTCTGTTTATTCCATTTTACCCATTTTTGAGTACATATCTTTTTTAAGTACAATTGCATCGAGAATGTTCAGGTACTCAGAAATGAGTACCTGAACGTACTCGATTTTCTATGAGCACAATTGTACTCAAAGAAAATAGAGTACGTTCAGGTACTCATAGTGCTTCGTAAATGATCGATGACGTACTCAAATTTAAGTAATTGTACTTTCTCAAAAATGGCAGTGTAATTTAATATTGCTAATCTCAGCTTCTGCTCAAGCCATCTTAATAAAGCGACCTGACAAACTTAATAAAACAGTTATTCAGAAAGATGTTTTTATGTGAAATTTATTCATAGTTCCTTGTGGTTTCACTTTTTTGTATTAAAAAATACCTTTGTGTCCAGCAATAATAAGTTAGAAAAAATTCTTTAAAATCTACTAAGTATTTAAGAAAAAAGTATGTCGTTTTAAAAATAAAGTTTTTATTAAACCTCTTCAAAATGTGAAAAAGTAGAAAATAATGAGTTGTGCAATCCGTTTTTATTTTCTTTCGGGCTATAAAAGTTTTTTCATTTATGTTTAAAAAATATTACCTATGACATTAGTTCAAATACATATTTCAAATTAATCGATTTCTTGCAGGAAGTAATTTCGATTTTTCACCTGACCAATTTTGATAAAAAAAATCATCTTTAACTAGTACCGTTACGACATACACCCACAAAAGTATAAATACTTTCATTTTAAAATACCTTTTATTTCCTATTGCAATAAAATTATATTCTTTTACAACCATGCTTTCATGCTTTAACAGTAATAAAGCATCTGACAACAAAAAAGAAAATTCCATTGTAGGAAACATATTACTAAAAACTTATTTACAGTTTAGACGATGCATGTTGTCCAAACAGTATTTTTAAAGCAATATTCAGTTTAGTTTTTATTTTATTTATCCTCACACACAAAAATAAGAACCATTTATAAACTTCTTGTATTTTATTACTAGAATTTTTATATGCCTCGAATACTACACTTGCGTTCGAGAGTATTCGAACAACAACTCTTCCGCGTTGCCAATCCCGAAATTGAAAAACTTTTCACGATTACAGATGTTTAATTCTATTCGCGTGTCTCATGGTATCGTGCATTCTATTTTTTTCTAATGAAAATACATTCAATAAAGTGGTCCTAAGTATGATATATAAGTCGATTAATAAATATTTATGGATTTGATGTATTAATAAAAAACGTCATTCGAAATAGGAAATAAATCAAGCAATTAATTGCTCGTAAAGAGTGTGCATTCTTTTAATGAATCGAACGTTTTTATTGCCAAACGATAAGTCTGTCAGATGAATCATTGTGAGTTGGAAAATTCTATGATAAAAATACGATATATTTATGTAAATTATATTAGATAATACGTCCATGTATTTGTTACACAAAGAAGCTATCAAAATGCATGTGACTCTAGTTTTCATAAAATATACACATTTAACAATATACTTACAGATATGTCTCAATTCAGATATTTGGCTTGTTGATTTTTTTAAAGGACATATAGTTAGTTTGATGGAAACATTCTCCAAGTTTTCCATTTATTGTTTTTAGTGTGTCTGATTAGTGTAATGAAAACTTTTGAATCTGAAAACTTACCAAATCAATAAGTCTAGTACATAAATAAAACACTGCTAAATATTGAGATAAACACTGTCATGGACATTGGACATTTTACGGACATTGTTAATTGAAAAACCATGAATGACGTAAAACGGTTTTTGTTAATAATAGAGTGGTACGTCATTTGCATGACTCAAGAAAATCAGTGCTCACTTTTTCTTCCTGCGCCTTTTTTTTTGTCTTTTTTTTTTTTTTTGTCTTGGGCCTTGACGACATAACGCCTAAAAACTATTATTTCTTAGAATGTATACTTTGAAATATCTACATCTTGAATTTTATTCTCACTTTCTGGTCGTTGTGGCTACTGGGCAGGGCCGTATTTAAACATAGGCAGCAGCCTAAGGGCCCGCACCACATACACACGCAAAAAGGGACAACTTGCGAAAAAAAAATATTCGGAAAGTTGATAATCCAAATCCTAATGAACTGCAATCTTTTTATGATTGAGAAAAATTCTATTTTTTATCGACTGAATAGCGCGCCAACCAAAACTCCAAAATACCCCCCCCCCCCCCCCTTATAATTGGCGGGTCCACTAACTCTAAATCCACCTCCGCCGCTGGGGGATAGTATACCGGATATATTACTTTACGACCACCTTGTATTTAAAGTACTTAAAGCAATAAAGTGGCCAATACGGCAATCTTTGATTTTTAAAACAGAAAAATGGAACCGCATGAATTGTAGGTTAAATAATCTATTATGCATTCACTGCATAAAAACAAACTTTGCTTATACAAACGGCGCCCACCTAAATGAGGATACACATTCAAATACAATGTTTAATTTCCAAAATATCAGAAGAACAATTGGATGGGAAAAATCCCATTATAGAAACAATGGAAATTGATCAGTTTCAAGGTTCTAAAGTTAAAGTTCTAAAGTTCATTTATAAAGTTATTGTCCTACGTTCGAAGAATCGAATTTGTAGACGAAGAGAAAAGTTTACGAATTTTTTATTATGAATCGTGTAACAATTGATAAAAGCCGATTTTATAACCAACTACTCTGAGTTAGTAAAAAAAGTTCTGGTATTAGCAAGAATGAAATGAAATTCAGAAATTTGCAATTTTCCGAAATCGGGTTATAATGCAATTTTTAAAAAGACTATATTAATGCATTGTTCTTTTATAATGGTGGTTTTTATGTTTAGATTGACCCGGACCACCGATGTTGTGTGTTAAATAAATCGCAGGTCACCATTTTTTTAATAGAACTTAATAAAAATTAAATAATAAATTTAATTTAATTATAGTAAAGTAAAAGCATATCTCTGTAAAAAAATAATTATTAGAAATTCTGTCATTAATTAAATCAAATCAGTTTAACCAGATGATTTATAAAATAATTTGTTTAATCTATAAAAAAATATGCTTAATGTTCAGGATCCATATTAGAGTTGTGACGCCTATTGAGGTTGCGTCGGGTGCCAGCTCAGGTGTTGTCCTCGACATCTGACCATGGTTCAAAAATACAAGGCATCATTCCCGAGTCTTTCCTTCGAGATAGGCCCCGAACCGCCGCCAATAGCCCACTGTGTAACTCTAGTGCAACATTAAGTAAACAAACCAAACCATATTAGAGTTGTCAAGTAGGTATATTATGCTTCTGATGAAGAAAATGGCTAAAAAGCCGGGAACGCAGAGACACACTCCTTATATCTTTGATGATAGAGTTAAGAATGCACTGAGCACGAGTATTGCACAAGAGATGTTGTTGCCGACGAGAAAATAAAGTTATGTTCACACGCATTCCAGTGACCATATGAGCATTCTAAAAACAAGGTACTCAAAGATGAGTTCCCGGACATACTCGTTTGTCTTTAAGTACAATTGCATCGAAATAAGCGATGATATACTCAAATTTAAGTTATCGTAATTTCTTAAAAATGAGCAGTGTGATTTAATATTGCTAATTTCAGCTTCTGTTCAAGCCATCTTAATAAAACGACCTGACAAACTTAAAATATAGTTCAGATGTTTGATTTTCACACCATTTGATGTCGATTTCGTAAATGGAGTCATTACAACTCAATTATCTTACTTACCATTCTATTGACACACCTTTTTAACATTTCTTCTGTTTATAACTTTTTCCCGTCGTCCTGGAAACTTAACGGTTAAGACTGTGACTAGCGGTGCATGCAGAAGTGGGTTCGATTCTCGTGAAGTCTTGGTTGTAATTATTGATATTTATTGAAAGCGATTAGGAAGGCAGCCTACGCAGGCAAGCAACTAATATTTTTATTCATTTTTACTCATTGTACTCATTTTTGAGTACTTGCCTTTTTCAAAAATGACAGTTATGTATTCGGAGCTATGATAAGCATGGAGTATATTCAAAAATAAGTACAGTTTACTTATTTTTGAGAACCTATTATTAACAGTCAGGATGAGCAACTGGGTGTTGAAGATATGTATCTCAGGGAAATAGAATGTGATTCGTATGGGATCGACGCGCAGTTAACATTTAAATAATAATCTAGCATATCATTAAAGGGGAATAAAGCGTTTTGGAATAGATACGGAAATAAGTGTTAAATGAAAGGTGGGTACATAACGTGCATATGGTTTCAAATTGAGAAGCAAACAGTGGCGGCCCGTGGTCGTAAATGTTAGTGCAGCCGCAATCATGTACATGAACGGACATTCTTTAAAATATATTACTCGGATTCAAATATCAAAGTTTCCTTTCAACTTTTATGAAAGATAACATGTGAAAAGAATAGAAAACACTTACTTATTTTTTGAAAATTAAATCAATCCTCCTTTCTTTTAAACTTGCGAATCGGTCAATTTTAATATTAATTTAAGTAAAGAAACAACAACATTCGTGTAAACTTATCGAAAACTATTTCCGTTTGGAGAGATTCTTCGAAATTCTCGTTTTCCCCCACCCCGCCGATTCAATCACGAACCAATCATTTAATCGAAATCCCAAGTACAGCAGACTTGAAAAAATCCTTTTTGACTGGACTTATGTCGCCATATCCTCCATTTTAGTGGAAGTTTAGGGGAAGTCGTGTAGGGGAAGTCAAACTTCGTAAGGTTGCCATGGCAACAATGCAGCCGATTTCGAACTTTTTGGCTGCAGTTTTGATTGAATGGAGTTTTTTTCCCTCCTCAATTTGTGCATTACGGCAACACATTTGCTATTTATCGGAGATTTTTTTTACTTACCGTTGAAATTTCATCTTCATTTCCAATTCTAATCTTCATTTATGAAAATTAGTAAAATATATCATTTTAGTTTTAAAATACACTAATAAAATTAGGTGCAGCCCGGCTGAACTTGCTGTAGTGCACGAGCCGCTACTGGAAGCAAACATTCAAAACGTGGTTTGTTCAAAATTTCTTAAAATGATCACATCACCGATTTCGCCTTCAAAATTTATAAACTATTTTATTCGCTCAGAACACGTGTTGTCCAATTGAAATTTATTTGCAAAGGTTGGAATCTGTGAAATTCTAACATATCCTTCAACTTCGCTATTCGGTGTTCCAATAGTACATTTCAAAATGAAAATTGTACCAAAAAAGACTTAGATCCTGAGTGCCGAGTTTAAAGGTTCAACATTCGTTCACGATACATAGGGATATCTGAAGTCTGGACCATGCAATATCACAGCTGCACTAATATAACTTAATGTGTGTTCTCTTTAAGCATATATTGCAATTAAAAATCATACAAACTGATATTTTATTCAAATCACTCACTCAACACATAATGAATCATTAGTTCAACTAACATCACTCAAAATTATATGAATATTCATTCAACGACCATGACCACATACAAAACCAGACGTGGAAGACATTCCCCAAAGGATATTCCCCAGAACTTCCAACTTCCGAAGCCAACCGGCTTGCACAGCTTATTAACCGTCCTCTAATAGCTTAATTAGGCCCTCTGACGACAAATTCATCCCTCAGTTTATATTGGCGGCTAAATGGACAGAGCTCAACCTGCAGGGCTTGGCGAGTAAGCCTCCGGAGCACATCCATTCTTCCCATTGGTGTAAAGTGCGTGGGCCGAAGAAATTTCGAACAATCTTTCGGGTCATTAATCAAGAATGAATCTTGGCGCCACCTCTGTATATTAGATAGACGCCCTGGCGACTTTTTCCTCATTACCTTGACGGGAATTTTATCATAGGTATGTGGAGGGGAAGTGAGATTCTATTGAGATGTCGGCCAGGGGGATTTGATCGCCAAGTTTGGTGTTTTAGGGAATTAATATCGATTTTGTAATTCGATATTGCTTTTTATTTCCTTTGTTAACTCTCCTACAGTTGAACAGGCCACCGTGGCGTGGCGGTTAAATGCGTCAGCTGGGAATATCCGAAGATTCCTGGTTCGATCCTAGGCGATGGACTTGACAATGAAAAGTAAAAAAAGTAGTGATCTTGTGATCGGACCAGCTTCGCTACAAAATACTAGAAAAGTCGTCCAGAACATCCGAAAAAATTAACGGCGTGTATACGGGACTAGTGCACGATACATCTGATCGGGGTCCAAAGTCCCGACGTTTATTGAAGGCGTTGGGTGCCAGTTCAGGTGTGTCCTCGTCATCTGACCATGGTTCTAAAATAACGAGGTGCATGTATGTGTGAATGTGTATTTGTTCCCGGGTCTTTCCTTCGAGATAGACCCCGAGGTTCTCTAGTGCGACGTTAATTAACCAAAATCAAACCAAACCTACAGTTGAACAAATACATTTTCGAATATTAGTTACTGTCTTATCGTCAGCAGAAAACCACGCTGCAAAATTATGTTGTACATCAGTTGCCATCAAAGTTAATGGAGAGGGGGGAGATAAGTTCTAGTGCATCCACAATAGCGCATGAAAGAAGCTATGAGCGCAATGAATCTTGGGATACTGAAGGTATTTTCGTTATGCGCAGAACTTGAAAACAGGTCCGAGCACACAAAAGAACTTATCGGCACAATGCATTTTGGGATACAGATTGCTGCGCAGAACCGGTCCGAAATACTTCATTATCTGACACTCTTAGGGCTTCTCATTTCCCTTCTCTCCTCCCTGTCACACATAGAAAAGAACTAGGTACGTCCTTAGGGGTGTGCGACGAGTGCCACCACACAAGGCCCCGCACTTTTGGTCGCTTATTGAATTCAGCGGTAGGAAAGTTGTTGTTTTTGAGGCAAAATTGTTAAAAACTTTTTAAATAGATACTCAAAAATAAGTAAATTGTACTAATTTTTGAGTGCAGTCGATGCTTATCATTGCTCCAAATACATAAGTTTCAATTTTGAAAAAGACATGTACTCAAAAATGAGTAAAAAAAGCAGATGTTAGCCGCCTGCATAGGTTGCCTTAATAATTCACTTATAATAAATATCGAGAATTACAACCAGGACTTACCGGGGAATTGATCAGGCACCGCAGTCCAGTGCCTTATTCTTTAACTACCAGGGCGACTTTTGAAGATGTGTTAAACAGAAGAAATGGTAAAAAGGTGTGCCAAAAGAATGGAAAGTAAGATAATTTATTTGTAATAACTCAGTTTTCCTTTAATTAATCGACATCAAATAATGTGATAAACCATTTTCTGAAAAACTATTTTAAGTTTGTCAGGTCGCTTTGTTAAGATGGCTTGAACAGAAGCTGAAATTAGCAATAAGAAATCACACTGCTCCGTTTTGAGAAAGTACGGTTACTTATATTTGAGTACATCATCGATCATTTACGATGAAATTATACTCAAATAAAAACGAGTATGTTCAGGTAGTCATTTTCCAAGTACTTTTTTTTAAAGTGTAGATTTTGTTGGAAGCTGACAGAAGGTTTGCTTTCCCTATTTTGAGAAAAACTGTTTGTTCAAGATGTATATCTCGTACATCGATTACGTAAGCCATTCATAACCCAGCAAAAAAAGTCAGCATGAAACCTTCATCATAATTGTCAAATTGAAGGTTTTTTGAAGGTTTTATAAAGGATATTGAAACAAAAAACTGCAGTTTTTTTGAAGTTTTTAATTTTCCTGCATAAAACTTTTAAAATATCTGCATTTTCCCTTCATGGTTAAAAATTGAAAGTTTTTTGCAGGTTTTTATGAAGGTTTTTTACAGTTTTTATGAAAGTTTTTATGAAGGTTTTTTACAGTTTTTATGAAGGAAATTGAAACAAAAACCTTTAATTTTATAGATCTTCAAAAAACCTGCAGTTTTCCTGCATAAAACCTTCAATTAAAAAAATTTTATGAAGATTTTATGCTGACTTTTTTGCTGGGAATACTGGTAACTTCTTCGAAAGTCAAATGAAATTGTCTTAGGATGATAACAACCATTTAGCTAGGTATTTAATATTTTATAAGGGTATAAAGTTGTGACTTATAATAACTTGCGAGGTTTAGAGAGTAGTGCGGCGCCATTTAAACAAAATATAATGTGTTTTCTATCCAAAATCTGTGCGAATGTAGGTCATTCAGTGACTTGTTCAGCATCCTAATTAGATAATAAATCTATTTTGTCTATATAATTTATATCTACTGCTTTATATTCTCTCTGTTTAGTTACCAATAAATCGAAGTGAAGTATTGTAAAGGCAAAGTGGTTGATAGCAGTTGATTTCCTTAACTAATTTTGAATTAGTAATGAGATGAATTATATAACTAAAACACCATTTTACTAATTACTCTCTAGAAAAAAAAATGAACATAAAATCTCATCCAAATTGTAAATTGAAGGTTTTTTGAGGGTTTTTCAAAAGGAATTTGAAACAAAAAAAAATGCATTTTTTAAGAAGTTTTTAAATTTTTTTGCATAAACCTTTATTTTCTCTTCAAAAATATGTATTTTGCCTACAATAATGTTAATTCTAAAAAATTGAGGTTTTTTTAAAAGTGTTTTTTTTACAAGTTTTGGGAAGGATATTAACAAAAGGTAAATTAAGAATTATGGTAAACAAAAATCTTAAATGAAGAGACCGTCAAAAAACAAATGAAGTTTTCCTGCATAAAACAAATTTACAACTTTAATTTTACAACTTTGATGAAGTTTTTATGCTGACTTTTTTGCTGGGATTTACATAATATACATTTTTTCTCAAACAGCACTTCTTATATTAGAATAAAAATAAAGCAGGCTACAAAAAAGTTAAAACGGATATCTGATTTTTAAAAATATATTTTTGAATTTCCCTTGATGTTAGCATTAAGTAATCAAGTAATATTTGATTGCATAATATTTCCAATATATTTTTTCGTTGCAAGTACTGCTTATTTTTGGAGATTTGAGAAATCAGAGATATAGCCCCATGTTTGTTTTGTCAGGAAAATACCTCAAATTTCCACGTGTATCAATGTTTTGGTATGATTGAAATATAATGTGTATTATAGTTTTCGAAATTCGATAATCCCAAGTTCTTTTTATTGGAATAAAGCTTGTCAAGCTGATCCATATATTGATTTCAAGACAGAAAAGTATTGGGCTTGGCCTGTTTGTATTACAGCCAATGTGATTCTACGTCTGTTAATAAGTCATTATTAAACTACAAGCTTTATAAAACAGTTTTTAACATTTTGAAAGTTAACATGCTAGTTTTACGAGTTAAAAAATTTAGTTTTAACTGTGGATATTTTAGTTTTAAAAGTTGTGTGACATTTTAGTTTTACAGCTGACATTTTAGTTTTAACAGTTGATATTTTTGTTTTAACAATACACATTTTAGTTTTAACAGTTAACATTTTAGTTTTAACAGTTAACAATTTAGTTTTAACAGTTACAATTTTTGTTTTAACAGTTATATGTACAATTTTAGTTTTAACAGTTATATGTACAATTTTAGTTTTAACAGTTGACATTTTAGTTTTAACAGTTATGTGTACTATCTTAGTTTTAACAGTTATTTGTACTATCTTAGTTTTAACAGTTATGTGTACTATCTTAGTTTTAACAGTTGACATTTTAGTTTTAACAGTTAAATGTACAATTTAGTTTTAACAGTTATATGTACTATTTTAGTTTTAACAGTTATATGCACTATTTTAGTTTTAACAGTTATATGTACATTTTTAGTTTTAACAGTTACAATTTTAGTTTTAACAGTTACAATTTTAGTTTTAACTGTTCACATTTTAGTTTTAACAGTTATATGTACAATTTTAGTTTTAACAGTTATATGTAAAATTTTAGTTTTAACAGTTATATGTACAATTTTAGTTTTAACAGTTATATGTACAATTTTAGTTTTAACAGTTGACATTTTAGTTTTAACAGTTATATGTACAATTTTAGTTTTAACAGTTTCAAATTTAGTTTTAACTGTTCAAATTTAGTTTTAACAGTTATATGTACAATTTTAGTTTTAACAGTTATATGTACAATTTTAGTTTTAACAGTTATATGTACAATTTTAGTTTTAACAGTTATATGTACAATTTTAGTTTTAACAGTTATATGTACAATTTTAGTTTTAACAGTTAAAATTTTAGTTTAAAAAGTTATATGTATAATTTTAGTTTTAACCGTTAAAATTTTAGTTTTAATAGTTAACAATTTAGTTTAATATTAACATTTTTTAAATACTTAAACAACACTTAAGCAGTTAAAAAGCATTTAAAAAAACAATTAAGCAGATAAATGCATTTAAATAACAGTTAAGCAAATAAAAATCATTTAAAAAACAATTAAGCAGTAAAAAATCATTTAAAAACATGTAAATATACACTTCGTTAAGCAAAACTCTCCACAATAATAAAATAAATCTCATTTTAAATTTCACATAAACAAATACATGGTAGGTAATATTTTAATGCAAACTGTCATTTCAATTACTGCAGCAACTGTCAAATTCAAAACTCCAACAATTTGTACAATAGTGTAACTTGTTTCAGCATTGAAAATAAAATACACAATCTTTCACTTCAAATAAACACCAGGGTTTGTCAAAAGGTAATTAAATTAATAAAAACTACTTTGGCTTAAATGAAAACCACTCTCGCTCATTCCAGCCTTATATATTATTCAGTACACGTGTTAGCATCCGGCTACGTGATATTTTTAACGATTTGGGATTTACCAACAATGAACATCAAAGATTTAGTATCGCATTTTGCATTCGAAATTTTTTCGAACACTTTATAAGCCTTGTTTAGAATTTGAATATTTTGATGACGGTATTGATTTGGAGTAATAATGTATAATGCTATAATAACTAAATTAAATTAGATAAAAATTGTTAAAACATTTATAAAATCGACGTTGCTTTAGTTTGAGAATTTTTGAAATTTTGAGAGGAATGGGGAACATGACTTTCGACTGAAACGTTTGATATCATTTTAAAATTGGTAACTACTAGACAAAAATATTTCATATGAAAGTTCTTATTTTAACTTTGAATAGGGGTCGAAATTAACTATTCAAATCAGGTGCACCAGTGCACCTAATTTTTAACTTTAGGTGCATTAATTATTATTTGAACCCAGATCTTCAGACACCACAGTTCAGTGCCTTATCAGTTGTACTACCCGTGCGACGTAAAGAAGTCATAAACAGAAGAAATGTTAAAAACGTGTGTCAAAAGAATGAAAAGTAAGGTAAATAAGTTGTAATAACTCAGTTTCCATTTAAGTAATCGACATAAAATAATAAGAAAAACCATCTTCTGAACAACTATTTTAATTTCGTCAGGTCGCTTTGTTAAGATGGCTTGAACAGAAGCTAGATGAGCAATATTAAATCACACTGCTCATTTTTGCGAATGTACGGTAGCTTAAATTTGAATACGTCATCGCTCATTTACAATGCAATTGTACCAGAGAGTTGTAATATTAAATAGAGAGCGCCTTCAATACCAGACTCTCGTAAGGCCGCGGTGTCAACATTGAAAAGAAAAACTCACATCACGTGGTTATAGCGCTGCCACATTTGGCGTTAAGACATCTGCAGGATTTTCAAATTTGGAGCACTTTCTTCTCTTTTGGTGATAAGGAGTTCTGTCCGTATTCAACTTTTTAACATATATGTACGTATTTACTTATTTTCAAACAATATGCGCTAACTATTTCCTCTTCATTAACGAAACGAAAATATTTTATTTGTGTTCAATACTCGAAGAAGCGAAACTATTTATATTTCTCAGGTTTTATTGTTCATATTTTCTTATTGAAGTATACAAAATAACAATTGAAAGAACTTCGCTTATGGTAAATTATTTACATAAAAACGTAATGCAATTATTTCAAAACTACAAAGTAAGAAAAATCTCCTTAATATATCTGTTAAACTCCCTTAAATTGTGCCACTCGTTCAAAAAAAAAACTATATTTAAATACAAAATTAAACACAAAACCATTTTACAATACTTCGATCTCGTTTAGTTCTTAAAGTCGCCAAGGCCTGAGAAGTAATGTTGGTGCATGGATGAATTGGCATTTCCACATATCACGTGGTTTCAATGATGGACACACGGAAATCAACATTTTTATTCCTCTATTTGTATCATTACTCTATGAATTGTACTCAAAGAAAAACAAGTACGTTCATACTCATTTTTAAGTACTTTTTTTTATTTTTACAGTTTGGAAATCTAAAATAAAAATGTGTAAAAGAAAACAACTTTACAACATTCCCTTTTTTTACATTGTAAACAGATAATTGGCCAATTGATAATCATCAGTCGCGAATAACTACTTATATAATTCCCCCATAAAAAATACACCTTAATAATTGAAAAGCCGCCGCTTCTGAAAGGTTAACTACACGCACTATCCTTACACCGTCGACTTACTTTATTACCACCCACACCTTATCCGTCAGTCTTATCTTCCAAAATGGGGCAAGAATGCGACCAAAAAATACGTTGATAGCTCTTTGAGAGGCGTCCGTCCAAATACCACGTCCTAAAGTCTCTCTGAAACTGACATTTCATCACACATTTGCCATAAGTTTTTTTTTCTTCTTTTCACATGGGATATTGAAGATAGATTGAACTGGTGGTTTTAAAGAATGTAGGAAGATCTGACGGCAATTATTGTCGAAGAAAGATGGCGACAATTTATCATAAGATCTTCCCTGGGGAGTATTGGTGTTACCTTGCAACAAGTTGGGCGTCTGTTTTCAATTTGGCGAATGATGGGATTTATTTTTAAGTTTTCTTCTCTTTGAATTGTATTGGGTTTGTTGGTTAATTTCACTGATCTCTAAGTGTTACTTCTGGATTGCGCAAGACATTTTGTTCATTTGAAGCCAATTAAAGGGTTAATAACTGTACCTCACTTTTATTGCTACCCCAATATTTCGTTTATTTTTCATGTTAAAATAAGCCAACATGTATTGCTTTTGGCAGAGTTTTTTCTTATTTGCATTTGAAACCCATTTTAAATGCAATCTGCTATTAAAATAGAAAGGCATTTGCAAGTTAAAGTCGAAGTAGTTAAAAAGCACGAACAAAACTATGTGTTTGGCAATATAAAAATTAATTATATAAAAAGAAAATATAATATTTATGTACATTTAATATTCCTACAATGCTATGGTATTAAAAAACACCACTAGTCACTTTAAAAAAATAATTGGGTACAGTATAACGGCTTCCACATTGGCTTCAGCACGCCCGTATAGGAAACAAGTTTTGAGCCTTCCAGAAGTTACAGTTAGAGTTCAGTGGTTCATTTACGTCGCGCTAGAGCTGCGAAGTAAGAATTATATTGGGAGTTGAGGTTGTAGAAAATAGAAGGTTTTCTTGTTGTTTTTGTTTAAGCCATTGAAGGGTTTGCGTACACTATAAAAAAGGTGCTTAAAAATGAGTACCTGAACCTACTCTTTTTTCTGTGAGTACAATCGCATTGTAAATGAGCGATGGCAAATTCAAATTTAAGTAATCGTATTTCCTCAAAAATGAGCAATGGGATTTAAAATTACTAAACTCAGCTTCTGTTCAAGCGATCTTAATAAAACCTGACAAACTTAAAATAGTTATTCAGAAGATGTTTTTATGTGAAATTAATTCATAGTTCCTTGTGGTTTCACTTTTTAGCCATTGTACTCATTTTTGAGTGCATGTCTTTTTTAAGTACAATTGCATCGATAATGTTCAGGTACTAAAAAATGAGCACCTAAACGTACTCGATTTTCTTTGAGTACAATTGCATTGTAAATGAGCGATGACAAACTCAAATTTAAGTAATCGTATTTCCTCAAAAATGAGCAATGGGATTTAATATTACTAAACTTAGCTTCTGTTCAAGCGATCTTAATAAAACCTGACAAACTTAAAATAGCTGTTCATGAGATGATTTTCTATGTCATTTGATGTTATTTTCTTAAATAGGAATTAAGTTATTTCAACTCAATTATCTTACTTTTCATTCTTTTGGCACTTATTGATAATAATTCGTATTAAAATTTATTTTGTTAAAAATAGCAATTGTAAAGTTTAGAAGAAGACAATATTAACGCCCCGATCTTTTAACAATTTATACCATCTCAATACTCAGAAATGTATTTTTCAAAAGAGTATGAAATACATAAAAAGTATTCAATATTACTCATACAAATGTTTATTTATGTCGAAAGTTATTTTTATTATCCCTCGATATAGGATATATAGAATTTTGACGTAATTTACATTTTAAAATACATGTATAGATTCATTCATTAAGTTTTTATTATTCATTCATTAAGTATTTATATTGATCAATGATATTCTTTTGTATAGAAAATTAATGTGTACAATAATAATTGAATTCTAGTTGAAAATGACCCTGAAAGCTTTTAGACAGAAAATAGATATATGGAATTTTGACACCCTTTTAAAAAAAGTAATTTCCATTCTAAAATATATCTTTATATTCATACATTAAGTATTGATATATATTGATCAATGACATTCTTTTGAATAGAAAATTAAAGTGTTCAATAATCATTAAATTCCATTTGGAAATGTCTATGAAAGCTTTTAGACAGAAAATAGATATCATATGAATATAATGGCGTATATCGATTTAATTATTTTGCATTAGAAATTCGTTTACGATAAAACTGATGAAATAAATCGTTATCGTTTTAGATAGATTAATCTGATTATGTGAGAAAATCAATTGAGTACTATATTCTCGTAGAAGTGTAAAACGTCTATTTTGATACCCTTTTAGGGTATAACCCATCCAAATATTCTATTATTTGGAAGGCTATACCCTAAAAGGGTTTTGCGATTGTTTTCATATTGAACATTTTATTAGATAGACTTGCGCCTAAATAGTATCTCAGTTAGAAGATTTCTGAACCTAATGTAAACGGTTGCTGTAAAATATATCTGTCTATACGATTACTTTAATTTAGTATGTGTTAAACTATTCTTTCAAAGCAGCATTGTTTAAGAATAATAGACTGTTTGCAATGCATCTTCTATGTTAGATTTTTGTTTTTAAAAAAAAGTTAATGGAAAAATGTATAAGAATATTTTAAAAGACCATTTGTATTAAACTATAGTTGCAAACATTTTGCATGCGTCAAAAAGTTGGTGTGAAACAGTATCGCTTTCAGACGATTATTGAACTTCTGTTAGACATGACATTAGTTAGAACAGCTGTTAGACTTTATTTGAACGTCTGTTAGGCTATCCTTCAACTTTTGTTAGAAGGTTGGTGTAAAATATTTATGTTGTACGATTGCTACGAAATATACAATTTAAAATCAGTGCAGTAAAATCGTAATTGTTAGACTACTTTTGCAAAGTAGTAGTTATTGATTGTAGATACTGACCTAAATACCGACTGAAAATTGTATCTATTCGATGACTGTTATAAGATAGTATATATTCAATGACTGTTGATAGTATATATTCGATGACTGTTATAAGATAGTATCTATTTGATGATTGTTATAAGATAGTATCTATTCGATGACTGTTATAAGATAGTACCTCAGTTAGTGTTATACGAATTGTTGTACATGTGTTGGATAGCTACTGTTAAATAGTTTCTGTAGAAAATTTGCTGTATTATACTTTCTGCCAATTGCTGTAAACTAATAATTAACGATTTCTGCAAAATAATATGTGTGTGAAGATTGCTCAAAAATATAGTGTATGTTAGACGATTGATTTAAAGAACTGATCCCAAAAGAAAAATACTATTTTCAGATAATCAAAAATAATGTAGAATTGTTTAAAACTAAACAAGGTTAATATTTGAAAATTTTGTTGGGATCCTACATTTGAAGATTATAATTTGAACTACAGAAATAACGTGTGTATTCAGTCATTCACAGACATGTGATTAAAGTAAATGTTTTACGTTTTTGTACAAAAGGAACATTATGATACATTGCAAAACCACCAAACAGACCGGATATCTCTACCAGTTTCTTTCTAAATTCGGTTTCTTGGAGGAACCGAACGTGACTTTAAGAAACCAAGTAATCTCCGGCATTCTTCGGTGCCTTTTCTTTGCTTTCTACTTGGACTTTATAGTAATGTCGTTCATTCAATTTAGGGATCCAGAATTTTCTTGGAAAGCAAGCATCGGATATGCTTCGAGTATTTCATCGGTTCTGGTACTTTTACTTCTACTACGCCATAAAAAAGAACAATTGACTCTTGTATTGCGTTCATTACAAGCTTCTTCATTGAAAATCGACGACAATCGAACAAACCTAATCGTAATCGCGATTCTATTTCTTGGTCCTGCTTATGCAGTTCTTGCCGCAGTCATCTTTAAGGTTAAAGGGAAAAAAGAATTGTATATGTTCTACGCTTATGGCTATTGGATAGAGGATTCAGCATTGAGGATTACCTATACTTATTTAAAGTTTTTTTATTTACACTTTGCGTATCATACTTTTCCTAATTTACTGACATTTTTATACTGTAAATTCTGTCGTCATTGTTCATTGCAATTGCGTAACCTCAATGATGAAATAATGGCATGCCCCCCTAAGAGTTTTACCCAATCAAAACAACTGGAGTATCTTCAAAGCAAAAGAAAGATCTCGGATATGTTAGGTATTGTTGAAGCAACCATGTCTCCGATATCCTTTTTTCTGTGTCTGGCGCATTTTGTGTCGTGCATGGCGTCACTTGGCTCGTTTTTAGGCCATCATTATACTACTAATTCTATATTTGAGTATATCGATGTGTTTTACACAATGGTCAATGGTCTGGTATCGTTGGCGCTCATTTTCGGCATTGCTGGCCAGGTACCCATAGAAATTGATAATTTTGGGAATGTTTTCCATAAGAAATGTGAAGATAGGTTGTTTTTGGGAATGGCTGAAATCACACTTGGGTTTCACAAGTGTTTTCTGGATCAATCGGGATTTGTGTTTTCGGGATTTAAAGTTATTTTCTACAAGAGAAATTCGATATTGGCGACGTTGGGAACTATTCTAACTTACGCATTGCTCGTTATGAGTATACATATAAGGGAATTTTCCCAATCCTAGCATACATTATATCAAATGTCATTGTTACACGCAAGGTAATCATTGATATTTGATTCAAACTAGCTATGTGAACCGCCGCTGTCCGTTATATAGATAGATAGGTAGGTAGGTAGGTAGGTAGGTAGACAGATATATAGGTGGGTATGTAGGTAGGTAGGTAGATATCTAGATAGATATATAGGTAGGTAGGTAGATATCTATCTATATAGGTACCTACATATCTATCAATATAGATACCTACATATCTATCTATATATCTAGATAGATAGATATGTAGATATACAGGTATGTAGATAGATATATAAATATATAGATATATATGTTTATAGATAGATAGATAAATATATGTAGTTATATAAATATATAGGTTTATAGATAGATAGATATGTTTATAGATAGATAGATAGATATGTTTATAGATAGATAGATAGATATGTTTATAGATAGATAGATATATATGTTTATAGATAGATAGATATGTAGTTATATAGATATATAGATATGTAGTTATATAGATATATAGATATGTAGTTATATAGATATATAGATATGTAGTTATATAGATATATAGATATGTTTATAGATAGATAGATATATAGATATATATGTTTATAGATAGATAGATAGATAGATAGATAGATATGTTTATAGATAGATAGATAGATAGATAGATAGATAGATAGATATGTTTATATATACATAGATATGTTTATAGATAGATAGATTGATAGATATGTTTATAGATAGATAGATTGATAGATATGTTTATAGTTAGATAGATATGTGTACATATAAATATTTTTATAGACAGATAGATAGGTAGATATGTTTACATATAGATATTTTTATAGACAGATATATAGGTAGATATGTTTACATATAGATTTTTTTATAGACAGATAGATAAATATGTCCATTTCTGCGTAAATTAATTTTTGTTTGAATTATTACTTTACATGTATACAAGATATATGGTGTTTTGACACTCTTTAAACATATTTTTAATACACGAATGTTCCTTCATTAAATATATCTACAGATTCATACATGAACTATTGGTTTTAAATAATCACTGATATTGTTTTATATAGAAAATTAAAGTGTAAAATAATCGATAATATACATTTGGAAGTGCTTTTACAAGGTAAGTAGATGTCAGATAATACACGAATAGAAATTCCATTATAAAACGATTTAATTATTAAAGATCGATTGTGTTATGGGAAAATTGATAAAATAAATCTTCATCGTTTTAATAAGATTAATCTTATTATAAGAGATATAGAAAATCAATAAATCTCGTGGAAATTAAAAACATCGATTTTAAAAAATAATAAAATATTCCATTTTTGTAATGTTATATCATAAAGAGTATTTGTGTTTGCCGATTCGTTTAATATTGTATCTAAGTTAGACAGTTGCTACAAATAACATATTAGTTAGACGATTGTTGAACCTCGGTTAAACGATTGCTGAAAAATATGCATGTTAGACGATTATTTTAAAATAGTATGTGTTAAACCATTATTTTAAAGTATTGTTTAAGAATACTGAACTGTTTTAATGCATCTTCTATGTTAGATTATTGTTTTAAAACAATGTATATTTCATGGAAAAATACATGATATTATTTGCAAAAAAGTGCAGCAGACAACGAAAATTACATATGTGTTAAATGGTGGATGTGAAACAGTATCGCAACCAGACAATTTTTTAACTACTGTTAGACTCTTGTTGAGCATCTGTTTGATTAACTATCGTTCTTCTTATTAACTGTAGTTGAAACTGTATCAGATTGCTGGTGTAAAATATATCTGTTAAACTGTTGGTGTAAAATTTATCTGTTAGACGGTTACTGTATAATGTATTGCTAAAGTGGCATCTGCTAGATAATGGATGCAAAATAGTATTTATTAGATGATTACCAATAAATAGTTTTTCAGTTAGAGTTAGATGATTATTATAAAATAGCATTTCAGTTAGTTAGACGATTATTGAATCTCTATTATACGAATGTTGAACCTTGGTTGGACGATTGCTGTTAAATAGTATATGTTAGATGATAGTTGTAAAATAATAATGGCCGATTGCTGAAAAATAGTGTATGACAGACGATTATTTAAAAAAAAAATTATCGAAAACGCAAACACTGGTTTCAAATATCATCTGTGCTGTAGGATTTTTTTTAAGTAACCAGCGTTAATATTTGAAGTTGGTGATTTAAAGCTAAATTTGAAAATTACTACAGAAAACTCTCGTTATCTCGAACTCGAAGGGAAGTGTATAAAAATTCGAGATATCGAAAATTCGAGTTATCGAAAATCCTATAAAAAAGCTGTTTTGGTAAAAAATAAATACTAGTATACTTACACGACTTTATTTAACGTATCCATCCAAAATAGTTTGGTAAGTATTTCTATTTTTTTCGAAATCAATTATATTTTCCAAATGCACGATTGCTTAAAATGTCTCTGATGTTATCATTTCCGGCCTCGATTCAATGAATGCACGCATAGATTTTATCGAAGATAGAGCCTCTTACAAAGTTATCTCTGGAGGAGGTTAGCATTCTTAATTATCATTCCTCTTCTGACAGCGATATCGCATCAAATGCTGTTATAGAAAGTGCATTGCCTAAACAAAAATGAGAAGGGGTTGAGTGTCGTCTTCATATTTTAAGTGAGTTGCTTTCTGGACGGTCGGTAATGTTCCAAAAAAGTGACTCGCACGTTACCGAAAACGCCAGCTGGCTTGAGGAACGATAAATCATTAATCTTCCTTGTTGGTCTGACTCTGCGTTACAGAAGAGGGGATACAGCTCAGGGACTCCAGTCTGGCGACATTCAAACAAAAATGTGAGGCACAGGTAGGAATCCATTGTAAGTATACCCTTTCAATTACACACAATAAGAAAGAGAACTGATAAAGAAGAACGTGGCAATTACATATATGCTAAAGGTCCTTCAAAATCCGTAGTTCTGAGAGGAAAACAAATTTTTGAGTTGTGAGGAAACTTCGAGTTATCGAAAATAACGACGAAAAACTTCGAATAAGAGAAAAAATTACATTAAATAAGTAATAAAGGTGCAGGGAAATAGATTTTTTTTCGAGATATCAAAAAATTCGAGTTATCGAAGTTCGAGTTATCGAGAGTCTACTGCATTTGAAAAATATAGAAATATCTAGTACTTAGATGATTTAATTACTTAAAGACATCTGGTTACTGCAAAATGCATAGATCTGTGTATAAAAGAAACATGATAATACATTGCAAAACCACCAAACACACCGGATATCTCTACCAGTTTCTTTTTAATTTTGGTTTCGTGAATGAAACAAACATGACTTTGACAAACCAAACAGTCTTCGGAATTCTTCGATGCCTTTTCTTTGCTTTATACTTGGACTTTATGGTAATGTTGTTCATTAATTTTGCAGATCCAGAATTTTCTTGGAAAGCAAGCATCGGATATGCTTCAAGTATTTCATCGGTTCTGGTACTTTTACTTCTAATACGCCATAAAAAAGAACAATTGACTCTTTTATTGCGTTCCTTGCAAGCTTCTTCATTGAAAATCGATGACAATCAAACAAACCTAATCGTAATCGCAATTCTACTTATTTGTCCTGCTTATACATTTCTAGCAGCATTCGTCTTTAAGGTTCAAGGAGAAAAAGAATTGTAATGTACTACGCTTATGGCTATTGGATAGAAGATTCAGCATTGAAGATTACCTTTACTTATTTAAAAGTTGTTTACTTGCATTTTGCGTATCATACATTTCCAAACTTGGTGACATTGGTGTACTGTAAATTTTGCCGCCACTGTTCGTTGCAATTCCGTACCCTCAACGATGAAATAACGACATGCCCACCTAAGAGTTTTACCTAATCAAAACAACTGGAGTATTACTGAAGCAACCATGTCTCCGATATCCTTTTTTTTGTGAGTGGCGCATTTTGTGTGGTGTATGGCGTCGCTTGGCTCGTTTTTAAGCCATCATTATACTACTAATTCTATATTCGAGTATATCGATGTGTTTTTCACAATGATCAATGGTCTGGTTTCGTTGGCCCTCATTTTCTGCATGGCTGACCAGGAAATTGAAAGAATTCAATACTAACAAACCGAGCTGTTTTAAAGGCAGTTAAAAAAGCATTGTGTTTAGGACACATTGTCTTTGTCTACAGTGTATGAATTCAGCATTAGTTTGAGAAGCACTCCAAAGAGGATTGCGTAACAATCCTCCGGGGGTTGGCGGAGCGTCAGTGGAGCAGGGGGCAGAGCCCCCTAGTTTTATAAAAAAATGTAATTTCCTTTATAAAATATATCTATAGATCCATTCATTAAATATCGATTTATATTGATTGATCAATGATATTCTTTTGTAAAGAAAATTATAGTCTGTAATAATAATTAACTCCCAATTGGAAATATCTGTGACAGCTTTTACCTGGAAAATAGACGTCACATGAAAGACATCAATTTATTTATATATTGATTTACTTATTTTGCATTAGATTGTGTTGATGATAAAGTTGATAAAATAAATCGTTATCGTTTAAAGTAGATAAAACTCATTATGAGAAATATAGAAAATCAATAGAGTAATATACTCTCATAGAAGTACAAATTATTCTATTATTTGGAAGGCTATATCCTACAATCGTTTTGTGATTATTTTAATATTGAGTCTTTGTTAGACAGTTGTACCAAAATAGTATCTCAATTAGATGACTGCCTAACCAATGTTAGACGGTCGCTGTAAAATAGTATGTGTTAAACAATTACTTATAATATTTGTTTAAGAATAATGGACTGGTTTAAATGCATCCGTTGTGTTAGATTATTGTTTTACGTTTGTTGAACGTTTGTTAGACAATTCTTGAACTTTTGTTACAAAATTAGTGTCAAACATACCTGTTGGACGATTGCTACAAAATATATAATTTAAAATTATCGAAGTAAAATTATAATTGTTAAACAGTTATAGTATAGTATATACTGAATATAGTACAATAGACCTCTGGTCGCAGTGCTTGCTGCAATTTGGAGCCCCCATCCATAAGTCATATACTGAATATAGATACTGACTATAGATACTGAATATAGATACTGAGTATAGATACTGAGTATAGATACTGAGTATAGATACTGAGTATTGATACTGACCAATATACTGACTAATATACTGACTATAGGTACTGACCAAGATACTGATTATAGGTACTGACTATAGATACTGACTATAGATACTGCTGAATATAGATACTGCTGAATATAGATACTGAGTATAGATACTGAGTATAGATACTGACCAATATACTGACTAATATACTGACTATAGGTACTGACCAAGATACTGATTATAGGTACTGACTATAGATACTGACTATAGATACTGCTGAATATAGATACTGCTGAATATAGATACTGAATATAGATACTGAGTATAGATACTGAGTATAGATACTGAGTATTGATACTGACCAATATACTGACTAATATACTGACTATAGGTACTGACCAAGATACTGATTATGGGTACTGACTATAGATACTGACTATAGATACTGCTGAATATAGATACTGCTGAATATAGATACTGAGTATAGATACTGACCAATATACTGACTAATATACTGACTATAGGTACTGACCAAGATACTGATTATAGGTACTGACTATAGATACTGACTATAGATACTGCTGAATATAGATACTGCTGAATATAGATACTGAATATAGATACTGAGTATAGATACTGAGTATAGATACTGACCAATATACTGACTAATATACTGACCAAGATACTGATTATAGGTACTGACTATAGATACTGACTATAGATACTGCTGAATATAGATACTGCTGAATATAGATACTGACTATAGATACTGACCAAGATACTGACTATAGGTACTGGCCAAGATACTGATTATAGGTACTGACTATAGATACTGCTGAATATAGATACTGACTATAGATACTGACTATAGATACTGACTATAGATACTGCTGAATATAGATACTGACTATAGATACTGACCAAGATACTGACCAAGATACTGACTATAGGTACTGACTATAGGTACTGAGCAAGATACTGACTATAGGTACTGAGCAAGATACTGACTATAGGTACTGAGCAAGATACTGACTATAGATACTGACCAAGATACCCATAGGTACTGACCAAGATACTGACTGTAGGTACTGACCTGTATACCGACTATAGATACTGACTATAGATACTGACAATAGATACTGACTATAGATACTGACCAAGATACTGACTATAGGTACTGACCAAGATACTGACTATAGATACTGACTATAGATACTGACCAAGATACTGACTATAGGTACTGACCAAGATACTGACTGTAGGTACTGACCAAGATACTGACTGTAGGTACTGACCTATATACCGTCTATAAATACTGACTATACTATGGGTACTGACTATATGTACTGACCTAGATACTGATTGTTTCAAAGAGCTGATCCCAAAAGATAAATATTAATTTTAGAATATATCAAGAAATATATGATTGTTTAAAAAAGTAAACAGCGTTAATATGAGGTAATGATTGAAGAATATAATTTTAACTACATAAATAACGTGTGTATTCAATAATTTTGAGGCATTTGATTAATGTAAATGTCTTAATTTTTTGTACAAAAGAAACACTATGATACATTGCAAAACCACCAAACAGACCGGATATCTCTACCAGTTTCTTTCTAAATTTGGTTTCTTGGAGGAACCAAACATGACCTTAAAAAACCAAGCAATATCCTATATTCTTCGATGCCTTTTCTTTGCCTTCTACTCAGACTTCATAGTAATGTCTTTTATTCATTTTAGAGATGCAGAATTGTTTTGGAAAGCAAGCATCGGGTATGTTTCGAGTATTTCATCGGTTCTGGTACTTTTACTTCTACTACGCCATAAAAAAGAACAATTGACTCGGTTATTACGTTGCTTACAAGCTTCTTCATTGAAAATCGATGACAATCGAACAAACTTAATTGTAATCGCAATTTTATTTCTTGGCCCTGCTTATGCACTTCTTGCAGCAGTCGTCTTTAAGGTTACAGGAAAAAGAGAATTGTATATGTTCTACGCTTATGGCTATTGGATAGAGGATTCAGCATTGAGGATTACCTATACTTATTTAAAGTTTTTGTACGTACATTTCGCGTATCATACATTCCCAAACTTGGTGACATTGGTGTACTGTAAATTTTGTCGCCACTGTTCATTGCAATTGCGTAACCTCAATGATGAAATAACGACATGCCCACCTAAGAGTTTTTCCCAATCAAAACAACTGGAATATCTTCAAAGGAAAAGAAAGATCATGGATACGTTGGCGATTACTGAAGCAACCATGTCTCCTATATCTTTTTTTCTGTGTGTGGCGCATTTTGTGTCATGTATGGCGTTGCTTGGCTCGTTTTTGAGCCAGAATTATACTACTAATTCTATATTCGAGTATATCGATGTGTTTTACACAATGGTCAATGGTCTGGTTTCGTTGGCGCTCATTTTCGGCATGGCTGGCCAGGTTTCCCTGGAAGTTGACAATTTCGGAGAGGTTTTCAATAGGAAATGTGAAGAGAGGTTGTTTTCGGGAATGGGTGAAGACACACTTGGGTCCCACAAGTATTTTCTGGATCGAACAAGATTTGTTTTTTCGGGATTTAAAATTATTTTCTACAAGAGGAATTCGATTTTGGCGACGTTAGGAACTATTCTAACTTACGCATTGCTCGTTATGAGTAGGCAAATAAGAGGAATTCCTCAGGCTTAGTTTGAATCAATGATATTTGACTCGCACTAGCGTTGTTTCTCGGCGATCAAGGAGTTTTCTGACGTCTGTGCTTTACGTACTCAGAAAAATTCTATGTTTATGCATTTGGAAGAAAACAAAAACAAATTAGTGCAAACACACTAAGTGGCACTGCAGCACTGTTTCACTTCCGGACAAAATACACGATTCGCATAAATTTAATTAAGTTAGATTTGAAATTAGGCACCGATGCGTTAAGATTGTGATATATATATATGTCGCCAGGCGGAACAGCTGGTTTGTCATTCGCCTTCGGTTGTCGAAATTTCTGTTAACGACCGATTCCCATAATCTGCTTCTGGTGACTATGAGAACAATGCCGAATATATTGCTCTTAATAATGCTGTTTTGTTTATAACTAATGCAGCTTTAAGCACTTCACAGGAATATGTATGAGTTATTCTGTGTGTTTGTTTCATGATTGTTATTCTATATTCACAACTTTAAATATTACTTAGTAGTGCAGTTATCTGTATGATATATCTGAAATAAATGTAAATTCTTACACACAAAAGAAAACAGTTGTCTCATTTATTGTGTTCCCTAGATTAGTGGTTCCCAAAAGGTGGTCCGGGGGTCGATGTTAGTTGGTCCTCGGGTCGATGTTAATTGGTCCTCGGGTCGATGTTAGGAGGTCCTCGGGTTGACGTTAGGAAGTCCTCGGGTCGACGTTAGGATGTCCTCGGGTTGACGTTAGGATGTCCTCGGGTCGATGTTAGGGGGCCGCGAACCCCAGGGGTCCTCGGGTCCATGTTAAGGGGGCCGCGAATCCCGGGGGTCCTCGGGTCGATGTTAGGGGGTCCGCGGGTTCACAACCAAAAACTGTTAACATAGGTTTTTATTTGTGGGAGTCACTTCATATTCTCGATACTCCAACTTAGGTGCGAGTAATCACTTTACCCTAACTGTTAGAGTATTGGTGTAGCAAGCCGAAGTTCCTCGGTTCGATACCAAGTGGCAGCCAAAAAGTGCATAGCACTGCATATTAAAATGTTTTCATGTGTATAAATTAATGTGAAATGTACGATAAAGAGACTATCAAATTAATTAAAGTTCTGATTGTATTGTTATTTTTTTAATGTATTTTTCGGGTAAAAATGTGTTTATATTCTTAGTAAAAAGATATGTGTAAAATTAAAATAAATTATAAAATTAAATTTATAATTTTTCCTCCTACGTTTCATTAAAAAAATAATTAAAGTGTCTGCCAGTACCATGAGCCAAACATGAGAAAGGGTTCCACAATCCAGATTTATGTTTAGCTAGCTAGGGGAACGTGGCTTAATGCTAATTGGGGACCGCTGCCTTAGAAGCTTCTTCGATGATAATCGTACAAACTTAATCGTAATCACATTTTTATTTCTTTGACCTGCTTGTTCATCACTTGTTGCAATAACATGTCCAAGATGCGAAAGAATTTGAATGATTAGAAATAATTACTACTTTTATTTCTGTTAGATTAAAGAATCAGTTTTGAGGATTATCGTTTTTCCTATGTAAACTATATTTACTTAAACTATCTTACTATTAAACTATCTTACTATTAAACTATATTTACTTAAACTATCTTACTATTAAACTATCTTACTATTAAACTATATTACTATTAAACTATCTTACTATTAAACTATCTTACTATTAAACTATCTTACTATTAAACTATCTTACTATTAAACTATCTTACTATTAAACTATCTTACTATTAAACTATCTTTACTTAAACTATCTTACTATTAAACTATCTTTACTTAAACTATCTTACTATTAAACTATCTTAGTTAAACTATCTTACTTAAACTATCTTGTTGTATTGTAACTTTCTCCAGCCTTGTCCACTGCAATTGAGTAAAATCCATTAGGAAGTGATGAAAGGCCCGCTCAAAACAACTTTAGTTTATCCAAAGTAAAAGAAGAATTATTGATTAAAATCAGCTACATGAGGTCCCGCATTCCGATAGAAATATAATGTTCCTGTTTTAGGGCTATTGATTCGGACATAACAACTCTGTGTCAAATGATTGACAGGCATTTGACCTCAGTCCATACGAAATTAGGCTTCAGTACACATTAAAGCTTAAAATAAAGAAAATCGGACCATTGTGTGGATAGGGGTGTCAGTCCCAAGTGCTAGTTTATATTTCTTGTTTTGATGTTGGTTTTGTAGACAAATTCCTGTTTTGAAATGGGGATTTTGTCCAACACAGCCACACACGATTTTTTCTTTACCAATAACTGGCACTTGCAGTAGCAGCATTACATTGTGAAGCATAACACGCATACGAACAAATTATTGATAAATGATCTAACATAATTTTCATTAGTGTACCGAAATTATGAAATATGCAATAATCAATAAAAATAACTATTTCATTGTCATTTTATGTTTTGCATGCACAATAGTGAGGAAAATTAACAAGAGTTATATGTTACAATAAAACCAAACAAAATATGTTGTAACGGGTGGCAATTATGACACAATTACTAACTTCTCTGTGCAGATCATTACCAGGTGATTATTCGAAAAAGATTATTTACGTAAGACGATTATTGCTTAATTGTATTCGTGTTGAACACTTGTAGCAACATATCATCCGATTTAGTCGATTGCTGTAAAAAAAATATTTGTGAGGCAATTCTTCCAAAGCATTGTCTGTCTCGGTTGCTTGTTTTCATAAAATCTTCAGTATTAGATGATATGCTGAAAACATTGTCTATATTTAAAGTACTAATAGTGAATTAGATATAATAATTTCAACTACGGAATCGTTGAATCATAGACATTTGTTCAATGCAAACTCCATAGGGCATCGTATCAGATTAAAATGTTTTGTTGCAGAAATACCAAACATTCGGGATGTCTGTACACGTTCATTGACCGATTCGGCTTCTTGGAGGAACCGAACAAGACATTAGGACGGCAAGCAGTTACCGTTATTGTTCGATGCATTTTCATCATTTTCTGCTTAGACTTCGCGGTCATGTCTTTCACCGATTGTGCAGATCCAGAGTTCAATTGGAAAGTCGAAATTGGATATGCCATAAGCTTGTCATCGGTTATGGTAATTTTCTTTCTCCTACGCCTCAAACGAAAACAGTTGACTCCTTTATTACATTCCCTTCAAGCTTCTTCGTTGCGGATCGATGATATTCGAACAAACTTAATCGTAATCGGAATTCTATTTCTTTGTCCTGCATATACGTTTGTCATTGGAGTAATATTTTATATTCAGGAGTCGGAATATTTTTATTTGACCTACGCTTATGGCTACTGGATTGAAGATTCAAAGTGGAGAATCACCGTTTCCTATTTGAAGTGTGTGTACATGCATTTTGTGTATCATACTTTTCCAAACTTGATTACACTGTTGTACTGTAAGTTCTGCCATCACTGTTCATTGCAATTACGTAAACTCAATTATACAATAGTGAAATGTCCGCCGAACTGTTTTACCCAATCGAAACAACTGGAGTTTATCCGAAGCAAAAGAAGAATCATGGATACGTTGGCGATCGTTGAAGCTACCATGTCTCCAATGTCTTTTTTTCTATGTCTGTCACATTTCGTCTCGTGTATGGCGTCCCTTGGCTCATTTTTGGGTAATATTTATGAAGAAACATCTTGTTTTGCCTATATAGATGTGTTTTACACAATGTCCAATGGTCTAACAGCGTTATTCTTCATATTTGTAATAGCAGGCCAGGTACCCATAGAAATCGCCAACTTTAGGGAGGTTTTTCAAAAGAAATGCGAGGATAGGTTGTTCTTGGCCAATGTTGAAGTCGTGATTCAGGCTCGCAAAGGTTTGTTGTACAAAACAAGCTTTGTTTTGTCTGGTTTTAAAATAATTTTTTACAAGAGAATTTCAATTTTGACAACGTTGGGAACTATTCTAACTTACGGAATGCTTGTCATGAGCATAAACATGTAATGATTTTCTCAGACATCGCCGTAAAATTTAATTTGTTTAAATTTAAAAATAACAAGGCACTCCGCCAAGGCGTCATAATTAATGTCGCCAAGCATAATTTTTGTTCTAATTGGCAACCCTGCGCAACATTAGCTGAGTTTAAATTTTACATGCCTGTTTATTTATAATCTTTGATCGGTTAGGGCTAACTAACTTAAAAGGTTAAACTCACGAGTTTTATTTTATTTAAAAATAATTACTAAATTCAAAAAACTTACATTTTATTTTAAGGATTGTTTGAGTTATTTTAAATAACTATTTATGTAAAAATCAAATATATGTAGTTTAGAATTTATTAATGCCAATTCATATGTATTCCGCAAGTTCAATAAGCATCTGATAAATATTAAAATGGTCATAGAGTTTTAAAAACGCTATAAAAGTTTTTTAAAGTATAAATTTTGAAGAAAAATATACAAACAATTATGGAATTAATTTTTGTTTGACATTTTATCCTTTTATTATATTTAAAAAAAAATTAAATAGGAAAGGTTCATTCAAAAAGTCAAAAACAAGAATGAAAAGTTGAAGCGGTACCGAGTCGTAAAGTGTTTACGTATATAAAAATGGAAATATATTCACAGTAAAAAAATTTGCTTAAAAATGAGTACATGAACGTACTTATTTTTTAGAGTACAATTGCATTGTAAATGAGCAATGACATACTCAAATTTAAGTAATCGTACTGTCTTAAAAATGAATAGTGGGATTTAATATTGCAAATCTCATCTTCTGTTCAAGCCATTTTAACAAAGTGACCTGACAAACTTAAAATAGTTGTTCAGAAGATGGTTTTTGTATTATTTAATGTCGTTTGCTTAAATGGAAACTGAGTTATTACAACTCAATTATCTTTCTTCTCATTCTTTTGGCACACCTTCTTAACTTTACTTCTGTTTATAACTTATTCTCGTCGACCTGGTAACTTAACGGAAATGGCTCTGGACAGCGGTACCTTCGATTCCCAACAAGTCTTCGTTGTAATTGTCGATATTTATTGAAAGATTGAAAGTAATTTGTGAAGGCAACCTCTGAAAGCTAGCATCTGCTCTTTTTATTCATTTTCAACTATTGTACTGATTTCTAAATATATGTCTTTTTCAAAATTGAAACTTATGTATTCGGAACCATGATATACATCAGAACAGCACAGCCACACACGATTTTGTTCTTCGCATGCACGTTGCACTTGTAGTACCAGTATTACACTATGAAATACAGCACGCATGCAACATTGGTTGCAGCCTTCGAGCATGAATGGTCTGTAGTAGAGAGAATATGACGTCATAATCGTGAAGCCCACATCTCAGAGCGAAAGGCCCATATCACGTGCCATCTCTTCAAAATTATGAATTAAAATATACTCGCGATTGGCTGATGAATTGGAAAATGTATAACAGTGAAATTTTATGAATGGAATGATGTAATTAACCACGTGTCTGAGGCCATACATGTGGGCTTCACTTTGATGTTAGTGAGTGCGACGTCATGACTCCTCTACTACAAAGGATCCATGTTCGAAGGTTGCAGTTTAATGAATTATTGATGAAACATCGAACATGTTTTGCAACAGTGTGCGGAAATTGGGAAATTCACAATAATCAATTGAAACCTTTTAGTCCTTTGAAGGATTTTGTTAACAAAAGACGATGTAAAAATATAGAAAAAATGACATTTGTGATTGATTGATTTAGTTGATTTAATTAACTCTTAATGTAAAATATTATTGATGTACTGAAATTTAAAAGAATAAATATTTCACTGTCCTTTTTTTTTATGCGATAGAAAATCAATAAGGAGTGTATGTTATAACAAATAACAAGCAATTTATTTTGCAATAAGTGGTAGTTATAAGTTTATTACAATTATCTGTGTGCAAATCACTTTGAAAGTGATTATTCGAAAACAGATTACTTGTGGAAGACGATTATTGAATAATTGTATTTGTGTTAAATACAATTATTGTTTGCTATAATTGTATTTAACACAATAACATAATTATGACTTGTTGCAACATATCATCTCATTCAGTCGTATTTCTTGTTGCAACATATCATCTCATTCAGTCGACAGTCGTATTCCTTGTTGCAACATATAATATCATTCAGTCGTATTACTTGTTGCAACATATCTCATTCAGTCGTATTCCTTGTTGCAACATATCATCTCATTTAGTCGTATTCCTTGTTGCAACATATCATCTCATTCAGTCGTATTCCTTGTTGCAACATATCTCATTCAGTCGTATTCCTTGTTGCAACATATCATCTCATTCAGTCGTATTCCTTGTTGCAACATATCATCTCATTCAGTCGTGTTCCTTGTTGCAACATATCATCTTATTCAGTTGATTGATATAAACTATATTTGTCAGGCAAGTCTTCTAAAGGGTTGTCTGTCTGATACGCGTGTTTTCCAAAACTTTTCGATGACTTTTCTAGATGATGTGTCTAACACATCGTGTATATTTAAAGTACTGACAGTAATTTAAAAGTAGTAATTTCCTCAACGGAAGGCTCGTTTGCGAAAACCATTGAATCATTTACTTTTTTTAAGCATATTCAATAGATTATCGTATCAGATTAACATGTTTTGTTGCAGAAATACCAAACATTCTGGGTATCTGCACAAGTTCATTGAACGACTCGGTTTCTTGGAGGATTCGAACACGACCTTAGAAGCCAAAACATTTTCCATCGTTATTCGATGCATTTTCGTCAGTTTTTACTTAGATTGCATGGTCATGTCTTTCATCCATTGTAGAAACTCAGAATTTAATTGGAAAGTCGAAATCGGATATGCCATAAGCTTGTCATCGGTTATGGTACTTTTCTTTCTCCTACGCCTCAAACGAAATCAGTTGACTTATTTATTACGTTTCCTTCAAGCTTCTTCGTCGCGAATCGATGATATTCGAACGAACTTAACTGTAATCACAATCCTATTTCTTTGCCCTACCACTTCTCTTTGGAATAAAATTTTATATTCAGGGGTCGAAAAAAATTTATATGGAATACGGTCATGGCTACTGGATTGAAGATTCGGTCCGGAGGATTACCATTACCTATTTGAAGTGTGTGTACGTGCATTTTGTGTATCATACTTTTCCAAACTTGATGACACTGTTGTACTGTAAGTTCTGCCATCACTGTTCATTGCAATTACGTAAACACAATTATACAATAGTGAAATGTCCGCCGAACTGTTTTACCCAATCAAAACAACTGGAGTTTATCCGACGCAAAAGACAAATCATGGATACGTTGGGGATCATTGAAGCAACCATGTCTCCAATGTCTTGTTTTCTATTTCTGTCACATATCGTTTCGTGTATGGCATCACTTGGCTCATTTTTGGAATTTCCCGGTGTATTTCCTTATTTAGCTACCTTAGAATTTTTTTAAATAAGATTTTTTTAAATAAAATTATTGATTTCGCATAATCACAGTTATTTATGTCACAAACAAGACTCGCAGAAATAAATAAAAATTATTTTTAAAAACATAAACTAAACAGTATTCTCGCAATATTGTCGCAAATATAAAAACTTTATATTAATAACTATCAGATGGAACCGCATTCAATCATAATTTCGGCCTCTTCACTTCTTCAAACGAGTTTTTTTGCCCACTGCGAAGAATTCGAACCCTACCGATCACAACAGAAGAAATCAAAAATAGGAATTCTCATTCTCCTTATTTGGATTCCGGACAGACTGACAGGCATTCGATTGAAGAGGTTGAAATGATTGGCCTTCTCCCTTATCGTTTGCAACTTTTAATATATCGTCTGCGCGGGGTTGTTGAGGGGCCACGCCTGATTGCCGACCTGCCACTCATCGGGACTTCAGACCTCAACAGGTATTCTATCTCCGAAAATTGAAAATCAATCACGGCGCAGACGATTTTTGAAGTACAGGAAAAGAAGCGAAGTGGTGAACATGTCTGTGTGGAGGAATAGTTTGAAATCGAATAAGGATTATATCGAATCGAACTTCTTTGGATATTTTGATTTTCGGGGAATGTGATTCGGATTGATATGAGTAAACACATTTTAAATTGATTCGGTCCGTTTATTTGAAATTGGTTAAAGGGAATCGTGCAGTTTGCGCTTATGAAAGTATTTGCGTTTTTTGTTGTTATGAAAATCAGTGCAACTACAATACTATTAATTTAGGTATTCTATCTCTGAAAATTGAAAATCAATCGCAGACGATTTTTGAAGTACAGGAAAAGAAGTGAAGTGGTGGCGGGATAGTTTGAAATCGAATAAGGATTATATCGAATCGAACTTCTTCGGATATTTTAATTTTCGGGGAATTATGATTCGGATTGATATGAGTAAATACATTTTAAATAGATTCGGTCCATTTATTTGAATTTGTTTAAAGGGAACCGTCCAGTTTGGGATGAACAAAAATTTAATTTTTTTTTGCCTATAAAAGCAGTGCAACTATAATACTATTAATTGTATTGGAATAAAATTTCGTATACATGTGGGGAAAACAATATTTAACAATATTCAATCACGATATTTTCTGTATTTAGTATACTTTTTTTATGAAAAAGTAATTTTATAACTGTAGGATTTTAGGTTAATAAGTTAGTACATTTCTCTAAAACAGATTGTAATTAAACTGCTGAACCTAATTTATGTCTGGAGATCTAGAGAAGGTGTGATATCTGAACATCTTCGTCCATTCAGCATCACAATGTTCTGTGTACGATTAGGCGTGCGCACATTTCATTGAAATGGTTAAAAAAAATCATTTCATTACTGAGGTAGATTTTTATATCAAACCTGAATGCTTTAAATTTAAAAATAGTGCATTGTGTGTATTTTTGTTGTGTTTACTTAATTTCTTATATGTTTTTATAATTACTTTGAGAGTGATTTAAGCATATGAGCTAAATATAAGGTAATTAAAAAAAAATACAATTTAGCATAATAAGCAAAAGGTAGGACAATTTTTGATCAATAACCCCACAGAAAAAAAAATATCTACGTTTATTCTAAATTGTTTCACATCCGCATGTGCCTTTTCTAATGCTAGTAACGACAAAAAGTTATACTACTCTTATAAACAGGTAATATGTAAATTTAAAAAAATACTTTTTCTTTCATAAATAGTGGTAGTTAAATTTATAAACGAAATACCTTTATATTTAATTTTCTTACGCGACAATCAAAAAACGTTGTATTTCGTTTCATGATTTGGCAACACAGGATTCTCCGGTAATGAGCAACAACATAGCCACGTTAGTCTTAGTACACAAAGGGTATTCGTTAATTTAAATTAGAATTTAAAAAACGATTTAATATTTTGGCGTATACTATTTTTGATGATTTTAGTTGAAATTTGTAAGATAATAAACGTCATTATTTTAAATAAAAGAAGTTCAAAGCGTATCACAATGTAAAACAAACCGTTGTCTTTCAATTCAGGTGTTCCATTCGAATCAGTTCGCGCTCCGCGATAAAGTTATGAGCTCGCTGGCGAGACATCTTTGATCGCAGAGTTAAATAATAACAGGAGTGTTGGCTATGCGTGCGCTTTTTCTCCTCTGTGAACAAAGTGGCAAAAAAACTGTTTCGCTTTTGCTAGTTATTTTTTTTATTTAAAGGGAACTTATGTTCGAATATACGTTATTTATATTCAATAATTACAAAGAAATAAAAAACATTAACACGCAATGTTCAAGGTCGATCGTTTTCCACTTTGGTTTCCGAAAGCATACCACTGAAAATTGAAACTGGTATTGTTTTCTTTTACATTTTTTTTTAAAAGCATTTTAATTAAAATATTGTTACATTTCATATTGATTTATATGGCGAAAAAAATAATTGTTTCCGTGATTAATTGTAATTTAAATTTTCAGTTTCAACTTTTAAGTATTGATTTGTTACTATGACACATTCTTATTATATTCTACCTTACAGCGAGCGAAACGAGAATTGGTTTGCGAATTAAACCAATAAGGATTACGTAGGAATCCACAGGGGGTCGGCGCAGACTCCTATTATATTTAATATCTCCGAAATTGCATCGGGTAGAGATATATCATTATTCCTTATATCGTGGCTCTACCTTCTTTCTGTCCCACATTTTTCCCACTATCTATTTTTGTATACTATCCACTTTTTTAATACGTCCTCTATAAAAACCTTAAATACATATATTTTGTCTTCATGATTATTTTAAAAGATACTCTTTGTACGCTCTGTATAGTGAAATGTATGCCTTAAAAATATCGGGAAAAATAATACCATTACTTTAATTCTAGTCACCCCCTTATAAATGTTCGTATCAACTACATGTTTCAAACGGCCTTCATAATCTGGTATTTGCAAAACATTGCAATTAGAAACACATTAAGAAGCCTTATTAAACTACGAGACATTAAAGATGAGCTGCAGATTAGAAGTAATGAAGGGTTTTAAATGGAAATTTATAATAAAAATACTACAAGAAAATAAAATGTTATTCCAATGACTTTTTTTTCATATAAACCAGATTTTAAACTTTATAAACAAACAGATGGATCTAGAGGTCAAGTAAACATTTTTGTTTACTTTAGGTTAACTAGAAGAAATAAGTTACAGTGGGAAGTATGCAGCAAGTCTGGCATATAAAAGTGGCTCTTGGGAACTTGTGGAACTTGGTTTAGGAAAACTAAAACGAAAAGAAAGACGAATATGTACAGGTGAACAAAGACAAACATTGTTCAGGTGAACAAAGACAAACATTGTTCAGGTGAACAAAGACGAACATCGTTCAGGTGAACAAATACAAACATTGTTTAGGTGTACAAAGACAAACATTGTTCAGGGGAACAAAGACAAACATTTTTCAGGTGAACAAAGACAAACATTATTCAGGTGAACAAAAACGAACATTGCTCAGGTGAACAAAAACGAACATTGCTCAGGTGAACAAAAACGAACATTGCTCAGGTGAACAAAGACGAACATTGTTCAGGTGAACAAAGACACACATTGTTCAGGTGAACAAAGACGAACATTGTTTAGGTGAACAAAGACAAGCATTGTCCAGGTGAACAAAAACGAACATTGTTCAGATGAACAAATACAAACATTGTTCAGGTGAACAAAGACGAACGTGGTTCAGGAAAAGAAAGACAAATATGTTCAGTTGAACAAATACGAACATTTTGCTATATTTGGCATCATTAGAAACATTTCATACATTTTTTTTATTTATACTTTTTTAACCTAAACAAAAATGCATTTAGAAACAATTCGGGTATGTGAAAGTTGCTCACAAATTTTAAAAGTTCGAGTAAAACATATTTTAACCTGACTACATCCTACCTTTCGGTGCGGGTACATAGTTGCACGGAGCCGCATAGTGAAACACGATATTTATAAAATTCTTAAAACTCCTCTTGGAATCACTCTATGTGGAAAATAACATACCATCGAGTAGAGAAAAGTAAAGCGTTTCGAACAGGCAGATTATTAACGTATTCCTACCTCTAACCTTTGTACCACGAGTAGGGGTTAACTGCAGTATACAATGTAAAAATAAGTACTTAAAAACAAGTAACTAAACATACTCGATTTTCTTTGAGTAGAATTGCATCGGAAATGAGCGATGGCGCACTCAAATTTAAGTAATCGTACTTTCTCAAAAATGAGTAGTGTGATTTAATATTGCTAATCCAAGCTTCCGTCTAAGATATCTTAACAAAACGACCTGACAAACTTAAAATAGTTGTTCCGAAGATAGTTATCCCCATTATTTGATGTCGATTGCTTATATGGAAACTGAATTATTACAACTCAGTTATTTTATTTTTCATTCTTTTGACACACCATTTTAACATTTCTTCTATTCATAACCCTTCACGTTGTCCTGGTAGTAAAACGGCCAAGGCACTGGACTGCTGTACCTGAGGATCTGGGTTCGATTCCCGATAAGTCTTGATTGTAATTGTTGATATTTATTGAAAGTGATTTATGAAGGCAGATTATGTAAGCAAGCAACTGTTCTTTTTATTCATTTTTACTCATTGTACTAATGTTTCAGTACATGACTTTTTCACAAATGAAACTTATGTATTCGGAACTATGATAAGCATCGAATATAGCCGAAGACACACTTGTCCATTGACGCACCCACCTCACTCCATCTTATTTAAAAACATCCCAACAATCTTTTTAATACTTCTTCTTCGTATTGGATATATTTAAATATACCTATAAAGTATACGAATTCAAACGGTATAGGTACACTGTTAAAAATAGGTATCCCAAAATAAGTAAAATGTACTCATTTTAGAGTACATTCGATGCTTTTCATAGCACCGAATACTTAAGTTTCATTTTTGAAAAAGATATGTATTCAAAAACGAGTATGATGAGTAAAACGAACAAAAAGAGCAGTTGCTTGCGTACATAGGCTGCCTTCATAAATCACTTTCAATAAATATCAACAATTACAAACAAGACTTACCAGGAATCGAACCCAGATTATCTGGTATCCGTTGTACTATCAGGGCAACGTGAAGAAGTTATAACTAGAAGAAATGTTAAAAAGGTGCAACAAAATAATGGGGAGTAATATAATTGAATTGTAATTACTCAGTTTCCATTTGAGCAATTGACATCAAATACCGTGGAAAACTATCTTCTGAACAACTGTTTTAAGTTGGTCAGGCCGCTTTGTTAAAATGGCTTAAACAGAAGCTGATGTTAGCAATATTTAATCACACTGCTTATTTTTGAGAAAGTGCGATTGCTTAAATCTGAGTCATCTTTCATTTACGATGCCATTGTACTCAAAGAAAAACGAGGACGTTGAGGTATTCATTTTTAAGCACTTTTTTTTATAAAGATCAGACATACAACACTTTTTTGTAAAATGTATTTAGATGTATAAGTCCTCAGCAAATACAAATAATGTCGACCAACTATCCATTTAAAACCCGTATTTACTGAAACGCCAAAATCACTAACAATGTCACTGGCACTAAACTCAGAACTTTGCCGTTAATAAGAAGCATTTATATTTTTATGTCTTATGTGCAAGACCTGACATTTTTTAATAGTAAATGGCATACCCCAATAAACAGCCCATTCTGAAATTTTAGTTAAATCAACATGCAATTGCTCTACCTGTTGCATGCTGTTTACGGTGCCTATGATTTTTAAATCGTCCGCAAAGATGCTAACTCCACTTGCAACGTTTTCACTAATATCATCAATAAAAATAATAAACAACAATGGCCCTAATACAGAACCCTGTGGAACTCCGCTTTTGACTTCCACCCATCGAGAATATTTACTAGGCTAGCTAACACACGTTATAGAAAATAAAAATACTTCTAGACCAGGGGTCGGCAACCTGCGGCTCGCGAGCCGCATGCGGCTCTTTTGATGTAAATTTGCGGCTCTCCAATTCCATACGAAAAAATTAAAAAATTATTATCAAAACCCTTAAAAAATAAGAAAATATATTTTTAATTTTTTGGAAGAATACAAATGACTGCAAAAATTCAACTTCATGGTAGATACCACAATGAAACTAAATGAACTAAATCTAAAACTGCAAGGAAAGGGCAACCCAGCCTACGCCTTGCTTGAAGAAGTAGTTTGTTTCGAAATTTTTTTTTTTTTTTTTTTTTGAAGACATGGAGAGCGGTAAATTACTTCATTTTAAAAATCTGAAGCAATATCGCGATGAGACCAATGCAACTATTGACACGAATTACTTCAGCATAGCTTTAAAAAACATGAAGGATGGATTCGCTGAGAGATTCGAGCAATTCAAAACAAACAAAAGTACTATCGCGTTCATAGTAAATCCTCTCAACACAAATACAAATGAGATCAACATTGAGCCATTTAGAATTGATGCTGGATCGCTCCAAATGCAATTGCTAGATTTGAAAACCAAAGACTTGTGGAGTGGCAAGTTCACAAAACTCAAGAGCAAGTTGGAAGAGTTGGAGGTCCAGAAATGCATGCACATCGCGCAGCACAAGTGGACAGCTCTAAAAGAAATTCCGCGAGTTGAGGCCCTCATATTCAGCGCATGGAGTACATGGTCTTACAGAATGCTACAGAAGTTGTCATATGGAGTGCTGACGATCTTCGGGTCGACATTTTCGTGCGAGCAAGCGTTCTCTTGCATGAATATAATAAAAAGTAAAGTTAGAAGTCAACTAACAAATAAAAATCTAGAGTCGTACTTTAAACTTAAAACAACAAGTTATAAGCCAGATTTAATCAAACTTTCAAAAGGCATGCAAAGACAATACTCCCATTGATGTAACTATCTATATTTGTGTTTTTATATGAACAAATATTATTCCGTATTTAAAGTCGTTTATTTAAATCAAAAATCAAATATATATATAAGCAAATACTATAATATTGAAACGAAAATTTTTAATGGCTCTTTAAAAACTGGGAAATTTTGTAAATTGTAACTTTTGGCTCTTCCGTTTCAATAGGTTGCCGACCCCTGTTCTAGACAAAAGAAGTACATAATTCAGTAACACGCCAAAAATAAAAAACTTGTGTACAAACTAAAAATAATGCTCTGCCCTTTAAGCAAGCGAAAGAACAAAACACTCGGTAAGGAAACCATGATTTTTAAATCGTCCGCAAAGATGCTAACTCCACTTGCAACGTTCTCACTAATATCATCAATAAAAATAATAAACAACAGTGGCCCTAATACAGAACCCTGTGGAACTCCGCTTTTGACTTCCTCCCATCGAGCTAACACATGTTATAGAAAATAAAAATACGTCTAGACAAAAGAAGTGCATAATTCAGTAACACGCCAAAAATAAAAACCTTGTGTACAAACTAAAAATAATGCTCTGCCCTTTAAACAAGCGAAGGAACAAAACACTCGGCAAGGAAACCATGATTTTTAAATCGTCCGCAAAGATGCTAACTCTACTTGCAACGTTCTCACTAATTTTATCAATAAAAATAATAAACAACAGTGGCCCTAATACAGAACCCTGTGGAACTCCGCTTTTGACTTCCACCCATCGAGAGTATTTACTAGGTTAGCTAACTAAGTCATAGAAAATAAAAATACTTCTAGACAAAAGAAGTACATAATTCAGTAACACGCCAAAAAAAAATGTGTACAAACTAAAAATAATGATCTGCCCTTTAAACAAGCGAAAGAACAAAACACTCGGCAAGGAAACAGATCTTTATGAATTCAACAAATTATCTCCCGCGTTCCTTTCACCCAAAAGCAAGCGATTCCCAACTCAGCGACCACCCTCCTGCCATTTTCAGGGCTGGTCCTTTTTCACTTTTCTACATCCTTTTAATCGTTTGCGATTGTGTTGGGGTCGAGACTTCCTGGAGGTCCCGTGCTGAACGTGCCTGGACGAAAGGCAAGAGAGTTAAATGGGTTTCTTGAAAAGAATCTGCCGCATGGGCTCGGTTCTGACCTCTTGTCCATCTGACTCTGCCAGATGCAGAATAGGAAAAGTGGTTCTATTCGTTATGGTTGATTAGTTGAGGTTGGTAGTAGTCGTTTGGAAGTAGTCGTTTAAAGGCGAATCCACTGATCTCCAACTGTAACTTCTGGATTGGGCAAGACATTTTGTAGACTTGAAGTCCAATGTGGAAGCAGCCCTGATATACCTCACTTTCATCGCTATCGCAATATTTTGAATATTTTTCATGTTAAAATAATCCGACGTGTATGTTTTTTTCTATTTACTTTTGAAACCCATTTTAAACTCAATCCGCTATTAAAATAGATAATGAACCTGCAGTTTTTCTGCATAAAACCTTCAATTTCAAAATTTTGAAGAAGGCTGACTTTTTTCGCTGGGTAATTCCAGAATTGTTTGCAATTTGTTTCAAAATTTTCAATTTATTTTGTTTGTAAATGCTATTTTTTTTAAAATACTTATATTTGATTATTAAATTATTTGCTCAGGTTATTTGAGGTATATCACATAATAATTGGTATTAAAATTTTGTATTCATGTATTCGATTTTTATATAAATGGTTATTTATAATAACCCTCAAAACATTCTTAAAACTCAATTTTTTTACTTTATTTTTTATACTAATTTATAATATTCACATATTTTACAATACCCTTAAGTAATTAATTCTGCATTTCAAGGACAATAAAAATAAAAGCCTTATCGTTTTGAAAAATTTAATATCAAGGAAAACCAAGCACTGAATTTTTTTTTTTAAATTTTATTCGTTTAAAAACGTAATACATTATCCATCACAATATCGCATATAACTCGTATACAGTACTAGAATTTTGAAAACATATTTAGAAGATTCCATACTATTAATTAAAAAAAATTTAAATCGATAATTTAAAAAAATTGTGGGATATTGAGTCTCCCATAACATTTAGTCTTCTATGAAGTATCCTGATTTTTTTTTCTATTTTATCAAATAACATGAAGACGTTGTAACATAATTTTAATGATTTTATGTACTGTTTGACAATTACTCAGAATCATAAACATTTGTCGTAATAACTAAAGATATGAATTGTTTTAAAAAATTAAACTTGTTAATTGTTTAGGAGATGTACTACAGTAAATTTATAGAACAGCATAGTAAAGATTTCGCACCAAAACAAAAGCAAGCATCTTTAAATATTGATTGAATGTGGTACAGGCCCATCGCACCAGGGGGGTTTGGAGGAGCGCAAAACCTCCTCAATAATCTGGAAACCCTAAAAGTTGGGAATTTTAACTTTTAAAAATTCCTGAGTTGAGGAAATTTATGCTATAAGAAAATTAATATTATTAACAAATGTAAGCTAGGGAAGATTATAAATACATACATCAGAACGTTGGAAAATGCGTGCAACAAATCAATGCTTGTGAGAGAACTGTTTAATATTACCATATATATAAAAAGAAGTATGAAAAATGTCGATAACTTAGAAATGGGAATTTTCAGCACTGTTGAGTTGGCAATTTGGAATAGTTAAGTTGAGAATTTCGAATACGTAAGTTGTTAGAATCTTTAAGTTGGGAAATTTCTTGTTTCAACCCCCCAAATATTTTTTGTGTGACGGCACTGTTAAACTGTTCTCTCACATGTATCGATTTGTTACACGCATGCTCCAATGCAGCGGCCGTTCCGAGTTAAATGTAATCGTACAAGTTGTGCAATTTCTAATCTTCTCTAGCTGTCATTTGCCCATGATATTAATTTCGTTCAGGCATAAATTTTTCAACTCAGGAATTTTTAAAAATTGTAATTCCCAACTTTTAGGGTTTCCAGATTATTGTGGAGTTTGTTCTCCCCCCCCCCCAACCCCCCTGGTGCGACGGGCCTGCTGTTTAATATTACCTTTTGGCGGCGCGTAAGCGGAGCAGGGTGCCGAGGCCCTTAGTATAACATATACTCATACCAAAACCAAAAACATGTTGTGTTGATGGAAATTGTTTCTCCAATCTTGCCACACTACCTGATGCGCAGCATCACTCTTGCCGAAATGTCGTAGTCCAAAAAATATGTGTAATATTTTAGGTTTTGAGGGTTTTTCTTATTTCCACGAAGTCACAAATGGCAAACAATCATCATGACCGCGAACAACAAGACATTGAAAATAAATATTCATTTTCATCTTAACCGATGTTCGATTCGAACATAGGTGTGCCCGAACCCATCTGCATCGAAGATTTGAATCCCGATTTCAAATACAGGAAAAACGATCATATTTTTAAAACTGATCGATCAAAGTCATCCTACGATCGAAGGATATATCATATCAAGCAAAACTAAATGAGTCTATTAAGCTCGCAACTCAAATTTATTCTCATTAATGCACAAATAACGTGCTAAATAATTTATTCCACTACTTGCTGTTGTTTATGGTCACCAATTTTACATTTTTATCCATTGGTAATCGATCATCATTACAAGATGTAGGTGTTGGAAAACGTTTTAGAGGGAACTTTTTCTTTGTTTTTGATTGGTTTGTAATGAATGTTATGTTAATTATGGGTTTCAAGATGGCCGATGAATTGATGACCTTCGCTTTGATATGAATATAAAAGTTATTTCTGATAATTTCTCCAATTTTTCTTTTTCAAATAGCGTCCAACAGGCATATATGTCTAGAGATGGGAATAATCGAATGATTTGAATAATCGAATGATGAGTGAATTTTTAAACGAATAATCGAGGGATTTCATAATCGAATAACATTGCAGAAGTTCTCGATTATCCAGAATCTCTCGTAACCGTCGAACCTCAACTTTATTCGATTAGTTTATAATCGAGATAAAATTTCACATAAACTCAAATTAATCGAGATAATAGTTGCAGTGGATACATCCCTGTTTCTACTTCAGAAAAAAAAAATGTTTGCCACAATAGCTAACCACTGAATGGGTTCTGCCGTATTTTAATTCACTATCATTTCATATTGGCCAATCGGAAAACACTGATTAACCGTATTAGTAGTAAAACCCCCCATGCCAATCATCAAGACATTCGAATCATTCCGCCCGGGCGGAAAATCACTCATCAAGACATTCGAATCATTCCGCCTCGGGCGAGAAAATCATTCATTTCATTCCGCCAATTTCTAAAAAAAAATCAGTTACGATTTTTTTTTTTTTTTGAATAATCGATTATTTTCAAGTAATCGAATTCATCGAATGATTTCAATAATCGAGTGATTCACTAATCGTCACTCATAATCGCCCAACTCTAATATGTACACTGTAAATAAATTTGCTTAAAATGAGTACATGGACGTACTCGTTTTTCTTTGAGTACAAGTGCATCGTAAATGAGCGATGACGTACTCAAATTTAAATAATCGTACTTTCGCAAAAATGAGTGGCATGGTTTAATATTGGTAATATCAGCTTCTGTTCCAAGCCATCTTAACAACGTGACCTGACAAACTTAAAATATTTGTTCAGAAGACGGTTTTCCACATTATTTGATGCCGATGGCTTAAATGGAAACTGATTTATTACTACTCAATCATCTTACTTTCCATTAACCCTTTTGGCTACATTCGACGAGTGAGACTCGTCATCTGCTTACTTGGGCGAAGTTACGGTGGACGAGTCTGACTCGTCATCTGAAATTAAGAAGCAGGCGTTGATGTTTGCGGCACCTCCGCCAGTGGCCGCTGATCGCAAACAATTTGTTGTAGGGTCGGTCAAGAATGGGATCAATTGAACCTCACCCAATCCGTCCCACGGACATAAAAATCTTCAAATAATTCAGTACTCAGAGGGTTAACATCCTTTTTCCTTTTTAAAATTCCTTCTGTTTATAACTTCTTCACATCGCTCTGGTTGTATAATGGATAAGGCCCATTACTTCGGTGCAAACGATATCAGGTAGATGGTTTGGGTTCGATTCCCGGTGAGTCCTGGTTGCAATTTTTGAAATTTATTGGAAGAGATTTATGAAGCACCATAAGCAGGCAAGCAACTGCTCTTTTTATTCAGTTTACTCATTTTTGAGTACATCTCTTTTTTCAAAAATGAAACTTATATATTCAGAGCTATGATAAGCATCGAAAGTAATCAAAAATGAGTAAATTTTACTTATTTTTAATTATCTATTTTTAACAGTGTATGCATAGATCTTTCATGGGGCTGAGCAACGGATTTCTTTAGTTACCTTATCCCCCTTCCATATCAACAAACTTATACCCCCACTACAAAGTAAACAGGAATATGTTGGCAGATAAATATTGAAAATGCAGCAGTTATTATAAGAGAGAATTCCGTCTTGTAGAACATTGCTTTAAGAATATTAACATACAAATACAACGTTAAAAATGCGAAATAAAAACACATAATATCGAGAAATAAAAACACACAATATCGAGACATGTTTCGGGACATACATCTCCCTTCATCAGCAGAAAATAAATGTCTGTGTGCACAATCAAACATGTCCATATTCGAACATGTTTGATTGTACACTCCCGAAACATGCTTAGATCTTATGTATTTTATTGCGAATTTTTAACGTTGTATTTGTATTTTAATAATAGTTATCATTATCATGAACTGTTTTTAACAGTTGTCAATAACTATTTTTAAAATTAGCAAATCAGTCCCTAATTATGAAATAGATTTAGAAAATAAATTTATACATTTTGAGAATAGTTGTAATATCGTCGCCTCAGAGCAACAGTAAGGCCGCTTTTTCATTTAACGACACGATACCGATAAATCGTGAACGATCGCGAAGGGACGACACAACGTTTTATCGTATCGTCTGATGGTCAGTTTTTCATTGCACCGATATCGTTCGCCGAAAACGACAATTTTTACATTCAGTTCGTGTTCGTCTGTTGCCGAGAGCACATCTATTCTCGATATGGCGCATCGCAACAAATTACATTATAACAAACTGCTATTGTTGTATTTGCTGTATTTAAGGTGAAAGAAGAGATCAATAACAAAACGCTTCAGGGTGCATGATATTATCAAAGCAAGACATGTTGAAGGAGATTTTTATGTTTTATTTGAACGTCTACAAAAAGCTAGAGCTAACCACTAAGCTGCACAGTGGGCTATTGGCGACGGTTTGACTAAATATTGCCTCCCATGCCTTTTCTCGAACAATCTTGTTCTTGCAAAATTCATCTCGCTTATCCAAAATACAGGTCTTTACTTCCACTAATTAACAATATCGAACTTAAAAGCGATATTGATAATACAAATAAAAAAAAACACAGTAGACTATAGCAGGCGGCAACAAGTTTTTCGGAAACAAACTCAAAATGTCGTCACGATGAAGTAGGGAAGGCGCGTGCCCACGATAAAACGTTCCGATAAATTGTATCGTCTGATCGGCAACGACAATATCGTTATCGTATCGGGTAGTGAAAAAGTGCCCGGCTTCGTATGTGTATTTTGCGTACCCCGATATCGTGCCTCTGAAATCGTATACGATTTATCGGTGTCGTGTCGTTAAATGTAAAAGCGGCCTAAGACATCTAAAATAAAAACGAAAATGAGTTTTCAGTCTTGCTAATATTAGCAAATGTACCTTTATTTAGTGGAACACACGGACATTTTTAAGTCTTCTTTGATATCCAAGAACTTCAGCTTTAGATATTCAGCATTGAAAAAACAAATTTTAAAATCAATTTTATAGGCAACTCTGTCTTTGCTCATATCATTGTCCTGAGGCGACGACATAATATACGGTTTTCATAGCATATGTTTTGAAATATCTTGTTTATACGTCCCCTTTTGGCCATCTTTCCTCTTTGACTCTGAAATAGGTAACGAAAGACGATGACGTCATGTTACGCTGTGTGTGAGATAAAATGACCTCACTTCCAATTTCTACGACGTGTATAATGGACTGGAGCACATTAAATTTAAGTCCAATGTCCTGACGCTTATTGAGGTTGTGTCGGGTTTGCATCGGGTGCCAGCTCAAATGTTGTCCTCGTCATCTGACCATGGTTCTAAAATACGATGCATTGTTCCCGCGTTTGGTTTGGTTAATCAACGTCGCACTAGTTCGGGGTCTATCTCGAAGGAAAGAACCGGGAACAGATACACATTCACACACACATTCATACATGCACCTCGTTATTTTAGAACCATGGTCAAAGGACGAGGAAACACCTAAACTGGCACCCAACGCCTTCAATAGAAGTCAGGACTTTGACCCCGATCAGATTTATCGTGCACCAGTCCCGTATACACGCCCTCGCCGTTAATTTTTGCGGATGTTCTAGACGACTTTTCTAGCATTTTGTAGCGAAGCTGGCAACTCTCCGATCACAAGATCATTACTTTTTACTTTTCTTTGTCAAGTCCTTCCCCTGGCATCGAACCAGGAACCTTCATATTCCCAGCAGACGCCTTTAACCGCTCGGCCACGGAGGCCTCATTGTTCCCTGGTATTCCTTCGGGATATGCCCCGAACCTTCACCAACAGCCTAATGTGCAGCTCTAGCACGACCTTATTTAACCATACCAACCATCTATACTCTAAAAATATCACCGTCTTACTGACAAATTTACTGAAAAATATAAAAGCAAGACGGTCAAACTGAAATTTTAATAAACAGTTAGTCGCCAAAAATAACGACTGGATGTAAAATTAAGGTCGACAAAATGAACATTTTAGTTGCAAAATACGACTAGGTACCGCTAATTTCGAACCCTTTTTTTTATATACCATATATTTTAACTCGCATATCCCAAATAATCGTTAGTTAATAAACTTAAACATATTTGAAACTGCTAATATTTATTTTTAAATGAATAATTCAGAAAGCATATCAAATAGTCCTGAACTAGATCAGGTCCTTAAATAGTGGGTCAAACTAGACGTAATTATTATGGATTACGTATACAAAACCCGCAGCCATAGTGAATCTTCCTTGCTAAAACGATCAATTACTAAAATTAAGATTGATTTTTAACCACTTATTATTACATATTATTAGTTTATAATAGAATTGATGTCTTTCCTGGTGTTCATGCTAACTAGTTCACTGGAATAAATAGCTGGTTGATATATTTATATTTATAATAATAGTTTAATAGATTATTTTGATCCAGTGAATTAAGTTTCAAACTAAAAATAAAGTTTTATTTGGTGATTTAGGCCTGTTTTGCATGGACATGGTAAATGCGGGTTGCCTTTTGCAGAAGTTTCTGTGATTAGTGTACAGAAACGTTCGAGCATGAATGGTCTGTAGTAGAGAGAATAGGACGTCATAATCGTGAAGCTCACATCTCAGAGCGAAAGGCCCATATCACGTGCCATCTCTTCAAAATTATGAATTAAAAAAAACTCGCGATTGGCTGATGAATTGGGAAATGTGTAACAGTGAAAATTTATGAATGGAATGACGTAATTAACCACGTGTCTGAGGCCATACATGTTAGCTTCACTTTGAAGTTAGCGAGATGGACGTCATGACTCCTCTACTACAAAGGATCCGTGCTCGAAGATAGAAACAATGTAGTTTGAATGAATAAATCACAGAGGCTTCTGCAAAATACGAAGTACGTGGTTTGTATCCAACAATCGCAAAGCCATCTGCGAAAGCCAGCGCGCGTTTTTCACGTCCGTGTCGAATGGGCCATAGGTATAATATATTGGTTGCTCTGGGAGAATTGGCTTGGCAGATCTCCCTCCTATCCCAATATGAACAACAACCACAACATTAATCTATCGCGCAGTGATCTCTCTCCTCTGAAAAAATCACAATGTCTTTACATAAATGCCAGTCCCTTCCTACACGGTAGCGATGACCATCAAGGTTTGGGGTAGATAGACCGGCGCGCGTCAGTCACGTCTTTACAATAGGATAAATGGCCCTCCTGTACTTCTCCTAACCCTCTGATTCCCGACGACGGCTTTATCCACTCGGCCACGGAGACCTCACTAACCAAATGGAAAGTTCCTAGGATGGGATCTGGGACAATCAATCGCACTAGCGATAAATATTGTCGTTTTCTTCAATTTAAACCCGCACCCACCCGTTGATTAGATCTGAAATTACAGCTGTTAAACCCGCATTTATGACTCATTTACTCCACCACTCGGAAAAAAAGTCACAGACGAGAATGGACTATTGGCCGACCTGGGCGACGCGGACCAAAGTCCTATACATGGCGGTAAATCCTTTATTCCCCTAGACTGATAGGGCTTTGAGGAGCAAGTTTGACCGATGCAACGATGCCCTCTGTTTGGCTCCGAACCAATATTAAACGAGTCAAAAGGATTGGCATCTGTCAAATGCCATATTATAGACAGTTTTAAATCAAACGAAAGGAAGACAATGTAAGTACAAAGCACATAATTCTTTGAAATCGGCCCCATTTTACCTTTACGTGTGGACTGGGACAAGGCCGTAATACACTTTGGATTAACCTATAACGTTAGAGATTTATTATTATAATATATATCAGCAGATTGATTTCTATAACAGAATTGTCTCTTTTAAGGGTTAAAGTATTACGTCCGGGTCACCAGTCTGTAGCTGCGTAAATTGACAGTCAAACTCAAGACCTGTGATGTGACAGCAGGATACTTTACCACGGCACAACATGCATCGGCTACTTAACCTTTACATATATGTTGGGACAGCATCTGTCAAATATATTTAGGGAGAATTTTTAAAGTATGTTAGGTTTGAAGTATGCTGTTTACAGCAGAACAGGTAATTATACATGGTTTCGGACATGTAACGCTTATCTAATGGTTTCTACAGATCGTTATAGCCTAGTTTTTCGGTTTTTCTCCCCCTCAAGTGACCCTACCCCCATCTGCGAATCTACCAGCTTTGAGGAAGAATTGTTAGTAATACGTCCGTCAGACAGTAACACACATCCTTTTTTAAGACAAGTCGTTTTCGACAATGCTTTTAGATGTCCTACTTCCCAAATCGACATCTCCCCCTCCGTTTAGGAATTATGACCACATGCAGGGCAACTTTCCTTTAACTTAGCCAATTTGAAGAGGTTAACAAAAGTAAAACTGACTTCAGACATTTTAAGGATATCGAATCCATAATATATTAGTTTACAAACAAGTTTCTACAGACTTCAGATAACTCAAGTGTTAATGTTTAACATAGTAACAAAAATATCAACAACAAAATAATTTGCATAACAACCAGACAGAAATAAAGTCGCTCAATGCCACCATGTGAGAACTTTTCGCGAGACACCCCAATTATCTATCAATCACGGAAATGGAGTCCTCCAAGACCAGAGTACAATTATCTACCCAACAGTTGCAGAGCATTTGCACCTGGAAACCAGTAATTTTCTCGCTACATCGCCAATTGCAACTCATTCTCTTCTCTGACATTTGGCGGGGGAGGCGATTTTTTTTGGCGGCAATCCGGGTTCGTTGATTCTTGCCTCATTAATTTTTTTAAGAAAACGTTTGAGAAATATCTGTTATTTTTGTCGTACAATCGCCATTTAGAAGGACTGTTGCTTGTTGTCTTAAAATCCGGTTGCAAATGTAGGTAAGGGTTCAGTTACATATTTACGTGACATTCTGACCCGGAGCGATTCCTCGAATTGATTATTATTATTTGTAGCTGCAGAAAACGATCAACAAAACAAACATTCGACAGGAGATGTTCCGAGAGTTCTGCACTTGCTCTATAAATACCTTAATTACCGAAAATGGATAGATGTTATGCAATGTCTATAAATGTACATAAGGTTAGTGCTCCAGACTCATAAAGTTAAACAACCAGAAGATATCAGTCGAGTTGCACAATCTCTGAAGGCGTTCGAGATTTATTCTATTTTGGAATTTTAAGATGAATGTATATGCTGTTTGGCTATTACTGTGCGTTAAATGCCCCGTTAATGATATATAAAGGTATTATATAGAAAATTAGTATTTTTATTTAAAAGTGTTTACCTTAATGAGGTAGCCAACTATCCTAACGAGGTGGTAAATTTGGGCCAACTTCACCCTGTAGGCCCTACTGTGTAGGCATTTGAGGCCTGCAGACTGCTTCAATCGATCCTTTTACTCACCCAACCTAATCAAGCGCTATTTCTATGGTATTCCACAAGGATACAGATGTGATTACGATGTCGCTTGGTTCAAAACAACGCGCTTTTTTTCAGGTCAGTTATTCCAGACATTGTACAAAAACGTCTTCAAGGGGGTGGGGTGGGGGGGGGGGGGGGCAGTACATGTGACCCAAACCACTCCCGAAATAAATGTAAACAATTTTCTTTCATAATTATTAGGTCATTAATTATTTTATTATTAAACCAAGAATATGTATAATCAATTATTTAAGTAAGTCAGTCAACAGTATGCATGATTATTTACCTGTTTAGGATTTCTTTCGTAAAATTCTTTAAATTTTTAGCTGTAATTTTCGATAATTGATAGTTTTATCAAACTTTTTTCCGCCTGTACCCAATTCGAAATGAATTTGAACTTCACAGAGAATTTGCCTTTGTGCATAGCTAACATCACCGATGAAATATGGAATTGTAGAAAGTCATTAGTTAAACGAAGGGAGACCACCAGAGAAATACAAGGTGACCATTTATCCTATTGTAAAGACGTACGCCGGTCTATCTTCCCCAAACATTGATGGTCATCGCTACCGTGTAGGGAGGGAAGGAAGCTAGATTTATGTAAAGTGATAGAGATTATTTTAGAGGGGAGATAGATCACTGCATGTTCGATTGATTTAGTGGTTGTAGCGCAAAGATTGTTAACCCTTTCCACTCCAAGAACACTTTGCGTTTTGCGTTCTTTCTACGGAACAGTTATTCCTCTTTATGTTCTTTTCCCCATAATTTTTATTTTTTGCTCATAGAGGAAAACAAAAGCATAATCTATTTTGGATTTGCAAGACAACAAGTTGAATTTTTTTTTTTAAACGCGAGATCATGTTGTTCTCGTTTATTTTAAAGAACAGGGTACCAAAGAACTGGTGTTCCCGGGTCCTTCCTTCGAGATAGGCCCCAAACCGTCGCCAATAGCCCACTGTGCAGCTCTAGTGCGACGTTAATTAACAAAACCAAACTTGTTTTATTGTCGGATTGTTATGAATTTTAAGTCCGTAATAAGGCTACCAGACATCACGGTATTAACGGAACATTTACTATCGGAAAGTTCCAATTGCGGCCCATGGCAACCTTTTGTCTGGGCGATAAACAAATGTTTATTTCTTTGAGAATATGATAAACCCGGCTCCCTTCGGCCGCAATTGGGCTATTGCCTTTGCTCTGAAGTTTAACCCTTTACACTCCAAGAGCTCTTTGCGTTTTCCGTTCTTTCTACGAAACAGTTATTCATCCTTAAGTTCGTTACCCTAGAATGTGTTATGCTTATAGAAAAAAGAAACCTAATCTGTTTGGGATTTGCAAAAGAACGAGTTGAAACAAGATCATGTTTTTTTTTTAACGCCAGGTCATGTTGTTCTCGTTTATTTTAAAGCACAGGGAACCAAAAGAACTGGTCGTTCTGTAGGCGCCTGAGAGGCGACAGCGGAGTGCAAAGGGTTAATTCTGGACTTCTGGATTTTGTAAAACAGGACAAAAACTACATTTTTTTTACCTGCATTAGTCTTCAACAATTACATAGGAGGACAAAATAAGTGGACCAGTCTTAGGGCTGGATCCACCCCTGGATCCGCAAATGCCTTATGGTACAGTAAGGACAGTATCTAACTGTTTTTTCTATTTGTTTTAAAACCAGTCTACAATTGAATATCAAAATTTCTAATATTTCTTTCATCCAGAGACCGATTAAGACATTGAAGAAAGGGAAGCCCGTCTTTAAATGGGGGCCCTATTGCTCTCAAATAGGCTCTGGAACATCACATCGATTTTTTACATGCACTAAAATCCTTGCCCCTGAATGGCATTAAAGCGAAACACATTATAAATATATTAAAAAAACGTTAATAAGTAAGGAATATTCCTAATATTCTGTAAGTTTTTCATTTTTTTCCAATATTCGAACAAATTTAACACAAGTAGCAACTTTTTTTTTGCTAAAGTTAGTAATACCACTTTTTTAAGGTAAAATTAGTAGCAAACTATGTTAAGAGTGTTAAATATTTATATAAAATGTGGCTTTTGGGGGCCCCTCAAAAATGTAAAGTGTAAGCCTGGGCTTCCCGGGCCTATTCGGTAATCAGGCCCTGCTTTCACCTATTGTCACTGGAAAAGTTGTTGTCACTCGAAAAGTTGTTGTCACTTCTTGGAACATTAGGAGTCGACGAAGGGAATCGAGGGTGCAAAGGTCGTCAAAGTGTGTGGATGAATGTATTATGTTTGTATTTATCTGTGCTATCTTAACTTCAAAGTTCAGAGGTAACGAACGCTTAGACGCGTGGAAGGTGTCATAAGAGATCACGTCTAAAATTATCACAATCGTCTTTATCAATATATGCACTGAAAGCGTATGATGAAATATATTTTGATTTTAGGTATTTTAAAAACATATTTTTATACCATGAATTTTATCACTTCAGTAAAACAGAAATTTACAGATGTCAGCTTATCAGGGGCGTGTACATGGAAGGGCGCAGGGGGCGCCCGCCCCTTCCTAAAATAAATATTTTTTTTCGACGTTAGAGAACATATCACTATTACAATCTCAACAAATTTGGAGTAATTTCAGTCCCATTTTAACAATAAAATTTTAAATATATCGACAATTTACGTTACAACGTTTTTAGCAAAATCGCACTGTAAAAAAAACTGCTTAAAAATAAGTACACGAACGTACTTGTTTTTCTTTGTGTACAATTCCATCGTAAATGACCGCTGACGTACTCAAATTTAAGTAATCGAACTTTCCTCAAAAATGAGCAGTGTGATTGAATATTGCTTATCTCAGCTTCTGTTCAAGCCATCTTAACAAAGCGACCTCACAAACTTAAAATAGTTATTTAGAAGATAGTTTTCCACATTATTTGATATCGATTGCTTAAATGGAAACTGAGTTTATTACAATTCAATTATTTTACTTATCATTCTTTTGGCACACCTTTTTAACATTACTTATGTTTATATCTTCTTCACGTCACCCTGTAGCTAAACTTATAAGACTTTAGATAGCGGAGCCAACAAATTTTGTTATAATTTTGGACTTAATTCTCTTTACTTCGGAACGCTTCAAGTATTGAGGAACAATTGATAATGCAAGTAAATCATAATCATTGAAATTTTTAAATGTTCAGAAATAAATCAATTTATATTCGACTATTATTTTTAATTTATAGGTTTTATTCGACACGAGAACATCAATGTAAATCGTGTGTCCATGTGGTAAGTACTTTAATATTATCTTGTAACTCCGACTTTAAAAATAATTGCTTTGATATCCATTTCCAAATATGCTGGTAGTTACTTTAGCTCATTCTATATTTGTCATTTGATTGTAAGTATCACTTTTATAACTATCACTAAGTAACTAAACTTATATATTTCTTATTAATATACACTCAAACCTGTTTTTGTGCGGTCTTTTTTTATGCGATTTTTTTTGTGCGGTATATGAAAATTTCAATCAAATTGGAACATAATTGATTATATGGCTACCGAGACATATGCAAACGTCTAGTGAAGCAACAGTCGTCGCAAAAACGGATCACTAACTACATGGTAACTGAAAAAAAGTCAACTCTAAACGAGTGCGTGGTAGTGTCTTCAAGTGACGAAAACGATTTTGAACCAAGTTCGCGTATTGTCACTCTATGAACGATAATGGTTATACGTTTTGAAAAGTTTTGTATGTGTAAAATAAGTACATATGTAAATAAAATATTTAAAAATGTTCGCATGTGTATTTTCTAAATCAGATTCCAAAAGGTTTGGCGAGATTCCAAGTAGCTGTCAAGCCTCGTGCCTTGATTTCGTTTAAAAAAGCAATTCCTAGTTATTTCGTAAGGTTTTGAGTTCTTTTCTATGTGAGACTTTTTTTATGCGGCCCCTATCCACCGCATAAAAAAAATATTTTTTAATTGTGTTGCGAAAACTATTTTTTATAGCTACTCGTGATGTTTTGTGCGAATTTTTTTTATGCGTTTTTTATGCGGTCCCTATCCACCGCACAAAAACAGGTTTGAGTGTATTGACATATATTCGAAAACTGTCTAGCCCTTCATTTTTTAATATCTCAAAAATTAAAGGGAGAGAAAGAACATCTGAATACAGTAACACTAAAATACAAACCTTATTTTGAGCCCCGTGTTATTTCAATGAATAAGGGGGTTTACTATCTATTCAATGAATAAGGATTATTCAATGAATAAGGGGGATCTACAGAAGGCTACAAACACGCGCTTTTTCTTTATGAATAATACGGGCATGTACAAAAATCCGTTCGCGACATGTAAAAAGCCGTCGAAGCTTTTCAAGGGTGTGTAAATATCCGCTCAAAAATATATTTTGTTGTGACTTTGGCAGGGTAAATGGCACCAAGTAAAGTGTGGCAAACTTCCATTAGCTTTCTTAAATTTTTCGTCAAATATGACAACATATTTTGTTAGTTTTTCTCAAAACATGTCCAGTCTTTAAACACATTCACTACAGCTGCTATTGGATGTTACAGCAATGTAACGGTTTTTACGATGCTCACCCTTTGACTTTGAAGACCCACAGCCATGCCACGTTCAAAGTCCATCAAATCGCGTTTTATTCCCATACCTGTTCATTCAAAACGCTCCCACTAACGTTGTAAGTAAGGCCTTTCTTTTTTATGCCTCTTTCGTCCACTGGAGAAAATAGTGTGACGTCATAAATTATTTTTAAAAAAAGCATCAGATGGTCATAATATTTTTGGCTACTTATTGCAAATGTTTAAAGTTTCTCCATAAATTATTTCAAGATAAATGTTCTCTTTTTTTTGTTTGATGCTAATAATACTTTCGAGTATTTTGAAGTTGATTAAAATACCTTTAATATTTCCAATGAGTATCTAACCCAATTTTAAAATCAGTGCACCTTGTTTAGAATAGTCGCCACTGGCAACTATCGAACATACAACTAAGCAATTTAGTTGCATGCAATTGAAAAACCGAAATTGTATCCGCTCAATCAGCAATTATCGGTCACGCAACTATCGTACAAAATATCCTTTCACACGATACAACGCAAACAACTTTGGCAAATAATCGACAATTCGGTGATTTTGTATGGATTGGGATTATACACGTTTAGCCGATTTTTCATCTTTGTTTTAGTGGTTTTGAAATCTGAAACGTGGCAGTCTTAAGTCGAATGCAATTAAAATAATCTCCGGGCAGTTGGTGAGTGATTATTTGTCCAATGTCCTGACACATATTGAGGTTGCGTCTGGTACCAGCTCAGGTGTTGTCCTCGTCATCTGAACATGTTTCAAAAATACAAGGCATCGTCCCAGTCTCAGTTAATTATCGCCTAGCGATAATTGCAGTAAAATTATCGCTTGTGCATTATAGCTAAAAATACATCTACACTAGGGTGCATCAAACGCCCCTCTAGAAAAAAATCACTTTGTCCCCAATCTAAAAATGTTCCATTAGCCATAAAAAGTTGACATACCAAATATTTTCGATTTATAAACACTTTTAGGGGGTCCTCAACAACCTTGAAATTTCGTTTTTTTCGAGTAAAATCCCCAAATTCAGCATTTTTCATACTTAATTACTTTCAAATTTTTTTAACTATTATTTTATGATATTTTAAGAAAAATGATTATAATGAAGTAAAATATGGATCATATAAATATTTAATGTTAATAAACTATATTAACAGTAAATACAAGTGACTTCATTCTTCATTGATTTCAGGTGACTAGTGACAAATTTAACTTTGTTTACAATTTACAGTAAAGTACATTTCCTGTTTATTTCAACTTGTGGTTTTCATTTTTAACGGATTTAATACTTTCTACTTTTGTTCTGAATCGATTTTATAGTTTTATTTTGTTTATTTTTACTTTTAATTATAAAATAATAAAAATAAAAGTAAAGTGAATAAAAAAATTAGTTCCAATTTAATATTAAATTATATTATTAGATCTACTGATGATTTTGATGAACGAAGTGACACAAATTATGTAAAAAAAAAATTGATTTTGAAGGACTCTCAAGAAGTACTCAAAGTCATCATCAATATAAAAGAGCGGGAACAAGTTTATTCATCCCATACGATATTATGCAGAAACCTAATATTGTGTCAACTAGCTATGAGTCCAGGGCAACAGGCAGCATATACAAAAACATTACAAAACTAATAGGAGATACATGTACAATTGCAGCATCTTACGCAACAGCAGACAGAACAAGAATAGGCAAGTTGCAATGGAAATTTCAACAGCTTGCAAGTAAGAGTGGTGCTTTGCATTGGAATAAAAAACTTTCAACAGCAATGTCCAATAAGTACAAAATAAAAAAACGTTCACCAGATAAAGATTCTTGGTGTGCCTGTATATCCCCAAGGAACTAATTGTAAATGCGACTCAATCATTGCCGACTTAATATATGAGCAACTGACTTCTTAGCAATGTACAAACAATTAAGAACATGATATTTGACACAACTTCTTCCAACACAGGCCATGTTACTGCTGCTTGTGTCAGAGAGCAAAATAAATTGGGACAAACTTCTTTGGTCGGCTTGCCGTCTTCATATCAGAGAAGTCATTTTGTCTCATGTTTTGGTGACTTAAAGGTCAAGGCTTCTAAGTTACTAGGTATAACCTTATTTAAGCAATTTTGATAAAGATGATGGTGGATTTGAACCATATGACCCAAAGTCAGTGAATGTGCAAGCGAGCAGCATAGTTAATGATCTTGGAGCTAGTACAATCCATGCAGCAAAATGTGCCATCGATACTGGAAAATACAGAGATGATTATATGGAATTCACAAAGCTTTGTCTAATATACTTTGACTTTCCCAATATTACACAAGCAGTAAAATTAAACCTACCAGGAGCTTTGCACAAAGCATGTTGGACGGCCAAATTGTTATGCACGATTAAAATTTGTCTTCTTGAGCAGCATCAGCAACTACCTACCGGAACAACAACATGTCGAACTGTGACTTTGCCACTCTCACCTACAGCACCTGGTGGTTAACTTGTGATTCTGCCATAAATGCTCTTTGGAATGTCCTACAAATGCTATGTTCTCTTATAACGTACAAGGTTGTCCATCCCATCATATCTGAAAGTGCAATTAGTGCTCTTGAAAACCATTACTGCTAGTATCTTACAGAAGAGGTGGTTCCACTTGTCCTTTGGAGCAACAGAGTTCCACCAAGAACGAAAATCTATCGCTGATGCAATGCTAGCTACAAAACTAAATTCCACTGATACTGCTTTTAAATTTCAAGGTAGATATGGTATGGATTTTGAAAAACCCAAATTTCCCAAAAATCTCACTGTAAATACAACTATTTCTAATTCAGTTAAAACGGATTCTTGGATTTTATTTTATCTATTTGAACTAGACTCAAATTTTTTAATAGAAGATGTTTCAGAATGGTCAAGTTCTGTATCCTACACCACACACTCACAAAGTTGCAAGCATTGAATGTTGTCAACAACTGTGCAGAACGAGGGATGAAGCTAAGTACTGATTTCATAGAATCAGCAAAACATGAAGATCCCTATCAACTTGTTCTGCAGGTCGTCGAACAAGATCGACAAAAACAGAGAAATCTGCGAAAAAGGCCGAAATTGACTATAGTTTAAATTGAGTGTACTTGTACGAATTAAATTGATATTAGAAAGTTAATAGTATATGATTATATATTCTTTTATTATATCACAAAACAATCTTAATTGCGTTATTTTATTAAAGTATACATTATTATATATTTTTTTTATGCACAATGCTTTTTTTTCAGAATTTTCGTTTTTGTTGTACCTTCCTGGGACTTGAGGACTCCATAGATGTTATTCAATTTTTACGAAATTCTACGTATATAACTTTTTTAGCATTTCGAACAAAAATAACATAGGGACAGACAATTTCCATGAAATTTTTAAAAACATGGGGCGTTTGATGCACCCTAATCTACACCCGTTACAAAAATGATTTCATCATGATAAAAGAATAACGTTATCAAACATCAAAAAACCGTATTCCCCATTACCGGGCATCCAGTGGCCCAGTGGATAAAGGCATCCAGCTAGTAATCAGAGGATTGTTGGTCCGAATCCGTGCGATGGGCTCAACAAATAAAAGTAAAAAAGTAGTGATCTTGTGATCGGTTTGCCAGCTTAGCTACACAAATACTAGAAAGTCACCCAGAACATCTAACAAATTATACTGGCTTGTATACAGGACTCGTTCACGATAAATCTGGTCGAGGTCCAATGTCCTGACACATATTGAGGTTGCGTCTGGTACCAGCTCAGGTGTTGTCCTCGTCATCTGAACATGTTTAAAAAATACAAGGCATCGTCCCCTGGTCTTTTTTTTTCGAGATAGGCCACAAACAGTCGCTAATAGCCCACTGTTTAGCGACGTTAATCAAAGCCAAAAACCTAACTTGCCGATTACCACTTAATACGGTTCGGTTATGGTTTTTGGTTTATTTAATCAACGTCGCACTAGAGCTGCACAGTGGGCTATTGGCGACGGTTCGGGGTATATCTCGAAAAAAAGACCCAGGAACACATACACATTCACACACACATCATACATTTACCTCGTTATTTTAGAACCATGGTCAGATGACGAGGAAACACCTGAACTGGCACTCAACACCTTGAATAGACGTTTGGACTTTGGACCCCGATCAGATGTATCGTGCACCAGTCCCGTTTACACTCCGTTAATTTTGGCGGATGTTCTGGTCGACTTTTCTAGTATTTTGTAGCGAAGCTGGCAACCCTCCGATCACAAGATCACTACTTTTTACTTTTCTTTGGCGATGTACTTGACATAGAAAAAAAAAGTAGTGATTTTGCGATCGTAGAGCTGCCAGTTTGTCTACAAAAATACTAGAAAGTGGCCCAGAACATCTATCAAATTATACCAGTGTGTATACGGGCGGATTTTGGTGCACGATAAATCTGATCGGGGGCCAATGTCTTGACACATATTGAGGTTGCGTCGGGTACCAGCTCAGGTGTTGTCCACGACGTCTGACCATGGTTCAAAACTACGAGGCATCTTCCCAGGGTCTTTTCCTTCGAGCATGGATCCCTTGTAGTAGAGGAGTCATGGTGTCACTCTTGCTAAAATCAAAGTGAAGCCAACATGTATGGCCTCAGACACGTTGTTAATGACGTCATTCCATTCATAAATTTTCACTGTTACACATTTCCCAATTCATCAAGCCAATCGCGAGTATTTTTCCATTCATAATTTTGAAAAGATGGCACGTGATAGATGGCCTTTTCGCGCTGAGATGTGGGCTTCACGAATATGACGTCATATTCTCTCTACTACAAACCATTCATGCTCGAAGGCCTATTCTTCGAGATAGACCTCGTCCACTGCGCAGCTCTAGTGCGACGTTAGTTAATCAAAACCAAACTTCCCCATTACCACTTAATACGGATCACTCAAAATTCGAAAGCATTCCACAAAATCTGCACAAGTTGCAGTTTAAAAAAAAAAAACTCCCTTCAGGTTATAAACATGTATATCGCTTCCTATCTCCCTTAAGATAGAAATATCTACTTCAAGTCAACACCACTCCATCAATATTCTGTCAAGCTTTAAACCAAAATGCAAGCTATCTGATCGGCCTTTGAGAAGCGGACGTGCGAACGGTAAAATTCAGGTGTTAATCGCGACCGGCAGGTTATCGGGTATTTGTTTACTTGTTGGTTGCTATGGTAACGTCTCAATCATTAGAGATTGATATTGATGGAGAGCAAAGTAAATGGTTCATTGTTTCGTGAATGGTTAAATTAAATGGTTAAAATTCATGGTTTTGTGGATGTTTTGTGAAGCATGTGGTTTTGTAAACGGTTCCGGTTTTAAATAATTTGTGTTTTGAAAAATTTAATAGATTGCGATTATGATTTCAATTTAGAAAATAGGTTTAGCCAGGGGCTTTTCTAACGGAATTTAATTGAGCAGTCATCAATTAAAAATGTATTTTCTAAAAGGACGTAATTGAGCAGTCATCATTTAAAAATGTCTTTTCTAAAAGGATATAATTGAGCAGTCGTGACTTAATTGATCAGTCACCAATTAAAAATGGCTTTTCAAAAAGGACATAATTGAGCAGTCGTGACTTAATTGATCAGTCACCAATTAAAAATGTCTTTTCTAAAAGGACGTAATTGAGCAGTCGTGACTTAATTGAGCAGTCATCAATTAAAAATGTATTTTCTAAAAGGACGTAATTGAGCAGTCATCATTTAAAAATGTCTTTTCTAAAAGGATATAATTGAGCAGTCGTGACTTAATTGATCAGTCACCAATTAAAAATGTCTTTTCTAAAAGGACATAATTGAGCAGTCATCAATTAAAAATGGCTTTTCTAAAAGGACATAATTGAGCAGTCATCAATTTAAAATGTATTTTCTAAAAGGACATACTTGAGCAGTCATCAATTAAAAATGTATTTTCTAAAAGGACATAATTGAGCAGTCGTGACTTAATTGATCAGTCACCAATTAAAAATGGATTTTCAAAACGGACATAATTGAGCAGTCATCAATTAAAAATGGTTTTCTAAAGGGGCATAAATTGAGCAGTCATCAATTAAAACTGACTTTTCTAAAAGTGCATAATTTAGCAGTCATCAATTAAAAAAATGCTAGTCGTAAATTTGAAATGAGCAGTCGTAAAATTTAACAAACTGGAATAAAAAAATATATACATTTGAATTTATTAGGGTTATCCGAACCTTTGTTATATACTGTTAAAAATAAGTACTCAAAAATAAGTAAAATGTACTAATTTTTTTGTTCAATCGGTGCTTATCATATCTCCGAATACATAAGTTTCATTTTTGAAAGAGACATGTACTCAAATATGAGTACAATGAGTAAAAAGGAATAAAAAGAGCTGTCGCTTGCATACGCAGGCTGCCCCTTCATAAATCAATTTCAATAAATATGAACAATTACAACCGGGAATCGAACCCATACCCTAAGGCACGTAGTCAGTGCCCTTACCCGTGCCTTACCAGGGCGACGTGAAGAAGCTGTAAACAGAAGAAATGTTAAACAAGTGTGTGCCAAAAAAATGGGAAGTATGATAATTGAGTTGGAATAACTCGGTTTCCATTGAAGCAATCGGCATCAAATGATGTGGAAAACCATCTTCTGAACAACTATTTTAAGTTTGTCAGGTTGCTTTATTAGGCCGCTTTTACATTTAACGACACGACACCGATAAATCGTGAACGATCGCAAAGGGACGACACAACGTTTTATCGTATCGTCTGATGGTCAGTTTTTCATTGCACCGATATCGTTCGCCGAAAACGACAATTTTTACATTCAGTGCGTGTTCGTCTGTTGCCGAGAGCACGTCTATTCTCTTTATGGCGCATCGCAACAAATTACATTATAACAAACTGCGATTGTTGTATTTGCTATATTTAAGGAGAAAGAAAGAGATCAATAACAAAACGCTTCTGGGTGCATGATATCATCAAAGCAAGACATGTTGAAAGAGATTTTTATGTTTTATTTGAACGTCTACAAAAAGCTAGAGCTAACCACTACAGCTGCACATTGGCTATTGGCGACGGTTTGACTAAATATTGCCTCCCATGCCTTTTCTCGAACAATCTTGTTCTTGTAAAATTCATCTCGCTTATCCCAAATACAGGTCTTTACTTCCACTAAGTTCACAATATCGAACTTAAAAGCCATATTGATAATATAAATAAGAAAAAACACAGTAGACTATAGCAGACGGCAACAAGTTTTTCGGAAACAAATTCAAAATGTCGTCACGATGAAGTAGGGAAGGCGCGTGCCCACGATAAAACGTTCCGATAAATTGTATCATCTGATCGGCAACGACAATATCGTTATCGTATCGGCTTGTGAAAAAGCGCCCGGCTTCGTATGTGTATTTTGCGTACCCCGATATCGTGCCACTGAAATCGTATACGATTTATCGGTGTCGTGTCGTTAAATGTAAAAGCGGCCTTAAGATGACTCGAACAGAAGCCGAGATGAGCGATATTAAATCACACTGCTCATTTTTGAAGAAGTACGATTACTTAAATTTGAGTACGTCATGTCTCATTGACGATACAATTGTACTCAAAGAAAAGTGAGTATGTCCAGGTAATTAATTTTAGGTACCCTTTTTTTTACAGTGTTCCATTACTAAATTTTCTAATTTACTTAACAGGGATGGGTTAAACAGAAGTCAAAGTCCGATATAAATTAAGTTCTCTGTTGTTCACATTTGGGCAGTGTGTAGTAGGATCGGACGAAGATCCCGACAAATATTGAAATTCCAAAAGCGAAAAATCATCGCGATTTGGATTTTTTGTTTTGTTTACTAGTTTCTTTTGTTGTCGAAAGTACACTTGGAAGACTTTAGCAACAAATACATTGCCATTGTTTATCTATCGAACATATCGATATATTAGGAATATCGATAAATCGGAAATATCTATTAATTGGAAATCTCGATAAATCGGAAATATATATTAATTGGAAATATTGATAAATCGGAAATTATATTAATAGGATGTATCGATAAATCTTAAAATATCGATTATTGGCTTGCGATTAATCGCGGTGGGAAAATGTCATCATAACCCAAGCCTAATGGGCAGTGGTTAAATTTAAAAAAAAATAGGCATCTGTAATTTTTTTAAAAATAGGACTGTCATAAATTTTGCTTAAAATAGATCCTGAATTTAGTCACCTAAATATGTAACTTCGTTTTATTCACATGTTTTAATTGTGTTTTTGCATGTATTGTTACAATTAAAATATTGTTCACATGCTTTAATTGTGTTTTTGCATGTATTGTTACAATTAAAATATTGTTCACATGTTTTAATTGTGTTTTTGTATGTATTGTTACAATTAAAATATTGTTCACATGTTTTAATTGTTTTTTTGCATGTATTGTTACAATTAAAAAATTGTTCACATGTTTTAATTGTGTTTTTGCATGTATTGTTACAATTAAAATATTGTTCACATGTTTTAATTGTGTTTTTGTATGTATTGTTACAATTAAAATATTGTTCACATGGTTTAATTGTTTTTTTGCATGTATTGTTACAATTAAAAAATTGTTCACATGTTTTAATTGTGTTTTTGCATGTATTGTTACAATTACAATATTGTTCACATGTTTTAATTATGTTTTTGCATGTATTGTTACAATTAAAATATTGTTCACATGGTTTAATTGTTTTTTTGCATGTATTGTTACAATTAAAAAATTGTTTACATGTTTTAATTGTGCTTTTGCATGTATTGTTACAATTAAAATATTGTTCACATGTTTTAATTGTGTTTTGCATGTATTGTTACAATTAAAATATTGTTCACATGTTTTAATTGTGTTTTTGCATGTATTGTTACAATTAAAATATTGTTCACATGTTTTAATTGTGTTTTTGCATGTATTGTTACAATTAAAATATTGTTCACATGTTTTAATTGTGTTTTTGCATGTATTGTTACAATTAAAATATTGTTCACATGTTTTAATTGTGTTTTTGCATGTATTGTTACAATTAAAATATTGTTCACATGTTTTAATTGTGCTTTTGCATGTATTATTACAATTAAAATATTGTTCACATGTTTAAATTGTCTTTTTGCATGTATTGTTACAATTAAATTATTGTTCACATGTTTTAATTGTGTTTTTGCATGTATTGTTACAATTAAAATATTGTTCACATGTTTAAATTGTGTTTTTGCATGTATTGTTACAATTAAAATATTGTTAACATGTTTTAATTGTGTTTTTGCATGTATTGTTACAATTAAAATATTGTTCAATATTGTTCACATGCTTTAATTGTATTTTTGTATGTATTGTTACAATTAAAACATTGTTCACATGTTTTAATTGTGTTTTTGCATGTATTGTTACAATTAAAAAATTGTTTACATGTTTTAATTGTGCTTTTGCATGTATTGTTACAATTAAAATATTGTTCACATGTTTTAATTGTGCTTTTGCATGTATTGTTACAATTAAAATATTGTTCACATGTTTTAATTGTGTTTTTGTATGTATTGTTACAATTAAAATATTGTTCACATGTTTTAATTGTGTTTTTGCATGTATTGTTACAATTAAAATATTGTTCACATGTTTTAATTGTGTTTTTGCATGTATTGTTACAATTAAAATATTGTTCACATGTTTTAATTGTGTTTTTGCATGTATTGTTACAATTAAAATATTGTTCACATGTTTTAATTGTGCTGTTGCATGTATTATTACAATTAAAATATTGTTCACATGTTTAAATTGTCTTTTTGCATGTATTGTTACAATTAAATTATTGTTCACATGTTTTAATTGTGTTTTTGCATGTATTGTTACAATTAAAATATTGTTCACATGTTTAAATTGTGTTTTTGCATGTATTGTTACAATTAAAATATTGTTCACATGTTTTAATTGTGTTTTTGCATGTATTGTTACAATTAAATTATTGTTCACATGTTTTAATTGTGTTTTTGAAAGTTTTGTTAGAATTAAAATATTGTAATCTATGTACTTGCATCATTTACGATTTGCGATATCAAATTTAACCTTTTGCACTTCACTGCAATAACTCAGACTCAACCCCTTTAATTACAAAAAATAAGCTGAAATGCTCCTTTTAATAAACAAACTTGAACTCAATTCCCAAAACACTTGTGGTTTATCTGCACCCGTTATCACCCCTTTAAACACCCTCGAAAGATTGGGAAGTTTATCGCTTTCTTTCGTTCCCCGAATCTTGCGTGTGAAATGAAATTGATTGGCACCCGCAATGCGCGCTTCTTCTAAATAGGCCGACGCATATCGATATCGCTGACAGCTTCCTTTTGATAAGTCCGATGGTGAGGGATCAACGCACTGATATACGACCAATATACGTAGAATGCAAGAATCAAGGAAAATGCTACAATCAAGAATCAAGGAAAATGCAACAGTCAAGAATCAAGGAAAATGCAACAGTCAAGAATCAAGGAAAATGCAACAATCAAGAATCAAGGAAATTGTAAGAATCAAGAATCAAGGAAAATGCAACAATCAAGAATCAAGGAAAATGCAACAATCAAGAATCAAGGAAAATGCAAGAATCAAGAATCAAGGAAAATGCAACAATCAAGGAAATTGCAAGAATCAATGAAAATGCAAGAATCAAAGAAATTGCAAGAATCAAGGAAAATGCAAGAATCAAGGAAAACGCAACAATCAAGATTCAAGGAAAACGCAACAATCAAGAATCAAGGTTAATGCAACAATTAAGGAAAATGCAAGAATCAAGGACAATGCAACAATCAAGGAAAATGTAACAATCAAGAAACAAGGAAAATGCAACAATCAAGAATCAAGAAAAATGCAACAATCAAGAATCAAGGAAAATGCAAGAATCAAGGAAATTGCAAGAATCAAGGAAAATGCAATATTCAAGAATCAATGAAACTGCAACAATCAAGAATCAAGGAATATGCAAGAATAAAAAATCGAGGAAAATGCAATAATCAATCAAAATTTACACTGTAAAAAAAAAGTACTTAAAAATGAGTACCTGAACCTACTTGTTTTCCTTTGAGTGTAATTGCATCGTAAATGAGCGATAACGTACTCAAATTTAAGTAACTGTATTTTCTCAAAAATGAGCAGTATGACTTAATATTGCTAATATCAGCTTCCGTTCTAGCCATCTTAACAAAGCAACCTGAGAAACTTAAAATAATTTTTCAGAAGATGGTTTTCCACTTTATTTGATGTCGATTGCTGAAATGGAAACTGAGTTATTACAACTCGGTTATCTTACTTCCCAATTCTTTGGCACACCTTTTTAACTTTACTTCTGTTTATAACTTCTTCACGGCGCCCAGTTATTAAATTGATAAGGCTCTAGATAGCGATGCCTGAGGATCTTGGTTCGATTCCCGATAAATTTAGGTTGTAATTGTCGATATTTTTTTAAAGTGATTTTTGAAGGCAGCCTATGTAGGCTAGCATCTGCTCTTTTTATTCAAATTTGAGTATGCGGCTATTTCAAAAATGAAACTTATGTATTCGGAGCTGTGATAAACATGGAATGTGCTCAAAAAATGAGTACATTTTACTTATTTTTAGTACCTATTTTTAACAGAGTAGTAATATATAAAACAATAATCAACAAACTCCTTTTAAGAAACATCCTTTTATGTATGCAATATACAATTTAACTTTAAAAAATAACCATAGTTCCGTTATCTCTGTTCCATCGGACAGAAACCTTAATACTCAAAATCCGCCATTACAATGGTGACAAGACAAGGACACAGCCTCCCGTCGAGAACGAACACGACAATTTAAATAAACGACCCGTATCATTTCATCGCTGTCAACAGATACATACCCTTCACCTATCCTAACTCGGAACATATTTAACTGTCCGGTTTAGATAGTTACTACAGTGCGAAGCCGGAGACACCATCGAGCTCTGTAGGTAGACTACGCCCAAACTTCTTCTGGAGCCAATGCTGATTAAACCGTGAGGGGGATATTTGTCATGATGTCCGTTTTCATCGCCAAGTAGTGTGTGATATCAGGTGCTGCCATGTTTGGCAAAAACTCGCCGATTTGATGCATTTTAATGGTAATCGGCTGTGATTGTAATTTGAGGTATTCTGAAGTTTTTAAGGCCTCCGTGGCCGAGCGGTAAAGGGCGTCAGCTAAGAATACGAAGGTGCCCGGTTCGATGCCAGGTAATAGACTTGACAAAGAAAAGTAAATAGTAGTGATCTTGTGATCGGAGGGTTGCCAGCTTCGCTACAAAATACTAGAAAAGTCGTCCAGAACATCCGCAAAAATGAACGGCGTGTATACGGGACTGGTACACGATAAATCTGATCGGGGTCCAAAGTCCCGAAGTCTATTGAAGGCGTTGGGTGCCAGTTCAGGTGGTTCCTCGTCATCTGACCATGGTTCTAAACTAACCAGGTGCAGGTATGAATGAATGTGTGTGTGAATGTGTATGTGTTCCCGGGTCTTTCCTTCATGATAAACCCCCAACCTTCGCCAATAGCCCACTGTGCAGCTCTAGTGCGACGTTAATTAACCAAACCAAACCAAACCAAAACCAATCTGAAGTTTTTATTTGAAACGTTTTTAAAACCCTCTGATGGATGTCTATAGACTTGTTCTCGACGCAAGAAAGTTTGATTTATATTTCTAACACGTTCTTTCGCAACCAAAATATATTATTTTTTACGCATTTCAGTAGAGGTTTTGGTTTTGGTTTTAGTTAATTAACGTCGCACTACAGCTGCAAAGTGGGCTATTGGCGACGGTTCGGGGTATCTCGAAGGAAAGACCCGGGAACACAAACACATTCACACACACATTCATACACACATGCACCTCGTTATTTTAGAACCATGGTCAGACGACGAGGATACACCTGAACTGCACCTAACGCCCTCAATAGACATCGGGACTCTTTGGACCCCGATCAGATGTATCGTGCACCAGTCCCGTATACCCGCCGTTAATTTTTGCGGATGTTCTGGTCGACTTTTCTAGTATTTTGTAGAGAAGCTGGAAACCCTCCGATCACAAGATCACTACTTTTTGCTTTTCTTTGTCAAGTCCATCGTCTAGGATCGAACCAGGAATCTTCGTATTCCCAGCTGACGCCTTTAACCGCTCGGCCACGGAGACCTATTTCAGAAGAGGAGGGGGATAATCAATGTAGAAAAAACTAACACCTTTTGAGCGAAGGTAGAAAAAATAGTCATTTCCAACAGGTTTGCGTAGATTTAAAAACGCATTTATGGCTTTCAAAAATATATTAAATGTTGCACATTAATGATTTTCCATACTTACTTATAAGAAAAGAAGATAAAAGCACATAATAAACAGTTTTAAACATTTCTGTGACGTCACGTGAAACACCCGCATAATAAAGGACTAATGTTTTCTCAACCTTTCTTCCTAATTGTACGCAATGCGAGTTTCCTCGCTCCATTGCTTATAGTTATATTCTAGCTCAATGGATTTCTTAGCACCACGTGATGGACAATAAAAACCAATATACCCGTACTTGCATTACCAATTTTTCCTTGAAATACAAAATATTTTACGATTTTTTTAACAATTTATTTAATTATCTTTGACGAATTATTTAATCGGAAAATATTTACGAACATTTCGTCAATTTTGAGCAATATTTTTAAAAATAAAAGTGCGATTTCTTTCCTCTTTTCAGAGTTTTAAAAACAGAGGTCTATCAGTCTTTTAACTTTTATTTAAATGCGATTGACCAATTCTAAATTGGCAGCCAATACTCCCACTACCTTCCTTGGATGGATTATAGGTCCGGTTTGAAATGGGCGCTCTGTAGGAACTATATTTATAGCCAACGATGTTGTTCTTAATGGGAAATATACGTGAATGGAGTGACAAGAAGGGCATAAAAGAAATAGTTGTATGAGAAAGTGTAGAGAGTAATTGTTTTTACGGTGTGATATCGTATATCTTGAGAAAGATACATTGTTTTTGTGTGATTAAAAGTGTTAGCAATCGATTTAAAATGCAGTTATTTGAATATACATAGTTTTAAAAGTGTTCATTAAATTTTCGCTTATAATTGAATTGAAAAAAATAATAATCTTTTTTTTTTAAAGGAAAACCGACTTTGAAGAAATAGCGCTATAAACTAATAAATAATTTTTAATTTTACGAACAAGTTGAAAAAAATTAATTATATACCCAGCAAAAAAAGTCAGCATAAAACTTTCATCAAAATTTTGAAATTGATGGTTTTAAGCAGGAAAACTGCAGGTTTTTTTAAGATCTATAAAATTAAAGGTTTTTGTTTCAATATCCTTCATAAAAACTGTAAAAACCTTCATAAAAACCTGCAAAAAACCTTCAATTTTTAATCATGAAGGGGAAAATGCCGATGTTTTAAAAGTTGTATGCCGGAAAATTAAAAACTTAAAAAAAACTGGTTTTTTGTTTCAATATCCGTTGTAAAACCTTCAAAAAACCTTCAATTTGACAATTTTGATGAAGGTTTCATGCTGACTTTTATTGCTGGGTAATATCAATTTCATACTTATTGCAACGTTTTTGTAAATCGGCGCCAAAATGTAGGTATGTTTTTCGTAAATTGGCACTAACTTCAAAGAGTTGAAATCAGAGAGTTATAATATTAAATAGAGAGCGCCTTCAATACCAGACTCTCGTAAGGCCGCGGTGTCAACATTTCAAAGAAAAACCAACATCACGTGGTTATAGCGCTGCCACATATGGCGTTCAGACATCTGCAGGAGTTTCAAATTTGGCGCATTTTCTTCTTTTTTGGTGATAAGGAGTTCTGCCCGTATTAAACTTCTTAACATATATGTACGTAATGTACGTATTTACTTATTTTCAAACAATATGCGCAAAATATTTCCTCTTCATTAACGAAACGAAAATATTTTTTTTGTGTTCAATACTCGAAGACGAAAAACTCTTTATATTTCTCAGGTTTTATTGTTCATATTTTCTTATTGAAGTATACAAATTAACAATTGAAAGAACTTCGCTTATGGTAAATTTTTTACATAAAAACGTAATGCAATTATTCCAAAACTACAAAGTAAGAAAAATCTCCTTAATATATATGTTAAACTCCCTTAAATTGTGCCACTCGTTCAAAAAAACGATATTTAAATACAAAATTAAACACAAAACCATATTACAATACTTCGATCTCGTTTAGTTCTTAAAGTCGCCAAGTAATATTGGTGTATGAATGAATTGGCATTTCCATCTATCACGTGGTTTCAATGATGGACACACTGAAATCAGCATTTTTATTCCACTATTTGTATCATTACTCTATGGTTGTAATAAATTTAAAATTGATATTAAATAATATAATTTGGATTCATTTTTGACAAGAAACTAGCAGTTACGTGAACTATCATGTTAATGATATAACATACATTGGCATTCCGTAATTTCGAATAATACTGTTAGAAGGATTCATCTTTAAGATCATATATAGGTTTTTCTTCAATCTGGCAAGACGGCCGGTACTACCACAAAAACTTCATAAAGCTCTGATTTGGCGGGAAAAAAAACCTTTAAAAATTCCAACTGTAAAATGTGTTATGTACAAAAGGGGCTTCCGGAAGAACTTTGGCATGAACCTTCTATCATTAATCTTAAAGAGGGGTCTATTCCTTGACATCTATCACGACTGATAATTTTGGTCTGGTTCGATAGAAAATTAGGCTTATATATCGATAAAAATAATTTAAAAAAAATCAAAATATAAAGACTTTTTATGTAACGACGTTATCGAATGTATATTCCATTCAAACGATATGCAGCCGCATAAAATATTTGTAGTTAATAAAAAAAATCCGTTTGGATTTTTAAGAATCTGAAAATGTATTCATAAATTTGTGTGAATGTTAAAAAAGATCGCTACACTAGGAAGTTCACACCGGGTCCGCGCCTGCTAACGGCGGCCCTGCATAAAACATCGATAATCAACAATATGCATGTATCGAAAATATCGATTAATCGGAAAATATCTATTATCGGGTGGCGATTAATCGCGATGGCAGAAAGTCATCATCGCTTAAGCCTATCTCTGAGTTTGCATCCTACAAAAGTTCAAAGACCTACGAGAGTTTTGTTTGCACAAAGACCAGCTGAAGCGTCAGTCTGCTCAAGCATCAAACAAAAATTAAGCTTCTAAACTTGAACTCTATTCAGTTATTACCAAAACATTAGTGCGCACGAACAAAAAGAACTCCTAAATAATGCGCAGTCTTTGTAGCTGTATCCAAAGGTAGAAAGACAAGTCTACCACGGCTTCTTTGTTTGTTCTAGGATGTATGATCGCTCATTCTGTGTGTTTGTTTAACAACTGGCGTTCGAATAAAACATGTCTGTTATTTGTGGAAACTAAAAGTTGGGAATGTAAAAAGATAATTGAACTAAATAGAAATGTATAGAATGAGAAGAGAATGTGATATATTTGTATTCTATTTTTTTTAATAATTTCCTTAATGAGATTTGTAGATGTCTTATAAACACATTTGCTTGTGGGGAAAGTAGAAGTTATTAACAGGAAATAAATATTTATTATGAGCATCAAAAGTTGTATAATTATTTGAATTCAACTGTTTATATGTAAAATAAAAGTCGGTGAAAGATTAGTATGTGGATTTCTAATGCCGGAACCAATTGCGATCGTCTATCATAAAAGTTAAGAGTCCGAAACTCATAATCTTGCAAAAAATTAAATTTTTATTTCTTTAATTATTAGTATAGACATTTTTGAATAAAACATGTTAAAATTTTAGATCGACATTATTAGAACTTTAATAGGTACCTCATTTTTATGAGATGACATCTGAATTTTAATAAAGCTGTTTCCAACTTTAAAGTACAGATTCTGTTTTGTGAATTTTTTTAAAATTGATATTAAATGTCCTTATATTTAAAGTATTTTTTAATGCAGAAATAGTAAAGTCAAAAATTTTCACGTTTGTTGGGATACAACTTTTTTACAAGCTTTTCGGTTATTTTTTTTTAAGTTGTCTTTATTACATATATTTTTTGCATATTTTTTTTTTCAATTCAATTTTTTTTATAATTCAATATGTAGTTATCGAATTTCGTTAGAGTTATCAAAACTTGAAAAACATTTGTAGCAAAAGTATGTTTATTTAGCATTTAATTATCCAGAATTCTCAATATACCGGACTTTTAAAAAAAAAAAATTCTGGTTTGGAAAATTATTATTTTATGGATACAAAAAACTTAAGTTTGAGTACATCACCGCTCAGTTACGATGCAATTGTACTCAAAGACAATTATGCTCATTATTCACTTTTAAGTACCTTTTTTTAACAGTGTGGTATTCATAAATTAGTTTCAGCTTAATTCCGTATAAATAAGTTGATTTTTATGAATTTGTAATATTTCTTTTGACGAAAGGGATTTTTGTGGATTTTGGTTCTTGAACCCGTCCTTTTGGGGTTTCAATTTTTAACGGTAAAGTAAAAGAATATGTAACTCTCGGTAATTTTATTTATATTCATTTTATCATATATTTGTACAAACACCATTACATTTTAAATTGATTATCAACAAATATTTTAAACTTCCAAGATTTAAAGCTTTTAAATATTCTATTTTTAAACATCCTTAATATGATTTAGTTGAAAACCATACATTTTTAAACAACCCCATTAAGTATTTATAAATACATAGAAATAACATTAACCAAATAAAACAGTATATTTTTTGTAGTAAATTAGCCGAATAAAAAACACCAAACACGACGATTTAACATGAAAACGCGACGAAAACATGTTGTTTTCGGAAATCGGCTATTGCACTTTCGTAACCAATCAGGAAATAACCACTTTGCTGATTTTCAATTAAAAACACTGTGGTTTGTTGTCGTATAGTGGTGCCTCGACATAATTTATACTAGCAGAAATGTTATTGAATCCCGCAAACGCTATTAAACGAGTTAGCTGTGGATTGGATTGTTGCGTGAGACGTATCCTGAAATAAAATACCCACTGGAATGCACTGTCGAAAGTTATTTAGGTGGGTTGGTTAACAAGTGGTGTTAGTCTGAAAACTGAGTGAGCCCCAGTTGCTCAGTTGGTAAGGCGTTCAGCTACTAATCAAAGGATTGGTGGTTCGAATCCGTGAAATGGACTTGACATAGAAAAGTAAAAAAAGTAGTGATCTTGCGATCGGAGGGTTGCCAGCTTCGCTACAAAAATACTAGAAAGTCGTCCAGAATATCCAACAAATTATACTGGCGTGTATACGGGACTGGTGCACGATAAATCTGATCGGGGTCCAAAGTCCCGACGTCTATTGAAGGCGTTGGGTCCCAGTTTAGGTGTTTCCTCGTCATCTGACCATGGTTCTAAAATAACGAGGTGCATGTTTGAATGTGTGTATGAATGTTTGTGTGAATGTGTATGTGTTCCCGGGTCTTTCCTTTGAGATTGACCCCGAACCGTCGCCAATAGCCCACTGTGCAGCTCTAGTGCGACGTTAATTAACAAAAACCAAAACCAAACTGAAAACAGAGTACCTGGTTTGGTTTGGTTTGGTTTGGTTAATTAACGTCGCACTAGACCCGCACAATGGGCTACTGGCGACGGTTCGGGGTCTATCTCGAAGGAAAGACCCGGGAACACATACACATTCACATTCATACATGCATCTCGTAATTTTAGAACTATGGTCAGATGACGAGGAAACACCTGAACTGGCATGCAACGCCATCAATTGACGTCGGGACTTTGAACCTCGATCAGATTTATCGTGCACTAGTCCCGTATACACGCCGTAAATTTTTGCGGATGTTCTGGACGGCTTTTCTAGTATTTTGTAGCGAAGCTGGCAACCCTCCAATCACAAGTTCACTGCTTTTTTTACTTTTCTTTGTCAAGTCCATCGCCTAGGATCGAACCAGGAATCTTCGTATTCCCAGCTGACGCCTTTAACCGCTCGGCCACGGAGGCCCTCAGAGTACCTGGATAAGGGTGTTTAGATTATCCAACTTGCCTTGAATATAATGTTAACTTGAATGATAATTTACTTATTATCGCACAATTACATTGTTAAAATTAGGTACCCAAAAATAAGTAAAATGTACTCAATTTTGATTATATTCGATGTTTATCGTAGCTCCGAATACATAAGTTTCATTTTTGAAAAAGGCAGGTACTCAAGAATGAGTAAAAATTAATGAAAGCAGCAGTAGCTTGTCTACAGAAGTTGAAATTAGCAATATTAAATCACACTGCTTACTTTTGAGAAAGCACGGTTGCTTAAATTTGAGTACGTCATCGCTCATTTACGATGCAATTGTATTCAAAGATAAACGAATATGTTCAGGTATTCATTTTTAAATACTTTTATTTTTAAATAATTTTTTAATTTGAAATAAATATCAATTTTGAAGGACACGTTAAGTTTTATTTTTACTATATTAAATTAATTCCCCCTTTTTACCAAGCATCCTGAAATATATTTTTTTTTTGTAAAACCATCTGCGCTTATACTAGTAATCAACTGCATGAAAGTAATTAGTTCCTTGTGGAGTTGTATATAAAAATAGTAATTTATGTTGGAAGTGTTATTGGTTTGTGCTTCATTAATTTTTTTATATTCGTGCCACTTATTTGCAAATCGAAAATGTTGTCGTAAGGGTTTACTTTTCCGAAGTGTAATATGAATTTTGGAATCGAATCAAAGAATTGACATTCATTGCTCGGGAGAAGAAAAAAATTAAGTCATCAACCTATAATATATCAATACAATTGCTTAAATGCTTTACAGCGTAATCATAATGAATTATTATTATTTTGCATTCTTTTTAACGGAAAAGATATTGTCTCAAAGCGTTTTTAATTTAAATGTCGTCGCTCAAAAGTATTCTGAATGTTTGAATCTGACAAAGATCAGTAAACTTTCTAAATATATAAGTAAATACAAATTTTAAAAAATCTTATGTAGTTTTAAAAATATGGAATTAAAGTTTCTTTAAAATATGTTTCTCGTATTTTTTTAACTGAGAGCAGGACCCCTCCAAAGCGTGAAGCCCTGTGCGGTGGCACGCGCCGCACCACCCTAAAGCCGGCACTGACTAGGACCTACACTATCTAGCCCAAATGATAGAAATTATTGCCTGGTCAGGGCCGGATTGAGGCATAGGCTGCAGCCTAAGGGTCTGGCACAACAAACCAAAAAAAACAGTCAAATTGTGAAAACATTTATTTGGAAGTATGGTAATCCAAATCTTAATGAAAATAATATACTACAATCTTTATACAATGGAGAAAAATTATATTTTTCTTAACAGATTTGTAAAAAGTAAATATTTTCTAATACTGCTACGTTCTTTAAAATAAAATATTTTTCATATTTGTGATAATTACAATGGCATGTTTTACTGTTTTTTTTTTTTTTTTTGCAAATCAAAAGTTTTCATTTTTTTTTTTAATTTTATTTTTACTTTGGTTGTTTGTGAGTAATACAAAGACGAGTGTCATATTTTATTATCACTTTCATAGATTCCAGAATGTCATTGCACTTTGAAATGCTTTGAAACCGTTGACACAGTATTGGTAATTTACAAAAAACAGTGTATCCCTATTTCATATGTACACTAAATAAAATAATCTTTCTAGAAAAAGGATAACCGGCTTTAAGGAAAATGCGCTAAAAAGTACAAAATAATTTTTAATTTTACGAATGAGTTTAAAACATTGAATTATTGAATATCAATTTTACACTTAGTACAACTTTTTTAAATCGGCGCCAAAATTTAGGTATGATTTTTGTAAATTGGCACCCACTTCAAAAAGTTGTACTAAGTATAAAATTGATATTCAATAATTCAATTTTTTCAACTCATTCGTAAAATTAAAAAATATTGTTTACTTTTTAGCGCATTTTCCTTAAAGTCGATTTTCCTTTTTTCTAGAAAGATTATTTTATTTGTCCCTTTTCAGTTTTTAATTTAGCAATGGCTTCGCCCCCTATTATTATTCACAAAGAAATTCAAGTAGCAACTTGTGCTCAACAATATATATTGTAAAACAATCCCTATCAATGCTGGTTTAACGAAATGTCATTGTTGTAAACTTCTGTTTCGTAATGAAAATATTACGAAATCGGATAAATTGTTTAAAAAAAACTCCGGTTAATCGACATTTCCGTATATATAACAGCCGGATAACCGATATTTATTTGCAATTTTTGCCTAAGTGTATTTTTTTCTATCCAACAAAAAAAGAATTTTCGAAATCGGACAATAATTTTTTTCAAACGGTCCGGTTAATTGAGATTTCCGGATAGTTAAATACCGGATATCCGGATTTTTTTTTTCCAATTTCCTCCCCAGTGAAACATCCCCTATCCAACAAAAACAAAATTGTGCAAATATCTGAAGTAGAACCGAAATCCCGCGCGAACATACATAAAAATATATATATAAAACGATCGAATTGATAATCTCTCGACTTGGCGCGCGTTGTCGGTTTTAATTTAAAGTTTCTGGCGGTTTTATTTTGGAGTTTTGATTGGCGCGCTGTTCAGTTGGTTAAAAATTATATAATTTTCAGTTCTAGAATATAAATTTTTAACGAAAGTCCCCCACCCATTTTTAGGAGGTATTCCTCCCCCCCCCCCCCCTTTAATAGGAGGACCCGCGCCGACATATTCAGCCTAGGGGCCCACTAACTCTAAATCCGACTCTCAGAGTAGTAGCGGAAAATGACGTTATTTCGTTTTTGGGATTTTTGTGACTTATGCCACTTGGCCGAGAATCCGCTTATTTTTGATCTGAAGTACAGTTCAAAATGAGGCCGTTTGAAGGCTGTCTGGGAATAGTTTCAACTGAATGTTTGTATCAATTAAAGCTGATGTAGACAGTCAAATCAATTTGAGAATTAAATTACATCGAGGTATTTAGTTTTCTATTTCTATTTTAATTTACAATGTAGACCATAAAAGTTTAATTTGCTTGTGCAAGGATCGATGTTGGATTTTCCAAGATTTGTGGTACTCACAGTCTAAAATGGTAACAATTTATTATTTATATTAGGAAATCAATAATGTCAAAACGTCTGGTATTTTACTAAAAGCATGCCTTTTGTGCAAAATTATATAATTAACGTTTTTTTTTTTGTAACCTTAAACCCTTAAAATAATAATCATAAAAGAATATTTTAATAAAAAAAATAATTTTTGCTTAAAATTATTATTAAACAGTATACATGTATCGAAAATATCGATTAATCGGAAATATCGATTAATCGACCAAAACCACCAAAGCGTACCAAAAGGAGAAGGCCCAATCTTTTTTTAAAAATTCGACCCCCCTCCCACACACACAGTTGTTTGGGGGGGGGGGGGGTATTCAATTCGGTAATAGCCCAATTGCGGCCGAAGGGAGCCGGGTTTACCATATTCTCAAAGAAGAAAAAAACTGTTGTTTATCGCCCAGACAAAAGTTAGCCATGAGCTGTAATTGGAACTTTTCTTTTAATTCGACTGTTGTGTTTTTTTTATGTATGTTCGCGCAATATTTCTTTTCTAATTCAGATATTTGAACAATAGTTTTTTTTATTGGATGCCTTACTTGGGCACAGTTTTGTTAACCTGACATTTATCAAACCGGATCCGAGAAGTGGAAAAATTTGAACAACTGGAATTTCTTGGTGAATAATAGCAGGGGGTGTAGCCCCCTGATAAATTGAAAACAAAAAAAAGGAAACATAAAATAATCTTTAAAAAAAATATATGGAAAACTGACTAAAAAAAATGCGCTAAAAAGTATTATTTTTGTTTAATTTTAAGAACAAGTTGAAAAAAATTTAATTATTTAATATCAATTTTATACTTTTTACAGCTTTTTGAAGTTGGTGTCAATTTACAAAGAACACCTAAATTTTGTCGCCGATTAAATTTTTTTTAATAAGTATAAAATTGGTATTAAATAATTCAATGTTTTCAACTTGTTCGTAAAATTAAAAATTATATTATATATTTTTTTAAAATTTGGTTTTCAATTTTTAATAAAGATTATTTTATTAAGTAATTGCTATAATAATCAAAGCAAACACACGGAAGAATGAAAAATACCATACAACATACCATTTTATTTCCTTTTAAAAGCATATACATTTTGATTTTCAATTTATATGTTTTTAGTTTTAAAATGAATATATCTCAGGCAAAACACCCGTTTATTAAAAGCAAAACATCTGGCAAAGCAAACATCAACTCAAATCCGTGGAGTGCTGTTTCTACGGACCACTAAGAACCCTTCCATAGACCACCAATGGTATGCGGACAGTTCGAAATAACTGCCCTAGTAGAGCCCGAGCAAAATTATTAAGTAGTTAACCAGAAAAGAATACCTACCACAAACTATATTTCAGGTAAAAAAACAAAATATCTTAAACTCCGCCATTAAATAACCGCCAGAACCTTTATAAAACATATCCATCAACAATAAAAAGAAACAACAAATCATTTCATGTGGAGAATTGACTTTGTCGGATTACCTTGAGAATAGACGAAGGTAGATTCTTGTTGCTTGTGTATTCTTCTCGCTAACATTGTGACTTTGTTTTCACTTAAGTCAGGATTGATGCCAGATTTGGCTGGGTTTTCCCGTCTTTCTTGTTCCTTAGATTGTTTTCAATGATTTGTAGTCATTGATTGAATGATTCGCGTTACATGTGTTTATCCATTTGAGGATGTGGATTTAAACAAAAGATAGTCAATAGTAATAAAGATAGTATTGAATAGAAAGGGATTTTGGATGTATATTCTATTAAATACTGTTAGGGAAAATATTAAGAGATCACAGGCAGGGAAAACGTTTACGGAAGCTTAATAAAATTGAAAAGTTTTGATGTTTGATGGTTAAGGAATAAGAAGAGCAAACATTCAAAACTTGTTTTATCCACTGAACTCTAACAACTGCTGGAATGGGTAAAGCAGTTTGTAGATTTGAAGCCAATTGAAGGTTAAAACACTGAACCTTACCTCTATGTTCTGTATATTGTTCATGCTAAAATATGCCGAATTGCTTTTGGCTATTTTTTTCAATGATACCCATTTTGAAAGCCTATTCTTTGAAATCCATTTTAACCAATAATAAGGAGATAATCAACAATAAAAATAACTATGTTTTTGGAGAGATACAAATTGGTTCTATATATGCAGTAAATAAAACAGCTAAACATGTTTAACATTTCTAAAACGGTTTGAGAAGGGAAAAGCCCACAAAATCACTTTAAAAAATTAGTTGGGGTAATATATGGCTGCTTACAGTAAGGATTCATTCGCGTCTATAGAAAGAACTTGTTATGAGCGTTCCAGAAGTTAAAGTTAGAGTTCAGTGGTTTTATCGCATTTAAGCACTGAGCTAAAATAATATAGACACTGGAGGGAAGACAAAGCGTGGCCAACACCTTTACCTTACTTTACACCTTCTAAAATTCAAATTTAGATTATATTATTTATTGAGTAATCTGGGAATATACACATTTCAGTGAAACATTTTTTCTTAATTTTTACTAATAATATTATTTATTGTTTTATAAATTAAGTTTTGACAGTTCTTCGTGATTCATTCAAAAGAGTTAAAAGTGCATATAGCCGCTTTTGAGTCTGGGCCAACTCAAATGAAATAATAAATAATTAACCTTAACCCAGAAACTACCTACAAAAGCCCTCATTTCCCAAATTGTTTCTCGAACACTTATCTATAAAGATCCATTTCACCAAACGCCCTCAAAGCCGAATCAAAACAATGTATTCTAAACCGTACAATCTTCCCCCCATCTAGATCCAATCAGATATGCAGATCCGTTAGAAAGATCGAACGCAACAAAACGGAGCAGACGATTTGTGCGCTGTTGCCAATCAGCGGAGATCTAATCTCTTTTCAGAAGTAATTCCGTGAGACAATTCGTTACCCAAAAGCCGTGTAATTATCCTCCTCGTCCGGTAATTTAATAGGAATCGAGCATGCTGATAAGTGTCGGTAGCCTCTCCGTCTTATTTAATGCGACACTCACGGAACTGGGGTTCGAACCGGTTTCGACACCGTTGTACGTGATGAGGTGAAGTTTTGGGAGACATATTAGAGTAAGATATTTAAAATCACTTTAACGCTAAAAAACTATATTTTTTGTTGTTGTTCTACACTTTTTTTCTACTTGACGGTTCAAATGTCTGTTCTCTTCACTGATCTCTAACTGTAGCTTCTGGATTGGGCAAGACATTTATTTGACTTGAAGACAATGTGAAAGCAGTCATGATGTGCCCTACTCTCATCGCTACCACAATGTTTCGTATATTTGTTATGTTAAACTAAACCGGCATGTATTGCTTTTGGATGAGGTTTTTTCCCCCATTTTCTTTTGAAACCCATTTTAAATGCAATCTGCAATTTAAATAGAAGGTATTTGCAAGTCAAAGTCGATTGGTTTGGTTTTGTTAATTAACGTCGCAGTAGAGCTGCATAGTGGGCTATTGGCGACGGTTCGGGGTCAATCCCGAAGGAAAGACCCGGGAACACATACATATTCACACACACATACATACATGCACCTCGTTATTTTAGAACAATGCAAGTCAAAGTCGAAGTATTTAAAAAGCAAAAGCAAAGACTATTTGTTTAGAAATATATAAATTAATTCTATAAGAAAAAATATATAATATTTTTATACATTTAATATTTCTACAATGCTATGATATTAAAAAACACCAATAAATCACTTTAAAGAAATGTTGAAATAAATATGATCGGGGACCAATGTCCTGACGCCTATTGATGTTGCGTCGGGTGCCTGATCAGGTGTTATCCTCGTCATCTGACCATGGTTCAAAAATACGAGGCATCGTTCCCGGGTCTTTAATTCGAGATAGACTCCGGACCGCCGCCAATAGCTCACTGTGCAACTCTTGTGTAACGTTAATTAATCAAACCAAACCAACCACTAAATCACTTTTCAAAAACATTGGGGCACAGTATGCCTGCTTCCACATTGGCTTCAACGCGCCCATAGAGAAAACAAGATTTTAGCTTTCCAGAAGTTACAGTCACATTTCAGTGGTTCTTTACCTTAAAGAACATAAACATTTGAGCAATCCAGTTTCAAAACTATATAGACCAAATACCATTTTTATAAATTTTTCAGGAGGTTCCAAAAACGATTAAAAGCCACATACTTTTGAATCTAAACTCATAACTTTGAAGGTATTTTTAGACAGGATTGAGACAATTTTGATCAATACATCAATGTGATGCAGTGCATTGATAAATTGTGAAAAATATTTTAGAAAAACGATTTTGCAAAAAATGTGGATCTATCTGGTTGTAAAACTATCGGCTCATTTTCTTAAGAACTAATGACAGTCAATTCTATTACAAATGAAACTTCTTAAATATTTAGAAAAGTTACAGAATACACCATGTATTTGATTTTTAAAAGTATTATGAACATACCACGAGATTAATATACAATACATGTCGGTATTTCCCATAATACATGGAGGTACTGTAGTAATATAATAGGTACAGCCGCGGAAAAAAAAACGAACCACCGATGATTACTTCGTTAGTTTTTACAGTAGAGCTAAACTTAATATACCATTTTGTAGGGAATAAAGTCTACTATGCATTGATATACGAAAAATTTGCATAGGGGACTATCTTCATACTCGAATCCGCACCAACTTTAAAATTTTCAATAGCAACACCTACTTTTGATAGCGCAGAAATGTTCCCCGCCCTCAAAATAATGTAAATATAAATTTTCGTTAACTTCCTACATTTATATGCAGAGATATTAGACGATATGCATCTATCTTATTTGAGGGGCTACTTCCATATTGGACAAAGTATTAGTGATATTTCGAAATGAAGTACGCTGGTAGAAAATGTTTTGGCGTTAGCCGTGGTTCTAATTTTCCCGTAGTCATTCATTCCCCCACTCCCGTATACCCTTCGCCTTTATATAAGAATTTAGAATTTTATGCCAACGCGATCACAGCGCTTTTAATTCTCAAAATTAGAAGATTTCTGTTAAGATCTGCAGATTTTAAATTTGTGTATAACCTCTTAAATGATCATTTGATGCTCATTTTAATATAGCCAAAAAACTACAAAGAGGAAAATCATGAAATTTTAGATATGCATATAAAAAGTTTTTCTGAATCCATCACTATCAAAAAATATACATATAAGTAATGAAAGTTAGTGCATTTAATTTGGGTTGTTTAGAAGTAAGACAGATAAAAATATCAGCTTAATAAAATTATTATTTCTAAAGATATGATTTCAAATTTAAGAAATTCATTTAACATTACGAGTTCTAAACTTTCCATATTCATAATTAAAAAACTACTTAACCAAATGACTTGCAAATTGATATTCAACGATAAATTTTGTCGTAGATTCTAAATATTGAATCAAAATTGGGTGTTGCTATTGAAAAATTTTAAGTTGGTGCGGATTTTAATATGAAGATAGTCCCTTATGGAAATTTTTTGTATATCAATGTGTAGTAGACTTTGTTCCCTACAAAATGGTATATTAAGTTTAGCTCTACTATAAAAACTAACGAAATAATCATCGGTGGTTCGTTTTTTTCCGCGGCTGTACATGCAATATTACATATTCACACATGCAGGAAATACGTTTTTTACCAGTACATATACACATGTATCACATGCAATGCATGTGCATGTCATACATGTATTGCTTGCATTAAGCAAGTTCCATGTATTAACATTATATTGCATTACAATTAGTTTATTATTTTGTAAATTAAGTTATAAAACGGTTGGTTGGTTGAATTAACGTCGCATTAAAGTTGAAGTTAAAAAAAAATTAAATGCAACTTTTGAGGTCTATTATATTTAAATGTTGCTCTTTTATACAACTGTTATTGAAAAATCTTCTTCAGTTCCCTGATCTTTACTTCGAGATATTGTGTAGCTCTAGTGCGACGCTTCTTCAATAAACCAGCCTATAGCATCATATTGATCATCTTGCGTCGTCTTGACCCCAGTGACGTTTTATGTACTTCAGCCCCGCCTTCCCCCGAGACAGCCAAACGATCGTTTCTATTCACCTTGTTTGGCCACCCTACAGCATCACAATTAAATAACTCCTTTCATGCGCCTTAGCAATTGAAACTTTCTGCTTGACTGGACATTTGACGCCCTCAATGCAAACAAGACGATCATAAAAAGTGTAGAAGGATAAAGGAAGTGAGATTTTTACGAACATTTCTTAAAAATTCGAAATCTTTTTACAAGAAGCGTAAATGTGCAAACACTGTTACAAGAACGGATGTTGACTTTTTTTTGCGGAAATGTGTTCAGCGAAGAAACGTGTTCAACAGGATTTAAGAAGCTGTTTTTTGCTGCAGTTAAAATACCTTTTTTGTTTTTTGAGGCTCAACCTAAAAAAATACTCAAACACTGTTACACTGTAACATGTTATAAGTTGGTTTGGTTTGGATAATTAACGTTGCACTAGAGCTGCACAGTTGGCTATTGACGACGGTTCGGGGTCTATCTCGAAGGAAAGACCCGGGAACACATACTCATTCACACACACATTCATTCATACCTGCACCTCGTTAGGTTAGAACCATGGTCAGATGACGAGGAAACACCTGAACTGGCACCCAACGCCTTCAATAGACGTCGGGACTTTGGACCCCGATCAGATTGACCGTGCACCAGTCCCGAATACACGCCGTTAATTTTTGCGGATGTTCTGGACGACTTTTCTAGTATTTAGTAGTGAATACTATTGGTTAGGTTAGATATGGTAGTATTTTAATGCGGAAGCCTTTGTGAAAGTGTCTGCCAAATGATCCTTGGCGTTAACATATTTGATTAGCACACGATTATCTTCATATTTTTTACGAATAAAGTGATTGTCAATATCTATATGGGCGGCTTGGCATCGGATAGCAATCAGAGGATTACGAGTGTATGCTTGAGGGCTTGATAAAAAGTTAAAATATTGTGATCTCGTGATTGCAGGATTGCCAAATTCGTTACTAATTTACATTACACAAAAGTCGCCTGAGCCCCAGTTGCTCAGTTGATAAGGCGTTCAGCTACTAATCAGAGGATTGGTGGTTCGAATCCGTGAAATGGACTTGACATAGAAAAGTAAAAAAATAGTGATCTTGCGATCGGAGGGTTGCCAGCTTCGCTACAAAAATACTAGAAAGTCCCCAGAATATCCAACAAATTGTACTGCCGCGTATATGGGACTGGTGCACGATTAATCTGATCGGGGTCCAAAGTACCGACGTCTATTGAAGGCGTTGGGTGCCAGTTCAGGTGTTTCCTCATCTGACCATGGTTCTAAAATAACGAGGTGCATGTATGAATGTGTGTGTGAATGTGTATGTGTTCCCGGGTATTTCTTCGAGATTGACCCCGAACCGTTGCAAAATAGCCCACTGTACAGCTCTAGTGCGACGTTAATTAACAAAACCAAAACAAAAGTCGCCTGAAATTAATCTCAATTACCACCGCCGTGTAAATAGGACTAGTAAACGTTAAATCTGATCGTGGTCCAATGTCCTGAAGCCTATGGAGGTTGCGTCGGGTTATGATGTCCAGATGTTGGCCTCGTCATCTGACCATGGTTAAAAATACGAGGCGGTATTCCCGGGTCTTTCCTTCGAGATAGGCCCCGAATAATTTCCAATAGACAACAAAATAACAAGATGAAAATATGAAACAAAAATGAGTAAGTGAAATAGGTTTGGTTTTTGTTAATTAACGTCGCACTAGAGCTGCACAGTGGGCTATTGGCGACGGTTCGGGGTCAATCTCGAAGGAAAGACCCGGGAACACATTCACACACACATTCATACATGCACCTCGTTATTTTAGAACCATGGTCAGATGACGAGGAAACACCTGACCTGGCACCCAACGCCTTCAATAGACGTCGGGACTTTGGACCCCGATCAGATTGATCGTGCACCAGTCCCGTATACGCGGCAGTACAATTTGTTGGATATTCTGGACGACCTTCTAGTATTTTTGTAGCGAAGCTGGCAACCCTCCGATCGCAAGATCACTACTTTTTTACTTTTCTATGTCAAGTCCATTTCACGGATTCGAACCACCAATCCTCTGATTAGTAGCTGAACGCCTTACCAACTGAGCAACTGGGGCTCGTAAGTGAAATAGGAGAGGAGATTAAGGATGGGTTTAGTTGGTTTGTTAAAAAACGTCGCACTAGAGCTGCACAGTGGGCCATTGGAGACGGTTCAGGACCTATCTCGAAGGAAGGACCCTGGAACGATGCCTCGTATTTTTGAACCATGGTCAGATGACGAGGACAACATATGAGCTGGCCCCCACGCCTTCAATAGGCGTCAGGACTTTGGATCCCGATCAGATTTATCGTGCACCAGTCCCGTATACACTCCGGTTGGATATTCTGGACGACTTTCTAGTATTTTTGTAGCAAAGCTGGCAACCCACCGATCGGAAGGTCACTACTTTTTTTTTACTTTGCTTTGTCAAGAGACGTTGTCAAGTCCATCGCACGGATGCGAACCACCAATCCTCTGATTAGTAGCTGAACACCTTATCGACTGAGCAATTGGGACTCGCAGCTCTGTTGTGACGTTAATTAATCAAACCTAACCTAACCATTCCAAATTTTCTCAATTTATTTTTTTAAATAGCACTATCTCTGTGTTTAAGGCTGTGTGTTTCGACCTGCTTATTCTCTCAATACATACCCTTTTTTGTAATATCTTTTATCTTCAGATGCATCAAACGGATAAACCGAACAACTAGATCTCAGCACTCGATTCATTTGTTGTATCAAAATCGTGACACAGATCGCACCATCCGATCCATATCACTCGATCATTCGCATCGGTCAAATCCACTCGTCGAATAGATCGATTAACGGCACCCTTTCCTGCGGTAAGAGGCTTGGTAATCACTCGTTAAGTTCGAACAAAGAGGCGTGTAAATTGGCGGAAAATTCATTAATTAATATTCAAATGGGGATTCTATTGGAGGTCAAGGACTCGGGTAATAATAAACATGATGAATGAATTCGAAGAGAATGGAAATTTGTAGTATTATTGTAAGTTTTCTTGGCCATATAAATGCGTTTAATCATTTTTGCTTCCGTATCGTGCAGATATGAACTCATTATGGTAGGATTTATGAGTTGCCAATGAACTCTTCAAATGTGTTTTTTTGCGTATGCGAATGCTGGAAAGTCTATATTTGGGTATGAGATCAGTTACTTTGTGTTTATTGCCGGATATAGAGGTTTGGGTTAATTACTTCTAGACAAGCACGTAAGTATAGATTTTTCATGGGGGTTCAGTGAATAAGAAAGTTTTTTTTTAGGTATTTTAATCCCCATCTCATCTAGGGGGTGACCCCCCCCCCTCTCCAAAAAAAAGCTACCCCCTCCCCCAGAAAAATATTGAAACAGCAACAGTTATCATTGATTTGTCATGAAATAGTAACCAATATTTTTAACAAAAACGGCCATTAACTAATTTTTAAATTAGTAAATCACTACCTAATTATGAGATAAATATAGAGAACAAACTTAAATTTTGAGAATCATTGTTTAGATATGTGGTTGAATATATAAATATATATGGTTTCCATCGCATGTTTTGGAGCATCTTGTTAATACGGCCCCGTTTGGCGATCTTTTCCCTTTGTCGCCAAATCAAAATGCTAAATAATGAAACAATGTGATGACCTGTTAGGCTCAGTTTAAAATACAAATGGCATCAGAGCATGTTTTTGAAGCTTTTTGAAAACTATTTTCCGGGGTAAGATCCCCGTAAAATGTTTTTTAAAAAAAAGTTATGTGGTCATTTTTATCTTAAACTAAGCCTAACATCAAGTTATCATGTTTCTGACTGGAGGAAATCCCTATCTATATCCAAATAATCGCAGGGGTTCAGGTATTCTGCCTCCTCCCCCCATCTAAAAAAAATTCTAAAGTATTTTTATGTATTTTACTATATTTTTGCTTGACCTAGAATGTTTGGGATTTGAGCCCCCTGAAGCTCCATGCGATTTTTTTCCGATCCCCCCCATCTTCAATCTGTGATTTTGAAGTAGTAACATATGTACTTTCGAAGTCATTTCACGTAGATCAGTGCTATCAAATTTGATTTTTAAACGTTGTTGTCAGATAAAATTGCTAGATATCCGTCCCCATGTAAAACAATAGGTGAGCTCAGGTTCTCCTTCTAAATTTGGGTTATTTTACAAATATCGAACTTCTGTAAGAAAATAACAAATATATACTCTTGTAAAAAAAAATATTTTGCTTGCAGTTCCCCTGAGCTTTTTATCCCAAGGCAGGGGATTAGTCTGCCTTGTGGTAAATCTGGCCATGGTGAGACCTATGTATGTTCTATTTTGATTTTCTAGTCTGGCTCTTGTATATCTGTTCTATCCTGTTTATTGTCTGGTCCATATGGTCTCCTGGGGAGCATACAATGCTGAACGTATAACATGAAACACCGATTCATAAAGGGTTGATGTTGATACAAAAAGAAATGACCAGCTATGTCATGAAAACCCTTACGTTAGAAAATAAAATTAAATGTCTGAAATACTTATTCATACGCTTTCTCTAACCCAATTTATGGCGTGTATACGGGACTTATGCACGATACATCTGATCGGGGTCCAAAGTCTCGACGTCTATTAAAGGCGTTGCGTACCAGTTCAGGTGTTTCCTCGTCATCTGACCATGGTTCTAAAATAACGAGGTGCATGTATGAATGTGTGTGTGAATGTGTATGTGTTCCCGGGTCTTTCCTTCGATATTGACCCCGAACCGTCGCCAATAGCGCACTGTGCAGTTCTAGTGCGACGTTAATTAACAAAACCAAACCAAACCAAAAACAAACTAACCCAATTTACCAGATCTCTCATGAAGACATTTCTATTAATTCATTCATATCCAAGTGGGTTATCTACGTTGCTTTTCCGTATCAAATTATCCAAACTGTCCGGAGCTTAATCTTCCGCATTGTACGTCGTTATTTCCCATTGCCCTGAACGTCTAGCATGTTTATGCTTCCGCTGGTCCCTTTGACGATCTCTAGGGCAAAAATTAGTCTTGAAGTTGACATAAAAGATCAGCTTTTTTTTAAGAGAGAGGGTTGTTAAGTTCAATCACCACGATGAAGCAATCTGTCGACTTGATGACACTTGTAATGTGTTTATTAAAGGCTCTTGGTGAATTGGAAATTGTGTTGGACTTTGTGCCTGGACCAGTTCCCAAACGGTGGTCCGCGGCAGTGGCGGCGATTGGGCTCCAAACGTGCGGGGGCAAGATCAAAAGGACACAAGAAGTGTGTATAGGGGGGTGGGGGGGATTTAGGGTTTTGTTTTGGGTTATGTTTTATTTTTAAAAAGCGCAAAATTAAAATGTAAGGAGGAACACCCAAAAACAGTGCGGGGGCAACCGCCACCCCCCCTCCCCGAATCGCCGCCACTGGTCCAGGCAATTACAATTTTTTTTTTACAAGCATTGAAAAATATTTTATTCACGATGAAAAGTATTTTGAAGATGATAAATTAATTGAACTTTTCAGTGGCGGCCCGTGGTCGAAAATGTTAGTTCAGCCGAAATCATGTAACTCCCCCCCACTTTCCACAACCATACATGAACGGACATTCTTTAAAATTTATTACTCAAACTCAAATCAAGGTTTCCTTTCAACTTTTATGAAAGGATAACATGTGAAAAAATAGAAAACACTGACTTATTTTTTAAAAATTAAATCAATCCTCCTTATTTTTAAACTTGCGAATCGGACAATTTTCATATTAATTTAAGTTAAGAAACAACAACACACGTGTAAACTTATCGAAAACTATTTCCGTTTGGAGAGATTCTTCGAAATTCTCGTTTTCCTCCAACCCGCCCCGCCGATTCACGCACGAAACAATCATTTAATCAAAATCCCAAGTACAACAGAGTTAAAAAAAATCCTTTTGAGCTGCATTTGGGGCGTCATATCCTCCATTTTAGAGTGTAGGGGAAGTCATACTACGTAAGGTTGTAATGGCAACGATGCAGCAGATTTCAAATTCGCTTTTCGCCTGCAGTTTTGATTGAATGGATTTTCTTCCCCTCCTGAATTTGTGCATTACGGCAACAGGTTTGCTATTTATCGGAGAGTTTTTTTACTTACCGTTGAAATTCCATCTTCATTTCCAATTATAATCTTTACTTAAGAAAATTAGTAAAATATATAATTTCAGTTTTAAAATACACTAATAAAATTAGGTGCAGCCCGGATGTATTGCTGTAGTGCACGAGCCGCCACTGCTATGATCAACAAGATCACTGATTTTTATCACAGTTCTTTTTAAAAAAAAGAAACACAATGGAAACAAATAAAATTGTAATGTAGTTGCAAACTAAAACTGAAAAAATAAACATTGAAACAAGTTTGAATTTCCCGAAACTTATTCGAATATTTAAACGAAAAATACAATTAACACAAATCCACATCGACTTTATAACAAAAAAAAACACCGAAAAATGTTGCAGCAATTGTGCACAAACGAACACATTACCCGTCTCTTAACCAAGAACAATGAAAAGTCAAAACCCAGCGAAAACAAAGACAGTCAAAAAACTAATAATTCAGGCGAAGAATCTCTGGGAAAACCCCTTCATTTCCAGCCAATGATCTTTCGCGAAAGTGGCGCGATACTGCTGGTCTCATGATCACCTGATTCCACAAACAATCGTTCTTCTTTTGGATTCGGTTTCGACCGGATGGTTTTTGTCAAAGAACGGAAATTGCAGAGCTTGATGTTTTCTTGATGACACTGCCGAATCTGCCGCTTGGAGTTTTCAGCTGTTGCAGTTTTTGTTCTGTTATGGAATTTTCAGTTGTCAGTTAATTTTTAATGTAATGGAATGTGACTGTAAAATATGTCGATGAGGCATCCATAGGGCACGATAAAGATATTAAACCAAGGAAATTCCGCTTTTAAATGGTGGGCCCATTGCTCTGAAATAGACTCTGGAACATCAAATCAAGCTTTTACATGCCCTAAAATGCTTGCCCCTGAATGGCATTAAAATAAAACACATTATAAATAATACATTAAAATATATTAATAAGTAATGAGTATTGCTAATATTCTGTATGTTTTGATTTTTTTACAATATTCGAATAAATATAATACAAGAAGCAAGGTTTTTTTTTATACTAAAGTTTGTAATGCATTTTTTTAAAGATAAATTTAGTAGCAAATTGTGTTAGGGGTGTTAAATATTTATATAAAATGTGTGATTTGGGGGCCCTCAAAAATGTAAAGTGTAAACCTAGGCTTACGGGCCTATTCGGTAATCAGGCCGTGGTTATTCTATTTTTTTTTATAAATTACAAATTTTATTGAAACAAACAGCTTTTCTATAAATATAATTATCTTACGCGGTGATCGAAAAACGCTGTATTTCTCTCTGTGAAATGGCAACCTCAAGTTTGTTTACACAAATATATTATGCCCACATTTGTATTTAGCCATTATGTACACCATTTTGACTATAAATCCCTTCAATTCATTGATGAATAATTATTTTGATTACTTTGTATCGTGTCACAGAGCGTTGTAACATATCGTATCGGCTTAATTCACAATTAACATAAAAATTTAATTAATTTATATCAATTTTATACGTATTACAACTTTTTGAAGTTGGTGCCAATTCACAAAAATCATACTTACATTTTGGCGCCAATTTCAAACAGTTTCAATATATATATTTTTTATAATAAATAATTAAATTTTTGAACTCGTGCGTAAAATTAAAAATTATTTTTTACTTTGTAGCGCATTTTTCTTAAAGTCGATTTTCTTTTTTCTTAAAGATTATTTTACAATCTCGTATTCAAACGACTTACGTACCAGCAAGCGTTTATTTTTTTTTACAAATTGAAAATTTTACCGAAACGTTATTATACAGATCATATGTAAATAATCTATTACTCGATGATGCAAATTGTTTTGTATGTAGGCATAACATTAAATTAAATGCACACCGATCAATCATTTATCAACGCTCACTCATCGTTTTTTATTAACAACAAATATTTTAATTAATAATTAAATTTTCAAATTAATAATTAAATATTTAAATTAATAATTAAATATTTAAATTAATAATTAAATATTTAAATTAATAATTAAATATTTAAATTAATAATTAAATATTTAAATTAATAATTAAATATTTAAATTAATAATTAAATATTTAAATTAATAATTAAATATTTAAATTAATAATTAAATATTTAAATTAATAATTAAATATTTTAATTAATAATTAAATATTTAAATTAATAATTAAATATTTTAATTAATAAATAAATATTTTAATTAATAAATAAATATTTTAATTAATAAATAAATATTTTAATTAATAAATAAATATTTTAATTAAATAAATATTTTAATTAATAAATAAGTATTTTAATTAATAAATAAATATTTTACTTAATAAATAAATATTTTACTTAATAAATAAATATTTTAATTAATAAATAAATATTTTAGCTAATAAATAAATATTTTAATTAAACTTAAATATTAAAAAGTAAAAAAAGAAGAAGCGTAGAAACTGTTTACTTTATTTCTATGTGTTTCAAAATATTATACTATTTGTTTTTAGTTCCATTCTAAGAAATTCAAATACAAACACCGATGCTTAAACGGTTTTTATTGTAGACAAAAAGAAAAAGCAGAGACTTTTCAAAACCCATTAAAGAAAGATTTCCAATGCTTATTCATGCCAAACCCGAGCGAAATACCACTCCACAAATACGAAAAATTCGGCTTATATTCAAACACGAGGTTAAGCACCCACCAGATTGGCTACTAAAAACTACCATCAAACTCGACAACACGATACCAGACCAAAAGGTTAAACAGAAGGTGGACTGACAAAAAACGAAAGAGTTGATACTTTGGCTGTATGATGGCTGTTGGCGCCGTTTCTAATGAGGACATGTCTCCATGGCAACTCATCTCCTGTCAGCTGTTGAGAATGGACGCAACCTGTTATTTCTTTCTTGCTTCCAGACATCCCTTTGTTTTGACCATCATGGTTTCCTTGAAATTGAAGGGGTGGCGTTTTTTCCAATGCTTGGCGATATTTCTGGGAATAATTATTCTTTTCGATGAAGGGATTGGTGAGTGGAAAGCAAGGTTTGTTAAAGCTGAAGTTGTCTCGTTACCAAAGGGGCAGGTTATTACGTACCATCTGCAGGGCCGGACATAGGCTTGAGGCCTATGCCTGAATCTGACATAGGCTGCAGCCTAGTGAATAATAATATAGCTTATTGAAAAAAACGGGTGCCTCAACACTTTACAGTAAAAAAAATGTACTTAAAAATGATTAACTGAACTAAACTCGCTTTAAGATTAATACTCGTCTTATAGAACATTGCGTTAAGAATATTAAAATACAACGTTAAAATACGCAATAAAAATCCGTATAATCCGGACATGTTTCGGGAGAAACATCTCCCTTCATCAGCGGAAAATGTAAAGTGTTAATGTTAAGTGTTTACATTTTCCGCTGATGAAGGGAGATGTTTCTCCGAAACATGTCCGGATTATACGGATTTTTATTGCGTATTTTAACGTTGTATTTGTATTTTAATAAACTCGCTTTTCTTTGAGTACGATTGCATCGTAAATGAGCGATGACGTATTCAAATTAAATAACCGCACTTTTTCAATAATAAGCAGTGTGATGTAATATTGTTAATCTCAGCGTCAGTTCCAGCCATCTTAACAAAGCAACCTGACAAACTTCAAATAGTTGTTCAAAAGATGGTTTTCCACATTATTTGATATCTATTGGCTATTACGTGCTATCCATGGCCGGATTTAGGCACAGGCTACATAGGCAGCAGCCTATGGGCCCTCACTACACACCAAAAATAATATAGATTATTGAAGAAAAAAAGTGTGCCTTAATACTTCACAGTAGAAAAAAAGGTATTTAAAAATGAGTACCTGAACGTATTCGTTTTTCTTTGATTACAATTGCATCGTAAATGGGCGATGACATACTCAAATTGAAGTAACCGTACTTTCTTGAAAATGAGCAGGGGGATTTAGTATTGCTAATTTCAGCTTCTGTTTAAGCCATCTTAACAAAGCGACCTGACAAACTCAAATAGTGTTCTTAAGATGGTTTTCCACATTAGTTGATGTCGATTGCTTAAATGGAAACTGAGTTATTGCAATTCAACAGCATATTAACACTAAATCCGGCTCTGGTACCATTAAGAAGTTAAGAGAAGTTCTTATAATATATACTGGTAACGATAAATGGACATATTTTATTTACGAGTTACTCAGAAAGTAATAAACGTAAATCTTCCCCCCCCCCCCCCCAAAAAAAAAAAAAATAAGATCATTAAACAGATACTGTTGGATAGCTACTAAAGAGCAATTTTTTAATTTAAATTCGTTAATTTATTAAGAAAACTTTGTGTGAGTCGTTCCCAATTTTTGTTAATTTGGAACAAAACAAGCGCTAATAAAAATTGCGTTTGGAAAAACAACAATACAATAATACAAATACATATAACAAACAACAAGGAACATTTTCAGAAGCATAGTTAAATTAGTTTTTAAAATGAAAACCTGATTCATTTAAAATAAAAATGTATCAACCATTTTCTTAACGGCTCTGAAACAAATTTGGATTTATAAGTTCTTTACTTTCTATGAAAACGTTACCTAAAATGTGTGAACTTAACATTGCTTGTGTATAGTGATAACAAATTGCTATATATGTTCTTTGATGTTTGAATTTTAAAATGACGAGTTCTATGATACAATCGATCTTTTCTTTGCATAGAAATTGCATAGTTCCAAAGATCTGACAGACTATAAAATAAGGTTTTTGTTAGACTATATAATTAATGTCATTACTACATAACATCAAAAAGTAAGAGGATTATCATGTTTGCACGATGATTATGTGTTCTTAGATACGAGCTGTGTCCTTTCTTTTTATCAACCTTGCTTTGAAATACAATGCAGTCAAGAGTGTCGTATTTATGTATTGTGAGAAATTGGGGTTAATGTCCCAAAGCAATACTTTTTGTTATGTCAACTAAAACTATTTTGAAATAATTGGGGAAGATTTAGATTCTTTTGTTTGTTTCTTATTAACTTAAATATCTTGCAGCAATGCAGTTGACATTTTTCTTTCTGTTATCCTTTATAAAAAGTTTTTCATATTTTTTTTAAGCGAAATATTTATTTTGTTTAAGTTAACCCTGAAAAAGCAATAGGCAATTTCTAGCATTGTACAAAATGTCTGAGTATATTGAATGGGGGACATATTTTTTGCTGTCCAAAGTAAGGTTCAAGTTGACACATTTTCATGGAAGTAACTGTTTTTTCACCAAACATTAGGGGAATAGATAGCCCAGTGGATAAAAAGGTTCGGCTGGTAATCAGGGGATTGCTAGTTCGAGCCCGTGCGATGGACTTGACAACAAAAAGTAAAAAGTAGTGATCTTGTGATCGGAGGGTTGACAGAGTTGCTACAAAAATACTAGAAAGCCGTCCAGAACATCCAACAATTATACCGGCGTGTCCCGATCATATTTATCGGACTGGTGCACGATAAATATGATCGGGATACAAAGTTATAACGCCTATTGAAGGCGTGGGTGCCATCTCAGGTGTTGTCCTCGTCATCTGACCATGATTCAAAATTACGATGCATTGTTCCCGGATCTTTCCTTCGAGATAGGCCCCGAACCGTCGCCAATAGCCCACTATGCAGCCCTAGTGTGACGTTAATTATTCAAACCATCCAAAATTAGGTTTGACATTGGGTGGATTTACGGGGACGATGCCTCGCATTTTTGAACCTCGGATGACGAGTACAACACCTGAGCTGGCACCCGGCGCAACCTCAATAGGCGTCAGAACATTTGACACCGATCAGATTTATCGCGAACCAGTCCTATATACACGCCAGTTAATTTGTTGGATGTCCTCTATGACTTTCTAGGTTTTTTTTAGCGAAGCTGGCCACTCTCTGATTGCATGATCACTACTTTTTTTTACTTTTGTCAAGTCCATCGCACGGATTCGAACCAGCAATCCTCTGATTAGTAGCTGAACGCCTTTATCGACTGGGCCACTGGAAGCCCGGTTCGGACAGCATAGATACAATTTAGTATTTCTCACGTGCTTCGAGCATGGATCCTTTGTAGTAGAGGAGTCATGACGTCGATTTCGCTAACATCGAAGTGAAGCCAACATGCATGGCCCAAGACATATGGTTAATTACGTCATTCCATTCATAATTTTTTCACAGTTGCACAATTCACAAGCCAATTGCGAGTGTTTTTTCATTCATAATTTTGAAGGGATGTCACGTGATGTGGGCCTTCCGCTCTGAGATGTGGGCTTCACGATTATGACGTCATATTTCCTCGTGCTTTACATGTCCATTCATGCTTAAATAGTTCACGTGCGCCAGATTAAAATTTTTATTTTAAGTATTCTACTATCTTTATCTCATAACACTTATTAATATTTTTTATTTATATTAATTACTAGTTTTTGCTAACGATTTCCATTGGTTAGTTCTCCCCATTTATTCCGTGGCCTCCGTGGCCGAGTGGATTAAGGCGTCAGTTGGGAATCCAAAGGGTCCCCGGTTCGAACCTTTTGCGCGGACTAGACTAAAGAATAGTAAAAAGTAGTGATATTGCGATCGGAAGGTTGCCAACTTCGCTACAAAATTCTAGAAAAGTCGTCCAGAACATCCGCAAAAATTAACGGCGTGTATACGGGACTGGTGCACGATCAAACTGATCGGGGTCCAATGTCCCGACGTCTATTGAGGGCGTTGGGTGCCAGCTCAGGTGTTTCCTCGTCATCTGACCATGGTTAAAAAATACGAGGCATCGTTCCCAGGTCTTTCCTTCGAGATAGGCTCCGAACCGTCGCCAATAGCCCACTGTGCAGCTCTAGTGCGTTTGGTTTGGTTTGGTTAATTAACGTCGCAGTAGAGCGGAACATACTAGAAAGTCGTCCAGAATATCCAACAAATTATACTGGCGTGTATACGGGACTGGTGCACGATACATCTGATCGGGGTCCAAAGTCCCGAAGTCTATTGAAGGCGTTGGGTGCCAGTTCAAGTGTTTCCTCGTCATCTGACCATGATTCTAAAATAACGAGGTGCATGTATGTATGAATGTGTGTGTGAATGTGTATGTGTTCCCGGGTCTTTCCTTCGAGATTGACCCCGAACCGTCACCAATAGCCCACTGTGCAGCTCTAGTGCGACGTTCATTAACAAAACCACCCTAGAGCTGAACAGTGTGCTATTGGTGACGGTTCGGGGCCTATCCCGAAGGAAAGGCCCGGGAACGATTCCTCGTATTTTTGAACCATGGTCAGATGACGAGGACAACATCTCAGCTGTCTACCAACGCCTTCATTAGACGTCCAGCTCTAGTGCGACGTTAATTAACAAAACAAAACCAAACCAAACCTTCTCTTTTAATTTATCGAAGGCAAAATAACTGGTCTGTTGTTCAGACATCATGTTAGCTTTTAATACGTATTACGGCGTATACTAAATACATATGGTGTTGCAGACCGGCCCACTTGGGGGATGATTCACTGTGAGAGGCCCCATTTGGGTTTGGAATGTGGCATCTTCCACTTGAGAAGTTTCGGTTCGGATTTCGAACAGAGAGAGAGCACCAGGCCGCCATTGAGTATGGTTGGATAAAATTCAGCTCCTCCACAAAAAGTATTGTTTGGGAATGTAAATAAAAACTAGTTAAGTTTTTAAAAGATGTTTCTTCTCCTTGAGTCTTCCGAACTACAGGAAATGCATCGAACCTGGTAGGTTTGCATTTGCATTTACAAAATTATGGCGCCCGAACAGGGACTCGAGGAAAAAGAGACAATGGAATCTCTCAAACAAAGACGCACAGCCGTGCGAGGTTCATTCACAAAGGCCGTTAAGCTCTTACGTGAGCTTATAACGGAAATGGCTGAAGCCGTGAATGTCCAAATAGCTTTGAAACAGCTAGAAGAAAAAGCCAAAAAACTCTTTGCCCTAGACGTTGTGTTCCAGGAACTCCTGCAGGGTCAGGAAGAGGGATGCAGCCAAGAAGACTTCAATAAAGAATGCTATGCTGCCGAAGTATATGAAGAGAAGCTTATAGCTTGCCGTGTCCGAGCTACAATACATCTAAAAGAATTGACGATCTCGTCGAGGGATGGAGATCGCGTTCGAATCCGAGGAGATTCATTCCCGGCCGCGGTTGTGACCCACTCAGCCGCCCCCATCCCCCCCGTCCCAGTATTGAAGGTCTCGACGACAGATGAAGATGCTATTCGAATCCGAGACGATTCCTTCCCGGTCGAAGTAGCGACCCCCTCAGCCGACTTCATCCCCCCCGACCCAGTGCGGCGAATGCCGGAAAGGCTTGTGTATGATGCAAGTTGTAAACAGAAGGGATTATCGTCTCCGAATCAATGTTTGGAAAAAGTGCCAAACCTTCTACTTAGTGCATCTGATAGTGCAAAGTCGGGTAAGTCAATAACTTATCGTCATACAAATGTTTGTTTTGGTGTAAAATGCTCACCATTTCAATTGTGTGTCACCATAAACCATCGTTTGAATCTAGTGCCCAGTGTTTTTACCACAACTGCCAATCTTCTAAATGTTGATGATTGTATCCCAAGTTTATGTGACTTGGGTATCACTGGGATTCGTCCATTCTATTCGATGGACACATCAACAGCTGTTAGAAACAGTTTCAACAGTTTTCGGAGTACGATGACCGAGTGGTGCACATTAGTGATAAATCGAATTAAGTACATTCTTTCTGTGACTGATCCTCCTGAGTTGTGTCATAAATATACCAGGTGTATATAAAGCTGCCGAACTCAAGTCTCGTGGTTGTTCAACTGAAAAGTTGAAACAATTAAAATGGTGGGAGGGTCCATCTTGGCTCTGAAAGTCAGAATCCGAGTGGCCTTCTAGTGTAGATATTCTATATGAAGAGATAAGTAGTTCTGAGTAACTAAAAAGTGTTAACTGTACATAATGATGTAGTGAAACTAAACAAATTGTATTTTGAATATGTCTCTTCTTATTTAGAAATTTAAGACTCTTTGTATCTCACAACAAACTCTATCGCTGATAACGTGCCAAAGTGGTCGAACTATGAATGCACCAGATCGTTTAAGCTATTAAGAATGAAACTTAAGAGAATTTAATATTTAGAATATTTTTTTCAATTTATACTTTTTTTTGCATTTAAATTTATATGTATATATATTTTAGCATTAATTAGTAAGCATTCTTTTAGTTAGCAAATAATTCATTGTTTTTGTTTTCAATGAACAATATGTGTGTATTTGTATATATTTTTGTATCCTTTATGTATATTTGACTTTGCTTTTGTGGGGAGAGCTGTAGTAAGTAAAATTTGAGTTTATAAGTTTAAACTCAAAGGTGGGAGAATGTTGCAGACCGGCCCACTTGGGGGATGATTCACTGTGAGAGGCCCCATTTGGGTTTGGAATGTGGCATCTTCCACTTGAGAAGTTTCGGTTCGGATTTCGAACAGAGAGAGAGCACCAGGCCGCCATTGAGTATGGTTGGATAAAATTCAGCTCCTCCACAAAAAGTATTGTTTGGGAATGTAAATAAAAACTAGTTAAGTTTTTAAAAGATGTTTCTTCTCCTTGAGTCTTCCGAACTACAGGAAATGCATCGAACCTGGTAGGTTTGCATTTGCATTTACAAAATATGGCCTTTGAAGGAACATAAAATCCCAATCCATGGACATCAATACCCAGAAGGTGGACCCCCAAAACAAAACTACGGACAGGTCATGACCGCCCGCAAAGTTTGTGACTCACGATACATTCGTAAACGGTGTCACGGCCATTGACGACTCTCCCTATATCTCATCCACTTCCTTGTTTGCCAGTGCTAGGCGTGTTGGCCCATTGTGCTCTGGGTTGGAGTCCGCCTTGAGAACCTCTTCCATTCAGGCGCCAGGGGAAAGCTATCAGAACCCGATCTGCATAATTCCTTGTTGGGATCTCCACGAGTTTGATTGAGATGGATGAACCGTTGGAATGAAAGAAAAGGCTACACATTTGTTTCGGTTCTCGGCGGTATCGATTCGTAAATTCGAATGCTTTGGAGATAAGCGTGTCGGATGTTGAGTCAATTAGTGCCGAGCTGGTTTGTAATTTAGTAATTAGGTGGTTGTTACAATGGTTCGATTGGTGTAATTTGGATAAATATATCAAATGGACTTTTGATGAGGATTAGATGAAACTTCAAGGTGAAATAAATGTGTAATTTTGTTAATGTATTTTAAAAGGTTCTCATGTGAATTACAAATTTAAATAATGAATGAGAGATCCATAGGGAAAGCGATGAGGGTCCACTTTGTATTGAAAAATATCAACGCCTTATGTTAGTTATATAGCTGTATTTGTATTATGAATTCTCAACGCCTTATGTTAGCCAAAGGGCTGTATTTGTACTGTGAATCTCAACGCCTTATGTTAGCTATCTCAACGCCTTATGTCAGTTAAATGGCTGTATTTGTATTATGAATTCTCAGCGTCTTATGTTAGCCAAATGGTTGTATTTGTATTATGAATTTGCAACGCCTTATGTTAGCCAAAGGGCTGTATTTGTATTGTGAATGACATCGCCTTATGTTAGCCAAACCAATGCCTTATGTTAGCCAAATGGCTGTATTTGTATTAAGAATTCTCAACGCTTTATGGTAGCCAAAGGGCTGTATTTGTATTGTGAAACACATCGCCTTATGTTAGCCAAACGAACGCCTTATGTTAGCCAAATGGCTGTATTTGTATTATGAATTCTCAACGCCTTAAGTTAGCCAAATGGCTGTATTTGTATTATGAATTCTCAACGCCTTATGTTAGCCAAATGGCTGTATTTGTATTGTGAATCACATCGCCTTATGTTAGCCAAACCAACGCCTTATGTTAGCCAAATGGCTGTATTTGTATTAAGAATTCTCAACGCCTTATGATGGCCAAAAGGCTGTATTTGTATTGTGAATATCAACGCCTTATGTTAGCCAATATTTGTATTATGAATTCTCAATGTCTTATGTTAGCCAAATGGCTAAAACATGTGGGTAAGTTTAATCGTGAAAATATTATAATTATAGCAGTCTAAGTAGACTGGATTGAAATGATATATTTAAAAGTGTCATATCATTAGAAAATGTTAATAAAAATTATATTTAAAAAAATTATAATAAAATAATACATATAGCTTGACATAATTTTAAATATTTCCGCTCTTTTTATTTCTCAAAATAATTCATCAATAGTAAACTGGAAATATCACATAATCCCATGAGCTTCTGGAAAACACTATCTTTAAATGTAGGTTAGCATTAGGTGACTATGCGTTATCCGTATTTCAATTATGCGAAAATATCTATCAACCGGATATAATTTTGATAAATATTTTCTGCGATGTCAAAAATTATTTTCTCTCACACTATGTCTGTTTTAAAAAATAACATGTTGTATATTTTCAGTTACTCGGCAAACAATTATACGACAATTTCAATTAACCGGAATAATCAATCAACCGGACTTTTTAAACATTTTCTACAATAAAAAAAAAACAGTTCGTACAACCACATATACTGACTACACCGTTTAGTTTAGTTTTTCGAGGGGATTTAGAGCGTAGTGACGTAATCATCAACTGTTTATTAAACTCTTAGGCAGTTTACACACGGAGGAGTAAACAGTGCGTTGAATTTTGCAGAATGTTTGGATTTGGTTAATTAACGTCGCAGTAGAGCTGCACAGTTGACAATTGGCGACGGTTCGGCGCCTACCTCGAAGGTTGGTTTGGTTAATTAACGTCGCACTAGAGCTGCACAGTGGGCTATTGACGATGGTTCGGGGTCTATCTCGAAGGAAAGACCCGGGAACACATACACATACACATTCACACACACGTTCATACATACATACATGCACTTCGTTATTTTAGAACAAAGGTCAGATGACGAAGAAACACCTGAACTGGCACCCAACGCCTTCAAAAGACGTCAGGACTTTGGACCCCGATCAGATTTATTGTGCACCAGTCCCGTATACACGCCGTTAATTTTGCGGATGTTCTGGACGACTTTTCTTGTATTTTGTAGCGACTACCTCGAAGGAAAGACCCTGAAACGATACCTCGTATTTTTGAACCATGATCACATGAAGCGGACAACACCTGAGCTGTCACCCGACGGAACCTCAATAGGCGTTAGGACATTGGACCGGATCAGATTTATTGTTCACCAGTCCCGTACACACGCCAATATAATTTGTTGGATGTTCTGAACGACTTCCTAGTATTTTAGTAGCAAACTGGCAACCTTCCGATCGCAAGATCACTACTTTTTTTTACTTTTCTTTGTCAAGTCCACCGCACGGGCTCGAACTAGCAGTCCTCTGATTACCAATTGAAGGCCTTTATCCATTAGGCAACTGGTGGCCCATGTCTATTTTAGAATAACATGCAGTGTATTATTGGTTACTCGTTAAACAATTATACGACAATTTCGATTAACCGGAATAATCAATTAACCGAACTTTTTAAACATTTTTCTACAATTACAAAAAAAAAGTTCGTACAGCCGTATTTATTGACTGCACTGTTTAGTTTTTAGAGGAGATTTAGAGCGTATTAACTCAATCAACAACTGTTTATTCAACTCTAAGGCCATTACACACGGACGCTTTAACCGCGCGTTACATTTTGCAGAATCCCCTTTGGTTAGTGCATACAAACCATAGAGTAATGATATAAATAGAGAAATAAAAATGCTGATTTCCGTGTGTCCAACATTGAAACCACGTGATAGGTGGAAATGCCAATTCATTCATGCGCCAATATTACTTGGCATGCCTTGGCGACATTAAGAACTAAACGAGATCGAAGTATTGTAATATGGTTTTGTGTTTAATTTTGTATTTAAATATCGTTTTTTTGAACGAGTGTCACAACTTAAGGGAGTTTAACAGATATATTAAGGATATTTTTCTTACTTTGTAGTTTTGAAATAATTGCGTTAAGTTTTTATGTAAACAATTTACCATAAGCGAAGTTCTTTCAATAGTTATTTTGTATACTTCAATAAGAAAATATAAACAATAAAACCTGAGAAATATAAAGAGTTTTTCGTCTTCGAGTATTGAACACAAATAAAATATTTTCGTTTCGTTAATGAAGAGGAAATATTTAGCGCATATTGTTTGAAAATAAGTAAATACGTACATATATGTTAAAAAGTTGAATACGGGCAGAACTCCTTATCATCAAAAAAGAAGAGAGTGCGCCAAATTTGAAACTCCTGCAGATGTCTGACCGCCAAATGTGGCTGCGCTATAACCACGTGATTAGGTTTTTCTTTTCAATGTTGACACCGCGGCCTTACGAGAGTCTCTCATTGAAGGCGCTCTCTATTTAATATTACAACTCTTTGATACAAACCACTTCTTCAAAATGCGACACGCGTTTATCACGTCCGTGTGGCGTGGGGGCAACCATTATTTCTTTTATCATAGAGGCCTCCGTGGCCGAGCGGTTAAAGGCGTCAGCTGCGAATACGAAGATTCGTGGTTCGATGCCAGGCGATGGACTTGACAAAGAAAAGTAAAAAGTAGTGATATTGCGATCGGAGGGTTGCCAACTTCGCTACCAAAATACTAAAATGTCGTCCAGAACATCCACAAAAAATTAACGGCGTGTATACGGGACTGTTGCACGATAAATCTGATCGGGGTCCAAAGTCCCGACGTCTATTGAAGGCGTTGGGTGCCAGCTCAGGTGTTGTCCTCGTCATCTGACCATGGTTCAAAAATACGAGGCATCGTTCCCGGGTCTTTCCTTCGAGATAGGCCCCGAACCGTCGCTAATAGCCCACTGTGCAGCTCTAGTGCGCGTTAATTAACCAAACCAAACCTTTTATCATAATTATAGAATGGTTTGGTTAATTAGCGTCGCACTATAGCTACACAGTGGGCTATTAGCGACGGTTTGAGGCCTACAACTGAGGACTACACCTGACGAAGGACAACACCTGAGTTGGCACCCGACGTCGCTTCAATAGGCGTCAGGACATTGGACCCCGATCATATTTATCGTGCACCTATCTCGTATACATGTATAATTTGTTGGATGTTCTCGACGACTTTCTAGTAGTTTTTAGCGAATCTGGCAACCCTCCTATCGCAAGATTACTACTGTTTTAATTTACTTTGTCAAGACCACCGCACGGGCTCGAATTTGTAATCCTCTGATTACCGGGCCTCCAGTTGTCCAGTGGATAAAGGCGTTCAGCTGGTAATTAGAAGATTGCTAGTTTGAACTCGTACGATGGACTCGACAAAGAAAAGTAAAAAAGTAGTGATCTTGCAATTGGAAGATTTCCAACTTCGTTTCAAAAATACTAGAAAGTCGTTCAGAACATCCAACAAATTATTATGGCATATATACGGGACTGGCACACGATAAATCTGATCGGAGACCAATCGAGGTTGCGTCGGGCGCCAAATAAAGTGTCATCCTCGTCATCTGACCATGATTCAAAAATACGAGACATCGTTCCCGGGTCTTTCCTTCGAAATAGGCCACGAACCGTCGTCTATAGCCCACTATGCATCTCTACCACAATGTTATTTAATCAAGTAAAATCTTCGAAATTGGCCCGAGCCGTCTCCCAATGTGCAGCTCTAGTGTGACGTTAATTAACCAAAACCTCTAATTGCCTAGATAATTATCCACTGGGCAACTGGAGGCCCTCGCATTTCGCAGAAGCCACTTTGATTAGTTCATACAAACCGCACTTCTTCAAAATACAACGCGCGTTTTTCACGTCTGTGGTGGCATGGGCCCAACCTTCGTTCCTTTTATCACAATTATGGAAGACAACCAAGTTTGTTATTTCTTCGTTACTTCTAAGTTGTTTTTTCATTTCTTGAAAAGCTCTACATTCTGTTGTTCTTCTAGGTTCGTGGTTTTCATCTAAAGGACCTCCGAAACAAAACAGGATGTCCCACAACCAAAAGCAACCCTACATCCACACCGCGCGTATCCCTTTTAACAAACCGTTCACACAAACATACACGCTTCGGTGCGCGCACTAACCACCGTAACGGACCTCAGATTTAATCTGACGAGCAGCATTTATCCACCAAATCATCAAGTGTGTGTCTGTGGCTGTCGGAGATTAGGAGCATGGAGCCCCTGTGTGTTCTTCGGGCAGTTGGTGCACCCGAAATCAAATTATTTTTTAATCTCCCACAGGTTGTAGTGAGGTGTCAAGTAATGTCGGATTATAACGCCTCTTAATCGCTTCGGCGGATCTTCAGATCATGGTTGATGACGTTTTTGGCGCTGAACTGTAAGTGTAACTTCTGGAAGGCTCAAAACTTGTTTCCTCTATGGGCGTGTTGAAGGCAATGTGGAAGCAGCCATACTGACCCCAACTTTTTTTGTAAAGTGATTTAGCGGTTGGTTTGGTTTGATTAATGACGTCGCACTAGAGCTGCACAGTGGGTTATTGGCCACGGTTCGAGGCGTATCTCGAATTAAAAATCCGGGAACGATGCCTCGTATTTTTGAACCATGGTCAGTTGGTTGGTTTGGTTAATTAACGTCGCACTAGAGCTGCAAAGTGGGCTATTGGCGACGGTTCGGGGTCTACCTCGAATGACCGGGAACACATACACATTTATACATGCATCTCGTTATTTTAGAACCATGGTCAGATGACGAGGAAACACTTTATTAGAACCAAACTTTCACCCAACGCTTTCAATAGACGTCGGGACTTTGGACCCCGATCAGATTTTTCGTGCACCAGTCCCGTATACCCGCCGTTAATTTTTGCGGATGTTCTGGACGACTTTTCTAGTATTTTGTATCGAAGCTGACAATCCTCCGATCCCTTTAACCGCTCGGCCACGGTGGCTTCTATATTTGAGTGTAAGCGAGAATGATGCATAATAAATCTGATCGGGGTCCAATGAGCTGACGCCTGTTGTGGTTGCTTTGGGTGTCATCTCAGGAAAGGCCCTTGTTGTCTGACCATGGTTAAACAATTCGAGGCATCCTTCCCGGTCTTTCCTTCAAGATATTTCCCGTACCGTCAACAGACCCGAGAACGCTGTTTTGTAATTTTCAACAAAAGTAAATTGACGAGAGCCCAATTTTTATATTTACACACCACGACCATCGTGAGGACATTGGAATACCGCTACTTTTATTGTGCGCCGTTCAGTTAAAGTGGTGAGTTGGGGTTCTGGAATCAAAACTAAAGCTTCATGACAGATTTATTTAAATTTAGTAAAATATAACCTGAAATATTTTCACAACTGGAATTAAAAGTATATTTAACAAGTGAGAAAATATTAAGAAAATAAATATATGTAGGGCGGTTTTTATGTCAATTACTTAAAAGTAAAAGAATTGTATATTTCTTTTTATTAGAAATTCCCAGTGGTTTAAATTCAAATAAACATTTGTTAAACATATGTTAGAAAATCAGATTAAAAAAAACCAGTTGAATTAGTTACAAAACATAATTATCAACATTCCAATTTGGTTAGTAAATTAGGTTATTTATTTTTAAGTCGCACAGAAGCGACGGGCCAGCACCGTAGGCGGTATACCAAATTACACAGAAAATGTCACATGCTTATCTCTTTGTTGAACAGGTGTTGACAACTATTTTAACTGAAATAAAAAGAAAGCAATTACACGTCCAAGGTAATTTTCAAACAGAGCATTTTTATATCTCTGCTCTTAAAACGAAAAAATGCAATCAAAGTGAATGAATATAGGACAGATATTTTTAAAACTGCTTTTTAACTTCGAGTTAAGACACATCAATTGGTAAATAAACTATTTCTGGTACAGTTTTATTCAGTTGAATTTATAAACTCATTTACAAGGCTTGTCAGAAATAGATTCCTTTAATACTAGTAGGTTAGGATTGAAGTTCAGGCACTTTCTTTCTTGTCGTAATTGCAAAAGATTCGTATACCTGTAAGAGTTGACTTGTTCATAGGTTTTTCATTCGAGATAGACCCCGATAAATCGCCAAGAAGCTCACGCGCGTTTTACTGGAAGAATGAGTCATCTACGAGTAAATATATTTAATTTAAAAAGTAAATAAAATGGATTTGTTGTACGGCGACTAATAATACTATCTTTCTTGTTTCAAATTGGCTATGGAAGAACAGCTGGCCTTCAAAAAGTCGTACCTTCGTGGTTGGTTTGGTTTGGTTTTGTTAATTAACGTCGTACTAGAGCTGCACAGTGGGCTATTGGCGACGGTTCAGGGTCAATCTCGAAGGAAAGACCCGGGAACACATACACAGTCACACACATACACACATTCATACATGCACCTCGTTATTTTAGAACCATGGTCAGATGACGAGGAAACACCTGAACTGGCACCCAACGCCTTCAGTAGACGTCGGGACTTTGGACCCCGATCAGATGTATCGTGCACCAGTCCCGTATACACGCCAGTATAATTTGTTGGATATTCTGGACGACTTTCTAGTATTTTTTTAGCGAACCTGGCAACCCTCCGATCGCAAGATCACTATTTTTTTACTTTTCTATGTCAAGTCCATTGCGCGGATTCGAACCATTAATCCTCTGATTAGTAGCTGAACGCCTTACCAACTGAGCAACTGGGGCTCCGTACCTTCGTGAAAAGTCCGTTATACACTTTGAGCATGGATCTTTTGTAGTAGAGGAGTCATGACGTCACTCTCGCTAACATCAAAGGGAAGCCAACACGTATGACGCAAGACACTTGGTTAACTACGTCATTCCATTCATAAATTTTCACAGTTATACATTTCCTAATTCACAAGGAGCCCCAGTTGGTAAGGCGTTCAGCTACTAATCAGAGGATTGGTGGTTCGAATCCGTAAGATGGACTTGACATAGAAAAGTAAAAAGTAGTGATCTTGCGATTGGAGGGTTGCCAGCTTCGCTACTAAAATACTAGAAAGTCGTCCAGAATATCCAACAAATACTACTGGCGAGTATACGGGCCTGGTGCACGATACATCTGATCGGGGTCCAAAGTCCCGAAGTCTATTGAAGGCGTTGGGTGCCAGTTCAGGTGTTTCCTCGTCATCTGACCATGGTTCTGAAATAACGAGGTGCATGTATGAATGTGAATGTGTATGTGTTCCCGGGTCTTTCCTTCGAGATTGACCCCGAATCGTCACCAATAGCCCACTGTGCAGCTCTAGTGCGACGTTAACTAACAAAACCAAACCAATTCACAAGCCAATCGCGAGTATTTTTTCATTCATAATTTTGAAGAGATGGCACGTGATATGGGCCTTCCGCTGCTCTGAGATGTGGGCTTCATGATTATGGCGTCATATTCTCTCTACTACAGTCCATTCATGTTCGAAAGTTATACACGACAGAGTAAACCAGGTTTTCGGTGATTCGAGAAACCATACCACGTGGTATGAATTCTCGAATCATCGATAACCTCGCGCGCGTTTTACCCGTTCGCGTCGAATGGGCCAAATACCTACTAATGACGCGTTGTTTATAAAACTCGACATTACATTTACCACCCATCGCGATGTTTTCAATAAGGAATACTGAAATAAACACGACGGAATTTCAAAATGTCATCCCAGAAAATAAACATTTAAAAATTACTTTTCAATTTCCAGCCTGTTTTTTCCTTTTCCTTGGGAAAGTCAACACAATATTTTACGGCATTTCTTGACCGTACATGACATACCTCGGGATGTTTTTATAAAAGATCGGCTGATCAAAGGGACAGAATAGTAATTGAGAAGTATAAGACCTGACGTTTCTGACGCTTTCCAGTGACACGCTTGGGAGGTTCGGGCATCCATTTGGGGCCATTAAAACAACATTCGGGGTTTTCTGAAATGTAAATTAAACAACTTATGAGAATTTTGCCGCCTATAGGGCCATGCATCAGTCGTTTTCTCGCTGTGTGTGGGCCTATTGAGAAGATCAACATATATTTATTGCGATTCGTTATTCTTCTGGATGTTATTCTGAATTTGGTTTTAGTCTGGGAAATGCAGACCAAATACAACGGACCGGCAATTTTAGGGGAGGGTTTGGCAGTGCAGATTCGAAGGTAATAAGAATTATTTCTTATATGATGGAGTATGCTTGTCTAGGTAAACTTAAGTAAAGTAAGGTTCAGTAATGTATTTATTAAATCTTCAACTTCAGTTTATTAATAAATTTAAGCAAACTAATACTCAGTAATGTATTAATCAAATATTCAGCTTTAGTTTATTGATACTCTTAAATAAACTAAGATTTAGTAATGTATTTATTAAATCGTCAACCTTAGCCGAGGCCTTCGTGGTTAGTATTAGCAGTTAAAGCCGTCAGCTGGGAATACAAAGATTCCTGCTTCGATCCTAGGCGATGGACTTGACAAAGAAAAGTAAAAAAAGTAGTGATCTTGTGATTGGGGGGTTGCCAGCTTCGCTACAAAATACTTGAAACGTCATCCAGAACATTTGCAAAAATTAACGGCACGATAAATCTGATCGGGGTCCTAAGTCCTGACGTCTGTTGAAGGCGTTGGGTGCCAGTTCAGGTGTATCCTCGTCATCCGACCACGGTTCTAAAATAACGAGGTACAGCCGCGGAAAAAAAAACGAACCACCGATGATTATTTCGTTAATTTTTATAGTAGAGTCAAACTTAATATACCATTTTGTAGGGAATAAAGTATACAACATATTGATATACAAAAAATTTGCATAGGGGACTATCTTCATATTAAAATCAGCACCAACTTTAAAATTTCCAATAGCAACACCCAATTTTGATTCAACATTTAGAATCTACGACAAAATTTATCGTTGAATATCAATTTGCAAGTCATTTGGTGAAGTAGTTTTTTAATTATGAATATCGAAAGTTTAGAACTCGTAATGTTAAATGAATTTCTTAAACTTTTAATCATATCTTTCGAAATAATATTTTTAGTAAGCTGATATTTTTATCTGTGTTACTTCTAAACAACCCAAATAAAATACACTAACTTTCATTACTTATATGTATATTTTTTAATTTTATTTAAATTAGGATATTAATATTCATAAAATTTATGAATAGCAACCATGCTATATTTTCATAGTGATGGATTCAGAAAAACGTTTTATATGCATATCTAAAATTTCATGATTTTCCTCTTTGTAGTTTTTTGGCTATATTAAATTGTGTATCAAATGATCATTTAAGGGGTCATACACAATTTTAAAATCTGCAGAGCTTAACAGAAATCTACTAATTTTGAGAATTAAAAGAGTTGTGATCGCGTTGTAATAAAATTCTAAATTCTTATATAAAGGCGAGGGGTATACGGGAGTGGGAGAATGAATGACCATGAGAAAATAAGAACCACGGCTAACGCCAAAACATTTTCTACCAGCGTACTTCATTTCGAAGACTCACTAATACTTTGTCCAATGTGGAAGTAGCCCCTCAAATAAGATAGATACATATCGTCTAATATCTCTGCATATAAATGTAGGAAATTAACGAAAATTTATATTTAGGTTATTTTGAGGGAGGGGAACATTTCTGCGCTATCAAAAGTAGGTGTTGCTATTGAAAATTTTAAAGTTGGTGCGGATTCGAGTATGAAGATAGTCCCCTATGCAAATTTTTTGTATCTCAATGTATAGTAGACTTTATTCCCTACAAAATGGTATATTAAGTTTAGTTCTACTATTAAAACTAACGAAATATTCATCGGTGGTTCGTTTTTTTTTCCGCGGCTGTACATGTATGAATGTGTGTGTGAATGTGTATGTGTTCCCGAGTCTTTCATTCGAGATAGACCCCGAACCGTCGCCAATAGCCCACTGTGTAGCTCTAGTGCGACGTTGATTAACTAAACCAAAAGTCAACCTTAGCCTATTAACCGCGCGACTTATCAAGATTGGTTGGTTTGTTAATTAACGTCGCACTAGAGCTGCACAGTGGGCTATTTCTTATCAAGAGAAAAACTTATTTTAGCCAATCCGTTTCGCCGCCGTCCAGTTGCTCAGTGGATAAAGGCGTTCAGCTGGTAATCAGATGATTTCTAGTTCGACCACATGCGGTGGATTAACAAAGAAAAGTAAAGAGAAATGAATGATCTTACGATTGGAGGGTAGCCAATTCGCTACAAAACTATTAGAAAGTCGTCCAGAACGTATGTCCTGATGCCTATTTAAGTTGCGTTGGATGCCAGCTCAGGTGTTGTCTTCGTCATCTGGCCATTTTTCAAAAGTACGAGACATCGGTTTCGGGTCTTTCCTTCGAGATAGGCTTCGAACTGTCGCCAATAGCCCACTGTTCTCCTCTAGTTTGACGTTATTAACCAAACCCGTTAAATGGTTACTGTGACGCCATATTGTATACATGGTTTTTATCAGCCAATTGGTCAACTCGCCCAAATTTGTTTGCTGATTCGCTGGAACCAGCTTAAAAGGGCGTTAACCATCCGCCAATTAAATGGCGCCAGGAAATAAGAGAGGATTTAAAACCGAGTTCTGCAATTGTCAGTTTCCTAAACGTCTGAATCTGGCAACTTTTTCAAATTCGGGGGAAAAGGCCTTCATTTCATTCGAGATAAGTCCGAGGAGGGCGAAGTCCTATTGACTCCTCTCTCCAGTCCTTATCATCAGCCAACAAACAGAACCGAAAACGAGAGGACCTCTTATCCCAATGTCAACAGAAGAAAGCTTTACTATAGGGGAAGTTAACAGGGATACCCGTTAGCTTCAATGCACACGTGGTGGACTTTATGACAGATGGGAGTTCATTTCAGTGCAATTCTGCTTGTTGTTCTGACATAAAGTTAAAATTTATTATGTATGGTTTGGTTTGGTTTGGTTAATTAACGTCTCACTAGAGCTGCACAGTGGGCTATTGACGACGGTTCGGGGTCAATCTCGAAGGAAAGACCCGGGAACATATACACATTCACACACACATTCATACATGCACCTCGTTATTTTAGAACCATGGTCAGATGACGAGGAAACACCTGAACTGGCACCCAACGCCTTCAATAGACGTCGGGACTTTGGACCCCGATCAGATTTATCGTGCACCAGTCCCGTATACACGCCAGTATAATTTGTTGGATATTCTGGACGACTTTCTAGTATTTTTGTAGAGAAGCTGGCAACCTTCCGATCGCAAGATTACTACATTTTTACTTTTCTATGTCAAGTCCATTGCACGGATTCGAACCACCAATCCTCTGATTAGTAGCTGAACGCCTTACCAACTGAGCAACTGGGGCTCGTACAGCTGGGGGGAAAAAAAACGAACCACCCCTCGTTTCTCAGCCACTATTTATTGTAGAGTTAAATTTAATATACAATTTGGTAAGGATTGGTTTGGTTAAATAACGTCGTACTAGAGCTGCACAGTGGGCTATTGGCGACGGTTCGTGGCCTATCTCGAAAGAAAGACCCGGGAACGATGCCTCGTATTTTTGAACCATGGTCAGATAACTAGGAAGCACCTGAACTGGCACCCAACGCCTTCAATAGACGTCAGGACTTTGGACCCCGATCAGATTTATCGTGCACCAGTCCCGTACACACGCCCTTAATTTTTGCGGATGTTCTGGACGACTTTTCTAGTATTTTTGTAGCGCAATTTGTTAAGGAATAAAGTTTACTAGACATTGATATACCAAAAATTTGCATAGGGAACTATTTTCATATTAAAATCCACAACAAACTTTAAAATTTCCAATAGCAACACCCAATTTTGACCCAATATTTAGAATCCAGGAAAAATTTATCGTTGGATATCAATTTGCAAATCATTTGGTCAAGTAGTTTTTTAATTATGAATTTCGAAAGTTTAGAACCCGTAATGTTAAATGAATTTCTCAAACTTTTAATCATATCTCTCGAAATAACAATTTTATTAAGCTTATATTTTTATCTATGTTACTTCTAAACGACCCAAATAAAATACACTAACTTTCATTATTTATATGTATATTTATAAATTTTATTTAAAGTAGGATATTAATATTCATAAAATTTATGAATAGCAACCATGCTGTATTTTGATAGTAATGGATTCAGAAAAACGTTTCATATGCATATCTGAAATTTCGTGATTTTCCTCTTTGTAGTTTTTTTGCTATACTAAAATGTGCATCATATGATCATTTCAGGGGTCATACATAAATTTAAAATCAACAGTACTTAAAAGGAATCTTCGCCAATTTTGCGAATCAAGTGCGACTTTAATTATCCAAATCAAAAATACGAGGCATCGTTCCCGGGTCTTTCCTTCGAGATAGGCCCAGAACCGTCGCCAATAGTCCCCTGTGCAGCTCTAGTGCGACATTATTTAAACCAACCAACCGTTATTTTTAAAGGCCATTTAACATCCTAAATACCACATCCAGGCTCGATAGCGGACAATGAACATTAAACAAACTACTACAGGAACCACCCGCGTTCTCCACGTGCGTGGCATTTTGCAGGAATCCTCTATGATTGGTACATTCAAACCACGTGTCTCGAATGCACCAATCGCAGGGGCCTCTGCAGAATACCACGCGCGTTTATTACGCACGTGTGGAAACGGGCCTTAGACTGGAGAGATGTATCTCAAAACTTGAGTTGTCTAATTGGTTGCTTATAAAGCGTCTTTTGTGTTGGTTCCTTTTGAAATGCTCTACTTGTTTTCGGGAAACTGCTATTGATCATTAGGAACAGAAAAGCAGATGGTTTGTATGCTTTAAAAAATTAGGTGTTTTGCTTCTCGATGCCTGGTTTATTGTTTACAGCCCGACTGTTAAAAATAGATGTGACCTTAAATGTTGCAATAAACACTTTTAATTGAATATAGCAAAACATTAAATTTATTCTATAACTATTATTTGAAAATACTATTAATGATATCAGTAAAAACCGGCTTTAATTAAATGGTGTTGAATATTATAATGCGGTGATAACTATATTTCTATACTGTTATATTATTAATTATATTTCACTCTGCAATTTCCCCGTATCGTGCAAAAATCAAAACCGGCTTTAATTAAATGGTGTTGAATATTATAATGCGGTGATAACTATATTTCTATACTGTTATATTATTAATTATATTTCACTCTGCAATTTAATTAATGTCTTAGCTTTATATAATTCAAAAATCAGACGCATTCGTCCATTACACTACACATAGCAATTCGCTTCGAGCATGGATCCCTCATAGTAGAGAAATCATAAGGTTATATTCTCGCTAACATCAAAGTGATGCCAACATGTATGGCCTCAGACACGTGATTTACTACGTCATCCATTCATAATTTGTTTCTTGTTCATTCATAAAATATCCTGTACTTCGTGAAGTAACACAAATCAAGTATCCAAATCACAAGTCAATCGCGAACGTTTTTTCATTCATAAATTTTGAAAGGAAGTCACGTGTTTGGAGCCATCAGGTCTGAGATGTTTGCATCACGGTGATGACGTCATATTCGCTCTACTACAGTCCATTAATGCTCGAAGGTAATTCATTGAATTCTAATTGCAATCAACTTGTTTTGAATGCACAAACTTTGTATTGCAACAAACTTGTTAAGGATATTATTTTTGTCGTTGCTCTCAATGTGCTAAGTGTGGAAATGGTTATTGCCAGATGCTGAAATGAACTTAACGATGTTTATGAGTTTCTAATTTAATTTAATTTAAATTTAAACTAGCAAACTTAACGTGTATAAATAAACAAAACTGTTTACTCGCTGTCTAAATTAACTTTTTTATTGGATGTTTTTATTTTGGTTCGAATGCAAAAGACGTCTGCATGCAATTACATGACTGGGGAGTTATTCCATAAAAATTAATTTTATTTGAAAATATTTGTAGTTATGTAATTCATATTGTAAATGACTTTCAAATTTGTTCAAATAGGTTAGTTGGCATTTAAACCAAAGAAAATGATTTTTTTATTCCCTGTAGGCGCATACACGATAAGATTTAATTTAAGTAACTACACTCGGACATTTCTCCAACTTTTTCCCAAAATTTCTAATTTATGCAAAGTTTGTGAAAGTAAGTTAAATAGATGATCTTTAACATTATTGGTTAGTTAATTAACCAAAATAGGGTATTGACGACAGTTTGGGATCGGCTTCGTAAATATCAGCCTGGCCTTATATCAGCTATATACCTGGCCTTAGGGCCCCCAACCCCCATCAATTAATTAGTAACTTCTCAGTTAAACTTAAACCCCGCTAACATTATTCTATTTAGTAGACTTAATTCGATGAAGGTGTAAGGACCTCCGGTCGACATACCGTAAGGTTAATTCTGTAAGTCCACTGTGAAGCTCCAGTACGACGTTAATTAACCAAACCAAACCAATCAATAAATATACAATATTTATTATTTTTATTCCAACAATGCTAAGAGTGGTTAACATTTTTAGTTTTATAAATATTGTCGTTGTATAGGTTGAACACGCTAGTGTTATTGCTATCCGTAGCTTGCAAGGGCAATCGTACCTATCATACAACACAAATAAAAGCATTGTTAATCTCTCCATAAAAGAAGCTTATTAATCATTCCCTGAAAAAGCGAAAATTCTTCCGCCATTCTAACTTCAAGTTTTGGAATAATTCCAGTTGAACTATCCATCATTCTAACCTCAACTCTATATCAAAACCCTCATATTTGACTTCTCAGAGCATTTTAATTCGTTTAGAATCATTAAAATTTCAATTCCCGGGGAGAGGGAAAAGCACCTTGATATTCTCACACGCGCTTTCTTGAAAACCATTCGGGAAACCTCGAAATCATTCTTTCGCCATTTTCGCCTGACAGGAACTGAGTGGCGAATCTGGCGCCTTTTGAGGCAACGGTAAATCGCTCTTTTGAACTGTCCGTCTCGTTTGAGATGGTATCTGAAATCCAGGTGATACCATTCTCCTTGTAGCCCGGATTAGGTACTACAGAGAAAAGAAGATATGTTCCCTCCTTTTCTTAGAGGATTCTTCCAGATTAGATCTGGAGCGTTTCTTGTAAAGGGCAGTTTGGGATTATATGAGGTTTATTTATTTATTATTATTTTTTGTAGTGCAATTGGGGAAACTTTTGTGTTCAAGAAGTCGAGTCAGAGATTATTGTCGGATATTTGGTGGTTTTACAACAAGGGTTTTTGTAAGATGGCTAAGCTGGTAGGAATGTGTGGGTCATGGACAACAATAAATTAAAATCCCATCCAAATGATTCTATTCGTGGTTTTGTTTTGTTAATTAACGTCGCACTAGAGCTGCACGTGGGCTATTGGCGACGGTTCGGGGTCAATCTCGAAGGAAAGACCCGGGAACACATTCACACACACATTCATACATGCACCTCATTATTTTAGAACCCTGATCAGATGACGAGGAAACACCTGAACTGGCACCCAACGCCTTCAATAGACGTCGGGACTTTGGACCCCGATCAGATGTATCGTGCACCAGTCCCGTATACACGCCAGTATAATTTGTTGGATATTCTGGACGACTTTCTAGTATTTTTGTAGCGAAGCTGGCAACCCTCTGATATCAAGATCACTACTTTTTTACTTTTCTATGTCAAGTCCACCGCACGCATTCGAACCACCAATCCTCTGATTAGTAGCTGAACGCCTTACCAACTGAGCAACTGGGGCTCTTCTATTCGTGAATTTGGAAAAATATATTAGTTAGTGGGCCCCTATGCTAAATATGTTCTGCTCGGAATTTTCTTTTAGTGTAAAAATGAAATTGGGTTACACTGTTTTTTTAAATTTAAATTCTATGTTACAAAATGTCGATGGTTTCAAGGAATCTCAAGGTGCAATGGCATTCTGGAATCTATGAAAATGATAATGAAACATTTCACTCTGCTTTGTATTACCCTCAAATGGCTCTAAGCAAAATAAAAATGTAAGAAAAATTAAAACAATTGATTTCCATAAAAAAGTTAAACGAATCCATTGTGATTATCACATATTAAACATATTAAAAAAAAACTTAAAAGTATTAGGGTACATTCACATTGTACAAATCTGTTAAGAAAAATAGAAATTTTCTCCATCATAAAATGATTGTAGTATAGTATTTCTATTAGGATTTGAATTATTATCCTTTCAAATACTTTTTTCCAGAAATTCACTCCAATTTTCGCTTTTGCGGTACCGGCTCCTTTGTGATGCGAGCCTCTTGGCTGCAGCCTATGCCCTTCGAGAATGGATCCCTCATAGTTGAGAAATCATAAGGTTATAATATTTCTAACATCAAAGTGAGGCCAACATGTATGGCCTCAGACACTCATCCATTCATAAGTTTGTTATAGTTCATTCATAAAAATATCCTGTATTTCATGAATTAAATCACAAGCCAATCGCGAACGTTTTTTCAAGTCACGTGTCTGATGCCATCGGTTTAAGATGTTTGCATCACGATGATGACATCATATTCGCTCAACTACAAACCATTCATGCTCGAAGCCTATGCCTAAATCCGGCCCTGCCCCCGCGATAAAACGCCAATAATTGTCGCCAAACGGCCTGCAGTGAAAAGAATCGACACACACATCATTCTTGGGAATTAAAGAGTTAGCCACACACCCTCGATCTGTTGGTATATATTATAATAATAAATCTCCAGCTTTAAAGGTTAAATGCTTTATTTTGAGGATACATTTATTATCGTCTTCTAAAATCAATGGTGCACAGTTCAAAATAGATACTTAAAAATAAGTAAAATGTGCTCATTTTTGATTACATTCGATTCTTATTATAACTCTGAATGCATAAATTTCATTTTTGAAAAAGAAATACTCAAAAATGAGTAAAAATGAATAAAAAAAGCAGTTGATTGCTTACATAGGCTGCCTTCATAAATCATATTCAATAAATTTCAACAATTACAACCAGGAATTAAACCCAATCCGTCTACCTGATGTCGTCATCACCGAAGTCTAGGGGCTTATCCGTTGTATTACCAGAGCGACGTAAAGCTGTTTTAAACAGAAGTATGCTAAAAAGGCGTGGCAAAAGAATTGGAAGTAAGATAATTGAGTCGTAATAACTCAGTTTCCATTTAAGCAATCGACATCAAATAATGTGGATAAGAAACTTTTGCACAACTATTTTAATATTGTCAGGCCGCTTTGTTAAGATGGCTTGAGCAGAAGCTGATATTAGCAATATTAAATACACACTGCTCAGTTTTGTGAAAGTATGATGGTGGTTGATGATTTCTGAAATTTGAGTACGTCACCGTTCAGTTACGATGCAATTGTACTCAAAGAAAAACGAGTACGTCCAGTCCATGCACTCATTTTTAAGCACATTTTTTCCTAAAATGTGTATAGATCTTTTATTTTTGAGCTATTAATTTCACATACTGAACAAATAAATAAAAAAATAATTTTCGGACTCATATCACCTCAAAAGGCGTGATCACCTTAAAACAGGGAAGACCCCAACAGTAAATCTCGTTTTTTCAATAAAAATATTTTATTTACCTTAATACTTCAATTAAGATAAAGCACTTAAAAAGAAATTAGCATAACTCATTCAAATCTAAAGATAGATGTAATGCATTTAATACCCTGCTTAATAAGATATAACAATTAATATAATTTGAATAATGATATTTTCTTAAGGTGACAAATTGAACATTTGCATAAAATTTTGAGAGTGGGAAGCTGGCCTACATAAATGACATTCCTGTTGCGGAATGTTCGAAATGGAGTTTGTATTTCGCACGTTGTCATGTTTAGCTAATTAACTCTAATTTCTTGTAATAAATTTCCAATAATTCGGGCGTGATTAATTTTTAATCTTTGGTTTGCAGTTTTGTTTGAAGTTGCGGCCTCCGTGGCCAAACGGTTAAAGGCGTCAGCTGGGAATACGAAGATTCTTGGTTCGATCCTAGGCGATGGACTTGGCAAAGAAAAGTTTAAAAAAAAGGTAGTGATCTTGTGATCGGAGGGTTGCCAGCTTCGTTACAAAATAAGAGAAAATTCGTCCAGAACATCCGCAAAATTTAACGGCGTGTATACGGGACTGGTGCACGATAAATCTGATCGGGGTCCAAAGTCCCGACGTCTATTGAAGGCGTTGGGTGCAGTTCAGATGTTTCCTCGTCATCTGACAATGGTTCTAAAATAACGAGGTGCATGTATAAATGTGTGTGTGAATGTGTATGTGTTCCCGGTCAGATTTATCTTGCACCAGTCCGTATCTTGCACCGTTAATTTTTGCCGATGTTCTGTACAACTTTTCTTGTATTTTGTAGCGAAGCCGGGAACCCTATGATCATAAGATCACTACTTTTTTTTTTACTATCTTTGTCAAGTCCAGCGCCTAGGATCGAACCAGTAATTTTCGTATTTCCAGCTGACGCCTTTAACCGCTCGGCCTCGGAGGCCTCTATCTTGAAGGATAGACCCGGAACAATGCCTCGTATTTTTTTTAGACTATGGTCAGATAACGCACGACACCTGAGCTGGCACTCGAGATCGCTCGGTTGGGAATTTCGAATCATTAAGTTGGGAAATTTCTTGTTTCAAACCCCCCTCTAAAAAAATTGTGTGACAGCACTGGTGGGGGACACGACACCCCGCGTTTACCAGATTTCCAGCGCTTTTTACAACAAACAGAGCAATGTTCTTCAATAAAACCAAAAGTCTATAACACAATGGACTCAGGTATAACCTATTTTCATACTTCCCCACTCCAGTTCGTCTATTAGACGTCCAACAGACGTCCCCTAACTAACGTGAGAAGTTTCTGACGTGTGCGTCATTCCGTTGCCCTTGTCTTGACGGCCCACCTTTCACGCCGCATGATGGATCATTCCAGGTAACTTGTAAGAGAGATATCATGGCGATATAAATGGCGAGAGAAATAATCATGGCGAGAAAAAGAAGCAGAAAAATGGTCAGGGAAATTGGCTTGAACGACGTAAACAAGTCAGACCGGGATGGGAGATAACGTCTTGTTTGAGATTGATGTCCTTATGATTTATTTATGGTAAATGCGAGTTATTTTTTGAGTCCAAGTGTTTTGTATATATTAGGGTATAATCGGTGTATATTTTTATTCTGATCTACCTAAATACGTCTAAATACGTAAAATGGGGCGTATATTATTACATGAGAAATGAATGGTTGCTGTAATCCGGCGATAGAGATGCACAATGAGTATTTCTGACGGTTCGGGATAAAGGAGGATTTTTAGTTAGTTCACTGTTAAAAATAGGTACTCAAAAGTAAGTAAAATGTACTCATTTTTGATTACATCCGATGCTTATCATAGCTCCGAATACATGTTTTATTTTTGAAAAAGACATGTACTCAAAAATGAGTAAAAAAGGCATTTGCTTGCCTATATAGGCTGCCTTCATAAATCACTTTCAATAATTACCAATTCGTCTACCTGATGTCGTTCGCACTGAAGTCCAGGGCCGTATCCGTTGTACTACCACAGCGTTGTAAAGATGTTATAAAAAGAAGTAACTTTAAAAAGGCGTGGCAAAAGAATGGAAAGTAAGATAATTGAGTCGTAATAACTCAGTTTCCATTTACACCATCGAAATCAAATAATGTGGAAAACCATTTTCTAAATTAATTTTTGAAAGAGACATGTACTTAAAAATGAGTAAAAATGAATAAAAAGAGCAGTTGATTATTTACATTAGTCTGTCTTCCTAAATCGCCTTCAATAAATATCAACAATTACAACCAAGACTTACTAGAAATTGAACCCAGATCCTCAGGCACCGCAGCTCAATGCATTATCTGTGCCAGAGCGACGTGAAGACATTATAAATAAAAGAAATATTAAAGAGGTGTGCCAAAAGAATGAAAAGTCTGGTAATTGAGTTGTAATAACTCAGTTTCGTTTAAGGGGGTCCGATACCTTCGACATTTTTTTTTTATTTTTATACTTGTACAATCCAATTTTTTTTTCTCTTTCTAAATATGCATAAAAAACCATTTTAAGACGCTCAATTTTTTTTTAAATTGCACATTTATTTGTTAAATTAAAATTTTAGTAAATTTTTTAACAATTTTAAAATTCCTACTCCTTTTTTGTTTTTCAATATTTTAAAGCAATTTTTTTTATTTAAGATCTTGAATAGTATGTAAATAGATGTATGCATTCAAATTTTGATTCAGATACATCACTTTAAAAAAATAAAATATATTAGAAATTTTGGAAAAAAAATTGACGAAAAAAATAAAATTCCATTTTAAGTGGTTTTAAAAAACAAATTATGGTAAAAATAGGAAATCTGAATGCATACATCTATTTAAAATATATTTATCTTGCTATACACACAAAAATTATGATTTTAAGTATAATAGTAAAAAAGCCTTAGCATTTTTAGTGTTCATTAAATTTCAAAACCACGAACAGAGATATTTGCTTTTAAAGTTTACATATGATACAACTTTGTTATAGGAACACATCATTAAAACATTCATAACTAAAAAAGTAATAGGAATTTTTTCAAGCAGTTTTTTGTGAGTTATTAAGATAAGTTTGAATATTATTTTTTAAATATAAAAAAAAAAATGACTTTTTTTGCGAATTTCGGGTATCGGACCCCCTTAAGCAATTGACATCAAATGACGTGTAAAATCATCTTCTGAGCCACTATTTTAAGTGTATCAGATCGCTTTGTTAAGATGGCCGGAACAGAAGCTGAGATGAGCAATACTAAATTACACTGCTCATTTTTGTAAAAGTGCGATTACTTCAATTTCGAGTACGTCATCGCTCATTTACGATGCAATTTTACTCAAAGGAAAACGAGTGGGTTCAGGTACTCAATTTAAGTATGTTTAATTTACAGTATAGATTTACAAAATAATATACATTTATTTATAAATTCCTTTCACAAACAACATCAGTTAAAAAAATCAATTAACCTTGTAATTTAAAGAAAACAGTTGTATTTTGAGAGAAAACCAAAATAAACATATAGATTGATCCTAAGAAAACATTAAATAAATATGTTTCCAATTATTTTAAATAATATACAAACAGTATTTATTTATTTCAATTTATTGGTATTATAAAAAATTTTGATTATTGCTTTTCAAATGGAAATTAGAGAAAACTGATTCTAAAAAATCGTCAAAAGTTAATTAAAGAAAAACACATTTTTAATTTTTCGGCTTCTTGAATATAAACGTTGTCGTTGGTTACTATAAATAAGAAAGAACAATTTTAAACGTGTTTCGTCTATTACATCATGAATTTTGCCTTCGAATTTTCCACCGAACTAACCTACTTTATTTGTCATAAACAAATTTTGTTCAAATATAACTAATTTGTAAAGATTGAAATCTGTACAAGAGTCAATAATGCATTGAGGGAATGAATACATTTGTCAATGCATTTTTTTCCCTTTCTCGTGAATCACCTAATGCAACAAAACACGTTTTGAATATTTTCTCCTTAAATTTCAAAGTTTAAAACCTTTTCCAGAGCAACTAGTTCTTAAAGCATTGTGGAAGGGTGTTTTGCCTTAAAATAGGAGGCGTGTAACTGTCTGGCGGACGTATCGTTTACAATTCTTTCTGAAAGCAGGTAGATTCACAAATGGAGATAAGATCAATTGAGGGGTTGGAAAACCGAAAAATCAATCTGTAGACAATACGTAGAAACCATTTTCATGCGGCACATGTCCAAAGCCATGTAATTACATGTTCTGTTACAAACAGCATACTTCAGATCCCACATGCTTTTAAAAAAATGTCCTTCCTTTGTGGTCAAAATTAACCCAAGCATACCGCTAGACCTGTAAAATCTATGGGACCGATGCTGACAGATTACTCAAAATTATGAAGTAGTATTCTCGGGTCTCTCCTTTCGAGGTAGATCCTGAATCGTCTCCATTAGCCAATGGTATTACACTATTGCGACGTAAATTCAACTAACAAAATAAGATTATAAAATAATGATAAATGTAAACCTGTGATTATGTAAAAAAAAGTAAGATAATAAATGGAAAAACTGTATTTTTTGTTTATTTTCTATATTTTAGGAGGAAGGGTTAGGTGGTGTTTTGCTGTAGCCCATTGTGCAGTTCCAGTTCGACGTTTTTTCCACCAACCAATCAACTGTAAGTGATTTGAACTATGCATTTCTGAGAAATAAACAATAGACGTGAAATAGATGAATAGAAAGAACAAAAATAGACATGCCGCAAAAAATATTCGTGGTAACGAGAAAAAAAAAATAGCGACCATTCGTTCCAGGTAAAACCGAAATTTAGAAGGGAAGCACCCACCCAAAAACATCTTTTAAAGACCCCCATTTACCCACCGTCCTTGCCGCGGGGCTATTCAACCCCTCCCCCCCACCTCAGCGACCTTGAAAAAACTTACCTGTCCGAGGCTTCACAAAAACAGGTCTGAAGAATTATGACTATCAACAAAATGAAACGATCGCCAAAAAGGGGAATCGAAGCGCGCCACTTGGCGAGTTTTCGGTGAACCTTCCTTTTTCAAAGAGTGCGGAAAACTTTTTGAAGGACATTATTGGTCTGGGTTCTGACCCGTAAAGATGTGGCGTGATGTTTAGCGTCGAATAAACCGGCCCTTTGCAAAAAAAAGATTCTTTTCCGACAAAAAAAAAAATCGTCTGCTGTGTGTTTACGTTTCGTTTCAGCGACATGGATATTACATTTTAAAGAGATGTGCGTGTTCTAAAGATTGTATATACATCAGTGAATTTCGATTGAAAACTACAATAAGTAATTTTGACAGGTAAGATTAATACATTTTAAGAATATTCCAAAGGTTTAAATTTGTTTATATGGTATCTAAGACCATTTTTAGAGGAATTTTTTCAGCTTTGTTAAAGATGGAACAGTAATCTGCATCAATACTTTTAATTTAAATTGTTCCACAGCAGTAAAAGTAATAGTCGTTGATTTTGCGCAGACGATTGTACAGTGTTTACACTTCTATAAAAGGGTAAAATAATCATTTATGGAATGTTTTAAAACTTAGATTGTTTTCGAAAGTCGTATTTTGTTTACGATAACAGATTAAGCTAAAAAGATTAAAGATTAAACCAGCACGAAATGAAATGCTTTTATTTTAGAATTCAACTGAATACTTGAAATGCGATTACTTCGTAATTGTAATTAAGTTTATTTTAAAATTCAGTTCCGTAAATTTAGTTGTTTAGAATTGATGGTGGAAATTACTATTTGTTGTGAATTATTCGAAAGTATTTTTTCAAAATGTTCCAAATTAAGTTACCCCAGGTAATTCCACAAACTTTTTGAAAATATATTGGCTAAATGTAATTCCGAATTTTTTTCGCTTTCTTTTCTTCTTTGGAGTAAAGTAATATATTAAAATTGTATTACGTAAAATAACAAACTATCTAATGCAAATCGCTATTAGTAAGCCAATGTCTAAATCTGAAATTTATATTAATATCTAAAAAAAATAGTTCTAAATTTGAGTTTTAATCAATTTCATACCAAAAAAACTTCCCATTTAATAACGTCGTTTATATTCACGATATTTTTTTGTACAATTAATGCAATAATTCTGTGAAATCTATTCATTCCAAATGATAATTAAATCTCATTTTTCTATCTTCTGTGTTCATACAAAATTTTTCCCAGTATTCGTTTCGTACCTGTTGCTTTCATTACATTCTTGTGCCAGGTGTTGATAGGCGTGCACAACAGCTGTGAGTTTAAACCGCGATAACAGGTTGTTTTCGCCGAATAAAATTCAGTTTTAAATGATTGAAGGTACTTATTATCAGTGATGGTAGATTTGATTGTTATTATACGTATCTTGTATGTAGAGAATATTTCATTTGAAACGATCACGATCTAATCGATTAACTAAGTAGATACCATAAATGTGAATACTCATGCAAATTTTAGTTTCTTCGAATATTCTTTTTTTTTATTGTAATATAGATAGCGATCTTAATAAAGAATATTATCTGATGTCTGGGTTTTCGGTTTGTAGTTATAAAAAAAAATTGTAAGCAAATTTAGAAAGGTTGATATCAATGTTATCTGGTGCTGATGGAATCTGATGTTTTTATATAATACCAGAATTTTGTCGTTTGTTCGAAATTTACTTCAGTGGTTGATTAAGCAAATTACTGGAAGCGTGTGAAGTAGTTTTTTTAAAAGGAATTCTTAAGACATCGGTCACTACTATGAACATTACAATATACTAGCGTGGTCGTGCGATAGTTATCACATGAACAACTTGTTGACCGTGTTATGGGAATTTGAAGACTAGGGTGCCAGATAAGGTGTTGCCCTCGTCATCTGACTATAGTTCCAAACTATGGGGCAGTGTTCCCGTGTCTTTCCTGATGGGTAGATCCCGAATCGTTGTCAATAGTCCATTGTGTTGATTTAATGCAACGTTATTTCAACTAACATATATCATTAAAAAAAATATTTAAATTTCCTGCATGAAACCTTTAACAAATCCGTATTTTCCCTTCAATAATTTCAAAACTGCAGGCTTTTTTACATGTTTGTATAAAGGATATTAAAACAAAACTTTTAAAAGATCTTCAAAAATACTGCAGTTTCCCTGAATAAAAACCTTCAATTTCGATAAAAGTTAGTATGCTGACTAAAATTTGATTGCGATCTATTAGTATGCTCTAGATATGCTATTAGTATCTATTAGTATACCCGGGAACGATGCCACGTATTTTTGAACCATGGTCAGATGACGAGGACCACACCTGATCTGGCACCCAACGCCTTCAATAAACGTCGGGACTTTGAACCCCGATCAGATTTATCGTGCACCAGTCCCGTATACACGCCGATATTTTTTTGTGGATGTTCTGGACGACTTTTCTAGTATTTTGTAGCGAAGCTGGCAACCCTCGGATCACAAGATCACTACTTTTTTACATGCTTTTATTTAACTCACACTGTCTGGTGTGATGTGTCCTCAAATCTTGTAACTCAATTTAAACCCACTTCTAATTGTCATAAAAATTTTAAACTTGGCATACATACGTAATCCCGGTGACAATACAATAATTAGCCATAAAATTGTTAATTACTAATTAATTCTAATTAATAATGAATTTTCTTTAAAATCGACAAATCTGGCGAAAGTCAGACCCGAACCCATCATGTACAAAAATGACGTCAGATGAATGCGCGAAAAATTATGCGCAATGATCTTGTTTTGCTTCAACAGAAAAGCTTTCCGTCGCCATTTTGAAAATTTTTAAACCAAATGATAGATGTTTATGGTAATAGTTTCTTCTTCAATTTTATTATTGACAGAACTGTCCGCTATTAAACAATTTTGGTTTTGTAAAGCACATTACTAAACTCTGATAGGTTATAACTTCGGAGGAGTTAAAAGTAGAAGGATTTATAGGAAACAAATTAATTTGTGTAACAACAAACAAGTGAGTTACCTATTCATTTAATTTGCATATAGCGATGTTTATTGCATTAGTTTAATGTTTATGATATATATAGATGAAATAATTTTATTCGTTGAGAAAACGACAATAAGTTTTTAATATGTTTAAAAAAATTAGAGTAAATTCCTAATGTACGGTGCCCCGTTGTCGCCAAGTCCAAAAATTGGCGCCAAGGTAAAAATGACGTTTTTTTCTTGGCGCCAAATCAAAATGGCGGTTTGGTTTGGTTAATTAACGTCTCACTAGAGCTGCACAGTGAACTATTGGCGACGGTTCGGTGCCTATCTCGAAGGAAATCAATATCGGGAACGAATGCCTCGTATTTTTGAACCATGGACAGTTGACGCAAAATGGCGGACATTACGTTGATCTGGGAAGTCGATCATGGTGCTTACAGGCGATCCTTCGGACAGTTGTTTGGGGCATTTCGATGGCACTTTTAAGTGCTCACGCGTTCCGCGCGCTAAAAAGATGCGCGGCAAGCCTTGGGCTTCCCCGGACATGATTGGAGGGCGTTTTTGGTAACTCGAATGACAAGTGTTCCTGCTCATTCCTCCAAACATTAGCTATGAAACCGTCCAAACCATAGAAATCACTGATGCAATTCGCAGTCTCAAAAGCATGGATAATGTCATCCCTAATGATGTCAACAAAACTGTCGGGCTTCCAAAAGAACTGGACATATTCGTAGGAGCTAAGGTAATGCTGCGATCCAATATAAATGTATCCAAAGGATTCGTCAATGGTAATATTGGTTTCATTACCGAAAAAACATGGCCGCACTTTCGTCGTACACAAATGTATGAAACTGACTTGCCAACAGTCCATGTGAATTTCGGTAGAGACGGAATACATAAAATTGAACCGATATCCATTCAGTTCCCTGCCAAATACTCCTATGGTACGGCTGAAAGGAGAATGTTACCGTTGAGTTTGAGCTGGGCCTCAACAGTGCACAAAATGCAGGGTAGTACTGTAGACTATGCGGTAGTTAATCTAGGACCTGCACTCTTTGCTGATGGACAGGCATATGTTGCTTTGAGTCGTGTAAGATTATTAGACGGCTTGCAAATTGAAGAAATAGACAACGTAAAGTTAACAGGAAAGAAACCTTGTAACACTGAGGCAGTAATAGAAATGGAGATAATGAGAAATTACCACCCTAATCAAGCCAAATAGCCTTAACTCTTTTTTTTGTCAAGGTTGATACATCCATCAAGATTGGCATATATTTCTATTACTTCATTTATCAAGTTTGGTAACTCTTTTTGATCTATCAAAATAATTAAAAAGGTATTAAAATAGTAATATTGTTATTAAATATCTCGTTTAAAAAAATGACTACGTTCTATTTTTGTAATTTAACGTTATGATCAAATAAAGGTAAACTGTTAAATAATTTATGTAGCATGTTAGTAAGTGGAATTAATGTTTGAATAAATATATGCTATAGCCTTGAAATAATTTAAAGAGGTTTAATTATACAAAGCAATGATAATATACATGTTTATATAACTAAAAAGCAGAAAATAAAATATATATATAAAAAAAAACTTTTTAAAGCACATGCTTTTATCAAATGTACTAAAATGCAAAAAATAACCATTCTATACTTCTTGAAAACTGACTTTTGTAACATTACCTTTTCCTCCACTTGCCCCTTGAATTCTTTTCTCTTCAACTACTTTGAAATATGCTGAATATACTTTTGTTGGAACTGACTAAAAATAAAAGCGTGGGGCGCTCACACATGATATCTAAAACCTTAATATCTTCTTTTATCATCTTGAAATGTTAAATAATTCTTAATAAATCTTAAATATAATATCAATAATAAGCGCCCCACGCTTTTATTTTTAGTCAGTTCCAACAAAAGTATATTCAACATATTTCAAAGTAGTTGAAGAGAAAAGAATTCAAGGGGCAAGTGGAGGAAAAGGTAATGTTACAAAAGTCAGTTTTCAAGAAGTATAGAATGGTTATTTTTTGCATTTTAGTACATTTGATAAAAGCATGTGCTTTAAAAAGTTTTGTTTTATATATATATTTTATTTACTTTTCTTTGTCAAAACCGTCGCACAGGATCGAACCAGGAATCATCTGTTTCTCATCTGATGCCTTTATCCACTGGGCCACGGACCAGGAATTAAATTTATGAATGATTAGCATAGCAAAGTTTTGTAATTGTATATCTCACCACACTTGTGATTGATGGTATTTTGCCTCTGAATTGTAAAGGATATGAAATTCAGATCTTTTTAATTGTTTTTTCTAATACGGTTTGTAAGCCAAAAAATATTGTCGTTTGAAGGCAATATTAATATTGAGAGCGAAGATATTAGCAAAGATTATGGAGAGCGAATATAGCGAAGATATTAATATTGAGAGCGAAGAAATATTGGGATATCGAATTAATCGTCTTTTATACGCGTTAACATACATAAAATTGTTAATAATATTATATACCAATTTAGAAAATAATAAACTTTCATTTACGTTTCAAAGCCTGCCACAAGTAACCCAAGGCCCCTCGCAACGTCTCATTTCACGTAAAATCTAAAATCCCCGCTTTCCATTTTCCAAGATTCATTACACCAACATAAAATACCCGGTTCCAAGAAATCAGAAAGTGATAACATACATCTCGCAGGCATTTTCATCTGGCAGAACCTGTTTAAATTATCAATTGCGCTCTCTCTTTCCCTCTTTTCGTTTCTGTCTACCTGGCCGGGATGGGGAATTATTGAGTTGAAATTTATGATCTTGTCATTTGGCCGTTGAAGGAATCCGGAGTGATTCTTGTGTCATGTTACGAGATATTGGGTTTGGAAGATATGGACACCAAAAAGTCTGTTTTTGGAGTTGCCTGGGGTAGGTCAATATTTCGGTCGGGATTGTGACATGTTTTTCTGCTATATTTTGTTAAGAAATGGTTTTAAGACATTATTAAAAATATGTTTTGATAATGTCTATCACATGAATTGAAGAGGCTTAGCTCGCAAAATGGCTATTTTGATCTTTCTAATTAAAATTAGATGCCTCCAGTTGCTCAGTGAATAAAGGCGTACAGCTGGCAATCAGGGGATTGCTTGTTCAAGCCCGTGTGGTGGACTTAATAATGAAAAGTAAAAAAGTAGTGAGCTTGCGATCGGGGGGTTATCAGCTTCGCTACAAAAATTCTAGAAAGTCGTCCTGAACACTCAACAAATTTTACTAGCGTGTATACGGGACTGGATCACGATAAATCTGATCGGGATCCAATGTCCTGACGCCTATTGAGGTTTGCGTAGGGTTTGCATAGTGGATACAGACGTTAAGCAGGTAATCGGAGGATTGCCAGTTCGACCCATTCAATGGATCTGACATATAAAAGTAAAACGTAGTGATTTTGCGGGTTACCAGCTTCGGTGCAAAATTTCTAGAAAGTCGTCCTGAACATTTAACAAATTATACTAGCGTGTATAACGGACTGGTGCACAATAAATCAGATCGATGTCTATTGTTCTGATGCCTATTAAGCTTACGTCGGGTGCCATATAAGGTGTTATCCTCATCTGACCATGGTTCAGAGGCCTCCGTGGCCGAGTGGATTAAGGCGTCAGCTGGTAATCCGAGGGTTCCCGGTTCGAACCTGTGCGACGGACTAGACTAAGAATAGTAAAAAAAATAGTGATATTGCGATCGGAGGGTTGCCAACTTCGATACCAAAATACTAGAATGTCGTCCAGAACACCCACAAACAAATTAACAGCGTGTATACGGGACTGATGCACGATAAATCGGATCGGGGTCCAAAGTCCCAACGTCTATTGAAGGAGTTGGGTGCCAGCTCAGGTGTTGTCCTCGTTATCTGACCATGGTTCAGTAATACGAGGCGTTATTCCCGGGTCTTTCCTTCGAGATAGGCCCCGAACCATCGCAAATAACCCATTGTTCAGCTCTAGTGCGACCGTATTTAACCAAACCAAAGTAATTTAAATTCGGAGTGGTTAGAATAGAGTTTGTAAACGCTTCTGATATAGTATTTTACATCTGTGGTGCAGGTGAGTCATAAAACTTACCTTCTCAGATTTTTCTTTTCACGTTTTAGAAACGACAAAGCGTGCGTTTTTAAAAATGTACCGAGAAAAAATTACAAAAATCTACGAACTACAGTCCATTCCACGTTGAAAGATCACGTAAAAACCATCAGTGCATGTCAAATTTGAAACATGTGTACTTTATAAAGAAAACTCCGACAAGAAATAAATAAAAGATATAAAAGAATTTATAAAGAAAACTGCGTACTTCAAATCCAGTTCCAGGTGCGTAATTGGTACAAAAAAAAATGTAATAAAATAATTGAGTATCTTTTCCAGATTTTCAATTTACAGTAAGACTTTTAACCAGCGGTGATTGTTACAAGGTTGCGAAAAAAATAGGCTCCGACTTTCCGCCATTTACGCCACTGTTTGTTTACAAATATCTCCTTTAACTTGACAGATCTGGGCAGGAAGTACCTTTGTTGTCCTGATTAATCGCCGATAATTCCCGATGTCTTTGTTCTCCCACGTAAAAACAACGACATTACATATTTATTAGGCTACGCGAGACGCGTACGAGTCCATATTTCCTTTTGTTTGTAAATGCATTGCTTTATTTCTCGCTCTGACTTAAAAACTCTCCAGGTGATATATGACTGACCAGAGATTTTCTCTTGTAGAGTTTTTTGTTGTTGTAAGCTTGGGTTTTTCCTGTTTGTAAGTTTTCCTCGTCCATTGCAGCAGCTCCGTGCTGGTTGTTTATGAAGAATACTTTTGCAGAATGTTACTGCTTTGCTTTTTTTCCTTCCGAGTTATTATTGAGTTTTACGTTTGGGTTTCGCATTGTGATGTGGAGAGTATCAATCAGTCTCAAGGGTACCCTGCGTAAATGGTCATAATAGCATTGAACTGATAAATGTGCACGTTTTAGAATACTATCTGTGTGGCTTCGTGTTTTGGAGGGCTCATTTGGTTATAAAGAATCAAGATAAATATCATTGTTGTTCTTTGCCGAGACAGATTTAACACTTTGCACTCCAAGAACTCTTTGCGTTTTCCGTTCTTTCTACGGAATAGTTATTCACCCTTATGTTCTTTTCCCTAGAATTTGTTATGCTAATAGAAAAAAGAAACATAATCAGTTTTGGATCTGCAAAAGAACGAGTTGAAAAAAATATCGATGTTGTTTAAACACAAGATCGGGATGTTCTCGTTTATTTTAAAGAACAGGGAACCAAAAGAACGAGTCGTTATGTTGTCGCCTGAGCGGCGCCAACGGAGTGCAAAAGGGTTAAAGAAGTGTATGCTGAGCACTTGCCCAGGGTCCCCTTTTTTAGAGTCACCTCAAAACGCTTTTAATTTTTTTTTTTTTGGAAATGTGAATTAATTTAAATAATAAATTTACTAACTAATAATTTTTCTTATTAAATTATTATGTTTAAATTTTTTTTACAAAACTTCTATTATTTTATCAATATAAATCACTTTTATATGTTCTACACGTTCATGATGCATGTTATCTCTCGCATCGTGTTCGCCAATGAAATGCCCCTATATTTGGATCACTTGCAAAATTCAATTAACGGCCAAGACCACACACACTAACTGTTTATAGTGTTTACTAATTGCACGTGGATTTGTTGTTTACGGATACTTTTTATCCCATTCCAAATTCTCTGATATTGTAATCAATGCGGATTTACTAGAAAATGGGTAGAACATTCCAATCTGGGTCAATAAAAGATGTTGACTAAAAAAAACTACTAACTACTACTAAAAAAATGCTCAAATTAAAGAAAGAATAGAACAATTAAAGTATAAAGAAACTCTGTTATTACTGAACCTTAATGTTATTACAAATTCTCAGAAAAAATAATTACTTTAGTAATTTTAAAAATATTTTTTTCGCAGTATTTACACTTGCGTAAGTTGATTTATTTTGCATTGTGTGCTTTTGCATAAATTTAGCAGTTTTATTTTAAGGACGTCGAAGGCTGCCAAACGTTATTTGACCATAGGCCCCTAAGGTTTTTAATCGGTCCCTGGTGCTTTATAAGTAGAATTTGGTAAGATTTAAAGAAGATCCTCAACATTAATAATGGAGCCAAAATAACTTTCATTAATTGGCGTTATTATTAAATGAATAGAAATCATTCTTTATAACTTGCGTGTCCTTTGCACAAAATTTTAGGTCTTAAAAGTATAAAACTCAGAGGTCTAAGCGGCTAAGAAGCGAGCCAAATTTGAGTTTTTTTAAAGGTAAATTGGAGGCGTATAGATTTGTTTTATTTTATGGAAAAATTGTGCTACATTTCGTAATGGGTATGTAGTATATATCTTATTTCCTTAATGTCCACGCTAGACAAAAGTTTAAAAAAAAATTATATTTTTAATTTCATATTTATGACCTGAATTCTTTTGATTGTCTAAAAGCAACAATCCTCTAAACTAATTCATGGGTGGTAGATCGTAAAGCTTTCCTCATGTTTGATATACGGGGTTTAAATCCAACTAAATGATTGTTTCATTTTAAGCTGTATTCAAGGTTCCAACCTATCTGCCAGGATAGGTCTAGTCTAGCTTTTTCTAGTTGACGTCAATTTTATAGTGATGTAGGTTAGTGAATAGTTAATTTTTTATGCAGAAACTTCGGGAAAAAGCTTCACAGCACAATTGACCAGTAAACATGTATCTCCTAGATAAATAAGTAAACGCAAATTTAAAAAAAAAAATTATAGTCGGGTTTTAAAAAATATGAACTAATTTTCTATAAAATACCTTTTTTGTTTTTTAACCTGAACTCGGGACCACTCTAAAAGCTCAGGGACCTGTGCGGTGGAACCTGTCTCACACCCCTATAGACGTCCCTGGCTGTAACTACTGATATATTTAGTTGCTATATTACGAAAGCTGATCGTTATGTTAATAAGCAAGTAAAACAGTTTTTTCCACAGAGCCGGCAAAACTGGAGCCGGATGCAATGGTAATCAATCGAAACTATTTCAAGTAGTTTGGTTCGGCAAATTTGGCTGTCTGGAAGCCTGCAAGGTGTTGAACTCGACCAATCAGATGCCGCGCCGATCTACGATTTGTCGGTTTCAATGTTTATTTGTAAAAAAAATTTCACGTAGGTCTAGATTTACCGGTGTCATGTTATATTTAGGTATTTGGGTTATTTTACAATAACTTCAGCATTGTTATCGTCACGATCAGAACAAATTTAATTTAATTGTTTTCGTGCATTTATGTCGTTGCGAATACGAGTAAATTCATAATATTGTGACAATATTGAATACGAGTATTCACGATATTGTGACAATAATATAACTTGTTAAAAGGAAATCCCGTTGATGGAAATGACAACTGAGTGTTTGAAAATAAAATCGAAATACAAATTTAGAATATAAATTTATGCATATTAGTAGATTTTCAACAGAAAGCCAAACAGCATATTAATGATGTTGCAAGTATTCATTAACAGTGGCGTAACAATTTTAATCATCGTCTGAACCCCAAAAAACTAATTTTAAGATCCCTGTTATAAAGTTAAAAACATTGAAAGAAGGAACCGGCTCCGGTTTTGCCAATGTATGAAAAAACGGTCTAAACAACAACTGTATCTTGAAGAATGCACAATTGGAGGAAACCAAGCATATTGTACAAAAATTACATTTTTAATTTTCCTTGTCGGTTGAGAAATTCCAAGTCATTTTCTGTAATGACAGTTAAAAGTGTCCTAATTTTAAATTAAAAAATCATGCCAACAACGGGTTCTGTTCACCGCATTTTATCTATTGAAGTAATCGATTATAATGTCAAATAATGCATTTTCAATTTGATTTTTTTTAATAATTTGAAATAAAGACAGCTTTATAATTTTTTTTTAAATTTTAATCATTCAATCATTCTGAGAGCATTCTGATTATATAATTTTTTTTTAAAACAGTAGTTTAAGAAATGTATTTTTTTTTTAAATCGAGGTCTATTTTCAAAATTCAAAATATTATTTCGGAATCCAATTAAACACCGATTACAAGTGCAAAGAAATATCCAAGATATAAAACATCTCTTCAAGTTTCGAAACAATAGAATTTTATTCTTCTTTGTTATTTAAACTAGTTATGCAATACTGGTTAAAACAACTTATTTGCTACATTAAAAAAATCAACACATCAAACGTTTGCCATTTTCACTCAAATATCTCATTTGGCGCGCGATCACTTAATTCGAAAAACAACGGCCATGTAATCCGAAGATTGCAAGTTTGAACATCAACACCAACTGAATAATTTATGTGTAGAGTGGTCAGATGCACGTTAAATCCAAGGATTCAAGGCGGATCTAGGATTTATTCTCAAAGGGGGGGGGGCACTTATTGGTAAAAATTTTTGATACTGTCAGAGGTTAGATAATGAACTTTTGTATAACTTATAGAACATTGTTTTAAGAATATTAAAATACATATGCAACGTTATTACCACACAAAAAATACATATGCAACGTTATTACCACACAAAAAATACATAAAACTTAACATGTTTCAGAAGATACATCTCTCTTCATCAGCGGAAATGAAAGGTCTTTTCATTTTAGATCGCTTCACTCACTGAAGCCGGTGTCGGTACCGGCCGGTGGCTATGCTATTCAATTGGAACTTTTTCACGTAGTCCGGTCCGACGTTGTTATACCATAACAGTATATATTTATTTAACCCGACCTCTCCCTTGAGATTTACGGGTATTAGTTGCAATGACATAGATTAGAAATATTATACATGATGATCACTATACTTCTAACAAATAGTATGGTTTTGAGCTACTCGCTCAATGAATTACATCATGAAATATGTTACACCAAGGCAGTTTTTTACACACCAGCAAAATGCAATATTACGGTATACAATGCCATTTCGGAGTACGCGAAAAAAAGTTGTAAATGTATAACATTAACTCCAGCCGCCGATGCCGTCACCGGTGTTCCCGGTGTGGGAAAAAGCGACCTCAGGTCGATATATTCCCGTGCACACTTCCCAAGTCACTTAAACCCAGCCGACTAGCACAGTTAACAATAAAAGTCAACGGCAACTTTCTTTACGAACTGCCTGAACGTGGCGATTTTATGGCTTATTTCCTTGTCTGAAGTCTGGACCTTAATTTTCATCCCTTGATGAAGCTGAACGTAAATTGTTGCCCTCCAGTGGAGCGGGCACACCTAACCATTTATCAAAGCATGCCCCCTTCGGAAGTTATCTTCAGACGGTATTTTCGCCCCCCCCCCCTTTTGGAAGAGGGAGGGAGTAGGGGGGTGGGGTTTGACCTGGCTCCCGTCAGGTGAAAACTGGTGCTGGAACCCTACCTGGGGATGAAGAGGAACTATAGGGAGGTTTGGCTTAGGTCGTTTATCTTGGTCGAAGTTGCAACGATTTTTGTTTTCAGAATTTGGGTGGAAGTGATATTGAGCGTGGAGGATAATTGGGATTTGTTTCTTCACCAAGGGAGGTTGTTTTCGTTTCTTGGCGTTGGTTGGTTGAAATAAACGTCGCACTAGAGCTGCAAAATGGGATTTTGGAGAAGCACTTTTCATGATCTATCCCAAAGGAAATATTTAGGCGAACAGCCTCGTCATTTAGAACCATGGTCGTGTGACGAGGACGTCACTTGAGTTGGCACTCTCCGCAACCGAAATAAGCACAATGGACATGAGACGACGACGGTTTTGGTGTGATTAATAAACCTCGCACTAGAGCTGCACAGCGGGCAATTGGTGACGATTCGGGGTCTATTTCGAAGGAAAGACCCTGGAAACGATACCTCGTATTTTTGAACCATGGTCACATGACGAGGAGAAGACCTGAGCTGGCACCCGACGGAAATTCAATAGATGTTAGGACATTGGATCCGGATCTGATTTATTGTGCACCAGTCCCATATACACGCCAGCATAATCTGTTGGATGTTCTGGACGACTTCCTAGTATTTTTGTATCGAATCTGGCAACCCTCCGATAGCAATATCACTAATGCCTTTATCCACTGGGCCACTAGAGGCCTCTTGGACAATGACGGATTTAAGCCTCTAAGCGATTAGAAAGAGGTAATATTGTAGATGAGGTTGTTTTTTATGTCTAATCGCCAAATGGTTAACTTTCTATTTCCATTGCATGTATATATAATATAAATTTTCATTATTTTAATCTATATATATAAATGCGAAAACCCCACTCATTCACTCATCACTAATTCTCCAACTTCCCGTATACCTATGAAGAAGAAATTTGGCAAAGTTGTTCCTTATGCCGTAAATAGGAAAAGTAAGCTATTTTTGTTCCGATTGAACGTATTTAAGGGGGTGTAAAACCCCTTTTTCGATGTTCGTAGCTACGTTAGTTTGGGTATTTACAGATCCAAAAGACCTAGAGTCCTGAAATTTAGAGCACAGATTCATCTTGGGTCGTAGAGTTATTCTGCGAAAGGAGTTTTAAAAATTCGAACTCGAACCGCCAATATAACGATTTTTTAAAAACTTTCCATAGGATTAACATAGAGAACATGTAAAAATGAAATATTTCAAGAATGAAACAATGGAAAATGTTAATAGTATGTAAACTATGAGCAGCATTCTGATTGGATGATAAGTAAATATCGCCAAAATGTCGTCAAATAAATAAGAAATGTCTCCAAATAAATAAAACTGTCGCCAAATAAATAAAAATGTCGCCAAATAAATAAAAATGTTGCCTTTCTTATAATAGTTATTATGACACAATTATAAGATTTGCCCATCTCTAAATTTCTGGGATGTTACTAATGGTTAAAATATGGATGTTAATAAACGGGAGTAACGTATATATATCCATATTTTTCAGCCAACTTCTCCATAATATAAATTTTTCCAGTTCTTGCGGGACATTGATAATAAAATTTCGTTACAAATTGAAGCTTTTAATACTTTATTTCGTTCCTCCTGATGGGTGACAAATTAAGAATATTATATATTTCGCTTATAATTATTGTATTTGTATATATTGTGTAACTTATTTCCTTCCCGTGCGTAGAACGGGTATTTCAGCTAGTCTATATATATAAATGCGAAAAACCCACTCATCATTCATCACTAATTCTCCAACTTCCCGTATACCTATGAAGATGAAATTTGGCAAATTTGTTCCTTATACCTTAAATAGGAAAAGTAAGCTATTTTTGTTCCGATCGAACGGATTTAAGGGGTTGTAAAACCCCTTTTTCGAAACTTCTCCATAGGATTAACATGGAGAACATGTAACAATGCAAAATAAAAAAATTAAACAATGGAAATTTTTAATATTATGTAACGTACGAGGAGCATTCTGATTGGCTGATGACTAAATATCGCCAAAATGTCGCCAAATAACTAAAAACTGTCGCCAAATAACTAAAAACTGTCGCCAAATTAATAAACTTCGCCAAATAAATTAAAATTTCACCGAATGAATAAAACATTTCGCCAAATTAATAAAATATCGCCAAATGAACTAAAATATGATCATATATGTAAAAATAATATAAAAACCGGCCCGTCGCACCGGGGGGGATTTAACTGTGAAAAAGAAAACAAAACGAAAAATGCTACGACCAAAAGTGCAAGCCATACGAAAAATATATTATCAAACTGAAGAGAAGTATACAGTATGAATAATATAAAGGTTCAAGACAGGAAGCCCATCGCTAAATAAAAGTTTGTAATTTAGCCTCCGTGCACTCAGTTAGTTTTGTGTTATCCATTATTTATTAGTTTACCTGCCGAGAGGCCAGTTATGTTACCACTCTACCTGTGAGTGAAGTTCTGTAATCTATATATATAAAAACATCGCCAAATGAACTAAAATATGAACACATATGTAAAAATACCATAAAAATGGCGAAATTAGTGTCAAAAAATGATAAAATGTATGTCAAAATGGTGAAAATATGATTGGGTAACAGGATATTCCGTACTACATCAACTATGAAAATTAAATTTGGCGTGGAGGTACACTTTAAGCCAAAATTGCTCACTAAGAAATGATTTTCAAAAATTCGAACTGTAAATGCCAAAAGTAAAAATCCTCGCCACTTATCCACTGACTCATTACTATTTCTTTTATTTTCTGTATACCTATGAAGATGAAATTTGGCAAATTTGTTACTTATACCTTAAATAGGAAAAATAAGCTATTTTTGTACCGATCTAACGTATTTAAGGGAGTGTTCAATGAGACAGTGGGATTTTTTGTACGGACCGTTAGTTTTGGACAATTTGGATAGTTTTAGAATTGTTAAACTCCACATACTGATAGGGTTTACCGAACAAAGTAAAACTTCTCGAATGTTAATCAACGGGAATATCATTTATTTGTCAGCATTGTTTTATCGCCAACTTCTCCATGTTATAAAGTTTTCAGTTCCAGCTAGAACTTGCTAATAAAATTTATTTAATTTGTTTGGGTTCGTTATTTTATTTATCTTCTGATGGCTGAGGAATTAAGATTATTTTTCATCCGCTTAAATATGTTTTACTTGTACCTCTTTTGCGAGTTATTTTCTTCCCGTGCATAGAACTTAAAATTCAAAACTGAACCAGTGTTCACGTTCCCAGTGAGTAAGCGTCTTCTTCTATCTACTGGCGGGCCTCGGGCGTGGCCTGGTTGGAAAAGCGGGAATTACTTCTCAATGAATTACTTTCTTGACAAACGAATTTATTTATATCATGTTAATTATCGCGTTAACTGTGAAGTGAAAAAGGAGAAACAAAAATAGCTTACTTTTCCTATTTAAGGTATAAGGAACAAATTTGCCAAATTTCATCTTCACAGGCATACGGGAAGTTGGAGAATTAGTGATGAGTGGGTTTTTCGCATTTATTGGCTGAGATTACAAATTGGCTGAGAATGTTTTTAACGGAACATTAGTTTTTAAAACTTCGAAATTCTTTAGAATCTTAAAATTTTGCGTACTGATATGGTTTACTATAAAAACAAGGGAAAAAATCTGAAAATCTAGATTTTGGTAAAGGAACCTTTTAAAATCATTTTCGTTTTTTTCTTCTTAATATTCCTGCCAATTTCAATAACGAAATTACAAATTTTGACGTAGGTGTCTAATAAATTTTTTTGGAGATAGTTATTATTATCAATTACAAGAGTTGTTTATCTTTAAACTTCTGAGCTGTTACTGTAGGTAAAAATATGGATGTTAATCAACTGGAGTGCAGTATGTATATCCACAGTATTTTACAGCCAACTTCTCCATATTATCAATTTTTCAAGTTCTTGCGGGACCTTGCTAATAAAATTTCGTTACATATTGGAACTTTTAATTCTTTGGTTCCATCTGATATGGGACAAATTAAGAATATTATTTATTTAGCTAATAATTATTGTATTTGTATCTATTTTGTAACTTATTTCTTTCCCGTGCGTAGAACGGGTATTTCAGCTAGTATATTTATATAACTTCCAAGGTGCATTCTTACCCAAACATTTTTATGGATTTAAAGTTTGTGTCCTGGAAATCTAAGAACGACTTAAGTCGTAGAGCTCCACTAGATATGGCAAATACTTTTTGCATGCGATGAGGAATGAAACTGCCAACACTTTGATCGCGAGTTCGCTACAGTTTCCAAGAGGATATTCGAACTCCCAACCCACCGATTATGAAATGAATACTTTACCACTGGCCTCGTCGCGAAGCAAAAATTCGTCATGTAGGGTAGACTGATGTACGTTAAATCTTTAAACTACTCGTTTATTCCTCTATTTCGCCAAATTTATGAACATTACACAATAACTTCTACACCACGAATAACGTTAGGACATTTGAACCACGAGACATTTTACTCGGACCAATGACCTCTTCAAGGTTAGTCTTCAATTGGACTTGCATGGGAACGAAACCAAAAACCTCCAATTCCGAGTTCAGCTTGCATTTCAAACAAGAGAGCGAAAGTAGCGAACGTCGTTAATCCTTCAACCAGTTTAAATCGACTACTTGGTTCTTTTTCAAAACTCAAAAAGATTAAACCTAATTAGTTTTTGGCATAAATAACTCGTAAAAAAAAGATTGTTAGTAATTGTGAATGATCGACGCGTACTCTTGAATACGTTTAAAATTCTGTAAATTGCAATGAATAACCATGCATACCGAAACTTGAGGATGTCTACTTGATTGAATTACCATTCATGCAGGGATTATTTTAATGTGTGTTTGTGTGGATAATGATAAAGGAACATCGATAATGGAGAGGATAATGATAAAGGATATTGTAGGCTTAGTTAACCACACACATATCTATTTTCGTATTTTATCAATATGAGACAGTGTCATTCAGATTCTCTATATCCCGAGCAAACCCGTCGCACTAGAGGGGTTTGGGAAGGGGGAGCACAACCCCCCAAAAAATCTGGAAACCTTAAAAGTTGGGAATTTTGAGTTATAAAAATCCTTGAGTTGGGAAAATTTATGCCAGAAGAAATTTAATATTATTAGCAAATGAAAGCGAGGGATGATTAAAAATTGCCGAACTTGTAAGATTAAAATTAAATTAATCCTCTGAACGGACACTGCATTGGAACATGCGCGCAACAAATCGATACTTTTGAGAGAACTGGTTAATAATACCTAATCTATAAAAAAGTTTTAAAATGTAAATAAGTTGGAACTGGGAATTTTGTGCACTGTTGAATTGGGAATTTCAATCGTTTTGTTCGGTTTGGTTGATTGACGTTGCACTAGAGCTGCATATTGGGCTATTGGCGGCGGTTCGGGGCCCATCTTGAAGGAAAGACCCGAGAACAATGCCTCGCATGTTTGAACCATAGTTAGATAACGTGGACAGCTTACCTAACTTAACCTGCTGGCACCCGATCTAAGCTGAGACGGCCTAAAGTTGAAAGAGACCTAAGCTGGCATCCGACGCCGTTAAGTTGGGAATTTCGAATATTTTAAGTTGGGAATTTCGAATTGTTAAAGTGAGAAATTTCTTGTTACAACCCTCCCAAAAATAATTTTGTGTGACGGCATTGATCCCGAGATGCATTGCGCCGATGGATTATTTTGTTTGCTCCGACCAGTTTTCAAGTTCTGCGCATAACGAAACTGTTGTCAGTATCCCAAGATGCTTTGCGCATATGACTTCTTTTGTGCGCTACTGCGCATGCACAAGGGATCTTTTTCGCTCCATTATCTTTGGTGTCATTTCTTCGGTCAGAATAGTTTTTCCACTAGATTTGAATGAGTATGATGGATTGTTTATTGGCAATTGAAACTTTGCTTCTGGAAAACTACAGATTTTTAGCATTCAGTGAAATACAACACGAAAATGGATGGTCATATCTTTAAAATATGACCTGACATCAGTAACAACTGAAGGAATATTATTTTGAGGTCACTCCTTTTGAGACAAGTCGATTTGCATTATTCACAAACTTGAAATATAACCTTTTTTTTTTTTATAAAATGCTATAACCTTTTCTATAGAGTAGTATAACCTTTATTTAAAATCAACTATAAATGAATTTTGAATGACGTCGGGTTAAATGTGTAACTAAAATTATAAAATTTGCTATTTGGCTAGGTTGGCTTCCGAGACAAGAGGGTTAAAAGTTTGTAACTAGCCTTGGATATAATGTTAAGTAGAATGATTTTCTACTTATTATTGGACAACCTATTGAACTTTACGCCACTCACTTGGCAAAATGATAAATGGAGCTGCCTGGTAAAGAAAAATGGTGTTAGTTTATATTCGGATTTTTGTGAATTAGACAAGTTCCTTCCATAAGGTTAGCCTTGGGGTCACAAAAACAAACAAACAACTTAACATGCATTGAGCGGCCAATTGCGTCCATATTCTTAGTAAGAGCTGTGTAGAATAAAAATAAATTATAAAATTAATTTCATAATTTTTCTACATTTCATTTTCATGTACATCCGGGAGCCCCAATTGCTCAGTGGATAAGGCGTTCAGCTACTAATCAGAGGATTGGTGGTTCGAATCCGCGGGATGGACTTGACAAAGAAAAGTAAAAAAGTAGTGATCTTACGATCGGAGGGTTGCCAGCTTCACTACAAAAATACTAGAAAGTCGTCCAGAACACCCCACAAATTATACTGGCGTGTATACGGGATTGGTGCACGATAAATCTGATCGGGGTCCAATGTCCTGACGCCTATTGAGGTTGCGTCGGGTGCCAGCTCAGGTGTTGTCCTCGTCATCTGACCATGGTTCAAAAATACGAGGCATCGTTCCCGGGTCTTTCCTTCGAGATAGGCCCTGAACCGTCGCCAATTGCCCACTGTGCATCTCTAGTGCGACGTTAATTAAACAAACCAAACCATGTATATCCGTTTCAATTTGGTTAGAACATGTTCAGATAGCTGGGGTACTTCTTGAGCATATATGAAAAGGAGTCCACGGTCTTGTATTAGTTTTAGTTATAGGGGTCAGTGGCTTAATGCTAATTAGACTACTTGCCGCTGAATTAGACTACTTGGCAGACAGCCCACCCTCCCATTTAGAACCGAAGATATCATTTTCCTATACATATTGTTTTCATATTTTTATGGATATTTTTATTTTGTACTGAAAACTTCGGCGTTTCGTAAGGAATAGTAGACAAGACAAATATACCCTTATCAAAATATTTTAACAAGCACGTCTGTTGCAACGGTTCTGTTTTTAACGCGAGGTTTCCTAGGAATCTCGTTGAGGTTTTCCTTGAATAATTTTTTAATTTAATATTCACAAAATGACTTGATGAATAAAAAAACAGTTTATTTGATGAACGTTTAACAAGTTTCAGAGAAAGAAACATCGCTTTATAATTTGCAATATTAAATGCAATTCTAAAGCCTTTATTTCAAAATAGTCTGCATAAAATAATTAAACATTTATTATAATAATTTCATTATAATAAACATAGTGTCATTATAATAAACATAATTTCATTATAATAAACATAATTTCATTATAATAAACATAATTTCATTATAATAAACATAATTTCATTATAATAAACATAATTTCATTATAATAAACATTTATAAATAAACATTTATTCGAGAACTACTGGACCGATTTAGAACGATATTTCGTTGAATATGATTGTTTTAATCGTTTTTAATATATTTGTCATTCCATAAGAATTTTAATTAAACATAATTTACAAACGCATCTGCAATGTTAACATTTTCTTCTAACGTCTACTTAAATATACACAAGTTTAAAAATGCCACGATTTCGCCAGAATTTAGCGTTTTTCTTTAGTCTGGCGATTTAAAAAATCCCAATCGGCACAACCGTTATGTTGAACCTCAAACAGGTTTACCATATTTAAAATTATCATCAGGAACATAACACTATCGCCTGAATTTATAGCGCAGTACCGTTTTATCTCAGTTATGGCTTAGCCACAGATCCCTTATTGGATGGACTTAGGTGAGGTGCATTCCATTTTGGAAGAGGGGTGAAAGACCCCCTAAATAAATGTGATCTTGAGAGGGGGGGGGGGTAGATATCAGGTAAGACGCCGCCCCCTTATCTATCTGGGACACCCTCAGGGGGTATATTGAGTACCCAATCCTTACCCTCTTTGCTTTTGGATTTGAATGCTGTGCAAATATATGCTTTTGCTTTTGAGTCTATTCCCAGAAATTCCCTACCCATTTTTCCCTCATTGAGGAATCTTTTAAATAAATACGAATTTTCCCTTTTTTTCCCCTCCATTTTTCTTTTTGGTGCTTTTGATGAGAATTTTTTTTTATTGAATTATTTTATACTAAAAAAAATAAGGTGGATTATTGTTACATAGTGGTATCTTGTTCTTCTGACAATTTAAGAACAAGAATTAATGCATCTGACTCATATATATATATATATATATGAAATATTAAGATTGATTTAATAAAAAGAGGGCCAAAGGTTGTATTTATATTCTTTATTAATGATCACACAAGGAGCCCGTGAAGCACACGTCCTTGCGGTTTGAGAGTCGAAGCCAGAAGAGAATGAGATTTCCCCAAATAGGGAGAACCTCAGCTAACATAGGGAAAAGTATAATGGGTAGGGATTTGTCAAGGTGGAGCACACACATGAAGTTTTTGGAGGGGTCCCAAAAGGGAATTACGAGCGTGGGTGATAGGGAACTTTCTGTCGTGGGAAAGGTTGAGAATGGCACGTAGAGAATGCAGATTGTTAGAATGAAACAGCAATGTCAGCAAGAATTAAAAGGACTGTTAAAGACGGGGGCAGTATACAAATTAAATGAAGGAAGTTAAAAGGGGTGGTTTTGTAAAAGGAGGTGGAAAGTTAAAGGGGGTTGAAATTATCTTTTATATATATATATATATATATATATATATATATATATATATATATATATATATATATATATATATATATATATATATATATATATATATATATATATATATATATATAATAAATAATGATATGATTCAAACTTCTGCCTCGACATATTTCATAAGTAATTATAACATGTCCTTCCTCTTCTTTTGTTTATCTAATTAATTATATACCCGGAGACAACCTAAGTTGAAGCGGAAGCGATGATATGTATAAATATTCAATTGCTTTAAGCTCAACTTAGGTTGTCCCCGAGTATAGTTATCATACCATTGTTTACATATGTGTTGTGTGTGCACGTTGATGAATCATGTGTGAATTAAAGTATTATAAATAATATAACAATAAAAACGCATATAGTCGGAGTAATGTAACTTATATTGCTCATCACAGCGATGCATATACTAACTGTCCTTCGAGCATGAATGGTCTGTAGTAGAGAGATTATTACGTCAAAATCGTGAAGCCCACTTCTCAGAGCGAAAGGCCCATATCACTTGCCATCTCTTCAAAATTATGAATTAAAAAATACTCGTTATTGGCTGATGAATAGGGAAATGTGTAACAGTGAAAATTTATGAATGGAATGACGTAATTAACCACGTGTCTGAGGTAATACATGTTGGCTTCACTTTGATGTTTGCGGGAGTGACGTCATGACTCTTCTACTACAAAGGATCCATGCTGGAAGTAACTGCCAAATCGAAGCTCTGTGCCCTAGCACTGTGACGTCATGCGCGTTGGGTTTCGACCACTGAACTGAAACTAATGGAAGTCTCGAATCTGTTCCTCGCTATGCGCGCGGAGGAAGCGAATTGAAAGCCTTCTGAGCAGCCAAACGGTGCCCCACGCCTCTCGCTCTGTAGCAATTTTCAAGGGAAATGAGATCGGAAGCAAATATATTTTAATAGTTTTTAAAGTGATTTAGTGAATTTTTTTAATGTCATAACGTTGCAAAAATGTAACTGTTGATAAATATTATATTTTTTAACTCATAAAATTAATTTTTATAGTTAAAATGTCTTTTTTTCATTGCTTATAATCTACTTAAAAATTCTTTTTTATTTACGATATAAACATAAATTATATAAATATTGAAACCACTTTTATCTATAATTAGAAAAATAATTTTTTTTACTTAAAAGTTGTATTGTCTGTTGATAATATAATCATAAATTTAATTTTTTAATCAAATATAAGACTCATGCAAAATTACTAGTGAACATGGATAACTTAAATACTACATATTTGTTAATTTTTTTTAATATGCAAAATAGGTTTCGATATCTGCGAACTCAAGAATAAATATTTTTATTAACCAATTTCTAATTTATATAATTTATTAGAGAAAGAGATGTAACATTTTATAAATAAAATGACTCCATAAATATTATTAATTAATTTACACATCACACAAAATATAAGAAAAAAACTTAGAAATTTTATTAAAATTGAAAAACTAAATTAGTTAAATATACATTTTTTTTTTAAAATACATGTTGCACTCAAAACTGGTTTTCAAATAAAAAAATGAATTTTTACGAATAAGAAATTAATATATATATATGTTATATCATTTGTCTGATAAATGATATGTTAGTGAGTGTACTAAATACAATAATTTTGTATAAAACAGTGTCAAAGAATACAAAATAAATGTTGAAACTTAAAGTATTTCCACTTAAATATAATTTATTAATTTTACACCGCACATATGACATAGTTTGTTTCATAATATGCACTTTGAAATTGAAGAAATAAATATAAAAATAAGGTATTCCAGGTTTTTCCTGTCCATGGCATTCCTGTAAAAATTAAAACAATAATTTTGTATATAAAAATTGTCATGAATCAAATAAAATATACGAGTTCTTAAATATTACTTGTAAGCATTAAGGATATGGCTTTAGATAATTCTGCCACTTACAAAGTTTTACTTTCACAAGTCACTTATAATATCGGTTAAGTTTTTAACCTTTTTCTTATCTCGTTGCACACTGCTGCAAAAGCTTTATTTTCTTATTTGCAAACAACTTCTTTCTCGCTGATTATTTGTGCTTTATTGAACTTTGTGCTATGTGGTATTATGATCATTTACAACAGCTAGTTTATTTTCATACATTCATAGTTGTTTATACATAATGTGAAGTCGATGCATGCAGTACGGTCTTTTTTTATCATAAAAAAAAATGGGAGTTTTGTTTCTTTTTCAACCTAATCATATTAAGTAGCATTGTATTAAGAAATTATTTAAGGGTAAATTCCTTGTTTGCAGTACCCCTTAGCACGATTCTAGAAAATTGGCACCAAGGCCAAAATGACCTGTTTTTTGTTTGTCGCCCAGTCAAAGTAGCAAACATAACAGCTGGTTGTTGATTAAATAATGTTGCACTACAGCTGCACAATAGACTATTGGCAACGGTTCAATTCCAACAATTATGCAATTAATCAATAAAAGCATGAAAAAATCAAAAGTATTAAGTATACGCACACACCATAGCTAATGTCACAGGCTGGTACCCCGATTATTTTTCTGGGCTTTCGATTACCCTGGGTCAAATACATTTCTTCATTCGTTAGTTAAGTTAATTATGGTGCTTACAGGCAATCCTCCGAGTTATCAGTTATGTCAAAAGTCGTCAAAACATCTTCTGTGGGTCAAGCTCTATGCCCTTTCCTCACTTTAGGCAGCGGCAAGTCTTCATTATCAATTAATTATTCATACACTAACAAATGACAACACTTTCACCTTGCACATTCAACTACTGAAAATATTTACTATCAAAATACACATTCCTAGCGAAGTCAACACCACAACACATCAATTACCCAACTCTTGTCTCCATGTTAACAACACTATAAACCAATAACAGGGTCCCCCAGTTGCCCACGTGGATAAAGGTATTTGGCTAGAAATCAGAGGATTGCGAATTCGAGCACCACTGAGTACACTTGACAAAAAAAGTAAATATTTAGTTATCTTACGATCGGAGGGTTGCCAGTTTTGCTACTAAAATACTAGCAAGTCGTCAACATACATCCAAAAAATTATAGTGGCATGTATATGGGACTTTTGCACAATAAATCTGATTGGAGTCCAATGTCCTGAAGCCTATTCAGACTGCGTTGGATTCCAGCTCAGGTGTTAGCTCGTCATCTGACCTTAGTTAAAAAAATAATGAGGTGTGTATGTATGACTGCGTTAAGCCTCTTATATAACAGAAATAGGCAACCTGAAATGTACCCAAATCCAATCTAAATCAACCATGTGCAAGATATTCCTCTGTGCGGGATGCAATCAAGTTTATGTATACAATAAATTAGAGTTGCCACAATATAAACACCAACTGTCGCCAAATATTTCATTTGCCCGGGGTACAGCAGAATAGGAATAGACCTTCAACAATAATGGTATCTCACTTACCGACTAAATGTAAATCTGTAAAATCGCAGTGTAACAATAAAATTACATTTCTTTACATGATAAAATATTATTTGCATTAAAATTTTAAATATGTGGAAACATTGATGGGACATTTAAAAAACATAACATCCATTTCACAATTTCTTGTGTGCTGAATAACACAAACATAATAAAAACCATTACATAGACCTGTAATGTATTTTTACTATGAATGCATTGCTAGTAAATTATATTTTTTAAACAGATAAATTACAAAACTGTTTTTTAAAGCCGATTTATACTAACAGGATGAATGTATCGATTTAAACTTAATTCATAAGAAAATCACGATTTTCTTTATATCAGATATATATTTAGACTATATTTGCTATATTAGCTGTGTTTTAAATAAATGTAATTTGATAATACATGAATGTCAACAAACACTTATCATAATCGTTCATCGCAATACCATATAAATTACTGCTTGGCCTAAAGATATATTTTTTACATTCTTTATTGAATTAAAAGGAATATTAAACTGTTTGACTTACCTGGGAACAGTTTTGTCTGGTATTTCCTTACGATAATACTTGTATAAACATCCAAAGGCACTACAAGTAAGCATTGTTTAGCATTAATAATAGGCGAAATACACCGGTAAGCAATGGCATTGGGGTAACGTTGCTAAGCCTTTAACAACTTCTTGTCAACAAACAAGCTTGCCCTATCCAGCAGTTACAGTTAGAGATCAGTGGTTTCGACCTGTTGCTGACATCGCACAAACTTTCGGTCTGCGATTGGTGGATAGAAACCACGTGGTCTGTATGCTCCAATCGCAGAGCCACCTGCATAAGTTCGACAATTCATGCCACGTGGTATGATTTCTCGAATCACCGAGAAGCTCACGCGCGTTTTGTTCGTTCGTGTGAGTAGAATGATTCTAACATATTTCTACGGTTTCACTTTTAATAACAACATTGTATCTAAAAAAATTGTGAAAACAAATGATAGTAGTATCTTTATTGTCTCGTTCGCGTCTTCGTTGTATCTTGTTTTTGTAACTATATCTGCTTCTATCGTTGGAATGATGTATGCAATGTGGAATTTGATTGGACACTCAGAGTTGGGAAACATTTTCTGTTAAGTTGATCTTTTGATATTTGCCCTTAAAAATGCAAAATGACTGTTTTTATTGTTGGCTTTGTAAGCTGTTTTTACTGCCAATATCTATTTTTATCATTGCCAATAATCTTTCTTTCTGCTTTTAACTAGAGTAAAAATCGTACCAGGGGCCGTAGCACCACCTTTCAATTCAATCACTCTGTTGCGAACGAGAGGCACGTGATATTTTCTTCTTCGTAGACGCATTACTTCCGTTCAGACGATTCCAACAGAAAATTTTGGAATCGGGAAAATGGTGCTAGCCTTCAATGTCCTTCTCTTTGGCTAGGTGATATTTTAATACTTTGATACAAATATAAATGACATAGTACTTTTTAGTTAGCATGCAATTGATATATTTTACGTAAAGCTTAAGAAACATGAAAATTAAATACTAGATTTTTTTACTTACAACTATGATTAGAGTTAAGGTTTTTTTAAATAACATTTGAGGGTGAAAAAATTCTTTACACATTTTTGTAGTTAATGTTTGTATGATAAACGTCACAATATAACTTACACAATTGGTTTTTAGCGGCCATTTGGGATGTAACCAGGGAGTTGTAATATTAAATAGAGAGCGCCTTCAATACCAGACTCTCGTAAGGCCGCGGTGTCAACATTGAAAAGAAAAACCAACATCACGTGGTTTTAGCGCTGCCACATTTGGCGTTCAGACATCTGCAGGAGTTTCAAATTTGGCGCACTTTCTTCTTTTTTGGTGATAAGGAGTTCTGTCCGTATTTAACTTTTTAACATATATGTACGTATTTACTTATTTTCAAACAATATGCGCTAAATATTTCCTCTTCATTAACGAAACAAAAATATAATTTTTATTGTGTTCAATACTCGGAAAAACGAAACTCTTTATATTTCTCCGGTTTTATTGTTCATATTTTCTTATTGAACTATACAGAATAACAATTGAAAGAACTTCGCTTATGGTAATTTTTTTACATAAAAACGTAATGCAATTATTTCAAAACTACGAAGTAAGAAAAATCTCCTTAATATATCTGTTAAACTCCCTTAAATTGTGCCACTCGTTCAAAAAAAACTATATTTAAATACAAAATTAAACACAAAAACCATTTTACAATACTTCGATCTCGCTTAGTTCTTAAAGTCGCCAAGGCCTGCCAAGTAATATTGGCGCATGAATGAATTGGCATTTTCACATATCACGTGGTTTCAATGATGGACACACGGAAATCAGCTTTTTTATTCCTCTATTTGTATCATTACTCTATGGATGTAACCCGTAGGGATGAACTGTTACAATACAAAGTAGTGCTGAACCATTGTTAAATAACGAGGACAACTGCTGAGGTGACATCCCACTCTCTAAACTTCAACAGCGCATTCAACGCAAAGACATTTAAACCTCGACAGATTTAACATGCAGCTGCCTCCACTACCAGGCGAATTTTCGTTGGGCTGTCTAGGAACAAACTCGGAACTCTCTGATTGTGAGCTCGCCTCTCTTCCAACCAGGTCCAGGGTTCCCACGCGCCTGAAAAGCAGGAAAAATCTGGAATTGTCAAGGAAAATGTAAAAAAAAAGTGGGGAAATTTTCTAAAAATGCAAGCCATAAGTGCCGGTCATATTCTTTTTATTGTTATTGATTTAAAATCATAATTATAAAAATGCTAAATTTTCGATTTTGCATACATTGCTAGGTTATTATTTACACGCGTTTTATTTTTCCCAGCATCAAAATTAATATGTGGAAAAATAATTTAATCCATGTTCTGGATTTTTTTTTGAAAATCTGGAAAAGCCAGGAAATTTTGATCAAATTATTGAGTGGGAACCTTGCAGGTCGCGACGCGTTTACTTTTTTTTTCAACAGAATGACCAATAAAATAATCTTTCTGAAAAAAAGGAAAACCGACTTTAAGAAAATGCGCTAAAAAGTAAAAAATAATTTTTAATTTTACGAATGAATTAAAAAAATTGAAATATTGAATATCAATTTTATACATAGTACAACTTTTTGAAATCGGCACCAAAATTTAGATATGATTTTTGTAAATTGGCACCAACTTTCAAAAGTTGTACTAAGTATAAAATTGATATTCAATAATTCAATTTTTTCAACTCATTCGTAAAATTTAAAATTATTTTTTACTTTTTAACGCATTTTTCTTAAAGTTGGTTTTCCTTTTTTTTAGAAAGATCATTTTATTTTTCCCTTTTTAGTTTTTAATTTAGCAGGGGGCTTCGCCCCCTATTCACCAATAAATTCTAGTAGCAACTTGTGTTCAACAATGTATATTTTAAAACAATCGATAACAAAGCCAATAAATGCATGTTAAACGAAATGTCATTGTTGTACAACTTCCGTTAAACAATGAAAATATTTTGAAATCGGATAAATTGTTTAAAAAAAATCCGGTTAATCGACATTTCCGGATATATAACAGCCGGATAACCTATTATTATTTTGCAGATTTTGCCTAAGTAGATTTTTCTCTATCCAATAAAAAAAGAATTTTCGAAATCGTACGACATTTTTTTTAAAACGGTCCGGTTAATTGAGAAATCCGGATAGTTAAATGCCGGATAACCGGATATTTTTTTCAAATTGCTCCCCTTTGAAACATCCCCTAACCAACAAAAAAAAAATGTCCAAATATCTGAAGTAGAACCGAAATCCCTCGCGCACATACCTAAAAAAAACAAAAAAAACATACAGGTCGAATCTATAACCTCTCGACTTGGCGCGCGTTGGCGGATTTAATTTAAAGTTTCTGGCGGTTTTAATTTGGAGGTTTTTTTTGGAGTTTTGGTGGGCGCGCTGGGCAGTCGGTTAAAAACTAAAAGTCTTCAATTTGATTATAAATCCAACAAATGCTGAAGTAAAAAATAAAAAAACTTGAATACTTTTTTTTCTATTCCAACCTCTATAGAAAATAAAATGAGGTTATTTTTTCATATTCTGACCACATGGTCTGAAAAAGGGGCGAAGCGGATGAACCCTGCTGTTGCATTTATCTATGAAAATATAACTGAACAACATTTAAAAAAACCAATTCTATAGAATTCAAAAGTCCCTTGACAACCCTTCAAGTACCATTCAACGCCATTTTGTATTCTCTGCGTCTCGTTTTGTGGTTCAGGACTATAAACACAGACGATCTTTTTTTTGTATTCTTTGAAGAGGTGAATGAATCATTCGGGGCATAGTATTCCCACTGTATTCAGTGCTAAGCACTGGAGAACACCTGCTCATAAAACGACCATGTGACTTGGGTATTGTTGTCATAAATTTCCAGTGGTTTGGTGCAGTATTTTTTGAATGAAAATAAATAATATGTTTTCACAGATTTATTTTTAAGTTTAGTGTTTAAGTTAATTAGAATTGATTAAAAGATATTTTGAAGTATTTCTTTATCACAATAGAGTGTCCATAGAACAGGGAAAACCGGGAAATCCCAGAGAATTTGGTCAATCTGGAAAAGTTAGGGAATTATCGGGGATTTGGGGAATTAAAAAAAAAATCAAGGAAATTAATAAAAAAAATATTTTAAAGTTGATTTCTGGTTATGAAACATCTTTGATTGACTGTTTATATTCAAATACTTCCAAAATACAATCAAAAGAAGAAGAAAAAGCTTGTTGGATTATAAAATGTGTACTAAAATGAATTTTTCTTTCTTTCAAGATCGTAGAAATCGAACCGAAATGCCGATGTTTCTAGAGCTTGGCAGAAGAATTGGGTGTTTAAGTTAATTAGCCTTGATTAAAAGATATTTTGAAGTATTTCTTTATCAGAATAGGGTGTCCATAGAACAGGGAAAATCGGGAAATCCCAGAGAATTTGGTAAATCTGGAAAAATTAGGCAATTATCGGGGATTTGGGGGATTTTTTTGAAAAAATCATGGAATTAACAAAAAATATGTTAGGTTGATTTCTGATTATGAAACATCATTGATTGACTTTTTATATTCAAATACTTTCAAAATATAATAAAAAAAAAAAAAAAGCTTGTTGGATTATAGAATGTGTATTTAAAATGAACTTTTCTTTCTTTCAAGATCGTAGAAATCGAATCGATATGCCGATGTTTATAGAACGTGGCAGAAGAATTGACTGTTTAAGTTTAGTGTTTAAGTTAATTAGCCTTGATTAGAATATATTGTGAAGCTTTATCACAGTAGGATGTCTATAGAACAGGGAAAACCGGGAAATCCCAGAGAATTTGGTGAATCTGGAAAAATTAGGGAATTATCGAGGATTTGGGGATTTAAAAAAAAAAATCAGGAAAATTACCAAAAAAATATTTTAAAGTTGATTTATGGCTATGAAACATCGTTGATTGACAGTTTATATTCAAATACTTTCAAAATGCAATCAAAAGAAGAAAAAAATGTGTTACTTAAAATTAATTTTTATTTCTTTCAAGATCGTAGAAATCGAACCGAAATGTCGATGTTTCTAGAACTTGGCAGAATAATTGGCTGTTTAAGTTTAGTATTTAAGTTAATTAGCCTTGATTAAAAGATATTTTTTAATATTTCTTTATCACAATGGGGTGTCCATAGAACAGGGAAAATCGGGAAATCCCAGAGAATTTGGTCAATATGGAAAAATTAGGGAATTATCGGGGATTTGGGGAATTTAAAAAAAAAAAATCGGGTAATAACCAAAAAAAAATATTTTAAAGTTTCTGGTTATGAAACATTGTTGATTTACTGTTTATATTCAAATAGTTTCAAAATGCAATAAAAAAAAAAGAAAAAAGCTTGTTGGATTATAGAATGTTAATTTAAAATGAACGTTTCTTTCTTTCAAGATCGCAGAAATCGAACCGAAATGCCGATGTTTCTAGAACTTGGCAGAAGAATTGGCTGTCTATAACTAAATACTTGCTCACTCAAGCAATTTTAATAACTGATGTTTAAATGTTTAATAATTGCTAAATTCCTAGTGAAATTCCAATTTTCCTTAAACATAGTTAAAACTATTTTTTTTTTGTCAAGCTGTTTAATTCTTGTCAGCAACTGCTCTAGGCTCTGTTATTCTTTGGGTGAATTAGAAAATTAATTATTTATTTTGGAAACTTGTAAAGCAATATGTAGTGCCGAATATTGTATAAAAAAATTGCTGTTCTTATGCTTAATTTATATAAACCTATCACATTGAAAAAATTGGATGTCAATGAAATGTTAGGGGAAAATATCAGGGAATTTCAAATTTTTCCCCCTCTGGACACCCTGCAATGGGAAATGTGACCCGCATTATATTGTATTTTTTTGGCCAAAATCTATTTGACTTTTTCCGGTGACCTGAAGACTGTTTACCACAATCAAATATGAAAGAAGGGTCAAAAAGAAAACAAATACCCACTTTTTTTTTTTTAATCTTTATCTCAACGTTTTATAATCGGTTAATCTTTTTTGTTCGACCGAAAATTGGTCTGTAAGTTTCCCAACGGTAGGAATATTCAACTGATAATCGGAGGGTTGTTGGTTCGAATCTCACTCAAAATTGTTCAGGAAAAACGATGAACATGTTTCTTGCATCGTATAATAATACAAAAGTTCAGTTCATTTTCCTTTAAATCTCTATAGCCATTGCTTAGAGCTGTCTGGTTCTGGTGTACTGGTTCTTGCACTAATCGTTAGAAGAAAAAAGTGTAAATCATGAAGAAAAATGGAGCTGCCTTGTTCTTGCACCCACCTTTTCAATTTTGAAAGTGTAAAGAATTTGCAAACGGAGGGTTAAAAGTTTTTTTCCCCTCACGTCACCTGACCGTGGTTCTAAAATAATGAGGTGTGTGTATGAATGTGTGTGTGAATGTATATGTGTTCCCGGGTCTTTCCTTCGAGATTGACCCCGAACTGTCGCCAATAGCCCACTGTGCAGCTCTAGTGCGACGTTAATGAACAAACCAAACCTTTATTCCCCTCATCGTCTTAAAAAAAAAATATCTGAAATCAGTCTCTGGACGTAGTCCATTACGTAACTGTAGTGGATGTTAATTCAACCAAGACATTTTAAAATATCGATAGCCATTGATATCTGTAGTGTCGCAACGTCCCTAAAGACATCGATTTATACGAAAACGTGTAAACAAGGCGCGAAATCGGACAAAGTGTCCCCGAAATCACAGCAAACCTTCCATCCATACAATCTGTGGCTGAAGTGTCCTTTTGCCGAAAAACCGCGATTTTCCTCTTGAGTGCGTTATGAATGGAGAATACCTTTTATACAAATTGAAGCTCGGGTCCTTCACTCCCACCAACTCTTCACTTCACTTCACTCCCCCCCTGCTTCGGATTTTTCTTTGTTAACACGTGGTTGTGTTCACGGTATGGCGCGAAATGTGTGGTGGTTTTAGGTTGGATGTGCTTTAATGTTAGAATTTGAAGTGTCGAGTTTTAACAATTTGAGAAAAAATGTTTTACGTCATTATATAAATTTTTAATACACTATCAATATTCACGTGGATACGATAACGAGGCGATTTTGTCAAAATTGTTACATATCATCGTAGTAAAACAAAATGATAATAAATTAAGTGAAATCGAAAGTTTTTGTGCGATACAAAGACGAAAATAGGGTAAATGTACCAGTTATGGACCTTTTGGGAAAAATAAATATTTAAAGCTAAAAGAGCTGATCTTGTTTTAATAAGTCCCTTTAATCAATGGTCGTCATCAAATCTTTTAAAATGTAGGTAAATTTAATTTTATAATACAATGTGAGTTCAGTAATCTCACGTTTAGCACTGGTCGGAAATTGGTCATAGCTGTTTGGAAATCTATCTTAACTGGTCGGAAATTGGTCATAGGTGGTCGGAAATTGGTCATAGGTGGTCGGAAATTGGTCATAGGTGGTCGGAAATTTGTCATAGGTGGTCGGAAATTGGTCATAGGTGGTCGGAAATTGGTCATAGGTGGTCGGAAATTAGTCATTGCTGGTCAGAAATATATCTTAACTGGTAGGAAATTGGTCTTAACTGGTTGGAAATTGGTCTATATGTTACATTGTAAGTGCGGAAATCAGTATCTGCAGATTCAGTGACTCTGCAGATATACTAGGCCGATACGTGTAGGTGGGGGAAAATGTTTGATTTCGCATATGCACTAGAGAATCTGCAGATTCCCTAGTGAATCTGCAGTTTCCCTTGTGAATCTGCAGATACACTGACAGACACTCGTGAAAGTGCAAATAAGATTTGTTACTCGAACAACAATAAGAATGTTTTTGCATCTTGTTCCATCAGAAATAAATGATGGAATAAATGTTTGCAACTATATTACTCTTTTTTGAAATTTTAATGAACGCATTGAGTTAAATATTTAAAAATAAAATTGGCGATGAAAATAATTTTGTCAGTAATTTTGTGGGACATTAGCAGTATATATGTTACTGGCAAAGTACAAAATCCAGGTGTTCTGACAGAATTCTTGTCGTTTTCATCCAAAGTGTGAAATAAAATAATTATTTTAATCTATTATACTCTTTGACAATGCATTATATCAAATCACTGAACTGTAACTGCTGGAAGGCTCAAACCTTGTTTCCCGTACGGGCGCGTTGAAACCTGCCAAACTGTGCCCCAACATTTTTTAAAAAATGATTCAGTGGTGTTTTTTATTACCAAAGCATAGTAGAAGTATTAAATGTATATAAATATTATATTTTCTTCTTATAGAGTTAATTTTCATATTGCCAAACAGATAGTTTTTGCTCTTGCTTTTTAACTACTTCTACTTTGACTTGCAAATGACTTCCTATTTTAATAGCAGATTCCATTTAAAATGGGTTTAAAAAGAAAATAAAAAAAACTTACCCAAAAGTAATATATGTCGGCGTATTTTAACATGAAAAATATACGAAATATTGCGGTATCAAGAAAAAAAGGGCACATCATGGCGGTCTCTGCATCGGCTTCAAGTCAACAAAATGTCTTGCCCTATCCAGAAGTTACAGTTAGAGATCAGTGTATCAAATGCCTAATGATATGCTATTTAGGCAAAGTGCAAACGGATACGGAGTTATATTGTCACCGAAATTAACACAATACCTTAACCGTTTGAGTCCCAAGCATCGCGATCGCGCTGTTGAGATTTTATGTCGAGAAAACCCAGTACATTTCGAACATTGTGGACAACTGACGGTGCGTTACCGATTATTGAAGGCTGCACAGTGGGCTATTGGCGACGGTTCGGGGCCATCTTAAAGGAAAGATCCGGGAACGATGCCTCGTATTTTTGAACCATGGTTTGGTTAATCAACGTCGCACTAGAGCTGCACAGTAGGCTATTGGCGACGGTTCGGGGCCTATCTTGAAGGAAAGACCCGGGAACGATGCCTCGTATTTTTGAACCGTTGAACCATGGTCAGAATAAAATAAGCGCTATCGCGCTGCTTGGGTCTTTTCGTACTCATTCAGAGAAAGCGCGGTTGCGGTGTTTGGGATTCTTCGACAGTGTTTTTTCAATACCCCTTGGGACTCAAACGGTTAAAGGCACAAATTAAGTTTTATTATTATAATTACGAGTTTCAAATCTTATTTCATACTTTGCCTAAATAGAAATCGGTCATTCTATAGAATATGTAGTTAAAGTATATAAATAAATTTATTTTACTAGAATGCTTGGATTTCGTACATTGCCTGTAACATATAAACAGCTTACGCTCATTTCCAAAATCACGTGATCCCAGAAACAATCAAAAAATGTTCATAAATAATTATAAAAAACAGTGCTTTTTAATCCAATTGCGGGTGCTATTATGATTACAGACACATCGAACGGCATTACATACTTCCTGCAACTATATCCTTCTGAAAGAGCGAACGACCATTCCTTTTTGGGCGGCAAAAGAACAGAGTGTGTCGGGAAAGGCCAGAGAAGAACGTCCCCATTATATCGCCTTAATTCCCCATCGTTTTGGCGAGCCCTGTAATCACGACTCGGTATCGTGGGCGACGGCGGACTAGTTGGTCGTCGAGTTCGACTTCCGGACTCTTTGGCGGAAGATGTCTGAAACGGAAGACTTGTTATAAAAAGGATCAGTTAATGGTTTGTGCGATTGAGAAATGGGTTGATTTCTTTCCCCTATTTCGTTTGGGGAACCGGGGGGCCGGATAGCCCAGTGGATAAAGGTGTCGGATGAGAATCAAAAGATTCACGGTTCGAACCTGTTCGAGGACTAGACTAAAGAATAGCAAAAAAGTAGTGATATTGCAATCGGAGTGTTGCCAACTTCGCTACCAAAATACTAGAATGTCGTCCAGAACATCCACAAAAATTATCGGCGTGACTGGTGCACGATAAATCTGATCGGGGTCCATTGTCCCGACGTCTATTGAAGGCGTTGGGTGCCAGCTCAGGTGTTGTCCTCGTCATCTGACCATGGTTCAAAAATACGAGGCATCGTTCCCGGGTCTTTTCTTCGTGATAGGCCCCGAACCGTCGCCAATAGCCCACTGTGCAGCTCTAGTGCGACGTTATTTTAACCAACCAACCCACCGTTTGGGGAACCAAGTCTGCGGACCGAAGGTGGTCCTTATGAGAGTCTGTAGTAGTCCCTAATCACATATGGCCTCCAGTTGCCTAGTGGATAAAGGCGTTACCTCGTAATCAGAGGATTGCTAGTTCCAGCCCGTGCGATGGACTCGACAAAGTAAAATAAAAAATAGTAGTGATTATGCGATCGGAGGGTTGCCAGCTTCGCTACAAAAACACTAGAAAGTCGTCGCCAGATCATCCAACAAAATTAACTGGCGTGCATACGGGACTGGTGCACTATAAATCTGATCGGGGTCCAAGTCCCGACGTCAATTAAAGGCGTTGGGTGCCAGTTCAGGTGTTTCCTCGTCATCTGACCATGGTTCAAATATACGAGGCATCTTTCCTGAGCCTTTCCTTCGAGATAACCCCCGAACCGTCGCCAATTGCCCATTGTGCAGCTCTAGTGCGGCATAAATTTAAAAAACCAAACCCTATGAGCGAACCAGATTCGATCAATTGGTGAGTCTTGCTGGCCTCTTATTCGTAATAAGTGACGGTTCCTAACAGTCAGTGATATCATTCCGGTAATAATCTTTTCAATTTGTCCCGCCCCCAATTCGATTCACCTTGCATTCAGGAGCACGAGTTCTGCAGGGTAAAGCAATACAACTAAAAATATATTTATTTCTTAGAAAAAGACGCTGTAACTGATTTCCCAGTCAGCGATTCCAGGTCAAACTTTCAGTTCAATCTCGAAACTAAAAGACAATTGTTTATTTTAAACAGTTTCCGGAATTCATTTACGTTATATCCTTCGTTAATTTCAATTAGGCGGTGGATGGCTGCAAATGGAATCCAAAAAACGGAGTTCCGAGATCAAAGGGTTGAAAGTTTACAACTCTACTCATGGCTGTATTGTTAAGTGGAATGACATATAACTCATTATTGGGCGACTTCAGGCACGTAGGTAATGGGGTGGTTCAGGGGGTTCAAACCCCTCCCATTGAAAGTCAAGAAGACAAAAAAATTAAAAATCGAATTACTGTAAAAAATTCAATTTATTGTCTAATTTTTTTTGTTGAGTAACATAAGGGAAAACCTGATATTTTTCGGAGAGTCTTACCTCGGAAAATAGTTTTCAAAAGGCGTCAAAACATGTTTGGAGGTCATTTTTATCAAAAACTATGCTTAACATGACGCCATCGTGTTTCATTATTTAATATTTGGATTTCGACTACAAAGGGAAAATATCGTCAAACTGGGCCGTATAAACCAGACATAGGAATATTAAAATAATAATTTGTATCATTACTCTATGGTATAAACAAGTTGCTCCAAACATATATTATTCTAAACAAGGGTTCTCAAAATTTGAATTTGTTCTCTAATTTATTTCCTATTTAGGAGGGACATTTACTAATTTTAAAAATAGTTAATGACTATAATATTGATAACGATTCCATGAAAACAAAATGATGTTGCTGTTTCGATATTTAGCTGCCAATGTATGTATACTTAAATAAAAATTAATAAGTTTAAAAAAAAAAAAAGGGGGAGTTTTCAATTTTTTCGGAGAACAGGGGGGGTTGAACCCTCTTCCATGAAAAATCTATACCTACGTGCCTGGGCGACCAATTGGAATAGGAGCCACACTACATGGCCAAATGATACATCTAGCTGCCTAGTAATAGAAAATGGTGTTAGTTAATTTTCAGTTTTTTTTAACTGCTTATACAACTTGGTAGCCAGCCAGATCGATTGTTCGGGTTTCCACAATGGCTTGACTTCCACTGAGTGTAATACTTTATAATAATTAGATGACTTCTCAATTGCGAATGATATTTGAAACCTTCTTCACAGTAGAAAAGAGTGTAGAGATGAATTAAGGTTTGTCATCCGTGAAGTTTTTCCATTGTTTGTTACGCTGAATGTATAATTAGTCGTTATAGAACATGATCTAGTTATATATTTTTTTTCTTCATTGACCTTTTTATTTTTGAGTTCATGCTCTAGTATAAATATTATCGATCATATTATCAACTGTTTTCTATTTTAATATGTTTTGAAAAAAAAATATCTTTGAAAAGCAGTGTTTTCGATGAGTGCGCGTGCAGAAAACTTGGTCAATTTCGTAACTCTGTCCGCTTTAAGTGTAGAGTAAAATGGGGTCTGTAGATCATTTTATTTATGTAGAACCATGTGTGTGCAATATTGTAGAGTTCCAAACCTTCTGTCATACAAACCGAAAAAGTTCGATTTGTTTTAGATTTCTACGTAATTTTATATTTGTGAATAATAAAGACCATTGTAAATCTCTAGGAAACCTACGCACTACAAAATACTAGGAATGTCGTCCAGAACATCCACAAAAATTATCGGCGTGTATACGGGACTGGTGCACGATATATCTGATCGGGGTCCAAGTCCCGACGTCTATTGTGAAGGCGTTGAGTGCCTGTTCAGGTGTTGTCCTCGTCATCTGACCATGGTTCAAAAATACGAGGCATCGTTCCCGGGTCTTTCCCTCGAGATATGTCCCGAACCGTCGTCAATATCCCACTGTGCAGCTCTAGTGCGACGTTAATTAAAAAACAAAAAACAAACTGGAAATCCAACGTTATGTTAAAAACGGTAATACTCTTTTGAAGTTTAAATTTTTGTAATTAAAATGCTATGGGAAAAAAAAATCCTGAGTCTAGTTATTTCACCTTCAAAACTAACCCTAAACCACAAAATAGTTTTTTACAGTGAGGCTCTTCTATTACAACCTCAATGGCAATGTACTTCGACGAACTAACCTTGGCCCCACCGCTAAATGGTTCGCAAACGGGTGCTATTAACACGTCCTAATTTATCTTAATTTTCCGAGAAATCATAACACCTGCATCCTCGAACCAATTCATCGGAATACAATTATTAAATATTTCGTTAACATATAATGGGAGCTCTTCAAGATAAAATGTTAACTTGACAAAAAAAAAAAAAAAAAAGAGGCTACCGATAATTATTTGCTTTCAAAGTTATTTATCGCTTCTAATTTTTCGTTAGAAATATGTAGAAACAGACTACGGGCACATGAGTTGATTTATGCTGTTGTAGTGGTATAAGTAAATACAGGATACAAGACCCCTGATGACGTGATTTCTGAGAACTGGAGATTTTATTAGGGAAAGGGCCTCAATGCATTTATTCCCCACGTTATTTTCGTCTTTCTTCATAATTCAAACAATTGATCCATAATTTGTTTTAATGATTTACTTGTTGGAACAGTGGTATGTATTAGTAACTTTATTAGTGTTGTAGTTTCTTTGAATGTGGTATCATCAATGATGACAGTCAGTGAATCGCGTATCTTGCGAATAGTTATTTTAATGTACAATATCGACCGTGCGCAGATCTTATAAGCAGGGCCCGATTAAGACATTGAAGCAAGGGAAAGCCCGGCTTTACATGGGTCCTCCCAATGCTATCAAATAGACATTGGAACATCAAATCGAGCTTTCCACATGCAATAAAATCCTCGCGAACGAGAAAAACGCGCGCGAGCTTTTGCAGATGATTCGCGCGTTTTTCTCGTTTATCTGGAATGGGGCTAAGACTCTAATAGAATTTTAAAACATATGTCAAGTTTTGTTTTTAATTAAGTCAATCACTCGTAATATTTTTCAAATAATCCTGGTATGAGTGCTTAGTATACTTTTATAAGGTTAATACGATTATGGATAAACCCTAAAACAAAAAATAGTTCCATTAGCTTCATTTAACACTATAAGATTTCTATGCGTTCTATTTTGACCAACAAGCTTCTTTTTTATGAATCTAAGTTAGATTAACATTACTTTATTTCCGTGTTTCCAAATTTTAAACTTGATCTATGGAGTTATGATCACGCTATAAATACCTCAAAATTGTTGAGCACTTGTAAACTATCAAGTTTTTCTTCAATACTACTGTGTACTGTAATTCTAAAAAAAATAAAAAATTAAAAGCTATTGACATTGCAAAACAAAATCGAAATTTCCAACTTAACGATTCGAAATTCCCAGGTTAACGATTCGAAATTCCCAACTCAACAGTGTTGAAAATTCCTCGTTTCATCTTATCAGCATTTTTAATATTTTTTTTTATATATATTGTGAAATATTAAACACAGTTCTCTCACAAGCATTTGACTTGTTGCACTCGTGTTCCAATGCAGTGTGCGTCCCGAGGACTAATGCAAATGCAATCTCACAAGTTGGACAATTTCTAAGCTTCCCTAGCTTTCATTTGTTAACGATATTGATTTTCTTCAGAAATACATTTTCACAACTCTGGGATTTTTATAGCTTGAAATTCCTAACTTTAAAGGTTTCCAGATAATTGGGATCGTACTTGGGTGCAACTGCCGCTACCTAGCTACCAGTGGCGGCCCATGGTCGAAACTCTTAGTGCAGCCGAAATCATGTGAATCCCCCCCCCCCCCCCCTCTTATTTACCACAACCCATACATGAAAGGAAATTCTTTATAATTTACTACTCAAATCAAAGTTTCCTTTCAATTTTTATGAAATGATAACATGCGAAAAAAATAGAAAGCACTTACTTATTTTAAATTAAAGCAATCCTCCTTTCTTTTAAACATGTGAATTGGTCAATTTTAATATTAACTTAAATAACAAAACAACAGCAGGACCATGTCCTGAAACAAAAGCACACAGTAAATATATCACGAAAACCATTTCTGTTTGGAGATATTCTCGTAAGTTCTCGTTTCATCCATCCCGGCGTTTCACGCATGAGCCAATCAGCAAATCGAATCTCAAATGCAGCTAAAAGAAGAAAATTAATTTCGGCTGTACCTTCTCACAAATGCAGTGCATTAGCATGGGGACGAATCTCCATTCTACTTAGAGGTTGCCATGGCAACGATGCAGCCGATTTCGAATTTCGTTTTTTGGCTGCAGTTTTGATTGAATGGAGTTTTTCCCCCTCCTGAATTGTACATTACGGTAACAAGATTGCTATTTATCGGAGATTTTGGTTACTACCGTAGAAATTTCATTTTCAATTCTAATCTTCATTTAAGAAAATTAGTAAAATATCTGATTTTAGTTTTAAAATAATGAATTTAGGTGCAGCTCGGCTGTACTTGCTGTAGTGGACGAGCCGACACTGAGTGGGCTACAGGCCTGAATTGGCTAGTCGTAAATTTTAATTAGAATAACCGCTAAACCACTGCCTTTCCCTGCTGAACGCCACTACTCGAAGACTTTCCATTTTAACAATGCAGAATCTAAACAATCCCTCCAGCCCAATTTGACTCTGATTAATGCCAAAAGATTCTTAAGGTCAGTACGAGTTGTCTGGTACGGTTTTCCATCCACATCAGATTATAAATGTATCGGATCACGTTCTTGGAAGCCATTGACCTTGCAGCGACCTCTAGCGTCAAAACCCGCCGAATAATTCCTACTCTATATATCCCATGTCGGCGACTACCTAATTAAATATGGATTCTCTTTTTTTTATATATATTATCATTCATTCTCCATCTTTCTGGCTTTTAATTTTCTGTGTTTTTTTAACCGGCGCGTTTTCTGAGATTGGATGGCCGGCCGCTCATGATTGCAGTTTGAAATGCGCATGCTAATTTTGTTTGTTCGTTTTTTTCTATTAAGGGTACCGCTCCAGCTAATTTTAATTTTGATAACTTTTTTTTCTTTCGGTGAATAAAGTGACTCCGGCGCGGAAGTGTTTGACTGTGTTTTTCTATTGAAACTACGTCGTGGGAAATCGGCGTTTTAATTCAGTTTTTCCCAATGTTCACCTGTGGTGAGAAATAGTCTGACCTATTTGGATATTATTATACCTTTTCGACACTAGGGTATAGAATTCGCTCGAGATCAAAATTTAGTTCAAATTTATTAATTTATTTCACATTATTAGAGGATATTAGTTTTAATGGGGCCGCAATTAAGGTCGGCATTTTCGATCTATTTCACACTATTATTGGTTTATTCTTAATGGGAAAAAAAGTCCGTATTTCAAACGACACCGCCGAAATATAAAATGAATTTCTGCCGGGTTTGTAAATTTGTCGCCAAAGGGCTATATACAAATTTTGCTCCCCCTCCTTCCACATTTTCCCATTAAAATAGATTGCCAAAATGTGACCAGCAGTTAATATAATTAGGGGGTAGTCGACCCCCCCCCCCAGTCCCCCCAATAATCTAGAAACCCTGAAAGTTTGGAATTTCAACTTCTAAACACCTCGAGTTGAGAAAATTTATGCCTGAAGAAAATTAATATTATTAGTAAATGAAAGCTAGGGGATATTAGAAATTGCCCAACTTGTAAGATTACATTTAAATTAGACCTCAGAACGGACACTACATTGGAATATGGATGCAACAAATCAATACTTCTGAGACAACTGTGTTTAATATTACCTAAAATATATATATATATAAAAAAAAGATGAAAAATTTCAATAAGTTGGAAGTGGGAATTTTCAGCACTGTTGAGCTGGGAATTTCGAATAGTTGAACTGAGAATTTCGAATCGTTAAGTTGAGAAATTTCTTGTTTTAACCCCCCACCCCCAGAAAAAAAAATATGTTTTGTGTGTAACGGCACTGCTTCTTGTACTCTTAAAATTATGAGATATATATTAAAAGTTCGGTGGAGGGCTGTGCAATAAGCCCTCATGGTCAAAGCATTTGAATTTGAGGACAAAAAAAACTTACATATAAACACTGCTTCTATTTAACCATAAGTGCGGTCGAATAGAAACAGTCGCCTTTTTAAAACATTTTTTTTCGATTCTGAAATCCCGCTAGTTGATTTCGAAGGTGATTATTTACTTTCTAAACAATCTTTTTAAGGTCTGCATAAAAAAATAAAGAGTATGTACTTACAAATTATCATAAACCTCGCAACAATAAAAATACGTAATGGCAAGTTATGTTGGCACACAGTGGCGTAGCCAGGATTGTCCGAAGGGGGGGGGGGGGGGGGGGGTTCATAAATTATTTTTGGTCCGACCAAAACCAAATAATTTTTTTTATTATAAATTGATTTGAACAATTTTTAACTAATAATTTTAATTAAATTTAATTAATGATTTTAAATTAGCAATTTTCTTTAATAATTTTAAATTAGCAATTTTCATTAATAATTTTAAATTAGCAATTTTCATTAATAATTTTAAATTAGCAATTTTCATTAATAATTTTAAATTAGCAATTTTCATTAATAATTTTAAATTAGCAATTTTCATTAATAATTTTAAATTAGCAATTTTCATTAATAATTTTAAATTAGCAATTTTCATTAATAATTTTAAATTAGTAGTTTTAAATAATCATAATTTTTAAGTAGTAATTTTAAATTAGTAAATTTAATTTATGATATTTTTTAATTTAAGCAGTAGTTTTAAATTAAAATTCTAATTAATAATTTTAATTAATTAAATATATATAACAATTATAAATAAGATGTAAATTAAAAGCTTAATTTTCAAAGGTTAATCTTTAGTCATTTCCTAATTTAAATTACTAACAAACCTGGTTGACATTTTACTGGGATTTAAGTCTGTAGCTAAATATTGATGGGGGGTAATAATAATAATTTTTAAGTAGTAATTTTAAATTTGTAAATAATTCTTTATTATATAATTAAAATCATCATGCATGACTATGGCGTGATATGGGGGAGGAAGTTTCATTGGTTGCTTGACGCAGCAAAACGGCGCATTGTGGCAAAATCATAACGGAAATTGACGTTGCTTGTAAAAAAATCAAATAAGTGAATAAAAAATATATTATTATAAAAAAAAACATTGATTTGTAGAATCTGTGAAGCTAGACAAAAAATGGAAAAATGCTTGTCTAATCACCAGCACAAGACGCAGCGCCGTATTTACGCGTGTTAGATACAGATGGCTCTACGAGTGTATATGTAAACCACATAGTTTGTATTTCCCAATCACAGGGCCATCTACAAAAGCTAATGTGCTTTAATAATGTCCCTAATCTACACGGACGTTATTTGTGCACGTTAGCTTTTGCAGATAACTCTGCGATTGGTCCACCACATGGTTTGAATGCACCAATCGGAGACTTTTGCAAAATGCAACGCGGCGTAAATAGCGTCCGTGTAGAATGGGCCTTGGAATATCTATTTTTTACTGGTTAAGTATACTTTCTCTTACCCAATGGTATAAATAAAACTGTCATATATAAAACACAGCTACATAATATGGTCAAACAGAAATATTTATGAAACAGTGGGAAAATACCTGTCTAACGGTTAGAGATGTCAACATGAACTAAAGTACAGATTATAAATAATGAATAAACTTGTAAAAGTTTTATTTAAAAAAAAAAAAACATTTATTAAACCCCAACAAAATAGACAGGTAAACATAAAGATATAAAAAAAAAATTCTCGACGAAATTCATGCAAAATACTGAACGTTATTGGTTTCGTTTAAAATCGCTCGTGAGCGTCTACTCTTACGTTTGGCTATTTTAAATATGACTATCAAACGCAAAAACTTTATTCTATCGAATTTTAAGAAATCTTTTAAAATTAAACTTTAATTAAAAAATGTCGTATGATATTTATCCACTTACCAGTGCAGTTTATCAAACTCAGAAAATACCGTTCATTTAGTTTTTTTTTTTACAATTTAAATATTCGCAGCTTTGCTCCACATTTAAACTGCATGTTCACAAAAACCATTCGTCCTTGCTGACTAAAATATAATATTAGTTCTTTCATTGTAACACCATTGAAATTATTTAAACTGATTCGAACCCAAATATAATAAAACCACCTACACTCGCAGCGATTGGGTTCTAAAAGTTCAGTTGGCTCTCATAATATTCAACTTAGACAAATATCGGCGCCAATATATTTCCCGCTCTTTTCCATTTTTTTTTATTTGAACGATGAGTATTTTGTAATGACAGAAGTGGCTCCCAAATGTCTGTTAGCTGTCTGTGTGCTGGCAGAAGAAACAAGATAATACGAGAAAATAAAATTGATTGTAAATATAATAGAAGCACCAGAAAAAATTTGGAGGTGGGTTGGGGAACGAAATTTTTCTTTAGTTAGTCAATTCTTTCTAAAATGGCATTTAGTTTTAACAAAATAAAGACTTTCATTTTCAAGCAAGAGAATTTTTTTACCCCCACAGAAAGTCAGGAGATACATGTGGGTTAGACCAGGAAATGCGACGCGTGTTTTCTCTATAAAAATCGGAGAAAAAGAAGATTTTTTTTTTTTTTTTGGCACTTGTTATTTTTCAAAAAAATAATTTTGATCTGGCTATGGGGGGGGGGGGGGGTTCTAACCCAAAGTAACCCAATGCTGGCTACGCCACTGTTTGCACAAGCAACCGTTACAAAAAAAAAAAAAAAAAAAAAAAAAAAAAAAAAAAAAAAAAAAAAAAAAAAAAAAAAAAAAACGGGACATGTTTCCTACCTTTATTCAATCAAGCTAGCACTACATTTGGAGGCTTTAATGAAATAAAAATAAGTATTTATAAATGGAATAGGATTTGTAAGTCTTTCATTTATTTATTTTACAATAATAGTATAGTTCAAATACGACGTTAAGTCAACAAACAACTAAACCTTTCAGAATACCAAGTTGCAGCATAAAATTTAATTTTTGTTCTTTAATCTTTTTTTTCAATTACGTTTGTATAACCTTTATTTAAAAACTTGTTAAAAGTAATAAATATTTTTTTTAAAAAATCGGTCATTTAGGAACCATACGTATTTTATGTCGAGACTGAACTGGCATGGGAATAGAAGGTTTTCCTGCAACTTATTTCGCAAATCCAATAGGTTTTCACAACATTAAAAAAAATCGTCTTCACATCCATTATTCTCAAACAAAAGGCGACCTGTAACTGAAGAACTTTTACCCCGAACTGCGTAAAATTCGATATTTACTCTCTTCCGTTTGGCAACAGTGCTTGCTTTCAGTGCTCGATCTTCGAAATATCTGGAGAGGGCACTTCGCGGAGGACTTGAAGTGGGGGCCGTGGAGAGCCCTTGCCCTTCTGTGTTTCAAGCTCCTTCAGAGAAGGCCCCCTCCCTGTGCAAGGCCTCCTAACTCAATCGTGGTGAAAGAAATATTCTGAGATTTTTTTTTTCTTCTTTCCCTTCCTTATTTCGCTGAGGGTTTGATGAAGTGCTGATGGGTATCGTTTTCGCTGTATTGTAATTCTTCAGTGAAGAATTTCTGGCAAAAAAGTGGTTTGTTGGGCATTAAAATGCTTTAGAACAGTGGATGTATTGTGAGTGAGGTTTAGTCTTTCCACTTAAATTGCAATGTGAGGTGGAAACATATCATGACTATATGAAATATCTGAAATGGTAAAAAAAAAAATTCAATGACCTTGATAAAGGATTTTATTATGTGCGTTTTCTTATTTTTTAGAGGGGGGGGGGGGGGGGGGGGAGCGGTAGCCCAGTGGATAAAGACATTCAGCTGGTAATTAGATGGTTGCTTGTTCGAGCCCGTGCGATGGACTTGACAAAGAAAGTTTTTTAAAAAAAGTGATCTTGTGATCGGAGGGTTGCCAGTTTCGCTACAAAAATATTAGAAAGTCGTCCAAAACATCCAACAAATAATACCGGCATGTTTACGGGACTGGTGCGCAATAAATCTGATCGGGGTCCAATGTCCTAACGTCTATTGAGGTTGCGTCTGGTGCCAGCTCAGGTGTTGCCCTCGTCATCTGACCATGGTTAAAAAATACGAGGCATCGTTTTCGTTTTGAGGGGGGTTGAGACAACACATTTCCCAATTCGAAATTCCCAACTCAACAGTGCGAAAAATTCCCAGTCCTAACTTATCGACATTGTTAATATTTTTTTTATGTATTTTAATAATAATATAAAACAGTTCTCTTACAATCATTGATTTGTTGCACTCGTTGTCCGTTCTGAGGCCTACTTTAAATGTAATCATACAAGTTGGGCAATTTCTAATCTTCCCTATAGCTTTCATTTGTTTTAATATTAATTTTCTGCAGGCATAAATTTTCCCAACTAGAAGTTGAAATTCCTAACTTTCAAGGTTTCTAGGTTATTTGGGGGGTCGTGCTCCCCCCAAACCCCCCCTGTCCGACGGGCCTGAAGGGGCCCCGCTTATATGCTTGCACAGTGTACCGCAACCGCTCAGGGCCTACGAAATTGTATTTAAACAGTAAATAGTTTTATACCCTTTCCTATTCCATTTGAGTCTTTTCATTATCATATTATCTATTTAATTTTTTTAATACTCGGAAACTCTTCAAATATGTGTGCTCTCAAATTCTTAAAATCACTGAACACTTTATATCTTCGAGCAAGGAAAAACTATCTTTTCGCAATCTCACACTAAGCTACATAAAAAAAAAAGTTTGTTTTGGACTAAAAGAAAGGGGAAAAAAAATAGAAGCAATTCCAATTGCAAACACATTCGACCTTGTCCAGAAGACGACACTGATTCCTCCAAGGCAAAATGACGCTTGGAGACGAGTTGAGCTGATTTTTACTTCTCCCCAATATTTTCTTTAGCATCGCGTGATCGCCGCCATTTGCAATCACTGACTTCTATAAAAGATCGGAAAAGAAAGAAAATGACCCTCTTGGGAGCCTTAATTCTTTGTTCAGAAAATAAAATTATAGCTATCAGTGGATAAGAAACCCCGGAGGGTCAGAATCAAGAACAAAAATTGCTTATGGGATCAGTGTTCTTTATTAATGTTCTGTTCCGACGGCTGGCAATCGAAATAATTTCCCTCCGGCATATATAATTTATTTTCTGGTTTTGGAAAATAATAAGAAATGAAAAATTTTAATAATGGGTGGAATATGAAAATATAATGATCCCCTCACTTGAGGGTTCATGAACTGTTGGTGTTTTTCTTGATTCGGCTAAAAGTATTTTATGAAATAACATGCACGAAACGTGTAAATGTAAAAAATAAAACAATAACTTTTGATCCAGCGACAAGGTTCCGCAAGGTATAAATATTTCGCAATGTTTATATAACATTTTTATTATATTTCTTTCTGTTTGATATCCGAAGTTCTGCAATAAAACGCGCAAATAAAAATACAGTTCTGTCACAAATTGCAATGGTCTTTGTTTGGCTGTGTCACATTTAGATGTATTTTCATAATAAAACAATATTTTTGTCAAACTACTCAGGCCCGTTCCACCGGGGGGGATTTGGGGGGTGTCTGACCCCCCCCCCCCCCCGCTCCCCCCAATAATCTGGAAACCCTGAAAGTTGGGAATTTCAACGTCTAAAAATCCCGAGTTGGGAAAATGTGTGCCTAAAGAAAATTAATATTATTGTAACAAATGAAAGCTAGGGAAGATTATACATTGTCCAACTTGTAAGGTTACATTTAAATGAGACCTCAGTACGGACACTGCATTGGAATATGGGTGCAACAAATCAATGCTTGTGAGAGAACTGTTTAATATTACCTAAAATATATATAAAATAAGATAAAGAATGTCGATAAGTTGTAACTGGGAATTTTCAGCACTCTTGAGTTGAGAATTTCGAATCGTTAATTTGGCAAATTTCTTGTTTCAACCGCCCCCAAAATATTTTTTGTGTAACAGCACTGTAACTACTTCAATTTACAAGTCGTTTAGCTTAAGTAGCAACAAACAAAGTAGTTAAAATTATAGCAAAATGAGTGGTTTATTATGTGTCTTAGTAAGCAGCCGATCAATGCCCATCGTCCAACAATTTGTGACTTCTCTGTATTAAAAGTGTTGAATATCGGACAAAATGATAGTTATTTACATTTTGTAGTTCGGGGCCTAAAATTTCGTGCATTTTCGGACACGGTGGTTGTATTAATATTTTTATAGCTGTATAACTGTGAGGTGCTTGTAATTCATTAATGTATAATATAGATATAAGATTGCTATGTGTACAAAACGTTACTCTCTTTGAGCCGAATACTCGGGTATTTCAAACTGCGCAGTATCCTAGATAAATAGGGAGATATAATCATCTTTACTATATAACATACGCATAATCGATTTAATATCTTAGGTGTTATTTCTGTTGTATTTGTCAATTATCATTACCGAATACCTGTTCACCTTCAAATCAAGAATCACACCCAGCAAAACAAACCCAGTCAATCCTTATCTAAACGTCCTCTGTCATTTATTTTGTGTTTTCATTTTTATACCTCAATAAAACCACCATCCATGTACCTCGTATCACCACGCATTGCAAATCAATTGGAAGGTAGCTGTGCCACAGGTAAAGGGCGCAATCCCAGACGTTTTGTTGCCTACATAAAAACAGCCCCGGCGGTTTAATGGTTAAACTCAAACTTCGCCTCCATACTCTCGTAGTGGTATCCCATCAAGGTTACACGACTGAATGCCCTCTAAACAGCGTGGGGTTCAGAATTCAGAATAATACCCGGTTCTTCTCTGATCTTGTGTTCTACAACGTAGGGATGTAAAATGTATGTTCTTTTTTGAGAACAGGTGTTCGCTGTTCCTGTTCTTTTTTAAAGAAATGTTCTTTAACATGTTCTTTTTTAAAAGCACTGTTCTTTAGCATGTTCTTTTTTAAAAGCACTGTTCTTTAGCATGTTCTTTTTTAAAAAACTATTCATTAACCTGTTCTTTCAAAAATAACAGTTCTGTAACGTGTTCTTTCTTTTAGAGAACTGTTCTATAACGTGTTCTTTAACCTGTTCTTTCAAAAATAACAGTTCTGTAACGTGTTCTTTCTTTTAGAGAACTGTTCTATAACGTGTTCTTTAACCTGTTCTTTCAAAAATAACAGTTCTGTAACGTGTTCTTTCTTAAAGAACTGTTCTATAACGTGTTCTTTAACCTGTTCTTTTTCAAAAACTGTTCTTTAATTGTTTTTTAACATGTTCTTCTTGAAAAAATTGTTCTTCTTTAATTTTTTTTTGTTTTATTTTAACCCTTTGCACTCCAATGTCGCCTCTCAGGCGCCGACATAACGACTTGTTCTTTTGGTTCCCTGTTCTTTAAAATAAACGAGAACGGCGTGATCTTGTGTTTAAAAAACATGGATTTTTTTTCAAATTGTTCTTTTGCAGATCCGAAATATATTACGATTTTCTGCCCTCTATGAGCATAAGAAATTGTGGGTAAAAGAACAGAAAAAGGAATAACTGTTCCGTGGAAAGAACGCAATGTCAAAGATGTTCGCGGAGTGCAAAGGGTTAAAGCGTAAAACGAAAAAAATTAACAACCACCGAAAAACTTTGTCCATAATTAAAAATAACGAAGTATTGTTAATGTCCGCCAGAGGAATACTGTATAATTGAACGTAATATTTTTGAGAAGCGGAAAAAAACATTTATAGAAAGCAGTCGATTTTCTATCTGTCATTTGAAGTGCTTAAAAAAATTATAAAACTTCCCAGTTTAGGACAAGACTTGTTTAGGATTAGCGAGACATCGAGTTAAGATTAACACTTCGCTCTCCGCAAACACTTTGCGATTTGTGTTCTTTCTATGGAACAGTTATTCCTCTTTACGTTATTTTCCACAGATTTTTTTTATAATCATAAACGGAAAAAAATCCTAATCTGTTTTGTATTTGCAAGAGAACAAGTTGCAAAAAAGATTGATGTTCTAAAGACAATATCCTGCTGTTCTCGTTTATTTTAATGAACAGGGAAACAAAATAACTGGTCGTTATGTTGGTGCCTGAGAGGCGCCTTACGAGTGCAAAGGGTTAAAGTATATCCGAAGAAAACAGATCATAAAAAAAAAACAGGGTTTCTTAAATTTGAAGAATATCCTGTTCTTTTTCACCTGTTCTTTAAAAAGAACAGGTGAAAAAGAACAGGGCGTTCTTTTTTTCACATCTTTACTACAACGCTCCAGATAAAGCTTTCAACGGGAGATTGAGACGTTTTTTTCTTCTTTCTTCTGGCTGGTTCGTAGCTTATTAAACATAATCGTGCCTTGTCTGACATATGAAAGGAGAGGATAGTCCACACGTCTCCCAGAAATACTCTTTTCATGTTTGTGCAATTGGGGTTTATGAAGGATCGTCGTCATCAAGGTGAAGGTTTAATGTCGTCTTTTTAAGAAGATTGAGCAATGTTTTGGGGAAAGGTTAATAAGCATATTTATTAGAAGTTATGTACCTGATGTGGTTGTCCGATAAGCAATTTGAACAGGGCCGTTCATAGCAGACGCTGGGACGAGTGCGAACCTTGCCGCGGGGCCACTTAGTCAGAAATATTTAACCAGATAGTTGTAATATTAAATAGAGAGCGCCTTCAATACCAGACTCTCGTAAGGCCGCGGTGTCAACATTGAAAAGAAAAACCCACATCACGTGGTTATAGCACTGCCACATTTGGCGTTCACACATCTGCAGGAGTTCCAAATTTGGCGCACTTTCTTCTTTTTTGGTGATAAGGAGTTCTGCCCGTATTCAACTTCTTAACACATATGTACGTATTTACTTATTTTCAAACAATATGCGCTAAATATTTCCTCTTCATTAACGAAACGAAAATATTTTATTTGTGTTCAATACTCGAAGAAGCGAAACTCTTTACATTTCTCAGGTTTTATTGTTTATATTTTCTTATTGAAGTATACAAAATAACTATTGAAAGAACTTCGCTTATGGTAAATTTTTTACATAAAAACGTAATGCAATTATTTCAAAACTACAAAGTAAGAAAAATCTCCTTAATATATATGTTAAACTCCCTTAGATTGTGCCACTCGTTAAAAAAAAACTATATTTAAATACAAAATTAAACACAAAACCATATTACAATACTTCGATCTCGCTTAGTTCTGAGAGTCGCCAAGGCCTGCCAAGTAATATTGGCGCATGAATGAATTGGCATTTCCACATATCACGTGGTTTCAATGATGCACACACGGAAATGAGCATTTTTATTCCTCTATTTTTATCATTACTCTATGTATTTAACCCCTTTGTTGTTCTATATTGCACCCGGAAAGTTCCAATTGCGGTCCGTAGCAACCTTTTGTCTGGGCGATAAACAATTGTGTTCTTTGAGAATATGGTAACCCGGCTCCCTTAGTGCCGCAATTGGGCTATTGCCATTGCACCAATCGAACTTCTGAAGTGCATTCTTCCACTTTCAAAACAATGCAAACTTTTTGCTAAAATTTGCAAAACTGGCATTTTGGTGAATAATAAATTTGCAGATGAAAACTGTACTGAATAATTCTGTCTGTTACTTCATTTCTTTTACTGAGAAAATGCATTCGTTAATTCTCCTGGACGTCATCAGATAACTTGAGAAAATATATTCTAGCCCTTTGCACTCCGATGTCGCCGCTCAGGCGCCAACATAACGACCCGTTCTTTTGTTTTCCTGTTCTTTAAAATAAACGAGAACAGCATGATCTTGTGTTTAGAACATCAATCTTTTTTACAACTTGATATCTTGCAAATACAAAACAGATTAGGATTTTTTTCCCTTTAAAATAAGTATAAAAAAATCTGTGGAAAAGAACGTAAAGAGGAATAACTGTTCCATAGAAAGAACACAAATCGCAAAGCGTTCTTAGCGTACAAAGGGTTAAATATGAGAAAATGCAAGTAAAAAAATAATGAAATTGCTGTTTAAACCCTTTGCACTCCGTTGGCGCCGCTCAGGCGACAGCATAACGACGCGTTCTTTTTGTTCCCTGTTCTTTAAATTAAACGAGAACAGCATGATCTTGTGCTTAAAAATCATCGTTATTTTTTTCAACTCGTTCTTCTGTAGATCTAAAATAGATTAGGTTTCGATTTTCTATAAGCATAACAAATTCTAGGGTAAAGAACATAAGGATGAATAACAGTTCCGTGGAAAGAACGGAAAACGCAAAGAGTTCTTGGAGTGCAATGGGTTAAAAATAGAAATTCCATTTCCCTCCAGTGCCCAGTGGATAAAGGCGTTCAGTTGGTAATCAGAGGATTGCTTGTTCGAGCCCGTGCGGTGGATTTGACAATGAAAATTAAAAGTAGTACTGATCATACAATTGGAGGGTTTCCAGCTTCGCTACAAAAATACTAGAAAGTCGTACAGAACATCCAACAAAATAACTTTCAACAATTACAACCAGGACTTACCATTAATCGAACCCAATTCATCTACTTGATGTCGTCCACACCGAAGTTCAGGGCCATATCCATTGTACTACGAGAGCTACGTAAAAAAGTTATAAACAATAGTAATGTTAAAAAAGCATGGCAAAAGAATGGGAAGTAAGATAACCGAGTCGAAATAACTCAGTTTCCATTTAAGCAATCGACATCAAATAATGTGGAAAACCATCTTCTGAACAAATATTTTAAGTTTGCCAGGTCGCTTTGTGAAGATGGCTTGAACAGAAGCTGATATTAGCAATATTAAAACACACTGCTCATTTTTGCGAAAGTACGTACGATTACATAAATTTGAGTTCGTCATCGCTCATGTACGATGCAATTGTACTGAAAGAAAAACGAGTACGTACATGTACAGATTTTAAGCACATTTTTTGTTACAGTGTTCAAACCCAAAATATGTTATGGACTGGTCTTGTCAAAATATTCCATGCTCCGTATGCTTTAAGACTCACTCGCATTTTCTGTGTGACAGGTTTCAAGCCGACGTGCCTCACCACTCCTAAGATTGGATATTCAAGAAAAGCTCTGAAAGCTTTCTCATTGCGGCCCATAGAAAAATTCTCGTCTGTAAAGGCCCAAAGAAACCCCCTGCGACGTCATACATAATAAGGAATAAGGGGGGGGGGGGGATGGAAATACGATTGTCTGCTGCTTTTCTTATTCTGTCGCATATCAGAATATGTGTGAAAAAAGCTTTGATACAAAAAAAAATAGAAAGATATTTGGTGGGTGGATTCTGTTTTGATTGTGGGGCTTTTAAGATGTTTTTAGGGGGTGGGGAATTGCAGTATGCCAAGTAGGCTATACAGGCAGGGGAGTCGGGAAAACCAAATAGCCTAGGTCTACAATTTTTGGGGGAGGTTTTTGATTTTATGCTGATTTTAATTAAGTTTTAAAAAATTAAACTAAACAAACATTTATAACTCTTTCGACAGATTTAACAGAGCATATTTTAAGGACTTTTTACTGGTGGGGGCAAATATTTTTCAATGGTCTATACGTTATAATGACTTTGGGTTTTAAGTGCCAAAAACAAATTATTTGTCAATTCAAACTAAATTAATGTACTGAATTTAACAAAAATAATTAATGTTTTTTTTTGTTTTTTTGGATTAATGTGTGTCCTGGTTTGGTTTGATTAAACTAACATCGTGCTAGAGCTGCACAGTGGGCTATTGGCGACGGTTCGGGGCCTATCGCGAAGGAGGAAATACCCGGGAACAATGCCTCGTATTTTTTAACCATGGTCAGATGATGAGGACATTACCTGAGATTACCGAGCATGAATGGACTGTAGTAGAGCGAATATGACGTCATCATCGTGATGCAAACATTTCAGACCTGATGGCACCAGACACGTGACTTCCTTTCAAAATTTATGAATGAAAAAACGTTCGCGATTGACTTGTGATTTGGAAATAATAGTAAATATGATATGAACTAGAAAAAAAAAAATTATGAATGGGTGACGTAGTAAACCACGTATCTGAGGCCATATATGTTGGCCTCACTTTGACGTTAGCGGAAGACCTTATGATATCTCTACTACGAGAACCAAACCATCTACCAAGACAATTTTAAATGGCGGTCGGCTACCCGTTTTAATAATTCACAAGCACTCATTAAACTGTTCGCCGTTTCCTTTGTTCACTAATTGAAAAACAACAACAAGACTACCTCGCACGCACCTCCCACCAGAACCTTGCTTTGATGTCTCAACTCTTTGCAGGGGACCCCGCTCTCTCTCTCTCCATCCTTACCTGCTCGCATGCCCATGAAAGGTGGTCTCTCACTATGGGAATTCCGTGTCTGACCTCGCTACGCCCCACGAGATACAAGGTGGAGAAATAGCATCCCGCACGGGCCCCCCGAAATCGTATTTATTTCCACTTTGAGGGATGTTCAACAGCGAAAATGGCTCCTTAAGGCTAGAGTATAAGTGAAGAGGTTTGTTGAAGACACTGATCTCTAACTGTAACTTCTGGATAGGGCAAAGCATTTTGTGGAGGAAAAGCCAATTGAAAGGGTAACAACTGTACCCCCTTTTCATTGCTACCGCAATATTTCGCATGTTTTTCATGTAAAAATAAGAACCTCAGTTGGTAAGGCGTTCACCTACTAATCAGAGGATTGGTGGTTCGAATCCGTGAAATGGACTTGACATAGAAAAGTAAAAAAGTAAAGATCTTGCGATCGGAGGGTTGCCAGCTTCGCTACAAAAATACTAGAAAGTCGTCCAGAATATCCAACAAATTATACTGGCGTGTATACGGGACTGGTGCACGATAAATCTGATCGGGGTCCAAAGTCCCGACGTCTGTTGAAGGCGTTGGGTGCCAGTTCAGGTGTTTCCTCGTCATCTGACCATGGTTCTAAAATAACGAGGGGCATGTATGAATGTGTGTAAGGATGTGTGTGAATGTGTATGTGTTCCCGGGTCTTTCCTTCGAGATTGATCCCGAACCGTCGCCAATAGCCCACTGTGCAGCTCTAGTGCGACGTTATTTAACAAAACCCACCCCAAAAAAACTTAAGGCTAGAGCATAAGTGAAGGATCGGTTGAAGACACTGATCTCTAACTGTAAGTCCTGGATAGGGCAAAATATTTAGTTGAGGTGAAGCCAATTGAAGGGATAACAACTGTACCCGCTTTTCATTGCTACCGCAATATTTCGCATGTTTTTCAAGTAAAAATAAGCCGACATGTATTGCTTTTGGCTGAGTTGCAATCTGCTATTAAAATAGTTTTGGTTTGGTTAAATAACGTCGCACTAGAGCTGCACAGTGGGCTATTGGCGACGGTTCGGGGTCAATCTCGAAGGAAAGACCCGGGAACGCATACACATACACATACACATTCACACACACACACACACACACACACACACACACACACATTCATTCATACCTGCACCTCGTTATTATTTTAGAACCATGGTCAGATGACGAGGAAATACCTGAACTGGCACCCAACGCCTTCAATAGACGTCGGGACTTTGGACCCCGATCAGATTTATCGTGCTATTAAAATAGAGAGTCCTTTGCAAGTTAATGTGGTTAAAAAGCAAGAACAAAAACTATTTGTTCGGAAATATAAAAACTAATTCTATAAAAAGAAAATATAATATTCATATACATTTAATATTTCTACTATACTATGGTATTAAAAAAAGACCACTAAATCGCTTTTAAAAAAAATGGGGTTGAGTGTTTCTGCTTCCACATTGGCTTCAAACTATACATACTGGAAACAAGTTTTGAAAGTTCCAGAAGTTAGTTCGAGTTCAGTGGTTGAAGATATACAAAAACATTTTTGAAAACGAATGTCAGAGAAATTCGAAAGAAATAACAGGGTGGTAACATAACCTGGAAAACCGGGAAATCAGAGAATTATCATGGAATTTTTTTTATTCTGAAATATCTGGGAAAAGTCAGGGAAATTTTCAAATTTGGATCATTAAAACGTCAATTATGGTCTATTATGCCCTTTATTCTGGGTAATTTTTAGTTGTCAATATTTTCTATTAGTTCTGAAAGAGAATTAAAAAAAAAAAAGTAATGCTCATAGCATTTTCATATTTTCAGTTTTATTTTTGTAAAAACGTGAACCACTGCTGGAGGGAGCAGCAAAAGCAAACTGCATTGGATCTTGAATTGAAAGCAATATGTGAGGGCTAATGAATATGTGATTTATTGAAGATTGGAATAGGAAATATAAAGCATATAAAACATTTAAAATTATCTACAAAATAAATACGAAAAAATTGCTTTTTTTGTGTTATCTGCTTCCAGAGAACATGTTTAATTAATATTATTCCTTTCGCAATTGCGTTATTTGTGTTATATCCATAAATTATTCTTTTAACTGTCAATAAGAATTACGTATAATTTTCCATTTATAATGCAATATATTTATTGAATCATTGTACTATACTTGGTTTCTATACAAAGCATGTGTTGCAACATTTCTTAATGTAATTGTAATATCAGGGAAATTTTTGTGACACCATCAGGGAAATATCAGAGAACTTTTTTTCCAGAATGTTGTTGCCACCCTGAATTACCCGACCAAAAAGTGGTTAAAGACGATCCACGCCAAAAACTCGGAATATTTGCTAGATAACAAAAGTAACAACACTAAAAGACCGCCAACCGTCCCGCTTTGAACTTTTAAACCCGCACAACTCAAAAATGTCGCCGAGACGAAATCTCGCCAACATGTAATTGTCGTCTGTGGGCGAATGTTTTCAACCCTTCCGGAACTGAAAGAATGGTAGGCAAAAATGTGGGTGGCGAATATCGTTTTTATTGGGACCATTTACCAGTTGTCGCCAAGCAACCGTCTCTATATCTGATTACACGGTAGGGGAACGCCTACTATTTATGATTAAAAGGGCAATGCACTATTTATATAGCTTTTTTATGTTTTTAAATATTGTTAGATATTGTTTTTCGATATGGCATTCATTTTCGATGTGGCCTATGGCATTTTTTTTTTTTTTTAGATTTCGAATGACAAATTGGATTAGAGAAGATAATATGAAAATTCAATGGCTTCCCATTTCTATTAGATATGGAGTTTGAAAAATTGAATAAAATAATTATTCAACTTTTGTAAAACATGCATATTTATTAGACATTTCATATTTTTTTTTTTAAAGATTCTTCATGGATGTAATTTTTTTTTATCTAATTCATTCAAATATTGTTCATTATTTTTTTTTTTTTGTGTTTGACTTTTTGAATCCTGTTTGATAAGGATCTGCTAGCAAATATAATTTTAAAAATAAAAGAGTAAAACGATAACTGTACTGGGGGGACAACCTAAGTTGAACCTAAACCGGAAGCTATGATATGTATAAATATTCAATCGCTTTAGGCACAACTTAGGTTGTCCCCGAGTATAGAGAGATTGGGCAGTAAACGCAAAATGTTTCACGAACAATAGATATACTGAGCATTCCTAACTTTTAACCTTCCAAAGGCGGTTGTGCAATTTTAACATGGGATTTTGGCCGAAAAATCGGTCACCCGCACACGGTTCACTACGTGACATTACTACAATAGCTAACATAAAGCTCAGTAGATGCAACTAGCGGCCATTTTAAAGTTGTGTAGCATATATGTTACAATATGCACTAGAGGCATAGAGGAATAGAACTGCTGATTTCCGTGTGTGCATCCTTGAAACCACGTGATAGGTGGAAAAGCTAATTCATTCATGCGCCAATATTACTTGGCAGGCCTTGGCGACTCTCAGAACTAAGCGAGATCGAAGTATTGTAATATGGTTTTGTGTTTAATTTTGTATTTAAATATCGTTTTTTTTTAACGAGTGGCACAATTTAAGGGAGTTGAACAGATATATTAAAGATATTTTTCTTACTTTGTACTTTTGAAATAATTGCGTTACGTTTTTATGTAAAAAATTTACCATAAGCGAAGTTCTTTCAATTGTTATTTTGTATAGTTCAAATAAGAAAATATGAACAATAAAACCTGAGAAATATAAAAAGTTTCGTTTCTTCGAGTATTGAACACAAAGAAAATTATATTTTCGCTTCGTTAATGAAGAGGAAATATTTAGCGCAAATTGTTTGAAAATAAGTAAATACCTACATATATGTTAAGAAGTTGAATACGGACAGAACGCCTTATCAACAAAAAAAAAAAAAAAGTGCACCAAATTTGGAACTCCTGCAGATGTCTGAACGCCAAATGTGGCAGCGCTAAAACCACGTGATGTTGGTTTGTATTTCAATGTTGACACCGCGGCCTTACGAGAGTCAGGCATTGAAGGCGCTCTCTATTTAATATAACAACTCTCTGACAAGAGGGTTAAGGTATGTTTATTTACATAAATTTAGCAGGTTTTGTTTAAAGACGACGGGGGGCCCACATGTTATTTTGCCCTGGGCCCCTAAACTTGCAGTGGGCCCCTGTGGCGAGTCTACCGTTATTTTAGACAGCCAATCCAAAACATCGTCAATAGCCTATTGTGAATTTAATTGAAGCAACTTATCAAATTAGCAATTTATAACAATTAAAAATAATTGATAAACAACAATCATATTAGAAACTCCAGCTCGTGTTTTTTTACTTTCTTTGGAAAACTTATTTTCTAACCAAACTTTGTGGCCATTTAAATATAGTACACTCAGTTCTTTAAAAGAATTTCAGCTAACTGCTGCCCCAATCAAATCCCCGAAAAACAATCCATTGCTAATTTGTAATCTACATCACGATCCCTGCTCATCCATCATCCAATCACCCTCACTGGCTGCTTCCTTCCCTACCAGGGTAAACGAACAAAAGCACCCGCGACCCAATTTCCCGACCCATCCCCGAAATCGCGACTCAGTTTCCCACCCAGATCTTCCTTATTCTTTTAATTCTCCATTCCTTTAATTTCGCATCGAGATAATGAGAGCTATAGTCGCCACAACGCCCACACGGCGTGCAAGCTTGCGAAAGAAGGGCGTTGGGGGGAAAGTTTGTAAAGGTTCCCGTGTGTGCCACCACTGTAAAGATGGGTGATGCTTCACTTTCGCAGAGAAATACGCCTAGAAGATTGTGTGTGTGTGTTTACCATCCTGTTTTCTGTTGTCATTCGATTATACTTGCCACAATGGTTATTTTTTATATATATACAGGATGTAGGTTTCGTCTGGTTGAAATTGCCGTGTTGGATTTTTGTTAATAATATGGTCTTTGGAGTGAGGGAGAAGCTGAATGTGTGCCCCACCCTCTAAATTGATTGTGTGGTTTCCTTTGTTTTTGATTTGGGGGGAAATTTTACCTTCGTTGTGTTCGCTGGTGAGGAAATGGTTGTTTATATGGGGAGGTAACAATTGTGTTTGGTTTTATAATAATTAACACACCCATTTTTTAAAATCAGTTTATTTTAAATTGGTGTGCAAAGTAGCAGTCAGGGCCATCGCTAGGGCTTATAATAGTCTTTTACCTACTTTTTTTAGAGTCGACTTACCAATTTTTTAGAGTCAAAGTACCAACTTTTTGAAAGTCAAATTACCAACTTTTTGAAAGTCAAATTACCAATTTTTTGAAAGTCAAATTACCAACTTTTTGAAAGTCAAATTACCAACTTTTTGAAAGTCAAATTACCAACTTTTTGAAAGTCAAATTACCAACTTTTTGAAAGTTAAATTACCAACTTTTTTAAGATTCAAATTATCAACTTTTTTAGAGCCAAATTACCAACATTTTAAAAGTAAAATTACCAACTTTTTTAAGAGTCAAATTACCAACTTTTTAAAGAGTCAAATTACCAAGTTTTTAAGAGTCGAAACTACCAACTTTTTTTTTAATTGAAATTACTAATTTTTTTAGATTTAAATTATCAACTGTTTTTGGAGTCTGATAATTTACCAGTTTTTTCCTGCTGGGATTTGAAAAATTGGTTTTTGATGGGAAATTGCCAACTAGCCCAGGAGGAAAATGTATTAAAGTTTTGCGTTTTTTTTTTAAATGATTTACTTTGGCTCATTATCATATTCAGTGATACAAACGTTTATTCATTGATAATATCTCATCGCTATTACATTTAATGAATAAAACTACATTCCATGAATGATTTGTTCATTCATGGATCAGCTATTGCATTCAAAGAATCAGGACCCTTGGCCGCGACGCCCTTTGTGATTTACTCCAATATACTCCAACAATTTCATGCCGTAAGAATGTTGGTAAATTCCTGTAGACTGGGCAAATTCACAAACCTTTGTTAAACTTGTTAAATATTTGGCTTTTTAAAGTGAAATTTCGTAGTTTCATTAAAAACCAATATACAAATGTTCCTCAAGTTTACAAACTAGTTTTTTTTAAAAATCCTATTGTTTTATCCAATTACATCGCATTTGTACAGAAAATGTTAAGTGTTAAGTTAAAAGTAAAATATCGTCGATTCATAGCCACAGTAAGACATCTAAAAAAAATGAATTTTCGGTCTTGCTTAATATTACCAAATGTGCCTTTATTTAGTGGAACACTCGGACATTTTTATGTCTTCTTTGAAATCCCTGAACTACAGCCTTAGATATTCAGCATTGAAAAAACAGCAAATTTTAAAATCAATTTTATAGGCAACTATGTTTTGCTCATTTCCTACTGTTGCTCATTTCCTACTGAAAATATATCGTCGGCAGACGATATATTTTCTATATGTATGCTTATCATTTAAATTCTGTTTATTTTGAAAAGTTGAACTTTGAGGTTATTTGCGTACTCCTTGATCTATTCGTGTATTTGAATGAAAATTAAAAATTATTATTTTGTTGAATATTTTCCAATCTTCCCCTTAATTGATAACCTTGATGGCAACGAAACACATTATAAATAATATTTAATAAACAATAATAAGTAGGGAAAATATTCCTAATAATCTTTATGTGTTTGATTATTTTTCCAATATTCGAACGAATTTAACACATGTGATAAATTATTTTTTATTAAAGTTAGTAATACCAATTTTTTAAGGTAAATTTAGTGGCAAACTGTTAGAATTGTTATATATTTAAATAAAATGTGTGATTTGGGGGCCCCTCAAACATATAAAGTGTAAGCCTGTGCTTCCTGGGCCTATTCGGTAATCAGGCCCTGGTCGGGGGGCTCCAAATATTCTTTTGCCCTGTGCCCCGAAACTTATAAGTCGGTCACTGTCTGTCCCTCAAAAGAACCCATACTCCATCTCCCATTAATTCACGATATCAGCGAGTCTGACTTATTGACAAGTAGTCTGGGAAGAAGGCGACAAACCCTGTCAAAAGTACCAACACGCTGAGGACTCGGGACATGTCTTGCACCCATAATCTTCCCCTGGCACCAAGTGAACCACTTGTCTTCCTGACACAGCAAAGGCGGAGACCAAAACTAAGGAAGAACCGATAGATACCGGTTTGATGTTTTCATTTTTTTTCATCCCCCAGTTTCTTGAACAGGGTCATGTAGGGATTAGATCTTCCATTTTTGAAAATACGAGTTCGGATGTCACGGGGTGCAATGGGAGAAGTTAAAAATGTCATCACACACTTGGGAGCCTAATCCGATGAATGTCGTTTGTGGCATGTGCTGTTTGAGTGCAACTAAATGGATGGATGTGTCAAAGTGTGCTTTTATGGTTGGTTCTTGGAAGGGGTCGTCGTTTTGGCGCCATGGTATTTGTTTTCCACACCTTAGTGGCTCTTTAACTCTAGTACAGGGTGGCAACATAACCTGGAAAACCGGGTTTGGTTAATTAACGTCGCACTAGAGCTGCACAGTGGGCTATTGGCGACGGTTCGGGGCCTATCTCGAAGGAAAGACACGGGAACGATGCCTCGTATTTTTGAACCTATGTCAGAGGACCAGGACAATACCTGAGTTGGCACCCAACGTCTTATATAGACGTCGGGGCTTTGGACCCCGATCAGATGTATCGTGTACCAGTCCCATATACACACCGTTAATTTTTGTGAATGTTCTGGACGACATTCTAGTATTTTGGTAGCGAAGTTGGAATCCCTCCGATCGTAATATCGCTACTTTTTACTATTCTTTAGTCTATTCCGCGCAAAGGTTCGAACCGGGGGACCCTTTGGATTCCCAGCTGACGCCTTAATCCCCTCGGCCACGGAGGCATCCTGGAAATCAGGGAATTTTCATGGAATTTTTTAATTCTGGAAATATCAGCGAAATGTCAGGGAATTTTTCAAAATTTCACACAAAAAAACAGGAAATTTTTCAAACTTGGATTATTAAAACGACAATTATCGTCTATTATGGCCTTTATTCTGGGTAGTTTAGTTGTCAATATTTCCTTTTATTAAAAAAAAAAACATGGTTATACGCATTTTCATATTTTCAGTTTTATTTTTATAAACATATGAAAAACTGCTGGAGGGAGAAGCAAAAGCAAAGTGTGTCGGACTTTAGATTAAGCAACATGTGAGGATCTAATGAATATACGATTTATTGGAATAGGAAATATGAAGCATATAAAACATTTAAACTTATCTCCAAAAGAAATAATTGGAAAAACTTGCTTTTTTTGCATTATCTGCTTCCAGAGAACATGTTTAATTACTATTATGCCTGTCGCAATTGTATAATTTGTGTTGTATCCATAAATTATTATTTTAACTGACAATAAGTATTGCCTATATATTTTCATTTATAATACAATATATTTATAGTATTATTGTAGCATGGATACTTTGTTTCTGTATAAAACATGTATTCACCTGATTTTACAATCACAGTTCTTAATGTAATTGTAAAATCAAGGAAATTTTTGTGAGACTATCAGGGAAACATCACGGAATTTTTTTTTCAGAATTTTGATGTCGCCCTGTAGTATATCCATTTCCAAATTATAATGAATGTTGTAGTAAAAGTACACATTGCTTTTGCTTTCTCTTTTCTGGAACAATGTCTACAAAAATTAGCATATGAGCTATGTATTTGGCAATCGTAAAGGGCTGTGAAATTTTCTATTATTTATCTATGGGTATGGATAAATACATTGATTTTTTTTTTGTTTAAAACATCTCTGTTTAGGAATTTTGAAAATTTAATAAAATAACGAAGATTCGAAATTCTTCCAATTAAGTCACAACTGCTCAATTAGGCAGCGACTGCCCAATTAGAATAGGTTATCACAACTGCCCAATTAAGTCACAACTGCTCAATTACGCAGCGACTGCCCAATTAGAATAGGTTATCACAACTGCCCAATTAAGTCACAACTGCTCAATTAGGCAGCGACTGCCCAATTAGAATAGGTTATTACAACTGCCCAATTAAGTCACAACCATCCAATTAAGTCACAACTGCCCAATTAAGTCACAACCATCCAATTAAGTCACAACTGCCCAATTAAGTCACAACCGTCCAATTAAGTCACAACCGTCCAATTAAGTCACTACTGCTCAATTAGGCAGCGACTGCCCAAGTAGAATACGTTATCACAACTGCCCAATTAAGTCACAACCGTCCAATTAAGTCACAACTGCCCAATTAAGTCACAACCGTCCAATTAAGTCACAACCGTCCAATTAAGTCACAACTGCTCAATTAGGCAGCGACTGCCGAATTAGAATAGGTTATCACAACTGCCCAATTAAGTCACAACCGTCCAATTAAGTCACAACCGTCCAATTAAGTCACAACCGTCCAATTAAGTCACAAATGCTCAATTAGGCAGCGACTGCCCAATTAGAATAGGCTCTTGAAAATAATTTATAAACGCATAAATAAATATTTCATAAAAATATTATCGTAAATTTTTTTCTGAAGGAATTGTAATAAAAAACCTGTTTATTTAACTTTTTATCAGCTTTCTTACTGTAAAAGAATGCAACTTGTTGATGAGCTCAATTTATTGTTTTCGTACAACACTATTTTTGAAGTAAAGTAATTAATTTGCAATACATAAATACGCATAGAGTATAAACATTACTCCCAACCTAATGTAAAAAGTTATATCTTTTCGATCGCATAAAATTTAATTATCTCCACACACGCAAAGAAAAGGACTTAACGATTGACGTATTTTTTTGGTTTTCTTTACCAACCCACATTTTACAAACTTCTTCAGTAAAATAGCCTTAACAGAAAAAGCTATATAGGGCAATCGATAATTTTTTTACACAATTCTAATTTTCTGCATCAAATTACTTTAACCATTCGGCATCGGTTCTAAAGTATAAATTACCTTAGACAAAAGAAACTCATAAAAAAAAGTTAACTCTGTATATGTCGAAGGTATTGTTCGGGCCCCATTTAAGGCAATTTCTTTGTTTGCTCCATTCCGATTGAACCCTGAGTACCGCTATATCCTTCTCTTTAAAAGTCAGTTCCGAATCGTGTCCAGCATTGTCTCGCAGTTGCGATTTCGGCAGCAGGTGTACTCTGTCTTTTGCCGCTTAAAAGAGATCTTTATCGCCCTTTCCACTAACACGATTACAGAGAAACAGCGGAATCCAACGTGTAATCATATTCGTTTTTGGCCCTGCTCGAAACCTGGGGTTTATGATAGTCATGCCAGGACAAAAACGTGACAAGGGAAAGTGGCTGAATTTGGTCTCTTAACTCGCAATTTCGTTGTAAATTTTGTGGAATCGCTTTGAAAGGGGGTGACGCGTGTAGAAAATATGGCGGGTTCTGCTGATTCGTATTTACCAAGTCAGGGTCTCGTAGGTGAAGTGGGTTACGTTTAATGTTGTTTTGTGTTTTTGATGACTTCATTGAGTTTGCGTGATAAAACGAGGGGTTGAGCTAGGTGTGCATGTATGTTTTAGTGCATGTGTGTAGTTTCTGGTAAGTTTTGTTTGGATATGTCTTAAAGGAAATTGCTACTTGAAAATGATTTAATGTTTTGACAAAAAAAAATTGAAACTTTCTAAGAATTTTTTAGATTGAAAGTGTTTAGATTTATCTGTTTATGTTCAGTTTTGTTTCAAGAGGGGTTTTATGTGTGCATTTGACTTAAAGTTAGTTCTCCTATTGTATTTTGACGACTTGGGTACAGTTGAGTATCAAATTAAGAAAATTTTGACCGTGCAGGGTTATTATTTAATTGAGCAGGGTTTGATTACCTAATAGATTCGTGACTTTACATTTACATTTCACTTTACATGATTTACTCATGACTTTACATCCTCTATCGATTAGTGCAAAAACCAGACCACTCTAAACAATGGCTATAGAGATAGAAAAGAAAAGGAGCTTTACTCTTGTGTTATACGATGCAAGAAATGTTCAGTGTTTTTCGTCCTTCCTGAGCAATATTGGCGCAGCTTAGACAGCTTAACCGTTATGTAATTAAGCAGGGTTTGGTTACTTAATAGACCCGTGACTTTACATTTACATGGGACTTTACATTTACATGGGACTTTACATTTACTCGTGACTTTACATCCTCTATCGATTAGTGCAAGAACCAGGCAACTCTAAACAATGGCTATAGAGATAGAAAAGAAAAGGAACTTTACTCTTGTATTATACGATGCAAGAAATGTTCAGTGTTTTTCGTCCTTCCTGAACAATATAGGCGCAGATTAGACAGCTTAGCCGTTATGTAATTAAGCAGGGTTTGGTTACCTAATAGACCCGTGACTTTACATTTTCATTTCACTTTACATGGAACTTTACATTTACATGGGACTTTACATTTACTCGTGACTTTATATCCTTTATCGATTAGTGCAAGAACCAGACAACTCTAAACAATGGCTATATATATAGAAAAGAAAAGGAGCTTTACTCCTGTATTATACGATGCAAGAAATGTTCAGTGTTTTTCGTCCTTCCTGAACAATATTGGCGCAGCTTAGCCGAATTTGGCCCTTACGCCATAAAATTCCAACCAACCAACCAACCTGGACTATATTGAAAACTGGAGATGCCTCTTGTTCTTGAATCCACGTCCTTAATTTGAGTTTTTGTTGAGGAATTCAAATTAAATTTCTTTTGAAATTTTACGTTTTAAAGTTATTTTGATGAGTGGTATTAAATCTCCTCGCCTGATTGGCAAGTGGCGAAACTTAGAATACATTTTCTTTTATGGACAGCTGTTCCTACAAAGCACAAAAACACAGGTTTTTATAGCTGCTGATATAGCAAGTAAACGTCGTATAACATAACGTTATCATTCTTCAAGGAACATGTTTATTGTTAGGCTCATAAAACCACATGAAAGTTTATTTTGTCAGATTCCCCCCCCCCCCCCCCCCCCATAAAATACAACACTCATTCGTGTTGGCTTTATTCAGCAAATGTTATGTGATAAGAGAAGAATATAAGTCATAAGAGTCCTATGCTATGAATGCATTTTTATTTGTCACATGTTACTAAGGTTCTTTGATAAAAAGTATATGAGATTCCTTCCAATTCCGAAATTAGCATCACAATAACTTTTATACAGATTTTTAGTTGTTAATTTTAAAGTTTTTTTTAATAGTTCCTTTTCTACACTGTAAAAAAAGTGCTTAAAAATGAGTACACGAATGTACTCGTTTTTTTTAGTACAATTGCATCGTAAATGAGCAATAACGAACTCAAATTTAAGCAATCGTACTTTCGCAAAAATGAGCAGTGTGATATCTTGCCTAGTAGAAATGTTTAATTTAATGAGTAATGACATCATTTAGATGGAGTTTATGAGAATGTAGCTTGCAAACCTGCCCACTGCCTCAAATTTCTGTTCGTTGGCAGTTTGATATGTTTTACAAGACTTTTTCTTAAATATAATAAGGCTTAGATTCTTCTTAATTTAAACCGGCATCATCAAATTAATTATTCATCAATGAATTGAAGGGGTTTATTGTCAAAATGGCTTACATAATGGCAAAATACAAATGCGGCAGGAACAGATTTTTGTCAGGAAACTGATGTTGCCATTCCGCGAAGAGAAAAACAGTGGTTTTCGATCACCGTGTAAGAGAATTATATATGTAGATTTCTTCATATTGTGAATCATGTATTAAAATTTACTGCTTTTCGTGTAACCTTTATGAATTTATAAAATATGGCCGTTTTAAATGGTTCATTATGGGTTTTAAGATTCATTAAAATCAATATTATTTATTATAGATTTTAATTCATTAAATTCAAGATTCAATACCAGATTTCGATTAATTGAATTCCAGATCAATACCAGATTGTGATTAATCAAAATTCAAATATATATATATATATATATATATATATATATATATATATATATATATATATATATATATAATCGTTTATGTCGTATTTTTAAAGGTACCAAATCGTCGGCTTAGAAGTACAACCCCGTACGTTTAAATCAAAGTTTTACAATCTGTAGTTAGCTACGAAACTAACGTCAATGTGTGTTCTTATCTACAGTGCAGTCCTTCACAGTTCGAAGTTTATTACTTTTATTTCGTTCTCAACTACGGCTGGTAAATCTTTTTTTTAAATATACACGGTTTAACTTTTAAGCCGACAAAATATGGACTTCCCCTTTGGTTTGAGTTCTGTTATAAATGTCATTTTCTACTTTTTTCTTCTTCTAAAAATTACGTCCTATATACACCCTTATTAAGTTTCCGTTACTTTTCAAAAAACCATCGAACTTATCATATATATTAAATAACAGCAATTAATATTATATCGATATTTTAATTTACTACATTAAATGGGGCATCTTGGGTCTTAATGACAGTTATAATCTCCTGCAAAATACTACTTCATCACTACTAATAACTCAATACTACCTCTACATGCCTGAGGCTAGACACCTGAGATATTACTTTTGAAAACGTGCAGACTAATTACCCTCCTAAAAAAATATATATAGAAAAAGCAAAATCTCCAATTTTAAGGGAGGCAATAGGGGGGCGGGCATTGGGGTGCGAAAGACGCTTTAAACTGTTTTCGTTTTGCCTCCCTTTTCCTGTTTACACCCAATCAGGAGACAGGTCATTCTTTATATTTCGGCCGCCCTTGCCTTAATTAAGAAATCAACCTAGTTGTTTGTCAACAAATGCTGTGTAAGTGAAGAACGCAATGTGCGTTTCTAGGAGGTCTATTACCTAAATGTTCACCAACAGGCATGGGTCGTTTTTAACCATCGGTTTTTATCGATATATCGGAAAATACCGGTATGAAGACGACATCTCGATACCGATTTCGTAATTTTCATTTGAACCGGCACTTTTTGATGTTTCTAACCGAGTCGGCTCAAGATATCCCGGTTTATACGTTTTTCCACTGCCTATTTCTGTCCTCGTATTGAGACTTATTACAGCCACATGCACATTCATACATGCACCTCGTTAGTTTAGAACCAAGGTCAGATGACGAGAAAACACATTAGCTGGCACCCAACGCAACCTCAATAGGCGTCAGGACGTTGAGCCCCGATCAGATTTATCGTGCACCAGTCCCGTATACACGCCAGTATTATTTATTGGATATTCTGGACGACTTTCTAGTATATTTGAAGCGCAGCTGGCAACCCTCCGATCGCAAGATCATTCGCTACCTTTTCTTCACTTGGATTCGAATTAGCAATCCTCTGATTACCAGCTGAACACCTTCATCCAATAGGCTGAACTTCCTTTACTTAAATGAGGCCTCCGTGGCCGAGCGGTTAAAGGCGTCAGCTGGGAATACGAAGATTCCTGGTTTGGTCCTAGGCGAAGTACTTGACATAGAAAAGTAAAAAAAGTAGTGATCTTGTGATCGGAGGGTAGCTAGCTCTGCTACAAATTACTAAAAAAGTCGTCCAGAACATCCACAAAAATTAACGGCGTGTATGCGGGACTGGTGCACGATAAATCTGATCAGGTCCGAAGTCCCGACGTCTATTGAAGGCGTTGGGTGCCAGTTCAGGTGTTTCCTCGTCATCTGACCATGGTTCTAAAATAACGAGGTGCATGTATGGATGTGTGTGTGAATGTGTATGTGTTCCCGGGTCTTTCCTTTTTTTTTTCGAGATACACCCCGAACCGTCGCCAATAGTCCACTGTGCAGCTCTAGTGCGACTTTAATTAACCAATCCTTTACCTAATTGGTAGTATTTACATTAATCGATAACCGTGATTGGTTTATACAGTCACTTGGACAGTGACGTCATTTCGGAAGACGAAAAACAGTTTATTAAGTGTTATTGAAATGCTTTCGATTGGAGGGATGGATTGTGAGAATTTAAATATTCGCTCTCCTTGTAGAATTTCATTTTACTTAAGTTTATTTTCTATTTTGGTATCACAATCATATGTATTATTTCAGTACTAAAGATCCAAAGATCCCTTTTACGTGTCCCGCATACAACGTATGTTAACAAGTGAGGTACAAAAAAAAAAAAAGAGGAAATTTCCCGGAACAGTGACAAAACGTGCATTTGTCTCATGAATATTAGCAGTTCTTTTTAAAAATGTATTTAAAAATAATTTGTTCTACTAAATTTAATGTAGCAGGTGAAGTACTATAATTTCAACACACGTCAACGTACCTGCGCATATCGTTGTCTGTGTCCTTCGTAAAATATTTTAATATGAGGGAAGATGGCGTATTTGGAACGACCTGTGTTTGTCTGGTGTTGTTTGAAAGAATACATAAAATACTTTTAATTAATATATATTGTAAATTTACCTTTCACTAGCATGTGTTTATATTATGTCAGATATAAATTAACTCGAGTTGTGCGCGTGTGTCATCAGTAAATGAAATCATCAGTCGTCTAATTTATTGTCTGGATTTTTTTTTATACGAAGCAGCTTAAAAAGACATTGAATTCAGACACAAATGTAGTATTGCTATTTACCCTATTTAAAAATTAAATTCATAAAAATATTCGATGTTGAAATATGCCTCAAATCTAAAGCATATATATATATATATATATATATATATATATATATATATATATAAATAAAAAGTAAACTATTTTTCATAGAAAACAATTTGCAATTTACAATTTGCTTTTTTTTTAAACCGCTTAGAGGGTTGACCCAGTTGAGTATTATATCGATAGTTAGAAAGACCAATTGAATATTTGAATATTGATCTAGGGTTATATTCAAATTAGGGTTCCTTATTGTCTTCCCTGGGAAAAAAACGTTAAGGGGCATTTTAGACTAATTGAATTTTTATTTAGTATTGCTAGATTTAAATTAAAATTCACGATTTAAGAATACTTGGAAAAGCAATAATTTTGTGTTGAATTGAGAATTACTCAAAAAAAAACACACACACATTGTCTCTCATTACAGAACTAATTAAAACTTAAAAATTTTTCTCCTATCAGCTATCAACAATTTAACGGATTTTTCCTTACCAATGAAAATAATAGAGGTCTCGGGCTCATATAAAAAGGTTTCAAACTCTAGTTTCAATTATCAGCAACAGAACATGTAACCCGTTTTTACACTTATGTGTTGAGGTTATTTTAGCAAGGTAAGTCATGACCTTTTTTATGTATTAACACTAGTGACATTATTAAAGCGAAGATAAGCCGCACAAAAAAGTGTCTAGTCCATTTTTAGCCTGGCATTAAAATGCCGTTTTACTTCGGAATGCGGGTCGAACCCGTTTACTTATCGGTTTCGCTGTCTGGTCTCGCATTCAAAGGTGCGAATTAAGTCCATTCCCTATCTTTAATTGCTGCTGCTTTGTTGTTGGTTCCACTGTTTCACAGATGTAGGTTCTGTTCTTTTTGAACCTGCGGGAAAGGGATATAAAATAATAACACGTAATACTTGTTAAGGTCTGTGTTTCGTGGTATTTATTTTAGGTGACAGTTGCAATTCTTTTGAAAGTTAATGTTTTGTGGAGACTCTTCGGAAAATGAAATATAATAATAAAAAGTAAAACAATATCCATTGTAATTATCACAACTTAAATATTTCTTTTAAAAGAACGTTAAAGTATTAGGGTATTTACGTTGTGCAAATCTGTTCAGAAAAATAAAAAAAATTCTCCATCATAAAAATATTGTCGTATACTATTTTCATTAGGATTTGGAATATCATCCTTCCAAATATTTATTTCCGTAAGTTGGCTGTGTTTTTTATGTACGGTGCAGAGAACGCACCATACATAAAAAACACAGCCAACTGCAGCATTTCTTGCCTATGCCTATATCCGGCCTGACCGTGGTTTGTTCGTCCTGTAATCGTTGCGTTTAGGTTATGTTCCCGGTCCCCTGCTATGGGACAATCCGAACAGTGGCAACATCCAATGGTTTAGCTCTAGCGCGACGTTGATTAACCTACCAACATAACGGCCTTTCTCATGTCTATAAACCGTTGCGTGGAGGTTATGTTCCTTGTTTTCTCCAATTGGACAATAGGAATAGTTGCAACATCCAATGGTTTAGCTCCAGCTCAACGTTTATTAACCACCAACATAACGTCCTTTCTCATGGCTATAAATGATTATTTAACCTACCAACATAATGTTCTTTCTTATGTTCATAAACCGTTAATTAACCTACCAATATAACGTTCTTTTTCATGTCTATAAACCGTTAATTAACCTACCAATATAACGTTCTTTCTCATGTCTATAAACGGTTATTTAACCTACCAACATAATGTTTTTTCTCATGTTCATAAACCGTTAATTGACTTACCAATATAACGTCCTGTCTCATGTCTATAAACCATTGCATGGAGGTTATGTTTCCGGTTCTTTCCAATGGGATAATCTGAACCGTGGCAACACCCAATGGTTTAGCTCCAGCACGACATTTATTGACCTACCAACATAACGACCTTTCTCATATCTATAAACCGTTAATTAACCTACCAACATAATATATTTTCTCATGTCCATAAACCGTTAATTAACTTACCAATATAACGTAATTTCTCATGTCTATAAACCGTTAATTAACTTTCCAATATAACGTAATTTCTCATGTCTATAAACCGTTGCGTGGATATTATGTTCCCGGTTCTCTCCGATGGGACAATCTTAACAGTTGCAACATCCAATGGCTTAACTCCAGCTCGACGTTTATTAACCACCAACGTAACGTCCTTTATCATGTCTATAAACGGTTATTTAACCTACCAACATAACGTTCTTTCTCATGTCCATAAACCGTTAATTAACTTACCAATATAACGTAATTTCTCATGTTTAAACTGTTGCGTGGAGGTTATGTTCGCGGTTCTCTCCAATGGGACAATCTGAACCGTGGCAACATCCAATGGTGTAGCTCCAGCGCGACGTTTAATAACCTACCAACAAAATGTCCTTTCTCATGTCTAGAAACCGTTAATTAACCTACCAACATAACGTCCTTTCTCATGTCTAAACCGTTGGGTTTAGGTTATGTTCTCGGTTCTCTCGTATGGAACAATCTGAACCGTGGCAACATCCAATGGTTTATCTCCAGCGCGACGTTAATTAACCTACCAACATAACGTCCTTTCTCATGTCTATAAACCTTACACCTCAATTCGATCCCATTTCATTTCCATACCGATCAAGATGTAGAGGGAGGGGGTGAGGGGATACTACCCAGGCGACCAACCAATCTCTGACGACTTAACATAGAGGGACCTCCCAAGTTGGCAGTTTTGTTATTCTCCTAGCAATCGGGGATTCAGGTAGATGGTTTTTTTTTCTTTCTATGTGTAGGGTGTGGGGGGGGGGGGGGCACAGGTAAGAGGCTCTGCGTCTCCAGGGTTATTGCTGATACGTGATGGGGGTCTGCCTTCACCTATACCTCTGACTGTAGGGGCCAGTTTGATTCGATATAGACGATATTTTTTTTTAGAGTATACTGTGGGGTGGTGCTTATCTTTGGTCTTCTTTTCCATAGGGGGGATGGGGTGATGTTGATGCAATGGATTCGTATGGTAATGCCTCTATTTGAAGAATGCGTATGTTGTGCGAGCACATATGGGGGGTGGGGGTGCCTTCGAAATGTAATTTGCGTCTGAATTGCATTTTATTGGATTTTTAAGAGACCATATTTATGAGAGGTTTGCGATTCATCTATATTAATAAAATAGTATATCCGTGTTTAGAAAAACACCTATGATGCCAAACTAGCTGTTAAACGAGCACAAAATAAAGTATTAGAACTAAGTTGGAATAACCAGAGTAACAATAAATTATTTTCTATAAAACCAACAATACAACCATTTAAAGCAATTTCATCTAATAGACGAATGCACGTGATTTTATCAAGACTGCGCATAGGTCATACACGTTTCACTCATGCGTATATTTTACTTAATGAACCAGCACCGGTTTGTATGCGGTGCAACTGCCTTTTATCGGTTAAACATATTTTGTGTGTATGTCCAAATTTTAATAATGCAAGACTAAGCCATTTTAGTAGAACTGTTTTAGCATTAAAAGATATATTAAACGATGACCCTCATCAAAATTTATTTATTTTCTGCAGAACATTAGTTTTGGGGGTCAAATTTAATTTCGACGTTTTCGTAAACTAACAAACGTTTGGCGCAGCTGAGCCAAATTTGGCTGTTACGCCGTAACATTCCAATAAAACAAATCAAATCATCTCTGTATTAAAGGCTGAAAATAAAAGTACTATTTATGCACATCATGAGCAGGTGAGACTCGTGTTTAATCTAAATGTTAATTTTTAACTAATTTGTTAAATCTAATCTAAAATGTGTCTTTGTAGTCTAGTTAGTAACGCGCCGGACTTCCGAACAAGAGGTCGCGGGTACGAGTCCCGACGGGAGTCAAATCCTTTTTTTATAATATATATGCCTTAATGGTTCCCCAGCAACTCAAGGCCAAACAATTATATAAATTATCTTAAGGAATTTGTTTTTTATAATTATTACTACTTGTATGAATAATTTTACATAGCTAAAACACTATATTATTCTAACAGTGCTTTCATTTTTGAGTAAAACTCGCAAGTTAAAAATTTAGGTTTATTTGTTTACTATTATTCCCTTATTTTAAAATAAAAATAAATATGCGTTTATAGGGATAATAAGGGAATAGATTGCCCAGACAAGATAACGTCAAACAATTCCAATAATGACTATAACATATTCTTTATTGCAATACAGACATCATATTGAGTTCTGCTGCGTTTTTCGGAAGTGGAAAAAAGCTGTAAAATGAATTATACTATCCAAAAAGTCTAGACATTTATAAATGTAATACGTTTGCCCAGACAGGTCTTGCAATATTGAATTAAGGCAAATATTTCTCTACCAACCAATTTCGTATTGGTATACGTGTTCGTCATTTTATCAATTTTTGAGGGAATCTGATTTTTGTTTACTCCAGTATCACCAGTACCAGGGGATAAGGGGCCCGGTAGCCCAGTGCATACAGGCGTTCAGCTGGTAATCAGAGGATTGCTAGTTCGAACCCGTGCGATGGTTAGTTAGGTTAATTAACGTCGCACTAGGGCTGTACAGTGGGCTATTGGCGACAGTTCGGGGCCTATCTCGAAGGAAAGACCCGGGAACGATGCCTCGTATTTTCGAACCGACGACGACCCGCCCGATGGACTTGACAAAGATAAAAAAAAAATGTAGTTTTCTTGTGATCGGAGGATTGCCAGCTTCGCTACAAAACTACTAGAAAGTCGTCCAGAACATCCGACAAATTATACAGACGTGCATACAGGACTTATGCACGACAAATCTGATCGAGGCCCCAAACTCCTGGCTTAAGGCGTGGGTGCCAGCTTAGGTGTTGTTCTCGTCATCTGACAATGGTTCAAAAATTTCTAGGGCATCATTCCAAGGCCTTTCCATTCTAGATAGGGCCCGAACCGTCGCCAATACCCCACTGTGCAGCTCTAGTGCGACGTAAATTAACCAAACCAAACCGAGGGATATAATTGAAATCAGTAAGAATAAAATTTTGTATTTGATTTTTACAGTGTGGAACATTAGTAAAACGTAATCTTCACTTTTGTTTTTGGTAAATACAATCTAACCTTTAATTTTGGGGACTATTACGAATATGTACTGAAAGCTTCTCCGGACATGTGGCCATGCGTACAACAGATAAGCCCTATCTCACAATGACCTATTGTGGTAAATACACAAGCCGGACTACGAACCGAAGATTCCTTTTAAGTAACATAGATAACCTAAACAATGTGCTAAACACGTATATCTCCATGCACCTACCTAAACTGCCTACTAATATCAACCTGTATTCTTACAGATCTCTTGATGACAGCAGGCCTACCAACTGTTGACGTCCTGGATATATCCTAGACTGGATCCTTGTTGCTATTACCATTGTGAGTGGATAAGAGCAGAGACATGTTATTCCAGAAACAATACTGCATTGGCCGATGCGTTTGTTGGATTGTGAAATGCAAGCCGAAGCTGGATATCTGCAGCTGATGACCGGAATGCGATATTTGCGTCGTTGAAGAAAGTTATTTTTGTGGTTTGTGGGTGATTATGGAGCGAAAAAAATCATGTAGTTCCAGCGCGAGTGTCTTCTGGACTTGCCTCTTGTGTGTGTTTTTGTTGGCGAATGGATTAACCGACACGAAGCTGGTCACGAGGGAAGGTGAGTGTTTGCTTTATTTATCCAACTTGTACTTGTAACATGGACGGGTCGGTTACCAAGTATGTGTAAATCCAATAGTATTTTAAGTTTGCAACTCTCCTTGATGGCTGTAATGTTCAGTGAAATGACATATCAACTCAGAATTGGGCAACCTATTGATGTAAGACCACGTACCATTTAGCCAATTGCTAGATCTAACTGGTTAGGGGGGGGAAGAAATTTCCCGACTTAACGATTCAATATTTCCAACTTAATGTCGTCTGGGGTGCCAGCTTGGTTGCTGTCCTCGTTGTCTAACAGTGATCCTTCTTCATCCAAGACAAGAACTAATCCATGGTTCAAAAATACGAGGCATTGTTCCCGGATCTTTCCTTCGAGATGGGCCCCTGAACCGCCGCCAATAGCCCAATGTTTCAGCTGTAGTGCGACGTCAATTAACCAAAATAAACTTAACGATTGAAATTCTCAACTCAACAGTTTTAAAATTCCCAATCCAAATTATCAACATTTTTAAGCTTTTTTATAGATTAGGATAAACAGTTCTAAAAACAGTTCTCTCAAAAGTGTTGATTTGTTGCCCGGAAGTTCCAATGCAGTGTCCCCTTCGCTTTCATTTGCTAATAATGATAATTTTCTTCAAGCATAAATTTTCCCAACACGGGGATTTTTAAAATTTTAAATTCCCAACTTTTCAGGTTTCAAAGAATTTTTGGGGGTTGTACTCCCTCAACCCCCCCCCCCCCCCCCCCCCAAGTCACCCCCCCCCCTCCTCCGGGTGCGACGGGCCTGCGCATGATATGAAGAGAGAACTCAACAAACTGGGTTTTCGGGAAAATGTGTTCAAAGTTTACTTCCAAGTAAAACTCAATGAAATTTTTTATTTCCGTTTATATATTTATTTAAAATATCGACAATTACAATTCCCTATCACCTTCAAAAAGCCGATTTTTAAATAAAATTTTATTTTTTCCAAATTTAATATTTGCATATCGTATATCGATTGTACCTTAAATAGCGTCTGGTTAAAAGCTGTTATTTAATTTATTTTCAACTAAAATAACATTTCTTTTAAAAAAAACGAAATAACTAAATACATACGTTACACATAGCGTAAGAATTTTTTTAAGAAACTTTTGAAATTATATTATTATGCTGAAAACTTCCAATAATGTAAGTCTTAGAATTTCAGTGGTTTTTTTAATGTTGTTTTAAAACGAAATTTTATAAAATAGAAAGAGTTGGTTTATTAGATGTGATGAAATAAGATTTCGTCGTGCTGCCATCTATCGACAGATATACTAACTTGTTTCATACACTGCTATTTGTATTTCTTTTAATTTGGTTATTTTATATTTGTTTATTGAGTAATTTATTCAGAAATAATCGTTTATTATTTTATATGTAAACTCTCGAATATTTAGATAGACACGTGGAAAATTAGTTTAAATTATTAGTTAACTTTACCTTCTACTTTTTTGATATATAAAATATGTTTCTTAAAACACATTTTTTGCTGACTAAAGAATGCAAAGACCCAATAAAATCCCTTTCTTCGTAAGGGTGTAAAAATGTATTGACTCCCATATTAAAAATGTCACCACAAAATAGCAAAGGTTTTTATGTTTAATATATTTTTTTAAAGAAAATTAGGTATTTGTACCTGGTAAAAAATTCAAATTGTTATTTATACTAAAATTAAAAGCTTAAAAGTCGCATTTCTGAGCAAATATTTACAATCTTACCTAATATAATTTATTAAAAAAATATGCCTATTTTGTAGGATGATTAAAATAATTTATAAATCAATTTAATAAGCGATAGCGAAATTTATGTTAAATATAACAATGTAAAATGTGTGGGTTATTATTATTATTATTATTTTTTTGTATTCAAATACAAAAAATGACTTTATATGTAAACTATTGTTTTACATCCATTTTTAAAACGCAAACGTAAAAACAAAATTGTCAAATGCTTTCGAAACGGAAAATGTGTTGTAATATCGTATGAAACAACCTAACATAAGGTTAACTTAACCATCGTCAAAATCTGCATTTTTCTTCCAAATATTTTTCATCCCCATCTTCCACATTGAATACAACACAGAATTCTATCCCATCTCTAAAGCACCTCCCCGTCCCTCATCGCTCATCTCCCTCCTTAAAATACGATACACTTCATTCATCAAGAAATTCATTCATCACTTTGAAGCGCGCCACTGTGCTTCCTAATATCTCAGCAAATGCTATCTTCTCAACTTGGATAAAAGGGTCTCTTGTCGCGAGGTGACTGCTCGAATATAAATAAAAAAAGTGGGTTAAATCCAAGCTGTGTGTTTTAATTTCTTCGTTGACATTGCCGCTGCTTAGTTTCGTTGATGACAAGTTTTATTGTGACTAATTTGTGTCATCTTAAATTGTCTCTTGGATAAGTCCAAGTTTTTTTTTTTTATTTGAAAGCCAAGTGGGCATTTGATACTCGTGTACGTCGGAATTTTTTTTTATATTTTGTTGACAAAGAATTTGTTGGTCTTAGATTAGAAAAGATTATTTTACAACATTTTAGAGTAATAATTTGTAGAGGATTTTTTTTTACGTAGTTCCAATCACTTGCATACTTTAACGGGTAGGTATATGATTAATTGAAGGAGAAAGTGGAAAAAATGGTTAACTGACATAAATCACTTTCCAAGATAAACTGCTTTTCACTTACAAGAATCTTGAAGAAAAGGGTCGCTTTCCGTTGAGCATCCACTAATTGTCGCCAAGGAAAGAATTGTCGCGAGACTTTTTCCCTATTCATCGATCGTGAGTGTGATTAGTGGTGTTAGGTTAACAAAATTGGCGTGTTTTTGCACATTTGGCATTTAGGCTCGGTTAATAAAATCGAACCAGTATAAGTGAAACATATACTTTTTACTGCTCTGTATCTGCATAAATAAATCAAGCAGATCCATAGAATTTTGAGAGAAGACGCAAATATCCTTAAAGCTTTCCTCTCCATCAAAATTATTTATCTTTCAAAAATATTACACTGTAAAAAAAAAATACTTAAAAATGAGTACCTGAACCTACTAATTTTTCTAAGTACCGTTCTCTGCCACACTAATAGAAGCTGAAACCGTAAGACTGATGAAAGTTCAAAACCACTAAAATATCAGAATATATGTGTATATCTATTGAGTCGTAAAAATGAGTTTTGCGTTTTCTGCAAAATCATTCTTGATTGACAGTCATCATTTTTTTCATGGACTCTTCAAATGCTCATAGAAGAAGTGGTTTTCCTTTGCATGGCTGATTGTCAGCCTATGTCCTCTCCGATGTTTGACTCGAAACCTGCAAAGAGTTCGATTTTCATACTATTATCGGGGACAACCTAACTTGAACCTGAAGCTATGATATGTATAAATATTCAATTGCTTTAGGCTCAATTTAAGTTGTCTCAGAGTATAGCTTACAATCTAGAGACTGTCTATTTTGACTTCATTCTGTACGAAGGGGCGACTTAAAACCCAAGCGGCCGCTTGTGGGCATAAGGAGGACGCCAGATCTTTTTGAAAATATAAGTGATTTGAGTTGGAAAATTTGTTGTCAATTATATGTTTTCTAGATTTATATTTGTAAATAAATTGTATAATCAAATTAAGTTTAATAATTTGTGATTCCCTTATTACTCTATTTCTACCCGTAAATTATTTTATAAAAGTTACACAGCTTGGATTTTATTATCTGAACACGTACTCTTGACCCAGCAGGCTAGTGATTCATCACAAATTTGCACCTGTGTGAATTTAATATAGGGTTTTTGTTGACAAAGTTAGAATATTCCAATATTAAGATGAGGCCTCCGTGGCCGTGTGGATTTTCTCGGTTCGAACCTTGCAACGGACTAGACTAAGAATAGTAAAAAAAGTAGTGATATTGCAATCGGAGGTTTGCCAATTTCGCTACCAAAAAAATATAATGTCGTCCAGAACATCCACAAAAAATTAACGGCGGGTATACGGGACTGGCGCACGATATATCTGATAGGGGTCCGAAGTCCTGACGTCTATTGAAGGCGTTGGGTGCCAGCTCAGGTGTTGTCCTCGTCATTTGGCCATGGTTCAAAAATACGAGGCATCAGTCCCGAGTCTTTCCTTCCAGATAGGCCCCGAACCGTCGCTAGTAGCCCACTGTGAACCTCTAGTGCGACGTTAATTAACCAAACCAACCAATATTAAGAAACTGAAATGAATGAAATGTACTTATGCTACAAAATTGTCTTAAAAATGATTTATGAAAATTTAGCGCTAAAATCATGTTCGCTTGTCTCAAATAAAATTCCTTGAACCGTCTTTGTGTCAACTATATTCCAAACATAAAATCTTATAGCAAAAAATTCACTTTAACGTCCATTAGAAAATCAGATGTTTTTATCAAGATTCAAACGTTATAAAAACCAATCCAACAAACAAATTAATCAAGCCTTTTTTTATATGTTAGACACTACAATCCGCAATTAAACAGGGTCAAAGATAAAAAACGAATGTTCTTAGAATAGAAATGAAGCACGATATTAAAATAAGATTTACCTTTTTAATCCTTTAATCGCATTCAGTAAACACACTAAACATTTCCATTTAATTGTTTGCGTGCTGAGGTCTACATTGCATGCGCAAAAGCAAGACATCACGGTATGCGGAAATGTATTTCTTTAATTAAATCATTAACTTCGTCTGTCTCGAAATAATTTAGTTTCCTGCATGAACTATTAAAATAGAATTATAAACGACTTTCGTACTGTAATAGAATATTACTGTTGCTATTTTTATGTTCCAAAGCTTTTTGTTATAAATTATTCTTTTTTGAGAGCAATATGGAGGACTCTGATTTAAATGGAACCAGGTCCAATGTGTGTCAATTGATATTATTGTTCTTGTAATTATTATTTGTCAACCGTCATAATATAGTGCGAACTTTAAACGTTTCATTATAATAACGAACGAAGTCCGTAGTTTATGTTTAAACAATTATAGATGATAGTAGTTATCTGGGGTTTACTTCTTATACACGATACTCCGGCTTAGGCTGGAGTGATCACTTTAGCCTGACCTGCAGAGTATCGGCGTAGCAAGCCGAAGTTCCTCGGTTCGATACCGAGCGTAGCCAAGTAGTGCACAATTGGTGACTTCCGGACTGCAGATCAACGCAACCTTCAAACAAGCACTTGTGACACCACATCGAATCAACCACTGCCACGTGATAACGCTTCACGGCAACAACCACTGCCACGTGATAACGCTTCACGGCAACAACCACTGCCACGTGATAACGCTTCACGGACATATCATTTATTCGTTCCTCCGTCCGACTCACTGAGAGGGGAGTACTGTGGGGTTCACTTCATATACCTAAAGCCGGCGCCACATATGCGGTATTCGCCGAATCCCGAGCAACGAAACCTTCGATATTCGCCTAAAGACGCATGTCTGGATGGGTCGCTCGCTATTCGGCAAGTGCCGCGTCGCTCGCGTTTCGACGATTTTCAGCACCACACTACAAAGTGCTCGCCTTATCACGAGCAACTTCGCTCGGGTTAAAGCGAGCAAATTGAATAATTGCGTTTCCCACTCATTTCGGGAAAATGGAACACATCTCGAAGCGAGCTCAATGGTGATTGGCTATCGATATTTTATTCTATATTTTGATAGCAAATTACCATTTACTATCAATATAGTACTATTTTCTTTTTTTTATTTAAAGAGGGAATATTGTTCTTTTCGTATCAATTTGACTTTAAAATATATCGTGGTGTTTGTTGTGCTATTATTTTAGAATTTTTATTTAGTTTATTCATTTATTTTTATGAAGTTGTCTGTTTTACTTAAATATTTGTGTTCCATTTACTTATTTCATTTATTTATCAATAAAATTATTTCATTTATTTATCAATTAAATTATTTCATTTTATTACTTATTTATATATTTGAAGCATTTAACTATTTTTATGCAGATGCGAAAAAATGAAGATATTATTTTAACATTTCTATTCGAGTTTTCAATGTGTTTAAACGATTTGAAGTCTCACGACTTAAATAAAATGGAGTTTTGTCATGAAACGTCTTTAAAACCATCTATAAAGGGTATGTGTAGGGACATAGTAGTCATGATATAAACACCATTTTACGCTTTTAGGATAACCGATTCCGACACTATAACTTTCTAAAAATAGCACGTTTGACATAAATTTGGTCCAGCCGATGAACTAAAGTTTTATATTTAAAAATTTTTTGGTGTTTTGAGCTTCTTTTTATCGTATATTTACTTGTTTAGTTCGTCTACTTAAAACAATTTCTTTGTTTATTAAGTTGTGAATTTTACTAAATTATTTGTTCAGATTATTTTTTTATTTATTAATTAAATTCATTTATTTGTTTTTTCATTTAGATTTCTTGCATTTAACTGTTTTGATGAAGAACATGAAAATATTTAAATAGTATTTTAAAACCTCGAAATGAAATGTCATTGATTTAAACGTTTTGAAGAATCTTGAGTTGAAAAATAAAATGTGGTTTTGATGTGAAACAGTTTTAAAACCAGCTATTCTTTAAGTTGATAAATTCTGATACTGTAACATAGTAAAATGAAGCACGATTGTTATAAAAGGAAATTTGGAGAGGATTCGTGTAAAATCTTGAACTAAAGCAAGGCACGTACGTAGAGCGGACGTGGAACATACGCGGAATCAGGCGTAGCAGTTTCCATATCTTCCTCTGTTAGCGAGGTTTCCGTTGATAAACGAACCTTATTTAGATATTAGTTATCGGTATTACTTAATATGTCAATTTTAAATCTATATAAGATATATTTGGTTGAATTGACGTCGCAGTAAAGTTACAGAATAAACTACGAGCGACGGTTCGGGTTTTATCCCCATAGAAAAATTCGGGAACACTGTTTTTGTCATTGTGAGCCATGGTCAAATGACTTCGACAACACCTGAGCTGGCACCCCACTGGTTAATTTTTATACAAAAAATTTCAAACGTTTAAAAAAATATAAGTTTTTAACACCATTGACATTGAAGCAACAATGCCAAGTATTTTACTTTTATTGTTGCTGAATACTTCATTTTTATCGACATGATATTACAAGACTATATTCGTAAAGGCTTTTTTAATCCTTAAATTTTAGGAATTTTAATATAACAATTTTTTTTTCTTACAAAAACATCACTTTAAATATCAATCGCAATAGCATGTAATGTCATGAACGTAAAAATTAAAAAAAAGTACTAGGTTTAGGTATTTCGAAAACTACTCAAAATAATTGAATAAATCTAGATTTTGATAAAGTTTATTTTACACAGTGCACAGAGTGATATGCGGTGGCTACGCTAACAAAACAAAAACCGCGCAGCTTTTACTACGAGTAAAGCCGGGCCATATTGCTAAAATACTAATAAAACAGTAATTAACGATAGAAATTTTTCCGAAAATGGATAAGCAAAAGCAAAGTGTCAATCTTCATACATTTAATCTCAACATCAAATTGTGAATAGTATTCACTGTCGAATATTAATATAATTTTTTTTAATGAACTCTATGTTGACCTGGTGTCGATATTATATCTTGTAAACAAATAACCGTTAGTACATTTGCTAAGAAAAAAGCAAACGATAATTTCAATATGTTAAAAGATACGGAATAAAAACCAGATCCCCAAGACAACGTCAACGTGCATAAAGTCCATTATTTATACTTAGTTAAAAAATGGATTGACACTAAAGAAATTTTTATATGTAGCATGCAAATTCAACTGTCAAAATGCGAAATATTCGGTGAAAAATTTTGCCAGAACACTTAATGTTTTTCGAACTGATTATCGTTTGTATTTTATTATCGTATCGCTAAAGCAAATATATTGAGAGGGAAAATATATATTCCAGAACTGAAAATTAAATCATTTTTAAGTGTACCAACAAAATTAGGATACACTGTTTTTTGTAATTTTTCATTATTCTATGCTACAAAATTTCAACGGTTTCAAGGAATCTCCATTCTGGAATCTATGAAAATAATAATAAAATATTGCACTCGCAAATGGCTATGAGCAAAATGAAAATGTAAAACAAAAAAAAACTGATTTCCAATTTAAAAAAAATTTAATTGTAATTATCACAAATTAAAAATATGTTTTTAAAGAACATAAAAGTATTAGAATATATTTATATTGTACAAATCTGTTAATAAAATAGAATATTTTTCCATCATAAAAATATTGTAGTATACTATTTTTATAAAAATTTATATTTATATTTTTATTAAATCCGGCCATGCTTCCTACTGCGAATAAATGTTCTGAAATCGGCAAGTATACTCGCATGAAGCCGAGTTGCTCAGGTTTTTGTAATCCGAGCAAGTAATAGTAAATCGCTCGGGTTATGGCGAGTCGCTTGGGTTAACGCGAGTCGCTTGGTATTCGGCGAATACCGCATATGTGGCGCCGGCTTAATACTCCCGCTTAGGCTGGAGTGATTACTTTAGCCTGACCGGCGGAGTATCGGCGTATCAAGCCGAAGTTCCTCGGTTCGATACCGAGCGTAGCCAAGTAGTGCACAATTGGTGACTTCCGGACTGCAGATCAACGCAACCTTCAAACAAGCACTTGTGACACCACATCGAATCAACCACTGCCACGTGATAACGCTTCACGGCAACAACCACTGCCACGTGATAACGCTTCACGGCAACAACCACTGCCACGTGATAACGCTTCACGGACATATCATTTATTCGTTCCTCCGTCCGACTCACTGAGAGGGGAGTACTGTGGGGTTCACTTCATATACCTAATACTCCCGCTTAGGCTGGAGTGATTACTTTAGCCTGACCGGCGGAGTATCGGCGTATCAAGCCGAAGTTCCTCGGTTCGCTACTGAGCGTAGTGCATAATGCAGTATTAGCCTTAGAGCTACAGTTCTGTATCTTTTTCTTAGAGTTAAGTTGGGGAACCGTGCTTTTCGTCAGTAGACGTTGCACTTGACGTCGGAGACACTGGATTTGTTCGTTCTACTATCTTGGAGTAAAAGCAGCCAATTCAGTGTATCGACCGTCAAACGTAGTCTCAGCTGGGGAAAAGCGCTTGGACTTATTCCCAAGCCTTATTTAAGTCTGAGAACCTTTTTATAGAAATCGATTTTTTTTTTTTCAAGGTCTTGATTTACTTAACTCTATGGTTGTAAAGCTCGTGTTCGTAGGGTCATATTAAAGATGCGTATTTGATGCTTATAGGAACCAGGTATTTTTTTTGTTAATGTGAGTCATTATACGTTCAATTAGTTATAGCCACTGAACTTTAATTGTAACTGCTGGAAGGCTCAAAACTTGCTTCCTCTATGGGCGCGTTGAAGCCAATTGAAAGCAGCCATACTGTGTCCCAACATTTTTTTTTAAAGAGATTTAGTGGTGTGTTTTAATACCATAGCATTGTAGAAATATTAAATGCATATAAATATTATATTTTCTTCTTATATAATTAATTTTTGTATTGCCAAACAAATAGTTTTTGCTCTTGCTTTTTTATCTACTTTGACTTGCAAATGACATCCTATTTTAATAACAGATTGCATTTAAAATGGGTTTTAAAAGTAAATAAAAAAAAACTTAGCCAAAAGCAATACATGTCGGCTTATTTTAGCATGAAAAATATATGAAATATTGCAGTATCAAGAAAAGTGGGGCACATCATGGCGGCTTCTACATCGACTTCAAGTCAACAAAATTTCTTGCCCGATCCAGAAGTTACAGTTAGAGATCAGTGGTTATAGCTTCCTCGAACTTTTGAAAGTATTTAAGTGTTTGCTCTTGCTGTGGGATAGTCGCTTTTACCTTTTCTTTTGGGCCTAAGTTAAAGAAAAGTTTCCCTGCATGTGGGCTAATTCCTAAACTGCGGGAGAAAGCAGGACAATGAGTTCTCAAAGCATTGTGGAAGGACGACTTGTCTTACAATAGGAGGCGTTTAACTGTCTGACCGGGCGGATCGTTAATAATTCTTCCTCAAAGCAGATAGATTCGCAGATGGTAGTAGGGTCACTTGAGGGGTTGAAAAACTAAAAAGCGAATCTGATGATAATCTGTAAATACCATATAATCAAGCGTCACATATCCGAAACCATGTAATTACCTGTTCTGCTGCAAAATCATATTTCAGACCTCGCAGGATTTAAAAATTATCGCCCCCCTCCCTCCGTTCAAAATTGTCCCAAAATTTCTGGACCTGTAAAATCTATGGGACAGATACTGTCTCAATCCACACTAGGTAAGAATATAAGCGATTTTACAACGCGACTTCGACGATCGTTCTCGTGGTAAAATATTCTGTTAGATCACATCAATGTCTTAAGTTTGAATCTCAATTTACGCCGCTACAAACTGATTAATCGGACGGGATAATTTAACCCTTGAGGGAGACATTTCTGTTATAGAGACCCATCTGTTGGTATATATTTTAACAATAAATATCATACGTTATGGGTTAATTCAAAGCGTATTACGACCTTGACCCTCGACATGCAATTTTATTTTCGAACGTAAAAGTAGATGAACATGAGAAAATTCTATTTTCTATAATCAAGGAAAAAAGTGGCTCTGTTATATTATTTATCACATAGTGGATCTGTGGATTATCTTATTTATTTTCCCTCATTACAACTCTTCTGTTGAAACCTTGGCTCTTATCAGAGGTTGATTTCTACGAATCGTAAATCAAAATGCAAATGGCTTCTTCAACTGCGAATGGAGGGCAGCTTTCGTTCAATCATCTTTTTGTAATTCCTTTCCGAGGTTTTAGTTTCCGTTCTGGATGCTTCTTTTATACAAGTATATCAAAATACTAGGAATAATAAATTGTATTCCTGTGATTTCTTCGGATAGAGATTCATTAAATTGTTGCACATTAAATCCTTGAAGTATCTCCTTCATGAAGCAGGCTCATTTCCCCCTACAAGGTTAGAGTCATTTGTAACTAATAACCTTTCTTCCTGAAATTTGAGGAAGTTTTATATATCCTCTAACGATAATATACATTAAAATGTTTGGCTAAGAATTGAGATGATGATAATTTAAACGCGTTTATTATTTGTTTTGGCTAATAAGATTTTGCTACTAGAGATATTACTTTTTTAATAAGGGTAAGTAATATTACTTATCCTTTTTAATATTTTAGGCATTTTACATATCGACTAAGTAATCTCTAACATCTGAATATATAAGCCTTATAAAAAGCAATAGTTCTTTTTTTTTTTTAAATCTACATGGTCTTCGTAATTCAAAACAGATGTGGTCATTCGGATATAGCTGGTACACCCTGAGGAAACAACTTATTAACAGTGTGGAAATTTCGAGATTGGGGTGCCAGCTCAGGAGTTGTCCACGTCATTGTCCATAGTTCAAAAGTAGGAGACTGTGTTCTCGGGCCTTTTCATAGAATAAAATACTAAGCGTCGATAATACTCCCTTTTGTTGTTTAATGGTGACTTTAATAATCAACCACCACTACTTATATAGTCGTTGTTCTTGCTTTTTCATTCCCGACGTCTATTGAAGGTGTTGGGTGCCAGTTCAGGTGTTTCCTCGTCATCTGACCATGGTTCTAAAATAACGAGGTGCATGTATGAATGTGTGTGTGAATGTGTATGTGTTCCCGGGTCTTTCCTTCGAGATTGACCCCGAACCGTCGCCAATAGCCCACTGTGCAGCTCTAGTGCGACGTTTTTAACAAAACCAAACCAAACCAAACCAAACCTTGTTTTTCATTTGTCTTTGTGAGTTTTGGGATCGTACTAGCATTGCATAATGGGCTATTGGCGACGGGTTGAGGGTTTTCTTCGAAACAAAGACCAGAGAACGTTGCACCATATTTTGAATCATGGTCTGACGATCAACACTTGGTCTGGCACCCGACGCAACATCAATATTCTTCATTTGGGAGAATCTTCAATCATCCCTAATGGCCAACTGGGCAGCTTTTGTGTGAAAACCACCAACATTATCTAATCAAATTATACAATTTTAAACATTGTCTGTTAAATTTTTTTAAGAATTAATTTTCCTCGCTTATATGACGTCCCTAACAAAATACCAATTTTAAAATAAATTATTTTGGTTATTTTGACAGCAACCGGCTAGTTGCATACCAGCAAGCTTTAACTTGTGTTTGTCATTTTAAATTTCTATCGCCTTTAATCGCTACTGTTATATTTCCCTGGTTATGATTTATGTGAGATAATTTAAATATATATAGATGCATTTTAATATATTGTTTTGTATCGTACATTTATTACGTTTAACCCTTTTTAAATAAAAATATTAGGTTATTGTTTTTGCATAAAATAAGTGTATTCATATGCATTGTAACATTTTGGTAATTTCTTTTCAAAAACGAGTCTAATGAATTTTTTTTTATTTATCCGATTTTATTTATAAACTAGTATTCGTTTAGTCATTCAATTAGTTTTTATGAATTTGGTACCAAAGGAATTTTCATTGATGATTGAAATAACTTAATTTGTGTTAACTAAATGTGTAGAAATTTGCCAAATTATTTATTTTTATTTTTTGTCAATCGAATATCAAGTAATAAAATTGCTCTTGCGAAATCATTTTATTTTGTAGAGTTTCCTCCACTAAAAAAAAGCATTGAAATAATTTGCAAAAAATAAAATAAACTTTTCTTTTATTAATTTTAATTTTTATATAAACTTTATTTCAGTGTTCTTTTGATGTTTACTGTATACTTTATGTTACTGTATATAAGTTTAAATAAAAATAAACTTACAAAAACTTTGATATTTTCAAATTAAATTAAATATATTTCGTTTTTAGATATCAAGTCTTCCGTAGAAGTTTTTAGTCAAGTGAATGTCAAGTCATTCGGCCAGCTACTTTTTGACATACAAAGGTATCAGCTGATTGTTGGTGCAAGGTAAGTTTTGGCTCTTTTATTTCCTTTTCGAAGTTTTCAATTTCAGTTTTGTAAATATACAACAACACAGTGTTTTAAAGCTGTTATGAAAACATAGTATTTATTAATATATGCGAATATAGCATTGACTTTTGGATTTAAAAGCTGATTTATTCATAGCCATTATCAAGTAAATTGGATTTATTAAGAAAACAATTTTTTTTTGTGTATCCTAGCAGTTATATCTTGCTAATAGAACTTCTTGAAATTTGATATAAAAATTTTAAAACTATTTAATAATAATATTTATAAGTAATTTTATTTGAAATAATAATGTAGAATTTAAAGTGAAAGCTGTAAATTGTAAATAAAAATTAGGGATGAACCGGATAGTGGTTTTGCTGGATACCGGATATCCGGCGCACATTACAAACCGGATATCGGATATCCGAACTGGATTTTGCTGGGTATCCGATCGGATAATCCGGCAGTTTCTTTTTTATGAATATATCTTCTCATACACACTAGAAAAAACGGAAATCGGTCAAAAATTACAATATATTTTTTTATTCTATAATATTTCCCAATTCCTTACCTTTAAGGGGATACCAAGATTGATTAAACATTCAAAAAACTTTTTTTATTTACAAAGGGTTATTTCAGGGTGCTGCTAGAAATGGGCGTATGTTTTGTACACTTTCACTTAATTTCTGAATTATTGTATTTTTACCATATGCCCTTTCATTCCAAACATGAAAACTCAAGTTTGCTTAAACTTTTGAGAAATTTATTTTTATTTCATCTTTATATTAGCTGTGAGATGTTATGACCCTCTACCATAACGATTCGTTAAAAAAAAAAAAAAAAAATTTTAAAGGTAAAAACGAGAAAAATTCAAGGGATAATCTGCACACTGTTAATACATTGGTAGAATTTTCAGGAAAGTATTTAAACCAAAGATAATTGCCTGCCACAAAAAAATCTTAGATGTTTTATTCATCCGGATATCCGGCTTGGGTAAATCGGATAACCGGCACTTAACTTCTGGATATCGGATAGTTAAAAATCAGCCGGATACCGGATATCTGTTTCATCCCTAATAAAAATACATTTTATCACAATAATTGACTTTTGTATTAACTCTTTTCTCATAGGGATTATTTATTTCGTCTGAGCTTAGAGGGACTGAAGAAGCTTGAAGAAGCTCATTGGCCAGCCGCTTCTGACAACATCAATACTTGCCGTCTGAAAGGGAAGAGTGAGGTACTTTATCTAGTAATTTGTTTAGTAATTAACTTTTTTAAGCTACTAACTGTTTTATCAATTTACTTTTATCAGAGGAATGTTATTTTGCTTTTATTGATTTTTAAAAATAAAGCTGGCTGTTACTTTAAAATATACTTCAATATTTCAGTTTCAAAGTCCAAATTTTTTTTTATTTTTAACAATGAACTAAGAAATACTACTTCTTTACAAAGTTTTAAAGTATATATTTATTTTTTATACTGTGGAACATATGTTAAAATGACCTGTTAGCACTTTTTGGATGCATATGTGTGCATAAATTGCTTTCAATGCTTACATTGATATATATTTTAATGCTTGTTAATGTTTTACTTTTAGTAAAATTTTACTGAAGTTTTAATTTCTTTTAAAATTTTGTTTTCTATTTTAAGTATTGTATTTTGTAAAAAAACAATGACGACGAATTTTGTATTATGTCCCAGGGCATGTATTAGTTTTAATTAAAGGTTTATTTAGTTTGGTTATTTCCGAAGTTTTAAAAAAATAACGTTATTATATTTATCGATGTAAACCTAATCTTAAATTCAAAATTATGTATTTTCAATTTCTGCAAATTCTTAACAAATATTTACTCTTTTTATATATTTGATCATATGAAATTGCCAGTTTTGTGTAATTGTGATTCATATTTTTAAATCATTATAAAATAACAAAATATGTTTACTTTTTAACTTTGACAAATTTGGCTATATAAATGGTAAAATATAATTTTTTACTTTCATTGAGCCTGATGTATATTAAGCAAAAATATTTCACTTTGCATATTAATTGATTTAGATGATAAATTATAAAATTAATATATCTAATAATAGCATGGTATTTAAAGTTTATACAATTTTGTTTGTGGCATGTATTAGTTTATTTATGTTAAAATAGTTATACTGGTGTTTGAATGGGAGTCAAAATAGCATTGTGTAATAAATAATTGTTTTATTATTATTCTTTTTAGGATGAATGTATGAATTATATAAAGGTGTTAGTTAGCCACGGTGAAGAAGTATTCGCATGTGGTACAAATGCCTTTCTTCCGGAATGTTCCAAAAGAGAAGTTAGTTTTTATTTTTATTATTAGAATTGTTTTGTATAAGACTAATTAAAATAACAACCATGCAGTTATAGTTATTTTGGAAAAAAATAATATTCAAAAGGTGCATCCAACATTACATAACTATTCGACTATCCATTATTAATAATGGGTAATTGAATAGTTATGTAAAAATTGGACACAAAGCATGTAAGTACATGATGCATAAATATTAAATACTTATGCATCATGCACAATTGGCTCAGTTTTGTAATTGCACATTAATCTTTTACTTCAACTGTGTACAACTCTCCAACTCCAATAGGGTAGTTAGGTGTTTTTGTCGTTTTACTAAGAAGCATGTGACTTTAAAACTAACTTTATTTTACAAATATAGACAAGTTACTTGCAATAAAAAATAAGGTCCTCATAAATTTCTTTTAAGTGTCTTAAAAATTTCTTATTTTTATTTTTGGAAGAAGAATACAAACCATGATTTAACTTCATAAACGAAACTTACAATATTTTATATATTGTCACACATTTACTTTTACACATTTATTTTATATTTTTACACAATTTTCTTTGTTCAGGTTCACTCCCTAAATACAGTTAAAGAATGGGTGAATGGCGAGGCCAAGTGTCCTTATAGTCCATATGCCAATAGCACTGCCCTGATGACCTCGCAGGGAGACTATTACATTGCCTCGTCCATAGATTTCTCAGGCAAAGACAGTGTGATATTCCGGGGCATGGGGAAACAGCCCGTCCTGAGGACTATCCGATTCGACCCGAAATGGTTGAGTGGTACGCTAATAATTTTTTTACAATTTTATTATGATGTTTATTTAAAGTATTTAGTAAAATATAATACACAGTTATTGCAGTTGATTTTAAAATTAGAATTTTTAATTTTGTAAAATAATTCAGGATTTTTTTCTATTTCTTATGAAGTGTTTTGTGTTAAAAAAAAGCATGTTTATCTTGTTAGAATTGTTTTATAACTTAATATTAAAATTGGTTAACCTTTATTTATTAGCCCTTAATTCTTGGTAGACTCCACTATTGAGACAAGTATTAATTAATTCTATAGACATCGAAAGGCTCTGTTACGGAGACATTTCTGCTGTCTTTTATAATATATAGATAAATGAACCATTGTTGTATTGTAAAATCGATATGCACTCAACTTTACGTACCTCCATGATAAAACATCAACATTGTCGCCAAACGGCCAGCAGTGAAAAGAATTGATGTTAAGTGTATAATAGCACTATATTTTACTTTATTTTGTAAAGAAAATTTAATGCATATGTGCATTGAATTTTCTTTTACATGTACAAATCCCATGTAAAAATACTTCAAATTTGTTTTTTTAAATAACATTGCAAATAAAAGAAAGAAGTTAATAGAATTTGGTATATTTGTTTAACATATTTGGTATAACTTTTGCTAAATTTTTAAAATGTACTACGTAAACAATCATTTACTAAATCATTGTGAATATGTTAGTTTTATTTTATATGCAAGTAATTCTTTTAAGAATATCTCTTAAGAAAATGTTTATTTTCAATTAGTTTTATATATGGAATTCGGCATTATGTTTTGTATTTTTTGTAAAGATTTAGCATGTTTTGAAAACTTATTTCAGATGCAAAGTTTGTGGCTTCGTATGAGATTGATAACTTCACTTACTATTTCTTCCGAGAAGATGCTGTGGAGTATATTAATTGTGGAAAGGTAATTTTTATATTTACTTTTTCTTTTTTGCCTGAAACAAAACATCAATATTGTGTGGGTTATCTATCAACCAATCAAATAGAGTTAAGAAAATATAAAACATTTTGTTTTATGCATAACATTAATTATTCTAAAATTTTAAGTTGATAATTGTATACTGTTAAAAGATACTATTATTTTTGAGCACTTTATTTAAAATAAACGTATATAAATATCTTAAAATATTTTAAATAAATTTGAATGTTCAAGATTAATTTATATATATATTCAAACGATCCATGGTATAAAGTTTAAAACATTAAAAAAATATAGATGCTAAAATATTTTGCGATCACACCAAAATCCTATTATTTATAACTTTATTTGTTAAAAAAATATTTTATAAAGCTGTAGTATTTTGGCATATAATAAACTAAAAAATAAATACCGCTATACTGATATCATACTACATAGTGAAAATAACTAACCGTCTAAACGTGAATTGTTTGCACTTCGTGTATGCATTAGCATAAAACTTCTATTTTGTTTGTTATTTTATTGCCAATGTTTGTTTAGGATGTGGGCTTAGCCAAGTGCCCAAATTCTATAGAAATCAACTTAATTTGTCAAAATATGGAGTGGCACTTCCTACCTCTAATCGCTGCCACTGTTCGTTGTTCCTGAGCTTTCATAATCTGTTGTTTTGTTCTAGGTTGTCTATTCACGAATAGCCAGGGTTTGCAAAAACGACCAAGGAGGTGAATTTCAACTGAAAGATAAATTCACGACATTTCTGAAAGCGAGGCTCAATTGCTCCATTCCGGGAAATTATCCATTTTATTTCAATGAAATACAAAGTGTTTATTACATAGAAAGAGAAGAGATTTTCTATGCGACCTTCACAACACCAATGTAAGTTGTTTTTGTTTATTTTTTAACGGTTTTTCTGTATTGATAAATTACAAATTGTTCTAATAATTAATAAATATAACTTTTAAAGGAACTGGCTGTGTTGAATTTCTTATTACGGATTCTATTTTTTTTTAATAATATTTTTAACTGTGCTTTAAACATCTGTTCTACACTAGATTGACTTTAGACTGAATTTGATTATTTGAGAGCTGTTGCCATTGATCGAGGTTTTTATCCAATGTCACTGATAAGGCTCTACATAAACTTAAAAATTTTAATCTACTTTAGTGCTCTAAGGGTTGGGTTGTTTCACCATGTTATCCCCATATACGAATACAAATATTCACGACCAACAACAAGACCGGCCCATCTAGTACCTCCTAACTATTACCCTATTATAGAAATAGTTTTCTCCCTTCCCGATTAAAATGGAATTTGTTTAACTTAAATCCATTACCTCTCGTTCTATCACTCGTATTAAAATAAAAAAAACCACATCCCCTTGTTTGATAAATTTGAACAGTTGAATCAAATCTCTCCTAACCCTTCTCTCTTCCAGAGTATACATATTCAAATTTCTTAATCTATGCTCATAATTCATGCCTGAAAACCCTTGGACCATTTTAGTAGCCCTGTGCTGAATTTTCTCTAACAATTTAATGTCTATCAATTCCTTCAGCCAATTCCTTTTTCAGCCTTAAAATTTCTAAAATTCTTGCTAACTGTTTATATTAAATAATTCTGATTCCTTTTTTCTATTTTTTTCTATTTTTTTTTAATAATATTTTTAACTGTGCTTACATCTGTTCTACACTAGATTGACTTTAGACTGAATTTGATTATTTGAGAGCTGTTGCCATTGATCGAGGTTTTTATCCAATGTCACTGATAAGGCTCTACATAAACTTAAAAATTTTAATCTACTTTAGTGCTCTAAGGGTTGGGTTGTTTCACCATGTTATCCCCATATACGAATACAAATATTCACGACCAACAACAAGACCGGCCCATCTAGTACCTCCTAACTATTACCCTATTATAGAAATAGTTTTCTCCCTTCCCGATTAAAATGGAATTTGTTTAACTTAAATCCATTACCTCTCGTTCTATCACTCGTATTAAAATAAAAAAAACTCACATCCCCTTGTTTGGTAAATTTGAACAGTTGAATCAAATCTCTCCTAACCCTTCTCTCTTCCAGAGTATACATATTCAAATTTCTTAATCTATGCTCATAATTCATGCCTGAAAACCCTTGGACCATTTTAGTAGCCCTGTGCTGAATTTTCTCTAACAATTCAATGTCTATCAATTCCTTCAGCCAATTCCTTTTTCAGCCTTAAAATTTCTAAAATTCTTGCTAACTGTTTATATTAAATAATTCTGATTCCTTTTTTGAAGATACTAATCTCATTTTCTCTCAACTATAAAATATTTCACATTTCTTGCACTAGTCATAATTTTAATTAATTTTTTTTAAAAACTTGCGTTCTTGGTATATTATCAATTTTATACCTTTCCTTTGTATTGTGCTGTGTTGTCTGGTGATAATTCTCGTGTTTAATATATTTCTACAATTATGGATTTTTTTTTTATTTGAACAGAAACAGTATTTACGGAACAGCAGTGTGTGCGTACAACATGACGTCAATACTGAATTCCTTTACTGGAGACTTCAAATTTCAAAAGAGCTCCACTGCGGCATGGGAAAGGCAATCAGCCCCACACAAGCATTTTCAGGTAAAAATAAAATAATCGGGTAATTGAAATATATATCATGATTGTATTACAGGGTGGCAACATAACCTGGGAAATCAGGGAATTATCATGGAATTTTTTTATTCTGGAAAAATCAGGGAAATGTCAGGGAATTTTTCAAAATTTCATAAAAAGTAAGGGAAATTTTCAAATTAGGATCATTTAAACGGGAATTATCGTCTATTATGACCTTTATTCTGTGTAGTTCAGTTGTAAATTATTTCCTTTTAGTTCTGAGGCCTCTGTGGGCGAGCGGTTAAGGCGTTCAGCTACTAATCCGAGGATTGGTGGTTCGAACCCGTGCGATGGACTTGACAAAGAAAAGTAAAAAAGTAGTGTTCTTGTGATCGGAGGGTTGCCAGCTTCGCTAAAAAATTACTAGAAAAGTCGTCCAGAACATCCGCAAAAATTAACGCCGTGTATACGGGACTGGTGCACGATAAATCTGATCAGGGTCCAAAGTCCCGACGTCTATTGAAGGCGTTGGGTGCCAGTTCAGGTGTTTTTTCGTCATCTGACCATGGTTCTAAAATAACGAGGTGCATGTATGAATGTGTATGTGTTCCCGGGTCTTTCCTTCGAGATAGACCCCGAACCGTCGCCAATAGCCCACTTTGCAGCTCTAGTGCGATGTTAATTAACCAAACCAACCAACCTTTTAGTTCTGAAATTTAAAAAAAAAAAAGAGAAAGCATGATTATGCACATTTTTATTTTTCCAGTTTTATTTTTGTAAAAATGTGAACCTCTTTTGGAGGGAGAAGCAAAAGCAAAGTGTTTTGGACTTTAAGATTGTAAGAAACATGTGAGAGGCTAATGAATATGCGATTTATTGAAGATTGGAATAGGCAATAGGAAGCATATAAAACATCTAAAATGATTTTTAAAAGAAATAATTGGAAAAACTTGCTTTTTTTGCATTATCTACTTCCAGAGATCGTGTTTAATTACTATTATGCCTGTCGCAATTATATAATTTGTGTTGTATCCATAATTTCTGATAATAAGTATTGCTTACATTTTTTCATTTATAATGCAATATATTTATTGTATTATTGTAGCATGGATACTTTATTTCTATAGAAAGCATGTATTGCACCATTTCTTAATATAATTGTAAAATCAGGGAAATTTTTTTGCAGAATTTTGTTGCCACCCTGTATTAAGTTTAATATAATCTCATAACAAATAAGTTAATACACAGATGTTATTTACAACAATCATTTATAGCATAAGGTTATTTAAGTCAAACGTGTTAACATATTTGTTGCCTTAGTTCATCCATTTTCTTTATCGCAAATAAATAGTGTTCAGGCATAATAATGAATCAGCGAAAATCTGCGAATTTCATTTTATTTATGACTTTATATTATTAAATGACTGATTTTAGCTAACTATTGTGTATTTAATTCAGCCTAAAAATAACATTCGAGCTTACTTTTTGTTTCGACAATCACATATCTGAATTTTAACGTAATATGTTCTGTCCAGTTTTAAAACCAATATTTTTACAAGTTCTCAATGCACTGCATCACATTGCAAAGCAAAATTGACCAAAAGTGTCTTAATCGAGTCTAAAAATGAATTCTAAGTCATGGGTTTAGATCCAAAAATACGTGACTGCTCATCATTTTCGGCATTTTTTGTAAATTTTTTAAAAATGGATCTATGTGGAATTTAAAGTAGATGGCACATATATGAGGCATTCAGAGGCTCAGAGCTGAAATGGATAAAGTCCATAAGTTGTAGTTTTCAAGGTAACATTTTTTAACTCTCGTCGAATTCTACAGTGATTTAGAGGATAATAATGCCATCTGTTAGAAAATAGCAATATCAGCGACTTGGTTCACTATGGCTCTGAAAATATACACCATTAATAAGTATTAATCTGCAACAAACACATTTTTTTAATACTTTTGGACTTGGTTCATTTTATCTCTGAACGCTTTATATGCTTAACCCTGTTAAGTCAGCTGTTAGTTAACTTAGAACAGGTCTCATATATACTTAGTTTTCATATTTAAGGTTATGTACATATTTTCAAATTAATTTAGTGTATTAGTTTAAAAAGTAGTACTTATTCTTTGAAGTAATTGTATTACTATATAATACCAGTGTTCACTCTAGGTGTTTTTTGAAGGGCGGGCCGCCCTGCCCGCCTTTTTTTCAACTCAATAGCGCCCTTATGCCCCTTTTTCAAAAATGCTGCCCTCTTTTGAAAAAATTCTGCCCTTCTTGCCCGTTTTTAGTCTAGTACAAGCGTCCTTGCTTTCCTAGCTGTCTTTAAAAAAAGGCATCGATTAAAAAAATTCTCCTTTTTAACTACTATGCGTGTTGTGAAATCGCGATGATTCTGCGGTAATTTCAAGCACGGGCATTCCACGAATCCTATTGTTTGCTTGTGTCTGCATAAGAAATCCTAGTTTTTTTATTTTTTTTTTAAAGAGGAGATGGTTTGGGGAGCAAAAATGCAAGGCTAGGCATTTTATTACCAAATTTTGGATTTAAGTAGCCTTTTTATCAGCTTTTTTAAAATAATATATTCATGTAAGAGACATAAATTTTGTACGGGTTTTTCCTTCGAGATAGTTTACGAACAATCAACAATAGCCCAATATACAGCTCTAGCGCAATATCAACCAATAAATCGGAACTAATTTTTGTTTAGTCATGGGTCCGATGTGTGTGGCCACGCCCACCACAAACATTTTTTTTTAAAGTGCCCTATTAAAAATAAGAAGCGCCTTTTCAAATAGGGGTGTCCTTTTTGCCAACAGTGCCCTGCCCCTTTTTATTTTTAGAGTGAACACTGTAATACTATTACAAAAATTATATTACTTCTATTTTAAAACAAAGATAATTTTATTAAAGACCCTAAACATTCTTCCAAACCTATAATACACATACAGTTTGCATGTGCAATATTACAATATAAATGATTTTTTATATTGTATAAATTTCTACTATATATAGTTCATAAAAGGTTTTAATACTATTTTTTTTTATAAAATGATGATTATTTCACATTATTAAAATGTTCTTAAACTTTAGAATTAATGTCGCAATATCGTTATAAACAATGTATTTATTTCTAGTGTGAAGCAACCAAGGCTGCTGATCATATTTTGGATTCTGAGCGGTACCAATTGATGAATAAAGCTGTTCAACCTATGACGTCTCACCCGATTCTACAGCTTGAGCTCGAAAGGTAAGACGTTTGTTTCATTATTTGTAACTGAATATAATTTATTTCAGTATTGTTTGATTCTTTTATTCAGTTTTTATATATATAATTTATGCAAGAAAGGTTTTAAGCCATAAATTATTGTTAAAATTTTACTTAAATCTGTACTATTAATTAATATATATACAATGTTTTATGTGTTATGTTAAAATCTTTATCAAATTGGTCATGTAATATTTCTACTAAGGGATGATTATTTCATACTCTTGATACAACGAATTTCACAAAAATATAGCATTTTTAACATGTAGAAATATTTGCAATCTTTGCCAAACGCGAGGATGATTCACACAAAACTTGTTAGATAAAGCGCTTTCGTTATATCTGGTGAATGCAATCTCAAAATGGCGCTGTTTTAAGAATTATTTTTTCTCGTGAAAACTTTGAAATTGTATCACTAAACGCGATCTGCTGCGATGTCCGTGGAAATGTTTTAAATGCAGTTGCATCTGATAAATAAATGCTTATTTTTCACTACTTCCTATTTCATCATGATTTGCTTTGCACTATGTAACAAAATAGCATAAAATTTTATTTTAGAAACTATAATTTATTCACGAAATTGAAGTTTAGGGACTTGTCATTTTATGTAATAACAATAAACATTTGAAATAAGCTTGTTTCTTTATACAATTGTTTTTGTAACTTTTAAGGATTTAATATTAACATGCTTAAGTAGATATTCTATTAACGTTTTACTCTTTAATAAATCTAAATTTTCCTTGAAAAAATTACAGAATTTAATTTCTTTTGGACAGTAGCAACCTCGATAATTATCTCCTCAACTTCCTTAATTCATGTACGTACAACATTTGCAACATTGTGTTGGTTAATTAAAAAAAAAAAAATGCTTTTTACTTTACTTTTAATATTCATAACTTGATTTTTTTATGGTAAAATTCTTTAATTAAAATTGTATTTCATAATTAAAATTGTAAGATTAATTAAAATTGTATTTCATAATTTGGAATTAACACAAGTCTAATTTTATACTTTATTATTTTAAAGTATTGCTAGTGAGTTTTTGGGCAATAGAGTTATGTATATTCACTATTTTGTATTTATTCTATCTGTGGCCTGGAACAAGGACCAATAATTTAAAGTTTTGAGAAAAATGACTTCAAAGTTTAAGGCTCAAACTTGTTGCAATGTTATAGAAATCATAGAATTGTTTGATGTGAAGGGTCAGAAAAGCCTGGTGAAATTTTTTTCTATTTAATTTAGAAGTTTAAAATTGTTTTATTTAAAGTAGTTGGTTTTTTAAATTGATAAAATTGACATTGGCCCTTATTTCAAATCACAGATATATGATGTGCAATGATTAATATAACTACCTATCAAATTTATCTTCTTTAAAGATTGCACATGTTTAAAAAATAAAAGCAGACTATTCCAGCAATTGTCAGAGAAAATGTAAACTTTTTGGAACAGTCAGAATTTTTTTATAGAATTTTTTCCTAAATTTATTTTCTAATAAAGTTTAGAGTAACAGATTTTCATTACTTATAACCTTTATCATTACATTACCTTTATCAAAATATGATTTTGCTACCCCACATGCAATTCTCCTTTGGAAGATCTCATTATATGCCGCAACCATCAGAAATGAGAGGTTAATGTTAAAATTTAATTAATTGCTTTATTTTAAAAACTGGACTTCTACATAAGAAAACCATGTCACAAGTCTTCTTTCAAAATCACATGATTCTAATATACTTACTGTTAGGCAGATAGTTATAGATTTTTCATGGCGGGTTGGGGGAGTTCAGTGACTGAGCAACTGACTTCTTTAAGAACCTTATTTTCCCCCTCCTCTCACCTAGATGTAGAGGGGCGAATCTTTCTCTCTCCCCCAAATCAACAAACTCCTCCCCCCCCACACACACCAATTAATAAAACAAATTTATTTAAGTGAACAGGAATACGTTAGCAGATAATTTTCAAAACAGCAACAGTTCTCATTGTCATTAACTATTTTAAACAGTTATCATTAACTATTTTTAACAGTTGTCATTAACTATTTTTAACAGTTGTCAATAACTATTTTTAACAGTTGCCATTAACTATTTTTAGCAGTTGTCATTAACTATTTTTAAGAGTTGTTTATAACTAGTTTTAACAGTTGTCATTAACTATTTTTAACAGTTGTCATTAACTATTTTTAAGAGTTGTTTATAACTATTTTTAACAGTTGTCATTAACTATTTTTAACAGTTGTCAGTAATTATTTTTTACAGTTGTCATTAACTATTTTTAACAGTTGTCATTAACTATTTTTAACAGTTGTCATTAACTATTTTTAACAGTTGTCATTAAGTATTTTTAAGTTTTTGAAATCACTTCTATATTATTAAATAAATTTAAAGAACAAACTTAAATTTTGAAAATCCTTGTTTAAAATAATATATTGTTTTCATAACCCATTTGGCGATCTTTTCCGTTTGCTGCTAATAAATACTCCCCATGTTTATAGGGGCTCGGGTGTATTCTCCCCCCCCCCCCCCCTAAAAAAATCCACTATATTTTTATAATTTTTACAGTGATTTGGTTTTTAATTTTTTTAAAACTTTATTTTCAATGAGAGGAGTTTGATCCCCCCCTCCCCTCTCCATGCCAGCTTACTGTTGATATAGCATTATATTACCAATGTTAGTAAATATAATCTTATTTATGTTTCTAATTCCATCTTAACTATAGCTCTGACTATAAATTTATGTCATTATTGTCATACAAATCAATAAAAATTTTGATTTGTATTTAATATTTTAGACTCTATAATATATTTTTTAAACTTAATTTTGTTTGTAGGTTCAGTCATATCGTAGTGGACACAGTGCAAACGAAAGATTACCACAGTGTTCATGTGATGTTTGTGGCTTCCGTGGAAGGCATTATTCGAAAATTGGTCATAATCCCTGATACTAAAGAAACTTGCCTGATTGAGAAAATCCAAGTGTTTCCAGACGGGAGTAATGATACCATTAAAGTCTTAAAGTTGCTCAAAGATACTGTAAGTGTTATTGATAAAGCATATTTAAATGTATTGTAATTTATGCATATTTTAAATTCGTCGCTTATACACTGTTTTTCCTTTGTAGAATTCGTTGTATATTGGAACCGAAGAGTCTGTTTTAAGAATTCTAGTCCATAGATGCGAGAGAATGCATACTAAAAAGTATGTGCAGTTTGTTTAATATTTTTTTTTTTTTTTTAATTTTTAACTTTATTTATATGTTGGATATTACAAATATATGGTTTAATTTCTATATTGTATTGCTTTCGTTCTTCTAAATATCTTCCAGTTACAATAACACATTCATAAACTTGTATGGATTTTAATCGTTATGTATGGTTGTGTTACTAGCTTTGTTATGTTATTCATTTTTTTTTTTTTTTTTTTTTTTGTTATTTGACCACAAAAAAGCTACTTAAGAACAATCATCACAACAAAATTCTTTACAAATGTCTTTAAATGTGTTTCATGAATTCTTTATATGCTTTTCGTCTGTTAAAATATCTTCTGTATTTTTTAATAATTTCACATGCATTTGTATTTATAAGTTGGAAGAAAATATATAATGAATTTAGTAATTAAACAATTAAGTTTACACTTTTAAGTTTAAAAATAGTTTTTCAAAATAATTATTTTTACCATCTGCATAAATTAAACCAGCAACGTTCATTATCTTAATCAAAATACCATATGCAAATTTTCGATTAAAAAAAAAAAAGAGGAAATATTAGATTTGCAAAATGTAGGCAGATAAGCAATAATCCATTGCTTATCCATCTTACATTAATTAAAAGTTATTTTTAATATTGTTTTATACATTATTGTACTATCTTTGCATATATCTCAATATATATTTTCTTGCCCTATAGTGAATGTTTAGCAGCAATGGATCCATACTGTGGATGGAACGAGTACAAGATGGCTTGCACAGTAGCCCCCTCCCGCAACCCCCATTCCTTGTTCTGGCATCAGGAGAAAACGGCCTGTCCTAGAACAGATACACCAGGTACAATAAACACTTCTACTATTAAATCATTGTTGATTTAACGTTCTGACGCTCATGGTCATATATATATTCGTCCAGGGATCTTCGTTTTTTCTTGCACTGCACCCAATTTTTAAATTCATAAAAATATTCCAATTTAGAATATTTTTTTAATTTAAATATTTGACATATAACTTGCAAGCTATATTTTTACAATTAATTAAATAACATGAAATAATTCTGTTAACAGAAGAGTTTTTTAAATTTATAACCAGTTGAAACAACTTTACAATTGAATGTCCGTGGGTTAAGCAGCTTCTAACTGTAACTGTAGTGTAAGTTTTCTCTTGCCAGTTTGCATTTGCCAATTTTTTAAAATGTAATTCCTTTTATTGTTTTAACCCTTTGTACTCGGTTGGCGCCACTCAGGCAACAACATAACAACTTGTTCTTTTGGTTCCCTGTTCTTTAAAATAAACTCAAAGTGTCTTGTATGTAAAACACATCGATCTTTTCTTTTCATGATTTTTCCCCCTCTATGAGCATAAAAAATTCTGATGGAAAATCAGAAAGAGGAATAACTGTTCTTTAGAAAGAACGCAAGTGTGAAAATGTTCTTGGAGTGAAAAGGGTTAATAAATAATAATATCTTAATTGAACTATAGTTAAAGTTAATCTTTAATTAATCAAATGGGTTTATCTTTAACAGTTAATCTCTTCTTAAATTTAAAATTTTTATTTATACAATATATAATTTATTATTGGTGTCGGTGGTAGTATACCACCAAGCAGTGGGTCTGGGTTCGATTTCTGGATAAGGCATGGGTGTAAAATATCGTAAAATTGGATGAAAGTCTGTTTTTCATTGGATGAATAAAGTCATTATTATTATTATTATTATATATTGTATACTTAACATGTTTTAAAATACAAATACAAGTTAAAATACGCAATAAAAATCCATCAAATCTGGACAAGTTTCAGGAGATACATCTCCCTTCATCATGAATTATGAATGAATCACCATTAATGAATTTCTGATGAAGGGAGATGTATCTCCCGAAACATGTCCAGATTTGATGGATTTTTATTGCATATTTTAATCTTGTATTTGTATTTTAAAATTCTTAACGCAAGACGAGTTTTTATCTTATACTTAACATGTGTTAGACTTTTTTAGAGTAATATTTACAGAGTCAAAATATACAAAAGTTTTGTGCACAAAGTATTAAAAAAAAATGTCATATCTTGATTTCAAACCAATTATTAGTACATATAAATGTAGTATGGACTCTTTATTGATATATTAGTCGTATCATTTACAGGTTTTAACAATTGTGGAAATTTTAATAACATCTTCTTCTGTAATTTATGCAAAAGTTTTTAATGCTTTAAATACGTTTTTTTTTCTTCAATTTCCGTTTTAGTTGACGGTGGCTGGAGTACATGGGGCCAATGGTTTGAATGTTCGCAGGTTGGACAGCAGGCAATAGGGGACAGATGTCTGTGCCAGAAACGCTTCTGCAACAGTCCCACCCCAGCCAATGGAGGAAGAGAATGCCAAGGGACATCTGTGCATGTGTCCAATTGCACAAGTAAGTCTAAGTGTAACGAATTAGAATGAGAACAACTTGCAGTTTTGTTTAAATTTTTTTGAAAAATCAACAAAAAATTTCTTTTGTGAAGAGAAGGGATAACTTTAGAATTATATTATAGCCATAACTTGCCTTTAATAGTAAGTAGAATGAATTAAAGGCTTGTTTTATTTGAAAGGGTAGAAACTTAAGCTGTTGAGATTTGAAATAAACTACAAAACTTGCAATTTAACTGTTATTTGTCTTTTGCATTGGAACCACTTGTCCAAGTAATGTCATGAAAAAGTTAGTATTTGAAATGTGCTTTGTTATTTTGCATTTCTGATAGGGTTTTTACAATAAATACATACTTTATAAAATTATTTTATTAGTTTTTTTTGTTACTTAAATTATTGTTTTGTAAAATCATTATTTTTTAAAAATAATTTCATATGATAAGCTTTTTTTTTTGTCTGAGTAATAATTTTTACTTTCTTTCTGAAAGATTAAAGATTATCTCTAAATGGTAAAACAAAAAAAAAATCAGATAACTTATATTTAAACGTAATTAAATTTATTCTATGATTAGTCCATATTTTTGTCATAAATTTAACATTATTACGATAGCCTTATTTAAACATATCAAAGCCACTGGTTTTTATATGTAAAGCTTAAAATTAATTATACCTGCTTGTGATGGCAAAGAAAAGTCTCATTTTTAGAAAAATTGCATTATAATACCAAAACTAGTAATAAACAATTGGTATTCAACTTAAACTGTATGAAATATAAATATATTTTTGTAATTACATGGTTTAGTTATTTTATCTAGATATAAAATTTTTAATAGTTTATAGTAGTGATTATGGAATAAATGGACTATGGAATAAAATTAGTTTTCTTTAAATTACATAGGAAATGGACAGTGGACAAATTGGTCTTCCTGGGCCTCTTGCTCGCAGACTTGCGGTTTGGCCATGAAATCTCGGCGACGTGTTTGTGGAAATCCAGCCCCTGCCTACGGCGGGAAAACCTGCATTGGCCCTGAGAAAGAAGACATTTATTGCACTTCTAATCCTCCATGTAAAGGTAAATCTATTATTTCCTAGGGGTTTTTTTGTTGCAAAACTTCTGTTATTGTATCCAATCAAATGACTTTCATGTTTCCTGCACATCCATGATGCATGCCATCTTTTGAATTGCGTTCTTCAAAGCAATGCCCTTTGGATCACTTGCAAAATTCAATTCATGACCAAGACAATAAACAAAATGTGTTTTTATTAATTAGTGTTTACTGCACATGGATTTGTCGTTTGCAAATACATTTTTCCTTTTTTAACTTTTCTGAAATTGTTAACATTACGGATTTGCTGTAAAATAAGCAGAACTTGCCCATCTGGCTCAAATAAAAGAAATCTAAAAGAGGACACAGAATGAGAAACGTATGAAAAAACTGTTGAAGTACCACACCATTATTTTTAATTCAAATTCTTAGAAGGAAAACAAAAAATAGTAATTTTAAAAATATAAGTTTTTTTCAGTATTTACAATTTAATTAAATCTAATTGATTATATGTTATTTTGCACTTTGTGATTATACATAAATTTAGCAGTTTTATTTAAAGGTAGGTTTGAGGGGCTCTCAAATGTGCTTTTACCTTGGAGCCCTAAACTTGTTAGTTGGTCCCTGGACTTAACCAATAATTGTTTAGTAGAAAATCCCATTCTTAACCACCTACATTTCCTAATGTACAAAACCTCTCGTTTCTTACAATAATATATTCTCACAGTTTCTGCCAACAACCCCATCCATGGACACTGGTCAGAATGGAGCACCTGGGAGCAATGCAGCTCCAACTGTGGCGGAGGGATCCAAGTCCGCCGCAGACGCTGCAACAGCCCCCCGCCACAGAACGGCGGGAGGGAGTGCCTGGGTTGCAACCAGGACTACAAGTTCTGCAATCTTCACGCGTGCCCTGAGGTGAAGAAGTCTACCCAGTGGACCCCTTACTTGCGCGTGAACCAGACCAGGGACGGGTACTATGAGCAGAGGCTGAAGTTTACGTGCAGGGCCAACGTCCCCGATGAGTCTATGCTGAGGATCGGGCATATGAGGAAGGAGGAGAGGTTTTGTCATGAAGGAAGCAGGAATTGCCAGGATTCTGGTGAGTGCTATCTATTTGTTTTGTGTTAGGTTTGTTGGTATCGTTGTCATGGTTATTATCAGAGAGGAGAGCCTTCCTCCCAGACGGAATATGAAGTATTCCCGACCGATTTTCTATGTCCTACACATAACAAAGTGCTAGGCATTGTGGGACAGTGATAACACCACAGAGTCATGGCGATCATAAGAGTGAGCTGTTGTATGAGTCAACTGGTCTGACTATGCTCAAATTCTATGCTCCCTCCTGTTACGGAATCATTCTTAGTCAATTCTCAGAAACCTGTTATTATCCCAAGAGGCCAATTGCCTCTTTTGTGCGCTACTGTGCATGTCCTATTCTTCCCCCTAAATTATCTTTGGTTGGGAATGATGAAGGATACTTGAAGAGCACTGTTTCTGAGTTTTTATTTTTCTGATTAATAGAATTGGATATGTATTTTTGTTATTAATTTGTTTTAGTTAAATTTAATAAACTGATTTTTTTTGTTTGTAATTTTTAATAAACTTTTTTGGAAACTAGCACATATGTAGAATTGTCTAGTAAAAACGTGCTGTAAATAATAATAATAATAAATACGTGTAATAATAATAATAATGAACTCTCAAATTAGCTCTAAAACTTTAAAAAAAATTGGAGTTTGAGTCTGTAAAACCTGGAAAAGTCGAATCTCAATCTTAAATTTGGACAGCAATCCAGAGTAGCAAATATTGACAATTGTATGAAATTCCATTTAACATTACATTTTGTTGAATTGTTATTATCATAGCATCATTAGTTATAACATCCATTACTAAAAGATTCAACTAAATGATTACTTTCTATATATATTATTGTAACCATTCATTACAATGAGAGTTCATTTAAACAAGAGGTCTACAGCAGTATAATAAATTCCTTTTAGATAACCACTTTTGCACAGATATTGACTATGCTATATATTTAAAATATTGCAATATATATATTTTAATATATTTTATTTATATATGCTTCTTTATATATAAATTGAAAAAAACTTTTTGATTTCTAATCACTTAAATTTCTTTGCATAACTCTTATGTAAAGATTGATTAAATTTGTCTGACATTTTATAAAAAGCATTGTTCTTTTTCCCCAGCCTTCCTCAACATAGACGGTGGTTGGTCTGCGTGGAGTCCGTGGTCTTTCTGTAGCGCATCTTGCGGCGGGGGCGTGAAGTTTAGAGAGAGAGCCTGCGATTCTCCGAAGCCGTCCGGAAGCGGGGCCGATTGTCCCGGTCCCGCAAGGGTGGATCACGCTTGCAACATTGAGTCTTGTCATGGTAGGAATTGATCTATTTGAGTTGTAACGCTTGCAACATTGAGTCTTGTCTTGGTAATGATTGATCTTTTCGAGTTGTAATGTTTGGTGCCTTAAGTTTTATGTAGTTATACTTGATCAGTTTACGCGTCATTCGTTTTGGATAATTAAAACTGTTTTAAAAAAAACTTTGCACATACTTTATTTAATACAGTGTAGTTTAAGAGTGATACATGTTTATTGTTGTAAGCTTCAATTTAGTCTTTGAAGTATATTGTGCAATACACTTTTTTAGAGACTAGTTTAAAAAATATAATAATATTTATATTTTTGATGATTATTATTTTTATAAATTAAATCTTTACCTGTAACATGTTTTCAGACACATTATAAAGCGATATTTTTTCATTGAATTTATAAATTTATATAGTCAACGTTTTTGTCATGGATTTCGTTTTTGTCATTATTTTAGCAAGGGTACCTTTCTTGTAAAGTTCTCTTTGTTATTTCCATGATATATATATATATATATATATATATATATATATATATATATATATATTAATTAGTTTTAATAAATTGCATTTAAACAATCCATTCAATTGTTTTGGATATAAATCTGCTTTCTAAAACACACTATTGTAATTTAGTAAATTTTCTTGATTGGATGTTTAGCTCGATTTTGCTTGTAACCCGTCTTTGGAAAAGTACTATTGATACAGCATACTATGCTGTATCAATAGTACTTTTCCAAAGACGGGTTACAAGCAAAATCAAGATAAAATGGTGTATGCTTTAAGTAAATTTAAAAGATACTTAAATTGTATAAAAATATTGAGGAAAATGCTTCAAGAAGTATTTAAACACTAATTTATTGCATAAAAGTAAATCCAAAAAGTCACAAATTCTTAACATGTAATTTGTACTGCATATCTATGAAACATCTTATTTTCTTTGTTATTTTAATAAATATTTCTCATTATATGCCACATTTTAATTCGAATATATTTAGAGACATCTATAGTGAATTTAATATTTTAATTCATATATCAATTAAATTTCTTAACCAATAGTCATATTTTAGCAACATGTATACTGGCAACAATGTTAAATCTCCACAAAAAGTCATTTATGTGGAATCACATTTCTATTGCAATATTTTCAAATATTAGTTTTTCTTCAAACCTTGACATTAATTTTTAATTGCATGTCAGTTCCCTGGGGCATGGTTTAATTGCATGTCAGTTCCCTCTATAGGGGGGTTCTTCCCTATCTATAAGCTTACGTAGTCTTGTTTCCGACTTTCTCGACTTCAAATTGTATTTCCTTTTCAGACCTAGAGGGATGGGAGGCTTGGTCAGTGTGGTCACTGTGTGATGACAACCAAGAGCAATCAAGAAAACGCAAATGCAAGATCCCACTCACCCCCACAACCCACTGTGTTGGGCCAACAAAAGAAATAAGGATGTGTATTCCTTCTCAACTTGGTTAGTATTGCCGTTTGTTCCACAATTTTTACTGATAAATTATACTTTAAATGTATCTTTGTACTGTGTGCAGGGTGGTAGCATTACCAGGGAATTACCATGGAATTTTTTAATTCTGGAAATGTCAGGGAATTTTTCAAAATTTCACAAAAAAATCAGGGAAATTTTTAAATTGGGATCATTAAGATAGTAATTATCGTCTATTATGCCCTTTACTCTGTGTAGTTTATGTGTCCATATTTTCGTTTAGTTCTGAAAAAGAATTTAAAAAAAAAACACAGTTGTGCGCATTTTCATATTTTCAGTTTTATTTTTGTAAAAATGTGAACCACTGCTGGAGGGAGAAGCAAAAGCAGAGTTTGTTGGACTGTAGATTGTAAGCAACATGTGAGGGGCTAATGAATATGAGATTTATTGGAATAGGAAATAGAAAGCGTATAAAACATTTAAAATTATCTCCAAAAGAAATACTTGGAAAACTTGCTTTTTTTACATTATCTGATTCCAGATAACGTGTTGCAATATATATATAACGATATGTTCTATCTAGAAAAACCTATTTTAGGGGATTTTATCTTTACATATCACCCCACCAAAACCACAAATCAGCTGTCTATACAAATCCATGTTATACCAATTTTGTAGTTATCTAGTTATGTACTGACAGGCCAATACGCAATAGAAATTTTTCACATATTTAAGACTGCAGCTTTAGCCAATATTGAGTAGTTAATAATTAAATATGTTTAAACAATCAAGTTCTTGGCTCGTGACCAATTATTGTTGTTTTGCTTGATTATTTTGCATGTATGGAAAATATATGTGTTGTTATTTCTACATATAAAAAAAAAAAAATTTTTGCTGGGTATAAAAAAAAATTACTAAACATGTATGTAATACAAAATAGAACTGACCTTTTCAAATCATTATTTTGCATGCTATATATATTTGATACTGAGTTACAAATCAACTGATTCAGTTTTTTATTTTGCAGGTGTGGCATCTAAAACTAACACTGCTGCCCAAGACGACGGCGTTTACGCAGCACACGTCATAGGAGCTTTTATAACGGGTCTGCTCATCGGCGTTATTGTATCCGCCGTCGGACTCTACATCTACATGAAACGCAAGGGCAACAACAGACAATCTCGCGTCGCGACCAAACTCATCCCTGTCAGACCGAACACCTACGTCGACGGAAACGACTGGAAGAACAACTTTTCCACGAACTTATCCCAAAAAATACCATTACGAGAAGCAACGATCAAGAGGAACGGCAGCATAAGGACCCAATTGCAGTCCGACAACTTTTAGTTTGAATGTGATCACATTTGTCCGAGTTGCGATTAGCAAGTATGGAACATTCTACAATGAATCGTTGTTTGCGACATGTGGGGATAGTGCCATAACAGTGTGACATATCTAGTATGGTTGTGTTATGAGCATAACACAGTGAACTGATTTATCAAATTATTAAAGGAGCTTTTTGACATTGATTGCAGTGTTTGATGTCTCCGATAAGGGAGATGTAGAAGATTTGTATATAAGTCAATTTCATCATAGCATTTATCTTAAGGAAGGTGCCATACAGAGTTGGTGTATTAGAGCCATGAGTTGGTGCTTTTTATGTGTATTTTAAAATACTTCATTTTCATATGAAAAGTTAACATGTCATCATTATGTTAGGTAGGGTACTATATTTGTTTTTAGCATTTTGTATGTTGCAAGCAATGTTCTTGATAAGTATCTAATAGATTTTTTTTACAGAGTTCAAATTAAGTCTTATACTTTAATAGGAAAATTATAATATTCCAATATGTATACCCATAAATTTTTATCCATTGATTTATTTAAATAATCATATTCAAGTTAATTTATAGGTGCAAGTATGTGAACCTATGAGTATGACAATAAAATTGGAGAAGTGAACTTGAAATAGACTTCAAAGTCCATCGAAATGAGGTGTCTAACACTCGGTGGGGTCTACAAAAATTTCCTTTTCTTGATTTTAAAGTATTTATTTATTTAAAAAACTTAATTCATTGAAAATTTAAATGTTAATATCAAAAGACTGGTTTATAATTTAATAATATTTTTAATTCGAATGTGATGAATTAATAATTTTCAGTTTTGAAATTGGGTTCTGCATGTCGAAGCTTGGTTTCAAAATTCAGGTGGTTAACTTTAGAACGCGAGAAGATAGGCAATATTGGTTTACAAACAACTTCAGCCTAATACATTTTATGAATCATGATTACTATTAATATAAACTTTGGATTCTAAAATACCACAATTACCAGTTGTGGTGCTCAGAATATAACATGCATTTGGGCAAATATTTATAGATGTGTTGTGCTCAATGTCAATACTAAATTATATTAGTTCACACATTCGATTTTTATATGTTAAAATTTTGTCATACAATTTATATATTATTTAAATTTATATGCAAAAATAAGCTTAAAAGTTTTTTTAAAAAAATATTTTCTATGAATATTAGAAACCAGTTAACCAGTGCTGATCTTGATAATGAAGTTGTATGGTACTTTGCTTTTTATATATAAATTGTATATAACTATACTTGTATTGTGTATTAAACATTTAGCTGATATATTAATGCATTATGAAGATATAAAAGTATCCAATGCCATAACAATCACATAAATTATTTTGAGGAATGAATTATTTCAAGATATTATTTTAAAAGTTATATTTTTCCTTTGTATTTAGCATATCAATAGTGCTTTGCTTTCAATATAAATATCTCTCTAAAATAATTTAATCAAGTTCTGCTCAATATTTATTTAAAAGCAAAGTTTTTTTTAAATAATTTTGTTTAAAGAAATTTAAGTAGTAACAAATACATAATTTAATGTTTAATTTTTCAATTTTAAATATTGTAATTTTTAACATAAGTTTGATATTTGCTAAGATTTGTATACATAATTACAATTGCCTGATCTGAATTTGTATTATTACATAGTTTTAATTATTTCATTCTGCATATAAATATCATTAATAGTAAAAATTACAAATAATTAAATTCTTGCAACTAATTTTTTTTAATTCTTTATTAATATTTCCCTTTCTTCCAAATTTTTCAATTTAATAAAAATACATTTTTGGAAGGATAATTGATATATTTCTTTGTGCTTAATGATGAACCACGAAGCACTGCCAATTAGAAGAAAATTAACAAAGTATTTCAACAATGAAAACAATGTTATGAATTATTAATCATGTGCCAATCTGTTATTTATAATTTAGAGTTTACCCTGTACAATTCTTTTTGTATAAAAATGGTTTCAAATCATTATTTTTAGAAGCAAACTGTGTTTGCATATGATGAATTACAATTTTGTAGAATTTTTCTGTACTACCCTCTTTTGTATATTTTGTACAGTATTTCAAATAAATATTTGTTTAAATTTTTTACTTTACACTTATCGTCTGTTCTATATATATGCAGGATTTATAAACTATTTTTAATGGATATTCTATTTGTAATTGCGATATTCTTTAGAATTATACAATTCTTAAATGTCCTGTAAATATTTCTATACTGCAATTTTAACAGGTATTACTTGTACCCAATTGAAATACAAATGATTTAACCCTTTTTTTTTTATTTAAAGAAACATATACCAAACCTATTACAAGTGCATATGGGTACATTGATGCCCACACTTTTAAAGCTCCAAATACGATTATACTTGTGGCTATTTACCAGCGGTTGGTCATACCAATACAAAAAGTATTTTTCATGACTGGTATAAACGTACAACTAGATTTTTTACTGCCCTAATAACTTAAAAGTAGGAATGAAACGCATATACGGTATCCGGCTGATTTTTAACTATCCTATTGATGAATAAATCGTCGCAGATTTTCTTTTGTGGCGATCTATTATCTTTTGTTCCTGAAAATGGTACTATTTTCCTTAAATACTACCAATGTATTCTGCAGATTCTCCTTTGAATTTTTCTCGGGCTATTCGAGTGGGTAAGTAGTGAAGTTTCTCGTTAAAACCTGACCGAAAAATGTGTGGTTTAGGCAAGGTGAGTTACAGAATAGATAGGTACCAGGAAGATATGCTTCAGACATTCGGAACCAGCCATTAGCTATCTCGGAGTATCTTTGAGTTTGAAGAATCCACGTGCGTGGTATTATTGCGCATATATATTAGAAATTGTTTTATTCTCCAGTCTAGTAAGAATTTTAGTATTTAAATATATTGCAATTTAGATCAGCAATTTGGAAATATTTCAAAATTACATTTTCAAGCGCATCGTCCAGTACAGCTCCGGCCGTTTCAAAATCAGTATGAATATGAATAATTTTGTCCAGAACTGTTACGATGAGATATCGGATATCCGGTTTGTAATGTGCGCCGGTTATTCGGTACCCGGCAAAACCACTATCCGGTACATCCCTACTTAAACAGCACTTTAACTACAATTTTTTTTTTCGTTCATTTTTGTAGCTTCTATTTATCATTTAAAATACCTTAAGAACCAGATAACTAAGCAATGGCTATAGATCTTTGAGCATGGATCCTTCATAGTAGAGAAAATGTAATCTTATAATGCTGACATCAAAATGAGGTCAACATGGCTTCATACACGTGTTAATTACGTCATTCCATTCATAAATTTTCACTGTTACGCATTTCTCAATTCATCAGCCAATCACAAGTATTTTTTAATTCATAAATTTGAAAAGAAGTCACGTTTCTGAGGCCATCGGTCTAAGATGTTGGTTTCACGATTATGACGCCATATTCGCTCTACTACAGTCCATTCATGCTCGAAGCTATAGATATATAAAGGAAAAGTATATATACTTTTGTAAATATATATACAATGCATAAAACGTACAGTGTTTTTCGTCCTTCTGGAACAATTTTGAAAACTGGAGCTGTCTGGTTCTTACACCTACGCCTTCAGTTATGATAATACACTCAAATATTTGGAGTCTTTATAATTTGTTCTTCAACTCGATCCTTTTCTACGGCTCTTTTTTTCTTGAAACTAATTATTTAATTTACAGAGTTCGTTAGAACAAAAACTAGAGCAATATCTGTCAATTATGGGAAAATAGAAGTACATTTTGGTAATCTTGAGTGCGTCCAAACGCCGTTGACACAGCGAGTGAAGGCTTCCCCGATCAGCCTAGAATTGATGCAACTGAAGGTGATAGTGGATTGCTGGTCGTCTCTCTCCAGTACAAGATTGGGCTGGCTACTCGTGTCGATTGCTGGACAACCCCAAATAGAACCTGTAGGGAAAAATCATAGAGAATGTACTAGCAAAATCAAATCCATGGTCAGATGACGAGGAAACACCTGAACTGGCACCCAACGCCTTCAATAGACGTCGGGACTTTGGACCCCGATCAGATGTATCGTGCACCAGTCCCGTATACTCGCCGTTAATTTTTGCGGATGTTCTGGACGACTTTCTAGTATTTTTGTAGCGAAGCTGGCAACCTTCCGATCACAAGATCACTACTTTTTTACTTTTCTTTGTTAAGTCCATCGTACAGGTTCGAACCACCAATCCTCGGATTAGTAACTGAACGCCTTTAACCGCTCAGCCACGGAGGCCTCAGTTTTAAATTGTGAATTGAGCCTTAAAGATAATTTTATTTAGTTTGCTTTTCAAATAAATAAACCGCATCATTTTTCTTACCTTGCGCCATAAACTCTTTAAATTTAGAATTGAGAAACCATGTATTGGTAGAACCCTAATTAAAATATTTAAAAAAAAAATTGTTCCATCTGAATTTTAAAATTAAAGTAAATCATTAGTATATGAATTTTAAACTAGGAATAAATAATTTTTTCAAGATATAATTTAAATTTTTCTTATACTATTAAATTGGTAATTTGCCTACATAATTCCAGAACATCCTAAGAATACAAATAATAAAATTTGACGTCATCAAAAATACTATATATAAAATCACAATAAAGTAGTAACATATCTTTAAGTATAAAACATACTGTATCATATTATTAGAGCAATTCTAGGCGAGTCTGACCACGCATAAGAACGCCAAAACATTTTCTACCAGAGTCCTTCATTTCGTAGTTCATTTAATACTTTGTTCAATGTGGAGGTAGCCCCTCAAATAAGATCGATACATATTGTCTAATATATCTGCATATAAATGTAGGAAATTAACGAAAATTAATATTTAGATTATTTTGAGGGCGGGGAACATTTCTGCGCTATCAAAAGTAGGTGTTGCTTTTGGAAATTTTAAAGTTGATGCGGATTCGAGTATGAAGATAGTCCCCTATGCAAATTTTTTGTATATCAATGTGTAGTACACTTTATTCCCTACAAAATGGTATATTAAGTTTAGCCTACAATAAATAGCGGCCAATAAACCAGGGGTGGTTCGCTTTTTTCCCCCGGCTGTACCTCCAATTCACACGTAATTTACACATACATTTAACACTTCTAACATGTGCTACTAAATTTAACTTTAAAAAAAATATTACCAACTTTAGTAAAAAAACCTTGCCACTTGTGTTAAATATGTTCGAATATTAAAAACAAATATATAACATACAGAATATTAGGAACACTTATTACTTATTAATATATATTCTGTTATATATTATTTATAATATGTCTCATTTTATTGCCCTTCCGAGACAAGAATTTTAGTGCTTGTAAAAGTACAATATGATATTCCAGGGTCTATTTGAGAGTAATAGGGTCCCCCATTTAAAAGCGGACTTCCCTTGCTTCGATGTTTTAATCGGATCCTTCCACGCAACCGTAATACATTATCAGATTTAAAGGTCACCACTCCTCTATACATGGCGGGGAAATTACAGATATGTTTAGCAACGAGGAACGAATTTGGAACCCTACGATCACGAGATCGCTACAATTGTCAAGTACACGTAGATATCCGAACTTACAATCCTTTGATTATGAGCTGGACTTTACCGCAGCAACTCGCGCCCACTGAACTCTAACTGTAACTTCTGGAATGCTCAAAACTCGTTTCCTCTATGGACGCGTAGAAGCTAGTGTAGAAGCAACTAATTATAACCCCAATTTTTTTAAGTGATTTAGTGGTGTTTTTAATACTATAGCATTGTTGAAATATTAAATGTATATAAATATTATATTTTCTTCTATTAGAATTAATGCTTAGTAGGAGGCTTCACACCCTGCTCCGCTCCGTCATAAAGATAAAGTTCATAGGAATCTAATTTTCAAAATTGCCAACAGATGGCGCCACCTCAATTTTCCGCTCATTTAAAGTTTGGATACAGTTTTACAAATTTCTATATTTTAATACAATAAGGCTTATATTCTTCCTAATTTAAGCTGACATCATTAAAATAAATATTAACCAATGAATTGAAAAGATTATTCGTCAAAATGGCTTATATAAGGCAAAATAAAAATGCGGGCGCAATAGTATTTTGTAAACAAACTAACTGTTGCCATTCCGCGTTGCGAAAAACAGCGTTTTTCAATCACTGTGTAAGAGAATTAATATATAAAGATATTGCTAAACATATAGTTTTTGCACTTACTTTTCAAACCCCTCGACTTTGACTTGCAAATGACTTTCTATCTTAATAGCAAATTGCATTTAAAATGGGTTTCAAAAGAAAATGGGAAAATCTACCAAAAGCAATACATGTCAGTTTATTTTTTCATGAAAAATATACGAAAAATTGCGGTAGCGTGAAAGGGGTTCAGTTGTTACCCCTTCAGTTGGCTTCAAGTCAACAAAATGTCTTGCCCAATCCAGAAGTTACAGATAGAGATCAGTGTTCGCGCCCAATATCGACGAAGGAGATGAACGTATTCAAACTTACTCCCTCGGAAACATTCTTCGCTTGTTGGTGCAGGTCTGGACCAGGTTCCATCAGCCCTGCATATGGCTGTTGTGGAAAAACCGTCTTTGCACTGAAACTCTACAAGGGTAGAAAGGATTCTTGATTCCCCTTCAGGATGCGGTCTGTAGAAGACGTTGATAGACTCGACTGCTGTTATTGGTGGACAATGAACACCTGAAGATAAATTTAGTCGATGATTGGTCACAAGACTGACGAAGAACTCTATTTTTAGTTTTATGAGGAAAGGACGTATTTTTAGGTATAAAATTTGTTTAATTAATAACCTTAGAATGGCATCAATAAGTCAAACGAGCATGTTCTTCCACTCAACTACGTTTTTATACTTATAGGATACCTTTGAAGGGTTAATTTAAATGAATTTTCTGATGGCAAAACAGTTCGCAATATTCACCAAAATCTAAAAAAAGATATCTAGGAGGCTGGTATACTTAGCATGTTCCCACATAGCCAAACCATACCCTTAAGACATCTATTGAATATCCCTTCGGATAATCTGGATATCCATAAGAGTATGTGTTTACCATTAATAGACGTCTTTTGGCTTGCTAAATGTCCCGGACTTTTTCGGCCATTAAATATACAATAGACGTCTGTAATATCCACAGATTAGATACGACATAGACAATATGGCTCATTCTTGGATATTGTAGAAGTTTTAAAGATATACAGTATATCCTAGTAGTCTAAAAGAGTTTGTAAACATCCATTCATCGTACCCCAAATCCAAAATACGGCCACAATAACGAATTCAAGGATTTTATGGACATCTCAATGTCTAGAATATCTAGCAGTTAGGCTATAATTTGATACATTATTTTTTATATTATAAACCTATCGTCGGGTCAGTGCTACAACTAGATAACTCTATTAAGATTAAGGTATTATAAATAAGAGGTTCCTATAGTTGCTATTCCCACAATATATTTAGGGATACTACAGGTAACAACTTAAATGCAATAGCCTATATTTCTAAGAAGATACTCAAGAGCGTGGATACTGAAATGCTGCGCATACTTTAAGGCAATTAATTAAAAAAATGGAATTCATCATAGGGGTAAATATTTTTTTTTGTACTTTAGAAGATCCATACACTTCGATTAATTATCAGCAACATAGTGCAAAGCAGTTGGTCGTAAGTAAAAATAGGGAACGTGTCCTCACGCTGTTCTTCTGAATTGATTGATTGCGATCTTCCTCGGAGACGTTGTATTGGTTAATTAATTTTATATTTAAAAATTTGAAGAACGCCATGTGTCTATGGTGATTTATGTAGAGATAGGAATATTTAGTGTTCAATGTGGTCAGATTCTTACATTGTGTAGTAATAATTTGCTACGGTAACATTAAATGATTGGTTGATTGATTAAATTAATCAACCAACCAATCCAGCGTCGCTAAGGAAAACGTAACGGCTACAGCAGAAAAACACAAGGACACGTTCCCTTCCTTTAATGTTAAAGACACAAATTATTAGTGCTCATTGTAAGAACATGACCACATTTGAAAACTATATAGACACTCCAATACTATACATAAATCAGCATAGACATAGAATGTCCTTCAAATCAAGTTGTGATATTTTTAAAACTTCAGTGAGCAAACATTCGAAAACGTGTTTAACCCTTTGGGTACATTTGACGAGTGAGATTCGTCATCTGCTTACTTGGGCGAAGTTACGGTGGACGAGTCTGTCTCGTCATCTGAATTTAAGAAGCAGGCGTTGCGATGTTTGCGGCACCCCAGCCAGTGGGCGTTGATCGCAAACAATTTGTTGTGAGGTCGGTCAAGAATGGGAACAATTGAACCTCACCAAATCCGCCCCATGGGCAGAAAAATCTTCAAATAATTCAGTACTCAAAGGGTTAATCCAAAAAGTAGATTATTACATTACTGAAGTAAGCTTTCGAATTTTCAATCGAAGTAGATAATTTTATTCGCCCAAAACTCATATTGTCCCATTGAAATTAACTTGCAAAAATTGTAACCTGTACATGAGTCAATGAATTGAGAAAATATTATTTGATATTTAAAGATCAGTGATTTGATATTTAAAGATATTATATTGATAATAGGAGGCTCCGCCCCCTGCTCCGTTAACGATCTGCCAACCCCCGGAGGATTGCTACGCAATCCTCATAGGTTTGCTCAGCAAACCACTTCTCGCTTCGCTCGCTAAAAGGTAAGACACAATAACAATGTGTCCTAGTAACAATACTTTTTTTAATTATATTACCAAAAACTTTAAACGTTGAAACTAAATTTAAATTATAATTCAGCTTGGCATCAATACATTTTTTCGACCACTGGCAAGCCATTATTTATTATTTTATTTCTACCATTATTTATTATTTTATTTCTACCATTATTTATTATTTTCCACGTTATTTTCACATTTTTCCTGCGTTTTAGTTTAATTTTTAACATTACTGGTAGTTTGTTTTGACATAATTGACGTTAAGCTTACCATACTCTTGCCTACCAGAAGTGTGTTCGCAACTAAGTTAAAACGTCATAAAAATGAAGGTCATAGAAATCTAGTTTTCAAAATTGCCAACAGATGGCGCCATGTCAATGTTCTGTACATGTAAAGTTTAAAAAAAGCGTTTTACAAAACTTCTATTTTTAATGTAATAGGGTTTATATTCTTCCTAATTTAAGCTGACATCAACAAAATAATTATTTACTAATGAATTGAAGGGGCTAATCGTCAAAATGGCTTACATTATGACAAAATAAAAATACGGGCTCAACAGAATTTCGTAAATAAACTAACTGTTGCCACTCAGCTTACAGAAAAACAGCGTTTTTCAATCACCGCTTAAGAGAAATATATATAAATATTTAAAAACCCATGCATTACTTTAAAGTGACAACGCACATTTTGAACGTTTGGTCCTCATTTAATCAAGATCCAACAACTTACTTTTAACAGTCACTCTTATAGTATTGAACTGTCTTCTAGGCGTAACACACATGTACACTCCACTATCACGACTCGAAGCTCCTGCTATTGAGACAGCGTAACGGTTCGGTCCAAGCATGGTATAGTGCAAGGTTTCGTGCCTGGTCTCCAATCCAAGTCCGTCTCCACCCGTCGAGTACCCAGGTAAGAATCTCCAGCTAGGTGGACCCCACGCTGAACTTGGAAAGATGCAGTGCAGGGTGAATGTGGTCCTTGGGTGTACGATGAGCTCGCCTATAGGACCCGTACCCAGTAGGCTGTATGGTGTGTCCACCTTGTCAGGGTCGATGAGTATGGGTGGAATGATATCAGTCAGTTTGTCATCTAAAAATATACATTTAAATCGTTTGTTTAGTTAACTTCCATGACCAACATTTGAACCAAATTTGGCCAGGCTGGAAACGTGTAATGGCTTTACAGAATGGACAATATTGGTAATGGTTTGGGATATATTGTAAAACTAGGGCCACACTTGTGTCCATAGGGATCCAATAATCATTCGCAGATATTTGCTTCCAATTTGTGGTCAGAACGTATTGGAAGATGGGGAGGGAGAAAGCTCCTTTGATTTGGGGTTGGGTTGGTTTGGAAGATATTGAACGTTCGCTTCAACCACCCTTCAACATTTGGCGATCATTTCTATTGGTGGACAGGAGACACAACTCGTTCATGTTCAACCTTGGAACGTTGGGACAAGATTATGACCCTAGCTTAAGAGAAAATCCCTTGAACACTGCACAAGTTTGAAACAGACAGTTAGATGGCATTATGTCACCACCTGAATAATTTACAAATTATATCAACTCAAAAGATTTGTTTTTTTTAAATACGACTTTAAACATTTCACATTTCATAATTTAAAATAACGACTAATGTGAAGACATTTGTGATACGACAAATTTGGCGTACACCAGCTTCCTTTACTACGCAAGTCTTTGGTTGTGTAGATTGCGCTACAGCCATAAAGTAAATCCTGTCAGCCTACGGTTAGCATGGTATAGTGCAAATCCCTTTTGATTGAAGGATCTCGATTTAGATCTTAGCTATGTCGAACCCAAGACTCCGTGTGAACGGTTGCATTTGGTGATGTCTGAATGACTTCACACTGGTTAACCAATCTAATAATGTTCGCAAAATTGGCATAATGCCGTTACTTTGAATCACACTAAAAGTTACACAACAAAAGACATTGAATTGTTGGAGAAAATTCAGCACAGGGCTACTAAAATGATTCAAGGGTTTTCAGGCATGAATTATGAAGATAGATTAAGAAATTTGAATATGTATACTCTGGAAGAGAGAAGGGTTAGGGGAGATTTGATTCAACTACTCAAATTTATCAAACAAGGAGATGTGGAGGGTTTAGATTTTAATATGAGTGATAGAACGAGAGGTCATGGATTTAAGTTAAACAAATCCCATTTTAATCGGGAAGGGAGAAAACACTATTTCTATAATAGGGTAATAGACAAATGGAACAACTTGCCAGTGAATATTGTTAATTGTAAAGGAGTAACGGAATTTAAGAAGAAGTTAGATATGCATTGGGGGATAGTTAAGAGGTACTAGATGGACCAACCTTGTTGGGCCTTGAGCCTGTTGTTGGTCGTCAATATTTGTATTTGTATTTGTACAGCTTTTACATGTATTGTGAACTACAAAATATTTATCTTTCACGGGATAATTATAAATACCTAAGAGATAGCTCTACTCTATTCACTGCCAAGAAGCAAATAATATTTTTTAAATAACTAAGTCGCATGGTAGAAAGAGAGTGAATCTGTCTTTACTTACGGATTAAAAAATCAGTGAGGCACGGCGCAGGTAGACATATACTTGATATTGTGCTGAAATTTTGACCCTGAGGACACTTCATTCTGCGAGCCGATCCGAGAGTACACTGGAAGTAGTATGCGCAATCAATGGTGTCCGGAACGTTGCCGAAGGAGTACTTACAAGGATTCTGATTACGCATCTCTGTTTCAATATCTGTGAGAGAAGATTGTAAAATTGTAAGCATTTTGAGTACATTAAATTCTTTCAGAAATTGGAAATGTAAAGTTAATTGGTATATGTACTATTAACTCTATAACGATATTATTATAGTTACGAATTTTTAGAGTTCCATCTTAAAGATCCAAACTTGGTTCAGGTCTAATTTGTATTTTTGTATTTAATAGATTATATCATATGAGTTATTTCTAAAATAATTTGATATGAAATTTGTTTATCAGAAACGAACAAACATTACGTCAAACTTAATTTTAAGTACGACAATAAAAAAATTATGGGCATTGTTTTGAAGGGGATATAGGTTCAAAAAATGAATTAAAATTAAATAAATAAAATTAATTAAATTATTGCTAATTGGTTTCAGAACTATGCACTATAACTTCAGTGTAATAGATTAATGACTAACTTGCAGTTATTAACGACTTACTATTGCATGGTTAAAAAACCTAATGCCGAGTGGACAAAGCCTTTTTTTACTCAACTGACAAAGTCATCACAAGATGAATTACAAATCGGTTTTTGTCTTCTTTCGGCCAATGAACGACGTCGAAAGAAGAAAAGAACCGGTTTCTATCGGAACCGGTTTAAGTGGTATATTGGGTTAACCCACGGAGGAAAGAAGAAGGTGGAGGTGCGAACAAGTCTAAAACCGGTTTGCAATGTGAAGTAAGCAATCGCTTAAAAACTGGGTACTGGCGAAGTATTTGGCGTTATTTCAAAGCACTATTTTATACCATTATTTGGCGATAATTTATACTATAATTTAATTTACCTATGAAGTGGAAGTAATAGGATCTTTTATTGATTTAGAACTTGTACTGCATCTTACAACTGCACAAACGGTTATATTTTGAGTTTTTATACTTTGAAATTCGTTTGTTGAAAAATGCAGTCCTTGTAGAAAACACACTGCCAGCTGGGTTTCTTTGTGCATATTTTAAGGTTTCTATCTTACTTCCCATGAAATCTCGCCAAATCACCTCCACCTTTCTTTTCTCCATTGGTTAACTCGCTTAAATAAGAAATCGGTAGAGTGCGCTTACTATCAATTTCGTGTTCGTCCATAAGCTCGATGCATGATGGTATAGGTCCATTCCATACTCCGTTGATGCAGGTCAATGCTTTTGATTTAGAGTTCAAGATGTATCTTCCGATAGGATGGCAACCAAATTCCATTGTCTGTTGGCCGAAGGAATCATTCTTGAGAGACACCAATAGATGTCCGTCTTTCACATCTGGTAAGGAACAGGTAGGATCTAAGCAAAACAATACACATAGGTGGTTAGGTAGATGCACGCTCAACACAATTATTACGCACAATAACAGTTAAAACTACAGCGCACTGCATAATGGGAGATCAATTAAAAAAAAAATTTACCAGCTATATTCTAAAAGCCTTGCTTGTAAAACGTTTTGTATTTAAAAAAAATCAATTTTAAAGAGTTCGAAAATTTTTACAATGCTGAAAACTGTTTCAAAGTAAAGAATTTTTAAATGATGTGATATAAATATATATATATATATATATATATATATATATATATATATATATATATATATATATATATATATATATATATATATATATATATATATATATATATATATACATATATATATATAGTGTTCACACACTTTTAAAAAAGGGCACTTTTTGTTATGTAAAAGGGCACTTTCTGTTGACTGAAAGGGCACTGTTGTTACTTATAACTGGATTTTTTTCTGGAGGGCCAGAATTTTCTATTTTCTAAAAGTTTTTATAAAGTTTGTATAATTTAGTGTTTTTTAGAAATAGTTAAATTTTACAAAAAATAAAATTAAAAAACTGCACCATAAACTCATTACATAAAAAATCTTTAATAGAGTGTTTTTTTTTTATTTTTTCAAAAAAGAAAATTTTTAAATCCTCAACTTTTTCTAAAGTTTCTTGTTAAAAAGTTTTTACTATCTCAAATTTCATAAAAGTGGAGAGAGATGTTTCAAATAAAAAAAAAAATATTTTATCAGTAAAACAAATTAGAACATTAATACCAACCAAACAAAAAGAAACAAGCTTTTTCCAAAAATCAATTTTTATAACGTAAATTAAATTATATTTTCGAAAAAATTAATGCAATTTTGTTATGTAGTGCAAATCAAATCGTGATGAAATAGAAAGTGGTGAAGTATAAACATTTATTCATCAGATGCAAAAGGATTGTAAGTCTTTCAAAAGAGATCGCAGCAGATCGCGTTTAGTGAATTTCTACAATTTTAAGTTTTTTTTAATGAAAACATTCTTAAAAGAGTGCCATCTGGAAGTTGCATTCGTCAGAGGCAAACGAAATAAAGAGTTACAACCATCTTAAATTTCGTGTGATATCCTCGTTTGACGAAGATCGCAAATATTCGGACATAAGGAATAAAAAGTTTACTATTTTTCTGATGTGAAGATAGGAATGGGCAATTTCAAAAAAGGGGAGGGAAAAATTCACAGGCATTGTGAGGGAGCCAAGAGCATCACAATTAGGGGCGTTCATTTTTTGACAGTAGTCATTTACAATCCTTTCTAGGAAATAGGAATGGGCAATTTCAAAAAAGGGGAGGGAAAAATTCACAGGCATTGTGAGGGAGCCAAGAGCATCATAATTAGGGGCGTTCATTTTTTGACAGTAGTCATTTACAATCCTTTCTTGGAAAATACCTTCCTTCAAAGTAAGCAATTTTTTGATTGATGCATTGTGAATTCCGGCTCATCGTCTTCATAATACTTACCAATAACTAGCTTTTCCACTCTCTTATGTGTAACAATTTGCTCTGTAAGTGAGGTATCCCAAAGGTCAGTCACATTTTGGACTTTTAAAGCAATGTCTATAAAATATAAAAATATGTGGATTTGAACAGGAAGAATTCGCAGTTATCAAAAGATACAAACAAAATGTTTGTTCTGGGAAACACACTATCGAAATAAACTCGAAAATATCTTTCGAATCTTCGAAACTTTAAAATTTCCTTAATACTAAATAGTAGTTTCTCCCTCTATTATTGTCAGTGAGCTAGAATAAAATATAACTTATAAGCACTGGAGCTTTAAATAAACTTAAAATAATTAACGGAATAATTGTAACTTTAGATAATTAATGGAAGAGTAAAAATTCAATTTCACACATAAGCGAAGAAAAGAACACGTGTTGGAATCGGCAGACGATGTGTTATACATGAAAATACACGGAATTAAATCTCGTTCATCCGTTGACGTCAATTTAGTAGTGTCTACTATAAAAGATTAAAAAGTAAATATTTCCACTGAGCAAGAATATAACTGTAAACACTGGAGCTTTAAATAAACTTAAAATAATTAATGGAAAAATTATAACTTTAAATAATTAATGGAATAATTATAACTTTAAATAATTAATGGAATAATTATAACTTTAAATAATTAATGGAATAATTATAACTTTAAATAATTAATGGAATAATTATAACTTTCAATAATTAATGGAAGAGTAAAAATTCAATTTTACACATAAGCGAATAAAAGAACACTTGTTGGAATCGGCAGACGATAATTTTTTTATACATGAAAATACACGGAATTAAATCTCGTTCATCCGTTGACGCCAGTTTAGTAGTGTCTAACTATAAAAGATTAAAAAGTGAATATTTCCACTGAGCAAGAATATAATATAATTGTAAGCACTGGAGCAAGGACTCCCATTAAACGACAATGCACTTCACTGTACCGCGCGGTTGCATATAATTTAGAAGAAAGGTTGAGAAAACATTCTACCGTGGCTTTGCAGGTGCCTCGCGTGACGTCACAGGAATGTTCAAAACTGTTTTGTATATCTTTGTCTTCTTTTTCTTTTACTACATGAGTAATATGTAACGTATTTTTGAAAACCGGAAATGGGTTTTTTTATATCTGCGCAAACCTATGCGAAATGACTATTTTTTCTACCTTCACTTAGAAATGCGTAAGTTTTTCTACCTTCGCTCAGAAAGGAGTAAAGTGATCGAACACGCTTAGTCCTCGCTCCAGTGCTTATAGTTATATGTTATTCTCGCTCAGTGATTATTGTAAATAAAAAGTAACTGCTGTCGTCAAAGCTCAACAATCTATCCTCTTCCATATTCTGGAATTGGTCAGATTTTAGCTATATGGTCTGGAATTCATACTGTGGGAAAGGCCAGGGAACACTAATTCTAAATTATTTTAACTGATTGTGCAATTATTAATGCTTATAAAATATTTAGTGCTAAAAATGCATAAAGTTCTTACATAGAGTAGATTTATTTAAATATAATAGATTTAATAAAAATCATTACTGCTTCTGCCATGTTTTTTTTTAACCAGGCAAATGTCACGCGGCGTTAAAATGACGATTGATATCGGATGATCGAACACCGTTCCATCCGTATTCATTGGTCAGAAACACCAGATTATATTTTACTTTCAGTGCCTCAAATAAAAGGTCAATTCTAATAAATACAATTAATTTGTAATGCATTGAAATATTACTACATTCAAAATAAAGTGCATACCTTGCAGTTTGTTATTTGTTAATATCCTTAACATATCCATACGGCTTTCAACATTTGTAAGATTTCTGGCCATCAGTGCTAGTTCATGGTATATTTCTGAAATAGGGGCTTTTCCTTCAGCCATTTCTTTTTTTATTTCCGACATTTCCAAAGTGATGTTCTCGAACTTTTCTGACATTTCCTTCATCGCTGAGTTGGTGAAATTGTCATTTTCAATGATTTGTTCGTGCATATATTTCTTCATATTAACAGTGTCATCTGAGAAAAACAAAAAGATCAAAAAATATGAGACAGCAGAAGGAGATATTGTTTTTATTTATTGAAAATCGTTTACAGGGAATTTGTTTAGAACACTAAACAAAGCTATATTAGTTCATCAAAATCAGAAGAAAGAATGAAAGAATTGTGTTGGTATTTTTCCTATTAAAAACATAGAACTCAGTTTAAAATATTCAAATGGAAGTATTGGTGGCAAATTTGACACATTAAATAAAATGTAATTTAACTTTTTATGCATTGTGAACCAATCTCCTAAAGTTTATATATATTTTTTAAAAAATTTAAAAACAAATATTGTTCTGATATACGATTCAAGTAAATTGTGTGAAAAAATTATTACTCATTAATACGTTTTTTCTTGACTAAAGTTTTTTTCTTGAAATTACTTTGATAAATTTTAAAGTACAGCCGCGGAAAAAAAAAACGAACCACCAATGATTATTTCGTTAGTTTTTATAGTAGAGATAAAATTAATATACCATTTTGTAGGGAATAAAGTCTACTATACATTGATATACAAAAAATTTGCATAGGGGACTATCTTCATACTCGAATCCGCACCAACTTTAAAATTTTCAATAGCAACATCTACTTTTGATAGCGCAGAAATGTTCCCCGCCCTCAAAATACTCTAAATATAAATTTTCGTTATGTTCCTACATTTATACGCAGAGATATTAGACGATATGTATCTATCTTATTTGAGGGGCTACTTCCACATTGGACAAAGTATTAGTGAGACTTCGAAATGAAGTACGCTGGTAGAAAATGTTTTGGCGTTAGCCGTGGTTGTTCTTTTCTCGTGGTCATTCATTCCCCCACTCCCGTATACCCCTCGCCTTTATATAAGAATTTAGCATTTTATGCCAAAGCGATCACAGCGCTTTTAATTCTCAAAATTAGTAGATTTCTGTTAAGTTCTGCAGATTTTAAATTTGTGTATGACCCCTTAAATGATCATTTGATACACAATTTAATATAGCCAAAAAACTACAAAGAGGAAAATCATGAAATTTTAGATATGCATGTAAAACGTTTCTCTGAATCCATCACTATCAAAATATAGCATGGTTGCTATTCATAAATTTTATGAATATTAATATCCTAATTTAAATAAAATTTAAAAATATACATATAAGTAATGAAAGTTAGTGTATTTTATTTGGGTCGTTTAGAAGTAACACAGATAAAAAAATCAGCTTAAAAAAATTATTATTTTGAAAGATATGATTAAAAGTTTAAGAAATTCATTTAACATTACGAGTTCTAAACTTTCAATATTCATAATTAAAACACTACTTAACCAAATGACTTGCAAATTGTTATTTTACGATAAATTTTGTCGTAGATTCTAAATATTGAATCAAAATTGGGTGTTGCTATTGGAAATTTTAAAGTTGGTGCGGATTTTAATATGAAGATAGTCCCCTATGCAAATTTTTTGTATATCAATGTGTAGTAGACTTTATTCCCTACAAAATGGTATATTAAGTTTATCTCTACTATAAAAACTAACGAAATAATCATTGGTGGTTCGTTTTTTTTTCCGCGGCTGTACATACCTTCGTACTTTTTTTTTTTTTTTTTAAATAGGGACATATTTTCCCAACTATTTTTTAATAACGTATTTATGCATTTATAAAGTATTGTAAATGAACAACTTTTACACATTTAACATTCCTATAACGATTTGACATTACAAATACCTCACAAAATCACTTTTAAAAAATTAGTTGGGGGTATGACTTCAACCGCGCTCATAGAAGGAAACGGTTATGAGTGTTCCAGAAGTTAAAGTTAGAGTTCAGTGACTTTTAAAAACGACCTCAAAAACGGTTCTGCGGAAGTAGTGCATGGAATAATTTTCTTCATCATACGATCCTGCGTATAGGAAAGAAAATGCTCCAAAAAATCATGCCGATTTTGGGAATCGGTCCGCTATGAATGCTATCATTTCAAGACGTTTTATGATATCAGAGTAAAACAAATTGCATGATCCATTTTAAATACTGTGGGATAAATTAAAACTTTAATTCAATTTTTGTATCTTATGGTTATTTTATAAATTAAATATCACCCGAACCAACTGTTGATTTTGAAGTTACACATCTTAGGGCCGTTACAAACGGAGTGGGTGCGGACGAAAATGAAACTGATTCGAGAATACACAACACGTGGTTTGTATTCTCGAATCACGGAGCGGACGCGGGTGATAAATGGATCTTGTGATTCGAGAATACATATCACGTGGTTTGTATTCTCGAATCACGGAGTGGACGCGGGTGACAAATGTATCTTGTTTCGAGAATACACATCACGTGGTTTGTATTCTCGAATCACGGAGTGGACGCGGGTCAAGAATGGATCTTGCGATTCGAGAATACACATCACGTGGTTTGTATTCTCGAATCACGGAGCGGACGCGGGTGAAATACGGATCTTGTGATTCGAGAATACACAGCACGTGGTTTGTGTTCTCGAATCAAGGAGCGGACACGGGAAAAATTGATCTTGTGATTCGACACTTACAAACCATGGTATGGGGAAAGAATTTTTAAAACGCGTGTGGTCTAAAGTATACTGTTTGGGGCACAACAGGTAATTACAGCTGTTCGGACAGGTGATGGTTTCTACAGATCATCTTCGGTTGCACTTTTCATTATTTTGACACCTGAATGGCGCTAAACCGAATCTGCGTGCTTTGAGGAATGATTGTTAAAGATCCCTCCGTCAGACAGTTACACGCCTCTTGTTGTAAGGCAAGTCTTCCATAAAGCTTTGTGAATTCTTTTTCTGCCTCCCAAATCGACATTTTCCCCTTCCTCAACACTTTTAGTAATTAGCGATTTTTCTGTAACAGCTCATGCGAAAAGGTTAAATTCCATGGCTGTATCGATAGACAAAGCCTACTTAATTTTTTTAATTCGCAAATTTGTAATTTTTAAAAGGTATCCTCCAATCTAGAAACCACAGTTGTTCATATCAAACATTACACAAAATACAAACTTTGAATATGTAGCATATCCTTCCACATTTCTTCTATCCCTCCATGTATCAGCTCACTGGCATTCATCAGTAGGTTAAGCTGTCCATCCAAGACATCGATTTCGTTGGTTTTTGCTTCCAGAGCATTCAGTCGGATCTCTTTCAGTATCAGATCTACTGTTATGTTTTGATTGAGGTTGGTCATCGCATCAGACAAGGATCTAAGCTCCTCCTCAAAAAGTAAAACGTTTCCAGAACTCGCATTCAGAAACGTGTCTCTGACTTCGTTCATGTGCTCGTAGAGATACCTGAGTAAAGAGAATCGTGTTTGAAACTTACAGAATCATGTATCAAAATTACAGAATCATGTATCAAAATTACAGAATCATGTGTCAAACTTATGCAAATACAAATACAAATAATGTCGACCAACTAGAAGCTCTAGGCTAAGCAAGGTTGGTCCTGTAAACCATCATCCTCACGCAGATTCCCCAATGCCGATCCAACTGCTTTTTAAAACTACACACTCCTGAAGAATTAACAATATACTCAGGCAAACTATTCTATTTGTCTATAACCCTATTAAAAATATAATACTTCCTAACGTCCCAATTAAGCTGTGATTTGTATAATTTGAATTCATGACCTCTAGTCACATTGGCAATATTAAATTCCAATCCCTTCACACCACCCAATTTGATAAATTTGAATAACTGAATAAGATCTCCTCTAATCCTTCTCTCCTCGAGTGTATACATATTTAGAGTTCTAAGCCTTTCTTCATAATTCATTCCTGAAGTATCCTGAATCATTTTTGTAGCTCTATTTTGAACCCTTTCTAATAAATCCATATCCTTTTTAAAATGAGGTGCCCAGAATTGAACTGCATATTGAAGATAAGGCCTAACCAAACTCCTATATAGTGGTAAAATTACGTCCTTAGATTCAGATAATACATTTCTTTTAATAAATCCAAACATTCTATTCGCTTCCTTACTGGCAGTCCCACATTGATTTCCCTATTCAAAATCCCTATTTACTGAAACGCCAAGATCGCTAACAATGTACAAAAATGCTGAATAACGTTTCAAACTTACAGAATTATGTGTCAAACTTACAGAATCATGTGTCACATTTATTTAAAAATGTGAGGAATTTTTAGTAACATTTTTAAAACTCGCCACGCTCAAGAAATTTTTGCAAATTGCAAAGTTGTTTTCACAGTGTGAAGTTTGAATTTTTTTTGCACATGTAAAGTACATTGTCGTACAGTGGGAACCCTCACTCCAGAGTGTTTATGGTTATATTCTAGCTTAGTGGAGCTATCTGAAAATGCCCACGCTCGTTTTACTCGTTCGTGCAGAATCTGTCTTCAGTGCCATTGAATTAGCTAAAAGTTAATTGGTTAAGAATTTTCAAGTGTTGAACACGAGTGACATCGATAGGTCACCACCTATCGATATCACTCGAAAATAAAACACGTAATTTTTTTAAATTAAAGTCCACCCATCTCCTCAGCCAATCAGTTTATCGAATACCAAGTGCAGCCCAAACCAGAAAATTTATATTCGGCTGTACCTTTTCACAAATGCAGTGCATTAGCATGGGGAGAATCTCCATACTACTAAGAGGTTGCCATGGCAACGATGCAGCCGATTTCGAACTTCGCTTTTTGGCTGCAGTTTTTATTGAATGGAGTTTCTTCCCCTCCTGAATTCAGCATTACGGCAACAAGATTGCTATTTATGGGATATTTTGTTTACTACCGTAGAAATTTCATTTTCAATTCTAATTTTCATTTAAAAAAATAGTAACATATCAGATTTTAGTTTTAAAATACACTATTAAATTTAGGTGAAGCCCGGCTGTACTTGCTATAGTCCACGAGCCGCCACTGCTTTGAAAATGCAAAAGTTTTAATTTCCTCTTCACAATGATATTTAGAATGGCACAATAAGTAATTTGGTTGTGGATACATGTTATATTTGGTTTAATTTTTGGTAAAATGTCGTGGCTAATTAAATAAAAGTTCTGAATCTATTCTGATTGGAAAAAAAATATGAGTTGATGAATTAGAGTAACATGGAAAAAAGTTGGCTAAAATCCGTAGATGAAGAAACACTTCTTAGATCGTTGGTGGTAGGATTAGGAATGCACTGAGTTAGGAAGGCTTGCGCAAATGGTATCTAACTGTAACTTCTGGATTGGGCAAGACATTTGATGACTTGAAACCAATTGAATGGGTAACAGCTGTAACTCACTTTCATCGCTCCGCAGTATTTCGTATATTTTTCATGTTAAAATAAGCCAACATGTATCGCTTTTGGCTGAGTTTTTCTATTTTCTTTTGAAACCCATTTTAATGCAATCTGCTACCAAAATAGAAAGGGATTTTCATGTCAAAGTCGAAGTGGTTAAAAACCAAGAGCAAAAACTATGTTTGGCATTATAAAGTTTAATTATATGAGAAGAAAATATTATATTTATATACATTTAGTATTTTTGCATTGCTATGGTATTAAAAAAAAAATCACTAAATCACTTTAAAAAAAATGGGGTATAGTATGGCTACTTCTGCATCAAAGATAATGGAAGGGAAAGATAGGCCCTAGTACTTCCGCAGTAGAGTGCACAAAAGAAGCCCTCTGCGCAATGCATCTTGGGATACTGCCAATAGTTTCATTATGCGCAGAACTTAAAAAGAGGTTGGAGCGCACAAAAAAAAACTTATCGGCGCAATGCGTCTCGGGATACAGATTGTTGCGCAGAACCGTTCGGCAATACTTCATGTTCTGCGACTTCTATGGCTTCTCCTTTCCACTCCCTGTTCCGTATTGGCTTCAACGCGCCCATAGAAAAAACAAATTTTGAGCCTTCCAAAAGTTATAGTTAGAGTTCAGTGGTTGTCATCAATAGAAAGTTTAGAATCACACGGGATTATAGTGAAAAGAATATATGAACTGGGATGTTAAAAATATAGCTGGAAAGAATAAAATGTGACTTGCGTTGGATTGGGATGCGCAGTTAAAACTGAATAGTAAATTACAAATACAAATATTGCGACCAACAACAGGATCAAGGCCCAACAAGGTTGGTCCATCAAGTACCTCTTAACTATCCCCCAATGCATATCTAACTTCTTCTTAAAATCCGTTACTCCTTTACAATTGACAATATTCTGTGTCAAGTTGTTCCATTTGTCTATTACCCTATTATAGAAATAGTGTTTTCTCCCTTCCCGATTAAATGGGATTTGTTTAGCTTAAACCTCTCGTACTATCACTCATATTAGTAGATTATTATGGGGGAAAAAAGAAGTGATTTAGGAATGTGTCAGAAAATACCGAGTTAAAAGAAATCTGGTTACATTACATACCCAGCAAAAAAAGTCAGCATAAAATCTTCATCAACATTTTTAAATTGAAGGTTTTAAGCAGGAAAACTGCAGTTTTTTTTGAAGATCTATAAAATTATAGGTTTTTGTTTCAATATCTTTAAAAAAAACTGCAAAAATCCTTCAATTTTTAATCATAAAGAGGAAATGCAGATATTTTAAAGGTTTTATGCAGGATAATTAAAATTTTCAAAACAACTGCAGTTTTTTTGTTTCAACACCCTTTATAAAACCTTCAAAAAACCTGAAGTTTTTTTGTTTCAATATCTTATATATAAAGCAGAAATCTCCAAAATCTGTCCGGATGTGTGTTTGTTTGTTGGTTTGTCAGTATATTATAGGTTCCGTAACTACAAAACGCAGAGCTTTGAAATTCACAGAATAGTTAGTTCAAAAAATAAGAATTTTAACGCGACTATTTTCAAGTCTCTACGATGTCCCATTCGAATGTTATGACATTTTTTAGCGTACGTCATCAAAGTTTCACGAAGTGGCAACAGTAAAATCAGTTAAAATCAACGGAGAAAAGCGAAAATATAATATAACAAAATTATAAACCAATTAGAATGCCGATCTTTACACGGAATACTCCATAACTACAAAACGTAGCTTTATAAAATTTACAGAGTACTTTACTTGAAAAATTAGACATTTTTTGTAATAATTTTTAAGTTTGTACGATGTTTCAATCGTATGTTATAACTATTTTAATGGATTCCATTGACTTAACATGGATGAAAATATCGTTTGCAATTTAAAATAAAATTGTTCGTTATTGGCAATATAAAAACGACGTCATAGGTTTTGTTTGATTTAATAATTATTGAAAAATGTATATACATTGGGCTTTTTGCTACAATACGGAACAATTCAAAAATTAAAACAACCAGAATTTTACCTTAAAGAAATGGTTTAGAATTGTATTAAAATGTTATAATTGTTTTATCTCTTTTGTTTTATACAGGTTTATTGTAAGTATATTTAATTATCTTAGATCGAACTTTAGAACAATTCATCCAAAATGCGAGTAATTTGTGTATGAACGTCCATTTTATTTATTTGAAAAATATTTTATGCAAGTATTTTTTTTTAAATGTACGAAGCTTGGTTTCATTGTGAATTTTCAACTCTATTAGACTTTTTAATGTTATTAAAGAATAAAATTTCACAGATACCAACTGATAATTTAGAAAATATTTTATTTAATGTGCCAATGAATATTTCCTCTTAAAACATTGAATGGCGATCATTAAATATTAAATGTAAAATTATTGAAAGTACATGGTGAGATTATAATATGCTGCACCGTTTGCTAAACTATCGCCAAGTTATAACAGTGTATTCTTTGGATGAAGTGCGCCTTGGCTGTAATTTGCTGTGGAAACTTACTTAATATTTGTATGACAGGTATTTTTCGATGCGAATTCTATAATAACGGTATCACAAAATCAAAATTTTAGGAAAAATTGTTTAACAAAATGAGTAAATACCGAATTTTTAATAAATTGATCCGTAAATAAAAAAAATGAACTTAAAATTAAAATAGGTGGTTATTCTTCTGTAATAATATTATTCAAGGGAATTCTTTAAAACATGGGCAGGGCGTAGTAAAATAAAGTTGTGTAGTATTTCAAAACATACTATTTTTAGTTGAGTACTTATGCTGGGCTGTTAATTTTATTCTTACTTTGATAAAGAATTTGAGGCAGTTTATTTGCAAAACACGCTTAGGTTTATTCTGGCTGCAATTTACATTCTTATGTTCTGCATTATTGAGGACAAAAATGCAAACTATTAATTAAATACACAAGTTGTTGGTCGAAGATATTGCAAAGATGTAGCCTAAACGATACATTGGAACGGGCATTAGAAAATAATCAAATCAAAATTGCAATACTGGGAACAGGAAAATTCGGAATGTTTTGAAAGTTAAATCACTTAAGTTCTTTATCAAATTTATTAATTTGGTCAGCTTTAAAAAAATATGTTATCTGTTTCTGTTGCTTTTTTCACTTCCATGCGGCTTCAGAACATTTCAATATCGAAATTGATTCAGAAGTTTAATTAAATTTCACGCTTGAAGTTATTCCTTTAAAACTGCAATTTAATGAAACCCTCCTTGATGAATTTATTTTTAAAAATAATATAAAAATGAAGATCATAGCGCTTAGTTTATTATTTAATTTAATATTTTTTTCCTTGGATAAAAAAAATCATAGCTTTATGTAAATAATTATTCATATAAAATACCTGTTATAATGCACATTATCTTTCAATAATGATGACAACAGTAATTAAAATTTCATCGATTAAAGTAAGCACTGTAAGCTAAAATATAATTATAGTCATTTCACAAATAAATTGCGGCATCCGTGTTAAAAAAAAATCGGTTATGTACAGACCGCGCTGTATTGGGCCCCTACTCGGTACAAGGTTGAGAGGGGGAAGAGAATAAATGGCCTACAATGATTGAAACGGCCTTCCTTCCTTTACACGATGGTATGTCATTTATCCATATAGGCTAATTCCACGTTGAGTTAATGATAGCGGTACACTTATTTTCACCTGGTACAAACGCAAAAAGGGGAATGTCTTAAAAATCGGCATGTACGAAACGTCTGACTTTCGTCTACACAATAGTATATTATTTATACCCATCAACTTATTCCACTTGGAGTTAAGGATTTTAAAAACGCCGTTTTTTATTATGGTATTTAATGTAACTATGTATACCCATACCGAAAAGAAATTCATATTAATTTCTAAAAATATTTTTGTGCAGGAATTTTTAATTTTTAAAATTCCATACCTTATGAGAGATAAACTAGAAATTATTCGATTTTTATCGGTGTTTTAGCAACCAAGTAGTATAGAGATATTTTTACTTTTTTTTTAACTTCTAATTTATTAAACATAAAAATATTTTAAATTATAAAAAAAAGCGTTATCACTTTTTAAAGAGGAATTCTAAAATGGTATATGCGATTATCCCAGGCAGGAGAGGAAATGTATATATTTTCAGTTATTTGTCGTTATTTTATTTATTTCCGTGCGAAGAACGGGTACTTTTGCTAGTCCTTTATAAAACCTTCAAAAAACCTTCGATTTGCCAATTTTGATGAAGCATTCATGCAGACTTTTTTTTGCTGGGTATACAGCCTTTCAAAGTTGTGATGTTCTTTTCTAATTACCCTGTAACATTGAAAATGACAAATCTTACTTGGTTTCGTTTTTATAGGCGACTCCATTTAATCTGAAGTAAAGTTTTTGGAGTTGTTCTTCGAAGAGAGTCTTGTTGATACTCTCCAGTGTTGACAAAGTTATTTCTTCCACAAGGTCGTTCCTGTCTTCCATTGGAAGTGACACATTCATCAACTTGTCGTTCAACAATCTGATGCTGGTGCGAGTCTCGTTCAAGTCTTCCTAGTCAAATATAACAAACAAAGTAATCAAAATGATAGAGAAATACTAAAATACTAAATTCTAGTCTATAGTTACGTAGGAATTAGGCGTGGAATACTACAAGTCTAGTTGAATAATTTGCATATTCGTAAAAGCACAATATTTAAATTCTAAAACAACACTCTTGATATGTGGAAAGAGAAATAAGATTCCAAAATAGTGATCACTATAGTGCTTCGGAAGCATATTTACTTCCTTTACCTAATTGGTAGCGTGTACATTAACCGAGAACAGTGAATGGTTGACGCAAACACGTGAACAGTGACGTCATTTCGTCTGACAAAATTTTTTTTTGTTATTGTTTTGTGAATCGAGCTTTTTGTTTATAACGGAGCTTCTCAAATCTTTCATTAATCATATTGTTTAGGAATCGGGTTTGGTTAATTAACGTTGCATTAGAGCTGCACAGTGGGCTATTGGAGACGGTTCGGGGCTTATCTTGAAGGGAAGACCCGGGAACGATGCCTCGTATTTTTGAACCATGGTCAGATGACGAGGAAACACCTGAACTTGCACCCAACGCTTTCAGTAGACTTCGGCACTTTGGACGCCGACCAGATTTATCGTGCACCAGTCCCGTAAACACGCCGTTAATTTTTGCGGATGTTCTGGACGACTTTTCTAGAATTTTGTAGGGAAGCTGGCAACCCTCCGATCACAAGATCACTACTTTTTTTTTACTTTTCTTTGTCAAGTCCATCGCCTAGGATCGAACCAGAAATCCTCGGATTCCCAGCTGACTCCTTTAACCGCTCGGCCACGGAGGCCGGTGGAACGTTGCACCAAAACTCACAACGTTGCATAAAACTCAAAATTCGATTTTTTTTTTAGTAGAAGTATTTTTGTAGCGAAGATGGTAACCCTCCGATCGTAAGATCACAACTTTTTACTTTTCTTTGTAAATGTCATTGATCAGATTCGAACTAGGAATCCTCTAATTCATAGCTGAAAGCCTTTATCCCCTGGGCCACATAGGCCCTTGTTCGTCGTTGTCTTTCTTGAAGTGGTTTCCTTCCGGTTGCTGTTAAAGAGGTTGAACCAATTATGGGGAAAACCTCCTCTCTTTTTTCCCGATAAAAGATTTTTTTAGTTCAACCCAGATTTCACCATAATATGGCGTAAATTGATGCAGAGTACCAAGATATAGTGCAACGTTGAACTGAAACTGTTAACAGTGTACCAGTTATTTTATTGAAAGAAAATGAGTAATTTTTTTTACATTTCTTCCCGCTCTCATGCAATTTTCCCTATACGTAGTTGAAGACATGAGTGTACGAACCAGTCAGCTCCAGTTTTCAAAATTTGCCAGGAAGGACGAAAAACACTGTAGGTTTCTTGCACCATATAATACAAATGCACGGCTTTATTTTTACCTTCTACTCTACAGTCATCGCTTAAAACTTGTCTGGTTCTTGCCCCAATTGACAAAGTATTTTTTTTTTACATAAGAATAAGTAAAAAAGTGTGAATCAGTAAAAAAGTGGAGCTGTCTGGTTCTTGCATCCACGTCTCCAATTAGAAACGAAGGAACGTAAGTCTTATAAGAGTATAGATTCATTAAGAAAGTCAACAAGTGCGATTATAAAAATCTATTATAATTTTGAAAAAACAAACAATAAATTGTAATAATTATTATTTTACAATATGATATATTTTCATACTATTACTTAATAACAGAAATCAAAATTTAACATTTAAATTACCTCTAAATGGCGTCTTACTCTTCTTTCACTCTTAAGTTCTTCTTGAACTTTGCTGGTCAAATTTTCAACTACCTCCACCTTAGCCAGTAAATCGGACATGTTTTTAGCGAAATCGGAACCATCTGCCTTTCTTGTATCTAGATTGGAATCCCCCTGGTAGGACACAATGGAAAAATAGATATTTAGTTCCAAAAACCAAATGATAAATACTCGTTGACTGTTTTTCTATTTTTCAAATGTATTGAGAAAATTAAATTTAGAGTCTTTTAGATGCGGTATATGCAGCCGGGGAAAAAAACGAACCTCCCCTGGTTTCTCGGCTACTATTTATTGTAAGGTTAAACTTAATATACTATTTGGTAAGGAATAAAGTCTACTACACATTGATATACCAAAAAATTGCATAGGGAACTATCTTCTTATTAAAATCCGCACCAACTTTAAAATTTCCAATAGCAACACCCAATTTGGACTCAATATTTAGAATCTACGACAAAATTTATCATTGGATATGAATTTGCAAGTCATTTGGTCAAGTAGTGTTTTAATTATGAATATCGAAAGTTCAGAACTAGTAATGTTAATTGAATTTCTTAAACTTTTAATCATATCTCTCGAAATAACAATTTTATAAAGCTTATATTTTGAATTGTGTTACTTCTAAACGACCCAAATAAAATACACTAACTTTCATTACTTTTATGTATATATTTAAAATTTTATTTAAATTAAGATATTAATATACATAAAAATTATGAATAACAACCATGCTATATTTTGATAGTGATGAATTCAGAAAAACGTTTTAATGCATATATAAAATTCCGTGATTTTCACCTTTGTAGTTTTTTTGCTATATTAAAATGTGCATCGAAAAATAGTGACCGAGAAACCAGGGGTGGTTCGTTTTTTGCCGCCGGCTGTACCCTTGGTTTAACAAAATGAAAAGATAGATTTTTAGTTACAAGAATAAAATAATGATCACTGGTTATGTGATTGTTTGCGGTTTCTTATCTTTCAAATTTATTGACGAAACTTCACTTCAATCTTTATTTCGTTTATTTAAAAGTCATTAATACTTTTTACGAACGTTCACTCTTAAAAACCTATAACTCGTAAATCATTTTATACCCATTTGCAGGGCTCGATTTGAGCCGGAATGCACCGGAACGGCGTTACGGTACTTCTTTTTAGGGAAAATATAATTACGATTCCAGACTTGGGTTTGATGGCTGATGCATTGCACTCCCACACCCCACGGAAGGTTACAGTTCCTGTACCTCTATTTCTAGAAATCGCACTCGTATGTATACTCATAGGGTTATTATAGTACCTTTGGTTTAATTAAGATGCAAATAATTTAAATGACATTCCACAAAAGATAATGAGCATGTTTCGCAAATGCAAATGCAAACCTACCAGGTTCGATGCATTTTCTGTAGTTCTGACTCAAGGAGAAGATACATCTTTTAAAACTTAACTCGTTTTTATTCCATTCTCAAACAATGCTTGTTGTGGAGGAGCTGATTTTTATCCTAACCATTCTCAATGGCAGCCTAGTGCTCTCTCATAGAAACTTCTCAAAGTGGAAGATGACACATTCCAACCCAAATGGGGTCTCTCAGCACATTGAGTCATACCCAAGTGGGCTGGTTTGCAACAGTTTGATATCAAGTTCTGGGATCTCCAGTAGTCCCAACAAGGCACGAACAGTAAATGCACAAAAAGACTACTTTACACCTTAATTCAAATTTATTACATTTAGATATATTTTAAAAGCTTTGTATTTAAAGGGTCCGTGTAGTTTGCTGTGAACAAAATAAGGGATTTGTTTGTGTTTATAAAAAGCATGGCAACTGCAGTACTATTAAATAAATTGGAATAAAATGGTGTATGTATGTGGAGAAAACAATATTTAACAAGATGCAATCCCAATATATTCTGCATTTAGTATAGTTTTTATGAAAAAGTTGTTTTACAGCTGTAGGATTTTTAGACAAAAAGTTCGTTGTTTACACTTTTCTAAAACAGTTTTCAATATACAGTTACCAAATTTTATGTTTAAGTAGAATATATTGTAATTAAATTAATGAACCTAATTTAAATTTTGATTTTGGACTAAAAAAAAATTACTGGCATAAAACGTAAAATCTCTAGTAATTGTACATTAATTTTTTTATCTTCCTGGGCAAATATTTCTCAAGTATTTAGAATCAATGAGTACACGAAATATTGACTTTATTTTATGTAATTGTTTTTTAAAATTTTCCAAGTAGTAACAGGTTCCAAAAGGCGGCGAGTCCACTTTTGTTAAGATTTTAATTTCGAATTTTTATATAACATAATGTGGATTTTTTCAAAAACTCAGTATCAAACGTTAGGTAATAGCATCAAAAACCCCGTAACATATCAAATGAAAATCCGAATTTTTGATAACTGCACTGTCCTTCTTAAGATTCATCATATTTTTTAAAAAAAAAAGCAAGATAATATTAAAAAACTTGTATGGAGTGAAAAAAGAAAATTTCAAAAATCTTTTGAATTGTCTAAACAGAAGCGCTTACCAGCATATTTTCGTCAATCGACGAAACGAGTGACTGGGACTTAGGAAGAGTTCCATCTTTTAACTTTTTCAGATTCTCAACAACCTTCAAAAGGTTCTTGTACAGAACTTCCTGCAGATCCATCCTCTCTTTCAGCTCTTTCATCTCTTTTGCGTGTTCTGTTTGCTTCTCGGTGGCATCTTCCTTTAGACAAAAACATTTACAGAAATTAAAAATTATTTTTACAAAAGGAGTACTGATTCCTCATAGTTGTGGCTCTTTTGTGTTCATATGCTGTTAAAAATAGGTATTCAAAAATAAGTCAAATGTACTAATTTTTGAATACATTCGACGCTTATCATGGCTCCGAATACATAAGTTTCAATTTCGAATAAGACATGTACTAAAAAATGAGTACAATGGGTAAAAATGAATAAAAAGAGCAGTTGCTAGCCTACATAGGCTGCCTTCATAAATCAATTTCAATAAAAATCAATAATTAAAACCAAGACTTATCGGGAATCGAACCCATATCTGTAGGCCCCGCTGTCCAAAGCGTTATCTGTTAAGCTACCAGGGCGTCGTGAAGAAGTTATAAACAGAAATAATGGGAAAACCATCTTCTGAAACAACTATTTTAAGTGTGTAAGGTCGCTTCGTTAAGCTGGCTTGAACATACCCTGATATCCTGTATAAACAACTAATCTGTAAAAGAACACTTATTTTCAGTTCATTTTTGTACTTATTTTTGAGTACATATCTTTTTTTAAATTGAAACTTATGTATTCGGAGCTATAGAATCGATTATACTAAAAAATGAGTACATTTTACTTAATTTTAAGTACCTATTTTAAACAGTGCAGTATTTAGTATTCCAAATTTGGTTATTATAGCATTATTCATTTTTCGGAATACTTTTTCCAGAAACACATATTAATATTTGCAAACGAAATTGCTGTCAGAGGTAATCAAAAAATACGAGTGCGGAAAACACAAACATAATAAAATTTTACCTGTAAACAGTTAACTCGTCATTATGTACTTTTCAAAGGTGATAAAAATTAAAATTCGAAAGAAAAATATTAACTTACCAGTATAGTCCCAGTAGTAGTCGCTATCGTTGTTTCAGTGGTTGGAATCGTCTCCCTTGGGTTTTTAAGATCTTCAACAACCTTCTGTAGTTTCTTAAATTCGACCTCATGCATGCCCACTTTCTCCATGAGGTCCGACAAATCCCCTATGTATTTAGTTCGTTTCTCAACTTCACCGGTAACATGATACACTTGCTCTTTAAGTTCGAACAGATTTTTGCACACGGACATTTCATTTTTGAATGCTTTAGAGCAATGGCAATTGCACTCTTTGATGGTTGAGCTTTGTGCTTGATATGATGATGAAAATGACACTACTATACACACCAATACAATCTTCATAAGTACTTTCATTTTATTAATTATATAGAATTTTATTTCCTGTCAAATGTAAAATTCATTTATTTTGTCTTTAATTATAATTAATATACGGTAATTATATTTCTCGAATATCGAAATCTCATTATCGAAAGCATACAATTAAGGATTTAACATTTGAAACAATTTCCTGTTGACGAACACGTTTTGGTGAACACGAATTTTCGTTAAATATTCAAGTTACACTGACAAGGTATTGTTTAACAATCGCTTATGAGCATAACACGGATAAAATTTCAGGAAAATTTTCTTCTTATGACACACATTTTCAATCATTTATGTTCCTGAACACGAAAAGTGGATTCAAAGTATAATTCTCACTACACTGAAAGTTCCCAACAAAAAGTATTTGAAGAAAAAGTTGATATTTATAAGACTTAAATAGTTACCAATGATATGTTCCTTCAACAACTGCTGGTTCCTCGCAAATAAAGATTTTTTTAGAATTATAAAATAAATAAATCTGAGCACACTTTTAAAGCACGGCTTAATTACAAAAAACTTGCAATACTACATTTCATGAGCAAACAGATAATGAGAAAAACTACCATAAACTCTTGTTAGATTTTTAGCCCTAATAAATCAAAGGTTTTTCCAAACCTCCAGAAATAAGCCTAGTTTCCTGAAAATCTAATCAATAGACTTTCCGGATGCATGTATAATCGAAGCACAGCAATATCACTATACTTTGAAACGCATCAGAGCACCGATTGCAAGCCGAATTTGGGTCAAAGTTTGTCAGATATAATGGCGCCAATCTTAAAAAAAAATTACGGAAATGGCTTCTTACCAAGAAATACCACTAAAAACATCACCACTTCCGTACCTCAGAGTTGGTCATTCCATCGTATAAGAGCACCGAATACAATCCGAATTTGGTCCAAAGTTTGCCAGACGAAAATCACAGAACTTAAAAAATTATGGAAATGGCTTCTCAAAAGTAAGTACCACTAAGAGCATTACCAGTTTCTTAACACAGATTTAGAGTCATTTCATAAATTTCACAGATTTAGAGTCATACCACAGATTTACAGATTTTAGTCACGAGAACCATTACGGTCTTGGAGGGCGATGACTTGGAATCCAGTACAGGGTTGTAGGGAAAACCAGACAGCGGTTATTTCTCTGTAGAAACAAACCGTAATCACTCTGTCCAACCAAATGCACAAAGCTTCTGCTGACGTTTGGCGTCCAATCATAATGGAAGCGTTGACAGAATTGTTGATGATGCAATGTTTGGTGGCAAATAACTGATCCTAAGAGATAACTTTTTTTTAAAAATAATTTTGTTTATTTTTTCAGCATATCGATCATCTAGAGCTTATCAGTCAAGTAACATCAAAGAATATCTTTGTCACCCAAATTTGGACTACAAGTTCCGGTTCTTCGAATCACAAATAGCTTCGGTGATATTAAGATAAACATGCAAAATAGTTTAATTAGTAATAATTTAGTTGAATGATTCATTGAAGTACTAAACTAAGGAAGCGTATTCTACTCTGTTAAAAATAGGTACTTAAAAATAAGTAAAATGTATTCATTTCTGAGTACATTCGATGCTTATCCTAATACATAAGTTTCATTTGTGAAAAAGACGTGCACTCAAAAATGAGTTAAATGAATAAAAAGAGCAGTTGCTTGTCTATATCGGCTCCTTTATAAATCACTTTCAATAAATTTCAACCAGGATTTACCGGGAATCGAACCCAATCCGTCTACCTGATGTCATCCGCACCGAAGTCCAGGGTATTATCCGTTGTATTACCAGAGCGACGGGGAAAAGTTATAAACACTTAAAAAGACGTGACCACAGAATGGGAAGTAAGATAATTGAATCATAATAACTCAGTTTCCATTTAAGCAATCGCCATCAAATGATGTGGAAAAACATCTTCTGAACAACTATTTTAAGTTTGCCATATCGCTTTGTAAAGATGGCATTTGCGATGCAATTGTAATCAAAGAAAAACGAGTATGTCTATGGACTCATTTTTAAGCAAATTTTTTTTACAGAGTAATAATCACAATTTGGAGCCAAAACTATACTATCGAAATAACTTGGAGGTACAGGGAAGATAAATGTATCATTGACTAATTTTGAATTTTTTCTACACCTTATTTTGGTATCTAGTTGCAGCAAAAACGAATTCTTTTAGCCTACAATTTATATTTTTATCGAAACTGAATTTTAATTTTAAATGTCTATTTTCTATTTTTTTTAAACAAAAATAACCATTTTTGGCCAAAAGAATAAGAACATTTGTTGTTTCATTGACCGATGTTTGACTTGTATTATAAAAAATAAGCATTCACATTTTTTATATGAAGCATAAAGTCATTTCCCAATGTTAGTAAGCTACATCAAACCTAACCACATATGTTGCAGTTTGCGAGCAGATCCTGATGGTGTCCGATTGTAGTCATGCGTATATGTAAATAGGCTGCTTGATATCGCGTTGCAGAAGGTTTGGTTTTTTTAATTAACGTCGCACTAGAGCTGCACAGTGGGCTATTGGCGACGGTTCAGGGTCAATCTCGAAGGAAAGACCCGGGAACACATACACATTCACACACACATTCATACATGCACCTCGTTATTTTAGAACCACGGTCAGATGACGAGGAAACACCTGAACTGGCACCCAACGCCTTCCATAGACGTCGGGACTTTGGACCCCGATCAGATGTATCGTGCACCAGTCGCGTATACACGCCAGTATAATTTTGCTGGATATTTTGGGCGACTTTCTAGTATTTTTGTAGCGAAGCTGGCAACCCTCCGATCGCCAGATCACTACTTTTTTACTTTTCTATGCCAAGTCCATTTCACGGATTCGAACCACCAATCCTCTGATTAGTAGCTGAACGCCTTACCAACTGAGCAACTGGAGCTCAGAAATCTTGTTGGAAATATTCTTTTTAAGTTGTGCAATATTTCTAAAATTGTTAGACGAATGTGAAGAAACTAATAAGAATTTTACAAATACGAGCCCCAGGTGCACATCTTGAGAATGAAACAAAACTTAAATTTAAATATTAAACTTTATATAGTTGAGGAAGTAGGTTGGTTGGTATAAAAACGTCGCACTAGAGCTGCCAGAAGGCAATGGGCGACGGTTCGGACCTATCGCGAAGGAAGGTTTGGTTTGGTTAATTTTCGTCGCACTAGAGCTGCACAGTGGGCTATTGGCGACGGTTCAGAGCCTATCTCGAAGGAAAGACCCGGAAACGATTCCTCGCATTTTCGAACCACGGTCAGATGACGAGGACAACACCTGAGCTGGCACCCAACGCCTTCAATAGACGTTGGGACTTTGGACCTCTATCAGATGTATCGTGCACCAGTCCCGTATACACGCCGCACAGTGGGGTATTTGACCTCAAAAGCTGGCCAAAAGTCCATTTTTTTAAATTAAGAATTTTGAATTTTGGATTAAACCATATGATAAAAAACTATCTAAAGTACAATTCTGCAGCACTGTTTTTTTATTTTAACTTTATTTTCTGTGGCAACACTAGCGTTAAACTTAGAAAACTTGTAAACGGTGCATATTTGTACCAATCAAAACTAACTTTTTTCAGAACTATTTTATTTAAATTCTGCTAATATTTTTAGTTGACTGCGATAAAAAATGTATATAATATTATGTTTGATAACTTTTTTGTGTACTTTTACAATACAAAATTTTTATAGTGCATTTTGAATGTAAATTTTTGAATATTTTATAAACACGAAAACATTTGTTAACTTTCTTCACTTATCTTCACTATATAGAATAGTACAGAGTGCTAAAGTAACTATTCTTCTACACGGGAGTACAAAAATTTCCACCACCTTTTTCCCCCTTTAGATTTTATGAGGCTTTTTCTGCAGCGTTCACCAAAATTATTAGAACGTCTTTTTCGAATGCACCTGGATATTCACTGTGTGACAAAGCGAACATACATTGAATGCTTCACAAGAAGTGTTTTACAACAGAACAGTGTAGGGAAACTGTAAGTATACAATTGCGCAAGTGTCATAGTCTGAAAACCCCAACCCCAGAATCTCTCTTCTTTAAATTATCGGTTGTGCGGCTGCGGCGGTAATAAATTACAAGCTCTAGTTGGAGAACTTTTTCCGACCCCTTCCTTCATGTGTTGATACTTGGAAATTCTCTTCAATCGAACACCAAAAGAAGAATGTGACCTTAAACCCGACACTCCAAGTGTTTATATTTGCTGCCCAAGTTTCATCCGCCCAAGAGGAACGAGTAAATTCGCAGTACTAGGATTGACTTCATTCTGCTCTGTATCTCCTAGAAAAATAGTACATTCTGCTCTGTATCTTCAAGGAAAACTAATATCAAATAGCTTTTTGTTTATGGATCCAACATCTGCAGGTTCGAATTTTGATATCATGTAGAAAATATTCCTTTTATTTGATTGCATGTGAAAATATTAATTAAAGCAAGTTTAAAAATAATAAGGATGTAACATAATTGAATAATATTAATACATCGTTATGCAAAATAAAAAAAATACTGTCTTTAATTTTTTGGCTGTATGAAAAAATACCTTTAATAATGGGATTGCACATAATATCGTTTTTTAATGGCTTACTGGCAAAAAAGTATGACATTGTACAAAATATTGCTTTTATTCGAAAAATATTTTTAATAAAAGAACAACTTTGATTAAAGTAAGAAAAGTAGCACGAAGACATACTGATAGGTCTATCATAACTTTTTTTTTAATTTTAGGACCATCGGGAATTACATTTTTTAACTAGAAAATGTCTTTTTGATATTATGAGAAACTGCCCTGAAAAAGGTATCATAAAAAAAGTTCAACTACATGGAAAGTTATATAATATCAAAGCCCTCCTTTTCTGATGAAGAAAAAGAGCAATTTAAACATAAAATGTCGGTCTTGAAATCCAGATTTAAAAGTAAATGGCTTGCAGTTAATATGTCAGACGAAAAAATTCTAAACAAACACCAAAAATGGTTGGAACATTCAATCGAAATTCCCACAAAAAAAAAATCGCTTGTCGACCTTCGAAATCATTTGATGGGTTAAGTGATTGCAGTAAAATACGCAAAACCAAGGAGCTAAGAGAAAAAGCCAAATCCGAAGAATTAATCTATGCCACTCAAATGAAACTACGTGAAACTGGAAATATCGAGGGTTCAAAAGTAGTAAAGGATATCACAAAGTCTCCCTTAAGAGCAGCCAAATACAGAAAAGCATTTGTTAGCCACACTGCTGAACAAAAAAAGTCACAGCTAACACCAATTCGTGCTTTGACAATTTTCGTGGAAGCTGGGTCATCACGTAAACGATATGAAGTAGTAAGAACTAGTGACAAAAACCTATTTCTTTAGGTTAAGAAATAATGATATCCTGCTCCAAACACGTATCAAATAATTTCTACTGGTACCGAAATACAACTTCAAGCTTCATACGAGTGAGCGATTAATCACATATTTGTGAGAGGCTTTAAATACGTTTATATTGATGAAATAAAATCGCTAGAACTTTTTTACAAATAGGGATGTGATGGTTCTGAGCAATCACAGTACAAACAAAGATTTGAGAATAGTTGCGATTCCGATGCGAATATCTTCCAATCTGCTTTAGAGCCTCTTTAATTAACATGTTTAAAAAACAAAAATGCATTGCTATGGAAAAATCCTACAGTATCGTCACTGCGATATTCAGGCCCATCACGATAAGATTTATACATGAAAGAGCAGATATCACAAATGAAGAAATACAATACATAAAAAATCAAATAAAAAATTTATAAGAAACACAATGTTTTTTTTAATTTCTTGCAAAAAATATAACTTTGTATACATAATTAGAAATATATAGGTTGTTTATTATTTTTTTGTAAATATGCCTGACATATAGTTGCAAAAATAGACAACTCCAATTTAAAAAAAAAATTATATTTTTTATTATAATTATTTTCATCTAAAACTAATAATTATTAGTGAGTATCTAAAGGGTGGATAAAATATATATAAAACAAACTATTTAAATTTAGAAAGTTTGAAAGTAACGCAATATAAGTACTACTAAAAATTAAGCATTCTTGGTTTGTTTGGATATGTCTTGTTTTGCAGCTGTAGAGGTAACTCGTTTGAATTTTCAACTTATTTCAATTTTTTTTATTTTAATATGTAATTTTAAAATAGAAAATGCAATAAAATAATTTTGGCCAACTTTTTGGGTCAAATACCCCTATGTGCGCCGTTAAATTTTGTGGAAGTTCTGGACGACATTCTAGTATTTTGGTAACGAAGTTGGCAACCCTCCGATCGCAATATCACTACTTTTTACTATTCTTTAGTCTAGTCCGCACAAAGGCTCAAACCGGGGACCCTTTGGATTCCCAGCTGACGCCTTAATCCACTCGGCCACGGAGGCCTCATCGCGAAGAAAGACCAGGGACAGCTGTCTCGTATCCTCGTATTTTTTAACCATGATCAGATGACAAGAACACTGCCTGAGCTGGCATCGGACCAGTCCCGTATACACGCCGATAATTTTTTGTGGATGTTCTGGAAGACTTTTCTAGTATTTTGTAGCGAAGCTGGCAACCCTCCGATCACAAGATCACTACTTTTTTACTTTTCTTAGTCAAGTCCGTCGTACAGGATCGAACTAGGACTCCTCTGATTTCCATCTGACGCCTTTATCCTTGAGGACGTAAGAGACATATATTCAGAGAAAGTAGACGTATTTCGTACTACAGAACACACTTTCGTTTATTATTAAAGATGCCATCAACAATTTTCAATTATAAAAGGTTAAAATATTTTTTAGATAAAATAATCTTTCTTAAAAAAAGGAAAACCGACTTTAAGAAAAATGCGCTAAAAAGTAAAAAATAATTTTTAATTTTACGAATGAGTTGAAAAAATTGAATTATTGAATATCAATTTTATACGTAGTACAACTTTTTGAAATCGGCGCCAAAATTTAGGTATGATTTTAGTAAATTGGCACCAACTTCCAAAAGTTGTACTACGTATAAAATTGATATTCAATAATTCAATTTTTTCAACTCATTCGTAAAATTAAAAATTATTTTTTACTTTTTAGCGCATTTTTCTTAAAGTCGGTTTTCCTTTTTTTAAGAAAGATTATTTTATTTTTCCCTTTTTAGTTTTTAATTTAGCAGGGGGCTTCGCCCCCTATTATTATTCACGAAGAAATTCAAGTAGCAACTTGTGCTTAACAATGTATATTGTAAAACAATCCCTATCAATGCTGGTTAAACGAAATGTCATTGTTGTAAACTTCTGTTAAACAATGAAAATATTATGAAATCGGAAAAATTGTTTAAAAAAACTCCGGTTAATCGGCATTTCCGGATATATAACAGCCGGATAATCGATTATTTTTTTGCAGATTTTGCCTAAGTGGATTCTTCTCTATCCAACAAAAAAAGAATTTTCGAAATCGGACGAAATTTTTTTTAAACGGTCCGGTTAATTGAGAAATCCGGATAGTTAAATACCGGATAACCGGATATTTTTTTCAAATTGCTCCCCTTTGAAACATCCTCTATCCAACAAAAAAAAAATTGTCCAAATATCTGAAGTAGAATCAAAATCCCGCGCGCACATACATAAAAAAAAAAAAAATACATATAGGTCGAATCTATAACCTCTCGACTTGGCGCGCGTTGGCGGTTTTAATTTAAAGTTTCTGGCGGTTTTATTTCGTAGTTTTTTTTGAGTTTTGGTGGGCGCGCTGGGCAGTCGGTTAAAAAAGACATGAACACAGAAACTGTTTTCTAATAAACCTAAAACATGACACCCATTTTTCCGATTTTCTTGCACTTTTGCCGATCATTTTTTAAAACTTTGTCGATCATTTTCTTTGAAGGCGTTGGGTGCCAGCTGAGGTGCTGTCCTCGTCATCTGACCATGTTTCTAAAATACGAGGCATCGTTCCCGGGTCTTTCCTTCCAGATAGGCCCCGAACCGTCGCAAATAGCCCACTGTCTAGTGCGACGTTAGTTAACCAAACCAGTTGCTTTTATTTATTGACGACTCTGATGTAAACATTCGCAGAGTTCCTCCAGGATATACGGTAATAAAAATCAAATTACTGAAAGTTATTTACTGTAACAGTATAACGTGTTACCCGAGCGTTACTCATCGGGAAAAACCAAATTTTGTCTTTTTTTATTTTTTAATATTAACCGTTTTTCATTTATTGATTAAATATTTTTTTTTATAATTTATGTTTTGAATCACAATTTTTTTTACCACAAGAAATCTGATCTCTGTTTCAGTTAGATAAGTTTCTGAGAGGAATGACAAAGACTGTCTTTGATAAAATCTACTGGATGAACTGTAAAAAAATGTTCTTAAACGCGAGTACATGAACGTACTCGCTTTTCTCTGCGTACAATTACATCGTAAATGAGCGATGACGTACTCAAATTTTATTAATCTCACTTTCGCAAAAATGTGCAGTGCGAATGACTTTATGCTTCATATAAAAAATGTGAATGCTTAGTTTTTATAATACAAGTCAAACATCGGTCAATGAAACAACACATGTTCTTATTCTTTTGGCCAAAAATGGTTATTTAAAAAAAAAATAGAAAATAGACATTTAAAATTAAAATTCAGTTTCGATAAATATATAAACTGTAGGCTAAAAGAATTAGTTTTTGCTGCAACTACATACCAAAATAAGGTGTAGAAAAAATTCAAAATTAGTCAATGATACATTTATCTTCCCTGTACCTCCAAGTTATTTCGATAGTATAGTTTTGGCTCCAAATTGTGATTACTACTCTGTAAAAAAATTTGTTTAAAAATGAGTCCATGGATGTACTCGTTTTTCTTTGAGTACAATTGCATCGCAAATGAGCTATGACGTACTGAAGTTGAAGTAATCATTCTTCCGCAAAAATGAGCTGTATCGCTTAATATTGCTAATCTCAGCTTTTGTTCAAGCCATCTTAAGAAAGGAAACTGACAAACTTAAAATATTTGTGCAGAAGATGGTTTTCCCCATTATTTGATGTCGATTGCTTAAATGGTAACTGAGTTATTACAACTCTATTATCTTACTTCCCATTCTTTTGTCACACGTTTTTTTAACATTACTTCTGTTTGTAACTTCTTCACATCGTACTGGTAGCTTAACGGATAAGACTCTGGACGAACAGTGGTGCCGGCAGATGTTGGTTCGATTCCCGGTAAGTTTTGGTTGTAATTGTCGATATTTATTTAAAGTGATTTATGAAGGCAGCGTATGGAGGCCGGCATATGCTCTTTTTATTAATTTTTACAAGTAAATGTCTTTTTCAGAATTGAAACTTATGTATTCGGAGCCATGATAAGCATCGAATATATTCAAAAATGTGTACATTTTACTAATATTTAAATACCTATTTTTAACAGTAATTACTAAAGTGAAATTGAGTTGCAAAAAACGTCGCACATCCCTCATATGGGCGGGTTGGATAGTTAAAAGTTTAGAGTTTTCAACTGGCCTCGGTTATAACGTTAAGTGGAATATTATTCAACTTATTATTGGGCAACCATTGAAGTAGGACCCACACTACTTATCCAAAAGACAGGCCTAACTAATTGGTGATAGAAAAAGGTGTTAGTTCATTCTCATATATTTGTGACTTACAATACTAAGAAGACATCACAGACATTAAGAAAATAATATATTATAAGGCACTATTTCACTACGACTTTGATATTCCCAATTAGTTTTTTTGTTTTGGTATTGGTTAATTAACGTTACACTAGATTTGTACAGTGGGCTATTGGTGACGGTTCGGAGCCGGGGTTTTTTAAAACTCGAAATTCCTAACTTTTAAGGTTTCCAGATTATTGGAGCTCCACCCCAAACCCCCCGGAGCGACGGGCCTGCCTAGTGTAGTTTAGTTAAATCGGTGACGCCGTTACAGCAAAATTCCCTACACAGTTCAAGGTTGAGGTTGAGTAGTTTTAGTTTCTTCAAATTAGAATGTGACCCTGTCAAGTCGCAAATCAAGTGCTTGAAGACGGATAGGATTCCATACTAGATACAATAAACAATTTGATAAAAAAAAAATGTCACAGTTGGGAAAAGTGGAAGGATCCTTAATTGGCTATCAAACATAACAGCTTCAACTCAATGAAGGACTTATTATTAATGGACGCCCACGGAAACGGAACTTAGTAAATTAAGATGAAGAGGAAATAAAAAAACAACCTTGTTCAGCGTATAGTGAACAGAAGAAATAAGTTGCATGTTCTCAAAGCATCTTAGTAGAAGTTTTCAAATGGTTGAAAGTGGATGGTTTACAGGAAAAAAGTTTTGTGGAGAACGAGCTATAGCTTTAAAGAACTTGTTTTGATTAAGCATTTGTAGTTTTTTGTTATTGTAGATTGAAGTAATATTATAGAGGTGTACAAGTACTTTAAAAGTTTTAAAAATCAAAAATATATTGCTTTAACATTTTGTGGATCAAATTTGAAATTAGGCATAGAAAATACATTGACTGTGGAGCGGTTCTAAGTGCCTTAGTCTTTTTAAAGGGTTAAATAATTGTAGATATATTTTACTATTGTCTGTACGCTCAACAGTATAGGTATTGCAATTTGGGTAATGAATTAATGTTACCGGTATACATTAGCTTTAAATTACCAATTTACAATTAGGTGTCCAGATTCTTAGCGATTGGAAGGAATTCGGTTGTCTTATTATCCGATATTGAAAATGAAATACCTTATTCAGTTTCTGGTTGTTATTGTTATGGCATCCTGTTCCTTGCTTGGAATACAAGGGGATGTCAACAAGTGCAATTGCAATTGCCTGAATGAGCTCACGAATGGATGGACTTCGTGCAAGAATCTTTCTGGGCGCATAGAAGAGCTCTCTTATGTTAAGAGTGTGATAGAACATCGTACAAAACACACCCTGGAGCTGGAGGATTTGAACGAGAGAGTGAGGTTGGATTCTGAAGATATCAGAAAGCTAAACAAGACGGTTCAAACCATTGTGAGAAGACTGGATGTGGGCCCTGTTAATGAGATGCAGGTTTGTTTTTTCTGAATTGATTTTCTTTATATTATTCTTCTAAAATGTTTAGTTTAGAATGAACAACTAGAAAAGGGGCGGAGTTTAACCTTGTTTGTGGGATTTCGAGCACGTGGAAGCTGCATATTACTGGTAAACAAACAATAACATAGCTTCTTTGTGTTCACATTTTGCATTAATTACGTTTAACTTGTGTCTTAACACCATACTTTAAAAAAATGGCATCGATCTTTTCAATATTTTAGTTGTTTTGACGAAAATTTTAATGCTATCCCGCAAACACACCAGGCTATGACGTCACTATAGAAGATGTCATTCTAGTTGTACATTTGAATAAAACATTTATTAGTTTAATTATCTTAGTTATGGAGTTACCGAGCTCCGCCCCCTATTCGCTAATTTTCCTCACCTCCCGGAAGATTGCGTCGCAAACCAATTCTCGCTTTGCTCACAATAATTCCATACCTTTATTGCGTTTTAGTTGAATTCAGCCTGTTTGACAAAGTCATTGTACCGTTGTTCATATTTTGATATGTAGAAGCCGTTTCGGTTTTTCTTTTCGAAATGTAATTATCTAATTAATTGCTTAATATTTTATAGCTTTTGCGTTACTGCAGATCTACAATGCACTCTCTTTCAAATACACCGTGATCATAAAAATTGAGTACATAGTTTAGGAGTAGTGACGGACAATATACGGTCTTGTCTATTAAATATATAGATATGAAGAATATAGTAATGAATTACATCATTTTAGGATAGTGATCGATCTCAGTTTTGGGTATTGCTTGAAAATGACTGTAAGCAATTATTTTAAAAAATGGGGCCGTAACGTTATTTAAGATATTATAAAATTGCTGCCATGGAATTAGGTTTAAATATCCTCCTATAGCCTTCTGAGAGATATATATGTATTTATATGGACATATATCGTCTGTTTTACTACCAATATACATAATTTTAAGATTCACAAGAATACTGTCATGAAACTTTGTTTTCAATACTGCAGTTCAGGGGATACTTTTTGAAGCGATCTCTTCTAAAATAATTATTTTTTAAATAAATGTATTGGAAATGTAAATGTAGCTCTCCTAGAGTGAAAACAAATTTACAACTTCGATATTTCGCTTGCCCCTCAGAGGTTTAAAATATATAAAACTTACTTTTTCGTCTCAAGCTGGGTGCTGGTCCTTGGCAGATTTTAATGAAATAAAAACCAAAAGCAAATCAAATAGCGATGCGTGGCGTAATAAGTGGACGACCCCTAACAAGAATACGTTATCTCAGTCCTTATTTTTCCAAATTCGTCCAACCTCCAATTCGATTCGTCTTGGATTGTGTTTCTCGGACACAGCTCGAGATCTGCAGTATTAAATGAAAAATAAGTTCGCGTAATATCACGTCTGTAAGCGTTAGTAGATTAAACTATTGACCATTACAGGTGGGTGGCCGATATTTCGACCAGAATCCCATGTAAAATAAAGCACCCACTTTCTCAAGGATGACCTTTAGAAGGTAATAAATGATAAATAAGTTCGCGTAATATCACGCCTGTAAGCGTCAGTGGGTTAAAATATTGACCTTCTACAGGGCGGGTGGCCGATATTTCGACCAGAATCCCATGTTAAAACGAAGCTCCCGCTTTCTAAAGGTCATCCTATAGAAAGCGGGTGCTTGATTTTAACATGGGATTAATATCAGCTTGTAATGAATTCGTTGTGGTTAACTGACTAGGGTAATCCAAGGAAATAGTGAAGGGTATAGTGAAAATAAATATTGATATAACGTTGCTAAGACACCATATAAATCAAATATATAATGGCTACAACATTTTCGTGGTATACGTATTTTATAACTCCTGATACTTTTATTTTAAAAGGGTGATACAAATGGTGATACAAGATTGATAGACGAAGGGGAATCTGATAACAATGCGTCCAGTATCCCTACAGAAATCAGAAGTGAGATTGTTGATGTCAACAATGCATCGATTTTGGAAAGCATCACCAAGACTTTATTAGAAGAACACCTCCAAAAGTAAGAATTTCTTTAGCATCCACACTGTTCAAAATCATGTTGGACGAAAATTTTGTATTTTTTGACGGAGCAGATTCAATATTTTTATCAAACTGAGGAAATCCATTGTCTGTTTTTTAAAAGAAATTTAGGTAAAAATTTACCGTACGGACACCCTTGGCGACTTTTTCAAAATCTCGCCAAAAGTCGCCATTTTGCACGAGCCAGATCTAAAGAAAACAACTTTTGCCCAATAAGGTTGCTGCAATTCCTTGTCGGGTCGGAGGGGGGTTGCCATTTAAAAAAAATTATCGGCAAATGTGGAAAAAATCGCGCCAAGGGTGACCGTACAGTAAATCTGACCCGAAATTTATTTCGTCAAAAATGAGGACGATTTTAAGTAATATATTAACCCTTTGCACTCCAAGAACACTTTGCGATTTGTGTTCTTTCTATGGAACAGTTATTCCTCTTTACTTTATTTTCCACATATTTTTTTATACTCATAAAGGGAAAATAAATCCTGATCTTTTTTTTGTATTTGCAAGAGAACAAGTTGAAAAAAAATATTTATGTTCTAAGCACAATATCATGCTGTTCTCGTTTATTTTAAAGAACAGGGAAACAAAAGAACTGGTCGTTATGTTGGCGCCTGACAGGTGACATCGGAGTGCAAAGGGTTAATTCAATATCGACGAGCTGGCATGAACCGCGAATATCTCGCTGACAGAGTACATTGTCTCTATCCTCTCGGCCTAAAAGGTTCGTTTGAATTCTAACGATATAATTATATGAACCAAACATGAGATGATGACCCAGAAAAGGGCCGAAAAGGAATCAGAGTAAATGGCTTTCGGTAAAAATATGAGGATTTTTGGTTTGTTAAAATCATGTGGCACAACGACCAAACGACTTAAAGAAGATAGTAAAATGAACAGGTTAATAAAAGAACTGGTAAAGTTATGAAGACACTGCTCTTTAAAAAGAACGGGAACAAACTGTTGCTTGTCACAGTTGTGAAGAAGGCGGCTTTGGTTGAAACCTGTTCAGCAATAACACATAAAATTCCTATCTAGATCGGAATGTTATCAGTTATAACTAACAACCGGTTGATTGTATTCTTTTACGATTATATTCAATATTAACGGATTGATCGAATGATCGATGATCATTAACAGAGTATCGTGAAAGAAATATTTCGATAATTATCTTCTCTGAAATAATACCTAAATAACGGTTAAAAGTAACCGTTATTTTTCAGTAATATCGTAATAACAACTGTCATTTCAGAATAACTGTTAAGCTCATCCCTAATTTGAACCTATTTAGAACGTCGACAGTTCGCTTATACAATATTCTTAAATATAAATTTCTATTTAAAATTTTCATATTCAGATTTTGTATTATATGAACACAGTCTATTAGTTACTACGGCTTCAGCGCGTACTATATAATTGTGTGATATGCTTAGATTATAAATTTATAGATTTGTAAGTTTTGGTAAATTTTTATATTATTGCTTTATAAATTAGGGCAAAATCGTGATTTTTGGAACTAAAGTTTGCGGAAGTGCATAAAACTTTACTAAGTAAGATATCAACAACTTGTAGTATTAAAAGTATTTGATAAAACTTAAAATTAATACATGCAAAGATTTGTATAAGTTTCAGTACATTGCGTAATAATATATTCTTTGAATAGTTTAAAATACTTACGTAATAACATCTTCAAAAATCGCTTTTATAGTTCAAAGTACCCGCGTTTATTTCAAATCTTGAAGCATGGGCGTATTTCCTGTTGCACATTAGTTTAGAAAGATCTTGACAAATAGAGTAATATTAAAATACAAATACAACGTTAAAACTGCGCAATAAAAATACATGAAATACAGACATTTCAGGAGATACATCTCCCTTCATCAGCAGAAATGAAAATCATCAGCTGAAAAGTCTTTGTACACAACAATAAACTCAAAATAGAAAGTGTTGCCAATGCAAAAAACTGTCTCAATCGGTTGGTTTGGTTAATAAACGTCGCACTAGAGCTGTATTGTGGGCTACTGGCACCGGTTCGGGGCCAATCTCGAAGGTTTGGTTTTGGTTTGGTTTGGTTTGGTTTTGTTAATTAACGTCGCACTAGAGCTGTACACTGGGCTATTGGCGACCGTTCGGGGTCAATCTCGAAGGAAAGACCCGGGAACACATACACATTCACACACACATTCATACATGCCCCTCGTTATTTTAGAACCATGGTCAGATGACGAGGAAACACCTAAACTGGCACCCAACGCCTTCAATAGACGTCGGGACTTTGGACCCCGATCAGATTTATCGTGCACCAGTCCCATATACACGCCAGTATAATTTGTTGGATATTCTGGTTGACTTTCCTAGTATTTTGTAGCAAAGCTGGCAACCCTCCGATCGCAAGATCACTACTTTTTTTTTAACTTTTCTATGTCAAGTCCATCGCACGGATTCGAACCACTAATCCTCTGATTAGTAGCTGAACGCCTTATCAACTGAGCAACTGGGGCTCCCAATCTCGAAGGAAATACATGGGAACGATGTCCCGTATTTTTGAAACATGGTCAGATGAAGAGGACAACATCTGAGTTGGCACCCACGTCTTCAATGGGCATCAGGACTTTGGACACCGATCAGATTTATCGTGCACCATTCCCGTAGAATTCGCGCCGGTATAATTTGTTGGATGTTCTCAAAGACTTTCTAGTATTTTTGTAGCGAAGCTGGAAACCCTCCGATCGTAATATCACTAGTTTTTTTACTTTTTTTTATATAGTTCATCCCACGGGTTCGAACTAGCAATACTCTGATTACTAGCTGGACTCCTTTATCCATTGGGTACGGGAGGCCCTGCTAACAATCGGGTGGTTGGTTTGGTTTTTATTAATTAACGTCGTACTAGAGTTGCACAGTTGGCTATTGGTGACGGTTCCGGGTCTATCTCAAAGGAAAGACCCGGGAACGATGCTCAGTATTTTTGAACCATGCTCAGATGACGAGGACAACACCTGATCTGGCACCCAACGCCTTCAATGGACGTCGGAACTTTGGACCCCGATCAGATTTATCGTGCAACAGTCCCGTATAAACGCCGATAATTTTTTGTGGATGTTCTAGAAGACTTTTTTAGTATTTTGTAGCAAAGCTAGCAACCCTCCGATTACAAGATCACTACCTTTTTACTTTTCCTTGTCAAGTCCGTCGCACAGAATCGAACCAGGAATCCTCTGATTCCCAGCTGACGCCTTTATTCACTAGGACACTATTTTGTTTTGGTCACTATTTTGTTTTGGTTTTTTTTACCTAACGTCACACTAGAGCTGCACACTGGGCTATTGGTGACGGTTCAGGGTCTGTCTCAAAGGAAAGACCCGGGAACGATGCCTAGTATTTTTGAACCATGGTCAGATGACGAGGACAACACCTGAGCTGGCACCCGACGCAACCTCGATAGGCGTCAGGACATTGGACCCCGATCAGATATATCGTGCACCAGTCCCGTATACACGCCATTATAATTTGTTGGATGTTCTGGGCGACTTTCTAGTATTTTTGTAGTGAAGCTGGAAACCCTCCGACCGCAAGATCACTTCCTTTTTACTTCTTCTTTGTCCAGTCCATCGCACGGATTCGAACCACCAATCCTCTGATTAGTAGCTGAACGCCTTATCCACTGAGCAACTGGGGCTCTTATTTCTTGTTTGGCAGTATACTCTTTAATGATACAATGTAATGCTCTTTTTGCTTGATCGATATATGACATGCCACATTGACATGAGATACTATATATGCCCCAGTTATTAAGGTCGTCAATGGGGGCTTATACCTTATACTGAGAGAGACACCGTCAAGTTAAGACGAGCTCTCTCCTCAGGACCTAAACTGATTGTGGAGTCTTTTGCTATTCAACCTGACGGCAAGAAACGCTGGTTTAACAGTCTCCATGTCTCTGAGTTTGCCGATGATAGGAATATCCGGCATGAATTCAACCGATACCCCTACGAAAAGCAGGTTGCTTTATGGAAGCAGTGGGTGCTTGAGGATATTGGGGCGCGACTGGTCAATGCTAAAGTCAACCTGACCGAGGAGCGTCCACCCCTGACGGCGATCCCCGCTGTCTCGAATAATCGAATGGATATCGAGCAGACGATGATTGACGTCACTACTGATGTTTTGGATCTTGATATGATGGAACCAGATGCCGATGGAATGATTGTCGCTGAGGCTGGATGTACTGGGGTGTCAGGAAGCCCTACGCCAGCCTCGGAAGTCATGTTTCCAATGGCAGCTGTCCCTGATCACACTGCCCTTCCCATTTTCCTTCGCATCACGGACGAATTCGACAAAATTCTGGATGCCTTGAATGTCGAGTTCCCGGACGTTTTCACCAGCCAACGTACCGGTGACTACATACGGATGACCCCGTGTAGCGACGACGCTAAACTCTCTCTGATGACCGCCCTCCGAGAAAAGAACCAGGGGTTCTACTTGGGGAGCTGCGCTCCTTTCAAGGTGGTAGTTAAGGGGCTACCATCGGAAACGGAGTGCAGCAGGCTGCAGGCTGAACTCGGCTCTCGTGGGTATCCCTCCGCGAGAGTTGTTCAGCTTACCAAGCGTGGCACCAAGAAGTTAGGAGTGTTCTTGGTCGAACTTCCACGCCAGAAAGGAAACAACAAGTTGCTGGCCGTGACCAAATTACTCCAGCTCAATGTCAAAGTTGAGCCGTTCCGAAGTAGACGCGGAGTAATACAATGTTACAATTGTAACTACTTTGGTCACTCCAGCGCCCAGTGCTTCATTACACCCCGGTGTTTGAAGTGCGGGGGCCCACATCCCTCCCGTGATTGCTCTCTACCCCGACCCGATGAACCGAGCTGCATCAACTGCCTGGAGAAAGGCCACGCAGCCTGCAGCAGGAGATGCCGCCTGTTCCCGAAATCCACCAAACTGCCTTCGACCAAACAGCGAGCTGCTAAGCGTCAGGCCTTTAATGTTAAAACTGTTAGGAAATGCCCAAACCATTCTACTCCCCCTGTTCCTAAGCGAAGTTCTACTTCATTAATTCCTCGCCCAAACCTGTTAAATTCCATTGCCACTTTAAGGCACCTCAATGAGGCTGCCCCTATGCTGGAGCTAATAAAGGAATTAGCTCCAATCTTTTCCGGAGTCGGAGGAATCAAAGGCCTGATCCTTCGGCTTCGCGAACAAAATTCACCGCTTGAAAAGCTTCAAGTTTTCTTTGACTACTTTGCGGAAAATGTCCCCAGCGAAGAGTCCCCGCCCACCTGCCTGCGATTCAGAATCTGAGAGTGTGCCACTTCATTTCATCCACTGCTGCCGTGAGCAAAAGCTATGTCCGAAAATATCTGCTATACTGGAGGCGAAGGCCACTACGTGGCCATGTCCTTCGACAACATCTTTAAACAAGTCAAGTCAAAAGGTCGTCAATGGGGTCTTTAAGTTCTGCGAAGGTGATCTTATTTCACCTATCAATAAGATTATCACTTCCCACAACTTAAAGACCCCATTGACGACATTAATAACTGGGGCATATATAGAATATCATTTCAATAGGGCATGTCGTATATCGGTCAAGCAAAAAGGGTATTAAGATTTCGCATTAAGGAGCACCAACCGCATCCAAACAAGTAATAAAAAAGTCCTCTATTGAAAGACACTCTTGTGTCTTGCAATAACATCTTCAAAAATCTGTAATAACATCTTCAAAAATCGCTTTTATAGTTTAAAGTACCCGCGTTTATTTCAAATCTTGAAGCATGGGCGTATTTCCTGTTGCACATTAGTTTAGAAAGATCTTGACAAATAGAGTAATATTAAAATACAAATACAACGTTAAAACTGCGCAATAAAATACATGAAATACAGACATTTCAGGAGATGCATCTCCCTTCATCAGCAGAAATGAAAATCATCAGCTGAAAAGTCTTTGTACACAACAATAAACTCAAAATAGAAAGTGTTGCCAATGCAAAAAACTGTCTCAATCGGTTGGTTTGGTTAATAAACGTCGCACTAGAGCTGTATTGTGGGCTACTGGCACCGGTTCGGGGCCAATCTCGAAGGTTTGGTTTTGGTTTGGTTTGGTTTGGTTTTGTTAATTAACGTCGCACTAGAGCTGTACACTGGGCTATTGGCGACGGTTCGGGGTCAGTCCTGAAGGAAAGACCCGGGAACACATATACATTCACACACACATTCATACATGCACCTCGTTATTTTAGAATTTTAGAACCATGGTCAGATTACGAGGAAACATATGAACTGGCACCCAACGGCTTCAATAGACGTCGGGACTTTGGTTTGGTTTGGTGTTTTGTTAATTAACGTCGCACTAGAGCTGCACAGTGGGCTATTGGCGACGGTTCGGGTCAATTTCGAAGGAAAGACCCGGGAACACATACACATTCACACACACATTCATACACCTCGTTATTTTATAACCATGGTCAGATGACGAGGAAACACCTGAACTGGCACCCAACGCCTTCAATAGACGTCGGGACTTTGGACCCCAATCAGATTGATCGTGCACCAGTCCCGTATACACGCCAGTATAATTTGTTGGATATTCTGGACGACTTTCTAGTATTTTTTGTAGCGAAGCTGGCAACCCTTCGATCGCAAGATCACTACTTTTTTACTTTTCTATGTCAAGTCCATTTCACGGATTCGAACCACCAATCATCTGATTAGTAGCTGAACGCCTTACCAATCTAATATTAAGAATTGCTATGTTTAACTTTGCGTAGATATTTGTATGAACACTTGGATGAAATGAGAGATTCATTGCTGAATGTGACCCTTGGGAATTTCTTACACTCGGTGGAGGAGACACAGGTCGCTCTGGCGAACTTAAACAAGGATGTGACGCTGAAAGAGGCTCAACTGAACGAACTGGAAGAGAGAATGACAGCAATTCGAAAGGAGATACAGGAGATACAAAGTTTGTTTGTTTTATTGTTTATTTTGTTTATTGTTTATTTTTTATTATATTTATTTATACAGGAACAAGCACTGAAATCTAACTGTAACTGCTGGAAGGCTCAAACTTTGTTTCATCTACGGGCGCGTTGAAACCACTGATCTCTAACTGTAACTTCTGGATAGGGCAAGACATTTTGTTGACTTGAAGCCGATATGGAGGCCGCCATGATGGGTCACACTTTTCTTGATACCGCAATATTTCGTATATTTTTCATGTTAAAATACGCCGACATATATTATTTTTGGGTAAGTTTTTTTTGTTTTATTTTTAAACCCATTTTAAATGTAATCTACTATTAAAATAGGAAGTCATTTGCAAGTCAAAGTAGAAGTAGTTAAAAAGCATGAGCAAAAACTATCTGTTTGGCAATATAAAAATTAATTCTATAAGAAGAAAATATAATATTTATATACATTTAATACTTCTACAATGCTTTGGTAATAAAAAACACCACTAAATCATTTTTTTAAAAATGTTGGGGCACCGTATGGCAGCTTTCAATTGGTTTCAACGCGCCCGTAGAGAAAATAAAGTTTGAGCCTTCCAGCAGTTACAGTTAGAGTTCAGTGGTTGAAACCACGGAGTAAAGAAAAAGGTGGAGGTGCGAACAAGTCTAAAACCGGTTTGCAATGTGAAGTAAGCAATCGCTTAAAAAGTAGGATCTGGCGAAGTGTTTGGCGCTATTCCAAAGCACTACTTTGTACCAGTACTTGGCGATAATTTATTTTTCCCTCGTAGAAAAACTACTGCAAACTAGGTTTGTTTGTTCCTAGTTTGGGGTTGCTAACTTACGTCTCATTAAATCTCGCCAAATCGTCTCCACCTTTTTCTTTACTCCGTGGTTGAAACCAATTGAAAGCTGCCATACTGTGCCCCAACATTTTTTTAAAAATGATTTAGTGGTGTTTTTTATTACCAAAGCATTGTAGTAGTATTAAATATATATAAATATTATATTTTCTTCTTATAGAATTCATTTTTATATTGCCAAACAGATAGTTTTTGCTCTTGCTTTTTAACTACTTCTACTTTGACTTGCAAATGACTTCCTATTTTAATAGCAGATTACATTTAAAATGGGTTTAAAAATAAAATAAAAAAAACTTACCCAAAAATAATATATGTCGGCGTTTTTTAACATGAAAAATATACGAAATATTGCGGTATCAAGAAAAGTGTGCCCCATCATGGCGGCCTCCATATCGGCTTCAAGTCAACAAAATGTCTTGCCCTATTCAGAAGTTACATAGTTAGAGATTAGTGGGAACAAGATACACTGCTAAAAATAGGTACTCAAATAAGTAAAGTGTACCCATTTTTGAATATATTCGATGCATTTCATAGCTTTAATAGTGATCTTACGATCGTTTCATTTTTGAAAAAGATATGTACTCAAAAATGAGTACACTGAGTAAAACCGAATAAAAACAGCAGTTGCTTGCCTACGTAGGCGTATATAAATTTATGTACTTCACCTGTAATTTATGTATATTCACCTGTAAGTACGGGTGGATAGTGGCAATGTCTGCTTTTCATTCAGTTTTGATTATGCAGATGCACGATAGATGCCGATGAGTACTTGTTAAAACCAGAGAGTTGTAATATTAAATAGAGAGCGCCTGCAATACCAGGCCGCGCTGTCAACATTGAAAAGAAAAACTCACATCACGTGGTTATAGCGCTGCCACAATTGGCGTTCAGACATCTGCAGGAGTGTCAGATTTGGCGCACTTTCTTCTCTTTTGGTGATAAGGAGTTCTGTCCGTATTCAACTTTTCAACATATATGTACGTATTTACTTATTTTCAAACAATATGCGCTAAATATTTCCTCTTCATTAACGAAACGAAAATATTTTATTTGTGTTCAATACTCGAAGAAGCGAAACTCTTTATATTTCTCAGGTTTTATTGTTCATATTTTCTTATTGAAGTATACAAAATGAAAAAAATTCGAATTGAAAGAAATTCGCTTATGGTAAATTTTTTACATAAAAACGTAATGCAATTATTTCAAAACAACAAAGTAAGAAAAATCTCCTTAATATATCTGTTAAACTCCCTAAAATTGTGCCACTCGTTAAAAAAAACTATATTTAAATACAAAATTAAACACAACACCATATTACAATACTTCGATCTCGTTTAGTTCTGAAAGTCGCCAAGGCCTGCTAAGTAATATTGGCGCACGAATGAATTGGCATTTCCACAAATCACGTGGTTTCAATGATGGACACACGGAAATCAGCATTTTTATTCCTCTATTTGTATCATTACTATATGGTTAAAACATGCGAATATTTGTCAGGTTTAATAAAGCATAAACGATCCATCAGTGAAATGGATGTGGATAATCATGTGGAGTATTTTGTTAGGCGGTAGAAAAAAAAATCATCTATAAATATACATATATAAATATTTTAAGAATCTGTTTAAGTAACACGGTCCATATTAAAAAATGTCCGAATTACTGGAATCATGTATATGCATAATCAAACACCTAACTAAAACTAGTGAGCGCTGTGCATGTTAATTACTAAACATATTTTAACAAAGCGAACAACTGTTATAGCTTTAATTTTTATCGTGTTGCAAATAGGATCACCAGTAAATGCAGGTCCTCCAGGTCTTCCAGGGTTATCCGGTAAACCAGGACGGTCAGGTATACCAGGTTTTCCAGGCCCTAAAGGTGATTCAGGACTTCCAGGCTATCCAGGCCCAAAAGGTGATCCAGGATTTCCAGGCCCAAAAGGTCAGCAAGGATTACCAGGCTATCCAGGTGTAAAAGGCAATCCAGGATATCCAGGTCCACCAGGCATAGTCGGTGCTCCAGGTCTTACAGGTCCGAAAGGTTCAAGGGGCGATTCAGGTCCAACTCCAACGGATTTTTAGACCAAGGAAGAAATGCAAGACAATCGCAATATTGATACCTTCGAAATGTCGATTTTAAGATTGATTGTTTACACAGAGATCGTGCAATATACTAGAATGACTATCGCGCGTTCACAATTATTTGTTTTTGTTAGATATGAAAGAAATTAACCAACCTGAGCGCCGCCATATTTCTTATGGCAAATGAAAATGTTAAGTGAAGAGAATTGAATGTTAAGAAATATTCACTGAGTTGGAATAACAACTATAAACACTGGAGCGAGGACTAAGCGTGGCCAACTACTTTACTCCTTTTTGAGTGAAAGGTAGAAAAAATAATCTTTTCGCGTAGGTTCGAGTAGATTTAAAACACATTTCAGGTTTTCAAATTACATTAAAAGTACCACATTTGATGATTTTCAATACTTACTTGCAAGAAAAAGAAGACTTTAAATGCACCAAAAAACCCAGTTTTAAACATTTCTGTGACGTTACGTGAGACTCATGCATATCCAAGGACAAGCGTTTATCAAACTTTCTTCCAAATTGTATTCATCCGCGCGGCACAAAAAAGTAAATTTTCGCTCAATGGAGTCCTCGATCCATGCTTAGTTACATTATATTTTAGCTCGATGGAAATATTTACTTTTTAATCTTTTATAGACACTACTCAAGTGACGTCATCAACGGATGAACGAGATTTAATTCTGTGTATTTTCATATATAAAAAATTATCGTCTGCTGATTCTATAACAAGTGTTCTCTTCTTCGCTTATGTGTAAAATTGATTATTTCACTCTTCCATTAATTATTTTAAGTTAACTGGTTTACTTATATTATATTGATAATTGTATCGTTTGGTGTTTTTTTCATTAAATAAAGAAATAAATATATAAATAAAATGGCTCGTATTTTTTACTGAAGTGCAAAGTTTTCGAAACTGAAACCTTATAAACCATTCAAAATCTTGCTAATACAATAAAAACCGCTTATAGCGATGTTCAAGGGACCGTCATAATTTGTTCGTTATATCCGGAATCGTTATTTTAACGTGGGCTGCTATAGAAATCCAAACTTCCTTTGCATTTTACAATGTTATATCCGGCGTATCGTTATACCCGGCATCGTTATAAATGGATTTTACAGTATAAATTAAAAAGATTTCCTACCTAATATCATCAACAATAATAACAAATAAAAGTGGACCTAAGACAGAACCCTCTGGCACTCCCGTTTGCCCACAGTGAGTAATTACTTTAATTTGTACTCGCTGACTAAAGATAAATGTACTCAGCATGCTACTTTATTATATTCTGGATAATATAAAGTAGATATACTGAAACAAATAAGTCATATTTAAATCTACTTTTTTTTATTTTATATATTGTGTCTATTCGTTACCAAAGCGATTTTTTAGATTACAAAAGCTCTATGTATTTTAATTTCGATTAGATTGTAGTACTTTTACAGAGTATGAAAGATAATTTGTAAACAGGAACTCCAAAATTAATGAATTTTAAAATATAGTCCTTAAATTTCAAGTTTTATGTAACGAAAGCAGGATACTCAATTAATTTTAAGCGAGGTAGATGTTGCCATTGAATATTCAAAACACGAAGGCATTATCAAACATACACTTTCAAAGTTCTTGTTGTTGTAACATTCTGAAAGTGCAACTTTATAAAATGTTGAGTAGATCGTATTCCTTGTAGCATGTTATGTTTGCGCTATTGGATTTATATTATGAAAGAAGACTTGTCACCTTCGCTAATGTGCTTTAGTAAATTATATACACATTACTAATTATTAGGAAAAGGTATCCTTGAAATGTTTGCTTACTGGAAAAGTTTTAAACGGTATTAAGTATGCATAATAAGTTGCATCTCCATAAGAATTAGTTAGATTTCAAATAATGGGTTAGCGATTGTTTCATGTCCAAAATAAATTACTTGTAGTTTAATTATCAAAAGGTAAACATTTATATTTGTAATTAGATTTATAATTGGATTTGTTGCTATGGAAATTTTTCTGTTACACAAAATAAGTACATTTTATTTCAAGTACGCTGCATTGTATCATTCGTTATATGTGTACATCTGTAGAGTGTAATTGGTTTGGTAACTAATTATATTATTGATCATACTAAAATATATTTGGAAAAATAACTGTAAAATAAGATAACAGTTTGTATAGGTATCACAAAGAAGACGCTCGTAAGTTTTCGTGAACAATAATCTAGATAAACGCGTCGTTGAAAAAATAGTTAAAAATGGCATTTCCATCAAGTCTCAGAATAGCCGTTTCACCGATTAAGAATATCTTAGAAGTTGTTACAAATGCCAATGGTAGTATTTCCATTTCGGGTGTTGAAGGTAAATTCCTCGACATTTTATGCCGGGCATTAAAAACCAGGTATGAATTAGTTATGTCCGAAGAAAGGGATTTTGGAGCTCTGAACAAATTCGGGAACTGGACCGGAGCATTGGGTCTTCTCGAGAAAAATAAAGCAGACATTGCATTTAGAGTTGCTATTACTGAACAAAGGATAAAAGCATTCGACTTCAGCATACCATACGTAATTGATGACGTCACATTCATGGTAGCCAAACAAAGCTCCGTAATTGACAATCATCCGTTCTTAGAAGCATTTAATGGAAAAGTGTGGGGATGCGTTCTTGGTATCTTCCTATTGACAAGTGTAGTATATTCCTTGAATACGAATCGTTCAATTGTGCAAGCACTTTTCGAATTCCTTGCCATACTTTTAAGACAATCAATTAAAATGAAAGACCGTCAAATAAGAGGTACTATCATTTACGCTTCGTGGTTGGTATTTGCATTTATCATCTCTTCCAGCTACATGGCGATATTCCTTTCCCATTTGACTTTACCAGTCCGATTGCAACCATTGCAGAGTTTCCGGGATGTGACTATTGCTGTTCAACGCGGAACACACAGATGCCTTGTGTCGAAAGGAAGTTCTGCGTCGGATTTTTTAAATTCAACATTGGACGACAATATTAGAACATTGTACGAAGCCGTTGAGAAAAACAACTGGTTCTTCAAGGGACTGGATTCGTTGTCGGCCGAGAGAGTCAAGGACTCGGTTGTAGTTTCAAGCCGCAGGCTGCTGCAAGCTCTGGTTACAAGATTGGGAATAGAGTCCTATGAATTATCCAAGGATAATCTGATGTCTCAGCATGTTTCAATAGCTTTTAGGAAAGACTTCTGCTGCAAGAAAAAACTGAATAAGATCTTGGACAGGTTACGAACAGCGGGGATACTAAATAAACTATCATCAGACCATCAAAGTCAAAATTGGATCAAAGCTAGTTTCAGAAAAGTTGAAACTAATTATGCGAGGCAAATATTTGTGAAGGAAATGTATAATGTGTTTATAGTGACTGTATTAATTTATTTTGCTGCATTTTTCGTTCTAGTTATTGAAATTGTGTACCATAGATTACATAAAAAAAGAAAACAGAAAATGTAGATTGATATGGTTATGAATAATACCATGAAGGATGATTAATATCCACATGGAGTTTTGACCATGGGACTACTTATATAAATTTCGTGATGGTATAGATTTTACTACAAGAGGGAGAGCTTGTGAGAACATCGGCTATTTGCTTCATGTAATTTTATTTAACGCCTAAATTATTCTGAAAGAGCCAGAGATTTATATTTAAGTTGTATCTCTAAGTTAGTCCAAAGTAATTTTTTTTATTTCAAAATTATTACTTCGTTGTCTTTAATTATTTTTTAATTTTTTTTTTAATAATTGTATGCGTTAATTACCCATGTTAAACACTTTGTATTCTTGTAAACACGTGACAAACGTATATCATGAAATACATAGTGTCTTTGAAATGTTGAACACAATATAAGTAAAAAAAAGCAGTGGCTGTTTTTCTATTTCATGCATTTCTAAAAAAAATTATTTGTATTTTTTCCATAATTATTACTCCCATAATACAATAGGGGACATCAGTGGCGTAGGAAATGGTTATTTTCAGGGGGGGCTGAAAATTTTCTGAACAAAGATGTATTATTTTGATTTTTTTTAGTGATTAAAATAGTATGGAGTTAACCTATCAAAAATAAATTAACGTGTATTCTTTTTTTTGTTTGGACACCTTTAAAACATAAAGTAATCACTAAAACTTATTGTAGCTAAAATATGAATTTATATATGTACTAATTATTAGATTAGTAGTTGTTTGAAGGAATTTATTTAAATATAACCTTCTATAACGAAATGTAATTTTCTAAATAGGAAATTTCAACTACATAATCTGTTTAGAAAATAAAGTATAAATCAGTTGGTTTCATTTCTAAGGAAATAATCACTCTTAAAAAATAACTTTTTTAATCATTTTTTTATCAAACTAATTTTTTCCCCTGTTTAATGCTTCTAAAAATAGTCGGAAATAAAAAATACTAATTTTTTTTATTCTAATAAGCATAAAAATTATTCATCTTTCAAATACAACATTGTGAGAAGATTGATTTATGAAATATATTTTGGAAAAAAAATACTAAAATGTTAGGGGGGGGGCTGAGCCCCTTCAGAATATTTCCTGGGGGGCTCAAGCCCCCCCAGCCCCCCTACTTCCTACGCCTACGGGGGACATTAAATTGCACCCATGGAGGATTATATAAGACATTTTAAAATGGATAAGAAACTGATTAATTCGTATTAGTCAGCGAGAAGAAATTATTGGTATTTACTCTCATTGGGCAGAGTTTAAAAGTGGAGTGCCGTAGGGTTCTGTACTAGGTCCAATTTTATTTATGCTTCTTTTTAATATTAGTTGGGGATTTTGGGCAAGGCCAGTTCTTTGCAGATGATTTAAAAATTATGGGGATTGTGAATTTTGAGGAACAAATAGAGTAATTGCAAGGTGATTAACAAAATATCACAATGGTAATTATAATAATATTATAACATACTCCGAATTTATTATACAGTACACATCTGACCATATTCAGCGTCACCTGCTGGATTCTGGGAATAATAGTTATTGCAAACAACACACCTAGTATTTGGCGGTTTAAAAAACTCCCTTTCTCATATTTGTTTTTACATAATTTTTTAGTGGTTTCAAAAATTCCTGAACCCCCATTATACATGTATACTATATGTAAAAAATATACTGTAAGCTATTGGATTGATACTAATTCCGATTTTAATTGACACTGATATACTGTAAGATATTGAATTGATTCCAATTCCAATTTGGATTGACAATGATATATTGTAAGATATTGAGATGATTCCAATTCCAATTTTGAATGACTTTGATATACTGTAAAATATTGGATTGATTCCAATTCAGAATGACAACTGGTTACTCATTTATCCGTTGCCGTTTCATGAAATAAAAATGTGAATTTAGAGAGGAATATAAGGCTAATTGTTTTTATTGCAATTCGTTGGCGAATGGGTTGAGGAAGACGATAGTTTACTTTTTTTGTTCCTTTTATAAACATATTTATAAATTATTGTAAAAAAAGTGTTCACGTTTCTGTCGAGTAAATGTTTCTGTTAAAAATATATGTTTACATATTTTTATCAAGTGTTTAGGATCACGTTCTATAATTCCATTTATTCTTCAATAGAATTTTGTGACTCTATAAAGATAGTATATAAAATCTTTTTTATTCTCCAATAGCTTTTGAAACTCTTATATTCTATGAAATTTGCTAACATAAAAATCCAATAAATTAAAAAAAAAAATAATAATCATGTCGATTGTTAGTGTGAAGATATCTAAAGTGTTATTTGAATAAAAAAAAATTCAATATTATGTTGCTTTTTTCATTAATCAAAAGTAATTGTTTTTATTGTTAGAAACCCATAATTGTTGTAGGGATTATTTTCGCTTTACCTTTTCATAGACAGATGGCGCCACGTCCCATAGTTTTAAAAAGTGATAAATACAGTAGACGCTCGTTTTTACGAACCTCTAATTTACGAACACTCACGATTTTACGAACTAGTGTCTGGTCCCAAACATGGTCCCATAGGCATAATGATATTTTTAATTCCCAATTACGAACTAAACTTTTGAAAAATCTCTTTTTTGCGAACTCATTTTTATATTTTGCTAGCGTTTACCTGGCATCAGACAAAGTTTAAAAGCTCATATCTTGAGGGAGTAACAAAGCAACACATACAAACATTTCAAGGCCATTATGAGAAAAATAACAGGGGTCAACAGCAGGTGTGTAGCAGGCATGTGATTGGAGAGCGGCAGTTTGACGTCAATCTTTACCCCTCCCTTACATTCAATAAGCATGTGTCAATGTCGAGCCGGGAAAGGGGGTGCTTTGTTATAAGGTTATGTTTTGTAGCTGGTTAGTTTCATCTGGACCCTCAATGTCTGAAGTTTCGTGTGAGTTCAGAGGGAGTTGGAGCCAGTTTTAGTTGAGGAAATTTAGTCATGTCTCAGTTGAAGAAACGCACTCGTTTATCTGCTGAGGCAAAAAAGAAAATTTTATAAGAAGTAGAAGAGAAAATTTCAAGCAAGACAGAAATCTCTAAGAAATATGGAATTCCAAAGAATAGCCTCTTGATAATTTTAAGAGCAAGAGAAAAAAAATCGTTGGAAAATATTTTAGAGCAGCAAAATATCCCAAACTGGAAAAAGCTTTGCTTGCTTGAATGAGGAAAATTATAGGAACGAACATTTCGTTTAATGAAATGCTTAAGGAACAATTGAACTTTGTTTTAATGGTCAACATCAAAAGACTTCAAGGCATCGGACGGTTGGCTGCAAAAATTTAAATCCAGACGGGTTGAGCTTCACGAAACTGAATGGTTATCAAGAGTAGGCCTCTTTTAAGGAGGACAATAGTGAAATGCTTTCAAACATCAATAAAATGAAAAAATGTATTTTCCAAAATGATTTTTAAAACAGAAAAACTAACAATTATTCTAATGCCTGATTTTTCGTCAATAAATTTATACTTATTATTTTTTTATTTAATTATTTTATTTTAGAATTGGTTCTTATATAGAATAACCATATATAACTTTATTTCCTAATATAATCTCTAAATAATGCTTTATTTATAAAGAGAAGACGGTTTAATAAAAATAAGCATAAAATTTATCTGCTTCTTATGATATTCTATTTTACGAACTTTTTATTTTACAAACAATTTGGTTGTTCCCTACGAGTTCGTAAAAACGAGCGTCTACTGTATATGTTTTCTGCTCGTGTGAAACAACAAAAATGACCATAGCTCTCATAAAAATAAAAATAAATTAGTTTTTAGAATTTTTATTTATACTAAAACATTATAATTAAAATCAGAATTTATGAAAATGAAATATTTTTAAAGCAAGGAATGCATGTTCAAGGAGTTTTATATGATTCCAAACCAACAACCATATTAACATGACTTTTATTTGTATGGGTTGTGGAACTTATCATCATTATGAACTTCTATACCTTGAGAGTGAAGAAACTTCTTTAAATATTATTTATTCAATGAGAACTTCTCTTTAACTGTTAACATTAATTAAACTAAAATAGTTTTCTTTTGTAAGGGCGGTAAATTATCCAAGCATGAAAATTTTTTCTTCAACAATAACGAATTGGATATAGTTTCTAGCTATGTTTATCTAGGTATTCCATTTTCTTCATCTGGCTGTTTTAATCTTGCCAAAAATTATTTTATTTCTAAAACAAATAGTGCAGTAAGCACTTCTTGGTCCATACTGACAGGTGCAAAAATTAATTCGGTTAACTCATGGTTTAAATTATTTGATGCTTTGATTTTATCAGTTTTACAGGGCCTATTTTAACATAGAGTTGGTGGGGAGTTTTCCCTACCAGTGTGTAGAAATGCCCCACCAGTCATGCAGATTTGCTCCACAGGAATTTTGTTTTGTTTAATCAATTTTCTATAGTAAACACATAAACTTGAATCTGTGGCATAGAGAAGAATGACGTTAGACAGAGACAGATCCCCATGCCTGTGAAAAGGCCCGATTTCGACAACGAGGGAAAAAAGCTTTCACACCCCTCCCCCGTCTAGCCATTTCCCATCCAAAAATATCTTTTTGTTCAGAACTGAGTGGTCGAGTAGTTGACAATATATTTCGGATTGCCTGTTGTTCAAAATCGTTTTATTGCACCCTTCCTTATCTACGCAGGATCTCTTAAGTGGTCACCTGCTTTTTTATAGCCGGGAAAACTTTTGGCATATATTTGAAGGGATTAGGGTAGAAATATATGGCCTGGAGGTGTGGGGGGTGTGTTATATAAGGGGTGGAAAGTGTTTTAATGGATTTTGGTATAGTTCTCTTGAAACGTTGCTAGTACAAAAAAAAACTATTCACAAAGACGTGTCATTATCATTCCTTAGGCCGATTTTTCACTTCAATTTTAAAGGATATTTTTACCTGCATTTAACAGCTACAAAAAGTAAGTAAATTACATTTATTTTTTATATAGATTTCTTTTACGGTGTGTAGTTTAACTAAATTTTATTTGTATAGTTAAAAGAGATTTCTAATTTTTACTTTTGGGGGGAATTATATTTCCCGATGTTAATAACATTTCGAAGAGATCATTATTTACAAATTTTAATAAATATAAATAGAGGCCTAAATTTTTCAAAATTATTGGGGAGGGGTAGCTCTAGTTTTTAATAAAAGGCCTAAACTATATGAACGTATAGTCAGTCTTTCAAAAGATTATACAAGATTATGCTTATGAATATGTTTTAGTTTCTTTTTTAAATTTTGATTGGTATCTTTATATGAACAAAATATATCATGGGTGCATAATTTTAAGGTAACCAAAATTAGCATATGTAAGTTATTTGTACTAAATGTCTAGAGTGAAACGACATCTAGAATAAGATTAAAATAATTTAATTGAAAAATATCTTTTTTTCTTACTTACGTATGATCAAAAAGAGATCAAATATTTTTTATTAAAATTGTTATGAAAATGTTTTATTTTTAGATATTCTCAATATATTGATACCAATATAAATTAATCAAAAAGTAAAAAAAAAATGGAATATATTACTTTTTAACAATGTAATATGCCAGGTTAATGGAACTATTAACAAAATCGCCAACTATCTTACATAAAAAGCCATTCGGTAACACATTCAAATTCTGGGACAGTAAGTCTTAGTCGCGCCACCAAATCTTTCATTGTGTATTTATTTCGTAGGTTCAGAGGCGTAAAGTTTTAAAAATTGGATGGATATAATATAAGCTAACGTTATGCGTAGATTATATGGAATATATAAGTAACTTTAATAAAGTTTGGTAAAATTAAAAAGTGTCTGAAAGTTTGATTAAAAAAATAAATTACTTCAAAACAATGCAAAAAAAATAGTCAAAACTTTTGTAAATGCCATTTTATACCAGTTTTTTTATTCAACTACTTATTTAAGATTTTTATATTAGATGTGCATGATTCGATGAAAACGACAATGCTTCCAATACTTTTCTTTTTAATAATACTATTATAAATGTCAAATAACTGATTCACAATAAACTTCTATTTCCCCACAAAAATAATTTATTTGTTTTAATCTTGAAAAATAATTATTTAATATTTTCAAAAAATGTGGGCTTTAAGGGAAGTGGAATTTGAAAGAGGAGTTCACAATTCATGCAATTTTAACTCGTGGTCGCACCACATTCCATGCAAGTGGAAAGGGTAATTTCCTGCTACAACATGTTGATTTCAGATCATAGGTAGTCAGATAATCTCGAAACAATTAATAAGAGACTCATTATAGTCTTAAATGGAAAAGGAACAGCATTTTTCAATCACCGCCCTTCAGTGCTAAAATTTCTGCAGCTGAAGGAACGGCGACAAAAGTTGTCGGAGCAGCAATTTACAAAAGCAGAGATTATATAAAAACATTTTTCAGAAATGATAACAAGTTTTAAGAAAGTATTATGTTTTTTAAATATTTGAAATATATTTAGTCTGTCCAATTTACGATGCATTCAGGTGAAAATACTTTTCATCAATTGAATCCAGTAACATTTCAAACATCCTAAAATTTTACAAAAATGAATATTTTTGTTTTTATAATTATGCAATTTCTGTTTTAAAAATCCGGGAGGACTTGATCAGTGAACTTGTGCAGGAATAACAGATTAAAGACCCAATTCTAATTGTTCATGTAATTTATTTTTGTATTTTTTTTTTGTATATTTGTCTCAAATTGTGTTTTAAATTTTTTTAAATGCATTATATTGTATTTTGTGTTATCAAACTTTGTATCCGCTTTTGCTAAAATATGTTGCCAACCACTGTAAATGGGCTACGGCCCACTACAATAAACTTATCTATCTATCTATTTTTTATTCAAATATCCAAGTTTTTCATGCCAGAGTTGAAGAATTACATTCATTCATAGTAAACACTTTAATCAGTTTCTTATCTTCTAAATGTTGAATGTGTTCAACAGTTAGAAGACATCATGTACTTCATGATATACGTTTGTCACATGTTTACAAAAATACAAAGTGTTTAACATGGGTAATTAACGCATACAATTATTAAAAGAAATAAAAAATAATTAAAGACAACGAAATAATCATTTTGAAATAAATAAAATTTACTTTGGACTAACTGTACTTAGAGATACATCTTTAATATAAATCTATGTCTCTTTCAGAATTATTAAGGTGTTAAAAAAAATTACATAAAGCAAATAGCCGATGTTCTCACAAGCTCTCCCTCTTGTAGTAAAATCAATACTGTCACGAAATTTATATAAGTAGTCCCATGGTCAAAACTCCATGTGGGATATTAATCATAACCATTTCAATCTACATTTTCTTGTTTTCTTTTTTTTTATGTAATCTATGGTACACAATTTCAATAACTAGAACGAAAAATGCAGCAAAATAAATTAATACCGTCACTATAAACACATTATACATTTCCTTCACAAATATTTGCCTCGCATAATTAGTTTCAACTTTTCTGAAACTAGCTTTGATCCAATTTTGACTTTGATGGTCTGATGATAGTTTATTTAGTATTCCCGCTGTTCGTAATCTGTCCAAGATCTTATTCAGTTTCTTCTTGCAGCAGAAGTCTTTCCTAAATGCTATTGCAATATGCGAAGACATCAGTACATCTTTGGATAATTCATAGGACTCTATTCCCAATCTTGTAATCAGAGCCTGCAGCAGCCTGCGGCTTGAAACTACCACCGAGTCCTCGACTATCTCGGCGGACAACGAATCCAGTCCCTTGAAGAACCAGTTGTTTTTCTCAACGGTTTCGTACAATGTTCTAATATTGTCGTCCAATGTTGAATTCAGATATTGCGACACTGAACCTCCTTTCGCCACAAGGCACGTGTGTGTTCCGCGTTGAACAGCAATAGTCACATCCAGGAAACTCTGCAATGGGTGCAATCGGACTGGTACAGTCAAATGGGAAAGGAATATCGCCATGTAGCTGGAAGAGATAACAAAAGCAAATACCAACCACGAAGCGTAATTGATAGTACCTCTTATTTGACTGTCTTTCATTTTAATTGATTGTCTCAAAAGTATGGCAAGAAATTCGAAAAGTGATTGCACAATTGAACGATTCCTATTCAAGGAATATACTACACTTGTCAATAGGAAGATACCAAGAACGCATCCCCACACTTTTCCATTAAATGCTTCTAAGAACGGATGGTTGTCAATTATAGAGCTTTGTTTGGCTACCATGAATGTGACGTCATCAATTACGTATGGTATGCTGAAGTCGAATGCTTTTATCCTTTGTTCAGTATAGGCAATTCCGAATGCAATGTCTGCTTTATTTTTCTCGAGAAGGCCCAATGCTCCGGTCCACTTCCCGAATTTGTTCAGAGCGCCAAATTCCCTTTCTTTAGACATAACTAATTCATATCTGATTTTTAATGCCCGGCATAAAATGTCGAGGAATTTACCTTCAACACCCGAAATGGAAATACTACCATTGGCATTTGTAACAACTTCTAAGATATTTTTAATCGGTGAAACGGCTATTTTGAGACTTGGTGGAAATGCCATGTTTTACCAATTTTTCAACGACGCGTTTATCTAGATTTTTTTTCACAAAAACTCATGAGCGTCTTCTTTGTTATATCAATACCAACTGTTATCTTATTTTAGAGTTATTTTGCGAAAGGTGTTTTTGTTTGATCAATAACATATTACAAAATCATTTACACTTTACAGATGCATCTAACGAAAGATACAACGCAACGTATTAAAAACAAAATGTATTATTTTATGTAACAGAAAAATTTCCATGGCAACAAATCCAATTATAAATATAAATGTTTATCTTAGGATAATTAAATTACAAAACATTGACTTTAGACATGAAATGATCATTAACCCATTTATGGATATTTTGAACTTCACTATTTTATTTTTATTAACATAACTCCTTGTATTTTTTTTGTTTCTGTATTGTTTTTTTCTTCTTCTTTTTTTCTCTTGCTGTGAGTGGCAACATTAAAAAGTTGGCCAATTTTCATAAATGTAATAAAGCTGGTCAACGAATTTTTTCAAGGACTCTTGATTCCAGAATACGTGATCTCGTACCGATGTCTAGAACTTCCAGGGACATATGGGAGAAACCCATAGAAATGTATAAATACCTAGAAGGAGGAAGGGTATAGATGCCGATGAAGCCTGCAAGTGCGAGAAAATTAGGTAGAGTTGGCGAGAAACGGGGAAGAATTAGGTATATGGCTGCCAGATTGGTGACATTTATCGCTTGCTTTGGATTTTGCTTCAACTTGAACAACAACAAATCATTTTCATTACTTTGTTATTAATTAAGAAAGTAATTAATTTTAATTTACCCAAATTAATTATGGCAATATTTTAGGCATTGAAACCATAAAATAACAAATATTAGCGTTAAAAGTTAAAAATTATGACTACACATGTGGTTGTACAAAACTTCTAAATATTAATATTTCCCTTTAAAAGCAACGCAAACAACATTTTTTCTCATAATCTACAATATTACCGTGTTTTAGTGTAATTTACAGAATTATCAAAAATGCTATATTTAGAGCGCAATAATTTTTTAAAAAAAAGCGATTTACCATTGAAACTCCCATCTACCGACAAATTGAGGGGAACAGTTGGCGACGGCTGCCATACCTTCAATTCCCCTATTGGCGAAACTGGCTTTCAGCCTTCCAGCAACCCTATTAGAGTTCAGTGGAGAAACCACATGAACTATTTAAGCAAAAAAAATACACATTCTCCATGTGCATGTCAGTTGCAGTTTCCGTCATTTGTGCCAGATCCAACAAGTACCATGGCTATGCATATAGCAAAATTGGATTGCTTGGATTCACATACGTTCTGATTTATAGACATTAAGCCAAATGGCTTTGTCATAATAAACAAGCTTTTGAAAACTTTATCTAGCGACTTTGAACCACTGAAAATGCAAGACCCGAAGAGCAAGAAACACTAGTAGAGTTGAAAAAACTGTTAGTAACAGAAGATCAGAGCCGAGTGTCAGAATCTTCTATAGAAACTGAACTAACTGATTTACTTGCCGAATACACTCTGCGAAGAGGAAACAGGGGAAGCTTCCTCTTTGCATGCAGGGGAAGCAATAAAAATGCTTCAAATGTGTTAAAAGGGGCCACATGAAAAATGACTGTACATCAAAGTAAAATAATGTCCATCATGGAAAACCTAAAGAAAAGAGGCTTTCATTGGTGAAAGCCTTGAGGCTAGTAGTGATGCCACACATGGGTCATTGAAACAGGAGCTACACAACATATCACTAACAGAAATGACTACTTTCAATGTTTCACAGAGTACAAGTGCTCAATGTAAGTACGTGTTGGAAATAGCTCAACAATGAAAGTTTATGGTTATGGCAAGATATCTGTTAAGATGATGGTACATAGTAGCTGGAAAGACAGTGTTATGGAAAATGTACTGTATGCACCAGATGCTTCAAGAGAAAATTATTATCTGTAAGTCAACCTTTAGATGTTTCAAAGTTCAACACGTCTAACGACAAATGTGAATTTATGAAGCCGAAAGGTGTAGTTGCTATAGATAATACGCCATGGTAATTTGTTCAGATTTTTATGCAAAGTTATATTGCCTGAGGTAAGCAATGCGTCTAACATTGGTACAGTGCCCACCTGTGAAGCTCAACTAAATGAATTCAACGAAACTGACATTTTAAAATAGATAAGAAACTGATTACTTCGTAGAAGTCAGCGAGAAGAAATAAATGGTAATTACTCTCATTGGGCAGAGTTTAAAAGTGGAGTGCCGTAGGGTTCTGTACTAGGTCCAATTTTATTTATTATTTATTTTGAATATTAGTTAGGGCTTAGGGTAAGTTCAGTTATTTGCAGATGATTTAAAAATTATGAGGTATGTTAATTCTGAGGAACAAACAATTGCTAGGTGATTCAGTAAAATATCAGAATAATAATAATAATGACCTTATAAAACATTTCGAGTTTATTATACAGTCCACAACTGACCATATTCCGCACCACATACAGGATTCTGGGAATAACATTTAGTAAAAAAAATACTTCTACAGTATTAGGCGGTATAAAAACAGCCCATGATCATATTATTTTTGACATAATTTTGTAGTGATTCCGAAATTTCCTTAACATTGAATAAACTTGTATGGAAAAATACCGCTGATATACTGTAAGATATTGGATTAATTCCAATTCCAGTTTTGAATGACTCTGATATACTGTAAGATATTGGATTGATTCCAATTCCAATTTTGAGTGTTTTGATGTACTGTAAGAATTTGAACAGATTCCTAATCCAATTTTGAATGAAACAGATATATTGTAAGATATTGGATTGATTCCAGTTCCAATTTTTAACAACAACTGGACACTCATTTATCTAAAATTGCTTCGGGTTGCCATTTCATGAGATAAAAAATGTGTAATTAGAATGAATATAAGGTTAGTTGTTTTTATTGTAATTTGTTGGCGGATGGGTTGAGGAAGACGATAGTATGCTTTTGTGATCAGATCCTTTTAAAAACATGTTTATTAATTATTGTCAAGTAAGTGTTATTCCTGTCGAGTAAATGTTTCTGTTAAAAATATATGTTTACATCTTTTTATTAAAGTGTTTACAATCACGTTCTTAAATTCTATTTACTTTTCAATAAAATTTTGTGACACTATAATGTTACTGTATAAAATACTTTTTTACTCTCTAGTATCTTCGAAATCTCTTATATTCTATGAGATTTGCTAACATAGAAATTCTATAAATTAAAAAAGAATAATAACAATAATGTCGATTAATAGTGTAGAGATGTCTGAAATATTATTTGAATCCAAATATATAATTCAATATTGTTTTTTTTGTTGTTATAAATGAAAAGTAATTATTTTTATTGGTAGGGACCCTTAATTGTTTTAAGCATTATATTCGCTTTACCTCTTCATAGACAGATGGCGCCACGCCTCGGCTTTTAAAAATTTGTAAATATAGGTTTTCTGCTCGTGTGAAACAGCAACAATGAACATATCTCTCATAAAAATAAAAATAAATTAGTTTTTAGAACTTTTTTATACTAAAACATTTATAATTAAAAGCAGAATTTATTGAAATGAAATATTTTTAAAGCAAGGAATGCACGTTCATGGAGTTTTATACGATTCCAATTTCTAAACCAACAACCACAATAAAATTACTTTTTTTTGTATGGGCTGTGGAACTTATCATCATTATGGACTTCTATACCTTGAGAGTGAAGACACTTCTGTAAATATTATTTATTCAAATGTCCAAGTATTTTATGCCAGAGTTGAAGAGTTACATTTATTCAGAGTACAATTCATTTAGTTGAGCTTCAGAGGTGGGCAATGTACCAACGTTAGACGCATTGCTTACCTCAGGCAATATCACTTCGCATAATAATATGAACAAATTTCCATAGCGGGTTCCCATAGCAACTACACCTTTCGGCTTTATAAATTCCCATTTGTCATTAGACATGTTGAACTTTGAAACATGATCTAGTTCTTGACTTACAGAATATAAATTTCTTGAAGCATCTGGTGCATTCAGCACATTTTCCATAACACTGTCTCTTCAGCTACAATATACCAGCATCTTAACAGATATATATCTTGCCATGCCATAAGCTTCTGTTGTTGAGCTGGTTCTAACACGTATTTATGGGCACTTGTACTCTGTGAAACTTTGAAAGTAGTCATTTCTGTTAATGATATGTTGTGTAGCTCCTGTGCCAATGACGCATGTGTCATAACTCTAACCAAAATGCATTCACCAATGAAAACCTCTTCTTTTTTAAGTCTTCTATCATGGACATTATTTTTTTTTTATGTACATTCACTTTTTATGTGGCCTCTTTTACCATATTTAAAGCATTTATACTGCTTCCCCTGCTTGTTTGCAGGCTTGTCAGATTTTACTGGACCATTCTGAACTCAGAGTGTATTTGGCAAGTAAAGCAGTTAGTTCAGTTTCTATAGAAGATTCCAACACTGGTTTCTGCTCTTCTGAAACTAACAGTTTTTTCAACTCTACTAGTGTTTCCAGCTCTTAGGGTCTGACATTTTCAGTGGTTCAAAGTCACTAGATAAAGTCTCCAAAAGCTTGTTTATTATGACAAAGTCATTTGGCTTAATGTCTAAATCAGACATACGTGAATCCAAGCATTCCAATTTTGCTATATGCATAGCCATGGTACTTGTTGGATCTCGCACAAATGACGAAAACCGCAACTGACATGCATATGGAGCTGGTGTATTTTTTTGCTCAAATAGTTCATGTGTTTTCTCCCATATTTCCCTAGAAGTTCTACACATCAGTACGAGATAACATATTCTGGAATCAAGAATCCTTGAAAAAGTTCGTTGACTAGCTCTGTTACCTTAATGAAAATTTGCAAGGTTGCTGTTGTACTTATTATGAATTTCCACAGCCGCATCTTTAGGAAACGGTTCTGGTTTCCTGGCTTTACGATCTCGTCAGAACACATCTCGTAACTATGTTATTTTTTCATTAGCAGACCTTCTGCCATCTATTTCCATAGTTACCTCTTAATTACTAAACCAAAAACAGTTTATCATTTTTAAACGCGTTTCTAGAGCAGCGAGGGAAACGAATCGGGTCCCAGTAGCCTGTCAATAATTTGACCTGAAAAACAGTGTAAACAAAATGGTACGAAACCAATTCATTAATGTTGTCACTCACACCAGACGAAAAAAGAAAAAATCAATACAGAAACAAAATACTAAATACACGGAGTTATGTTAATAAAAATAAAACAGTCTAGTTCAAAATATTGACAAATGTGTTAATGATCATTTCATGTCTAAAGTCACTGTTCTGTAATTTAATTATCGTGAGATAAACATTTATATTTGTAATTTAATTTGTTGCCATGGAAATTTTTATGTTACATAAAATAAATACATTTTGTTTCAGTTACCTTTCATAGTATTGTTCGTTTTATGTATACATCTGTAAAATATAATTGGTTTTGTAATTGTACAAACGAAAATATCCTTGGAAAAATAACTCTAAAATAAGATAACAGTTTGTATGGATCTAACAAAGAAGACGATAACGAGTCGTTAAGATAATCTAGATAAACGCGTAGATGAAAAATTGATAAAACATGGCATTTCCACCAAGTCTCAAAATAGCCGTTTCACCGATGAAGAATATCTTAGAAGTTGTTACAAATGCCAATGGTAGTTTTACTATTTCGGGTGTTGAAGGTAATTTCCTCGACATTTTATGCCGGGCATTAAAAATAAGATATGAATTAGTTATGTCTGAAGAAAAGGAACCTGGCGCTCTGAACAAATTCGGGAAGTGGACCGGAACGTTGGGTCTTCTCGAGAAAAATAAAGCAGACATTGCATTTAGAATTGGCATTACTGAACAAAGGATAAAAGCATTCGACTTCAGCATACCATACGTAATTGATGACATCACATTCATGGTAGCCAAACAAAGCTCCGTAATTGACAACCATCCGTTCTTAGAAGCGTTTAATGGAATAGTATGGGTGTGCGTTCTTGGTAGCTTCCTATTGACAAGTGTGATATATTCCTTGACTAGGAATCGTTCTATTGTGCGATCACTTTTTGAATTCCTCGCCATACTTTTGAGACAATCATCTAAAATGAAACACCGTCAAATAAGAGGTACTGTCATGTACGCTTCGTGGTTGGTATTCGCTTTCATCATCTCTTCCAGTTACATGGCGATATTCCTTTCCCATTTGACTGTACCAATCCAATTGCAACCATTGCAGAGCTTCCGGGATGTGACTATTGCTGTTCAACGAGGAACACACAGGTGCCTTGTGTCGAAAGGAAGTTCTGCGTCGGCAATTTTAAATTCAACATTGGACCACAATATTAGAACATTGTATAAAACCGTTGAGAAAAACAACTGGTTCTTTAAAGGACTGGATTCGTTGTCAACCGAGAGTGTCAAGGACTCGGTGATAGTTTCAAGCCGCAGGCTGCTGCAAGCTCTGGTTACAAGATTCGGAATAGAGTCCTATGAATTATCCAAGGATGTTCTGATGTCTTCGCATATTGCAATAGCATTTAGGAAAGACTTCTGCTGCAAGAAGAAACTGAATAAGATCCTGGACAGGTTACGAACAGCGGGGATAATGAAAAAGTTATCATCCGACCAGCAAAGTCTAAACTGGATAAGAGCTAGTTTCAGAAAAGTTGAAACGAATTATGCAAGGCAAATATTTGTAAAGGAAATATATAATGTGTTTATTGTGACTATATTAATTTATCTTGCTGCATTTTTCGTTCTAGTTATTGAAATTGTGTACTATAAATTACATAGAAAAGTAATCAAGAAAATGTAGATTAAAATGATTTTGACTAATATCCCACATGGAATTTTGAACAAGCGACATATATGAATTTCGTGATGGCATTAACTTTTCTTCAAAAGGGATTGCTTATGGGTTTTCTACGAGAAAATCAGCTGTTCGCTTTCTGTAAATTTTTGTCATACCTTAATAATTGTGAAAGAGCCACACATTTATATTAAGTTTCTGAGTAAAGTAAGTCAAGAGTAAAAATTCGTTTTTTTAAAAAAAATTATTATTTCGGTGTTTTTAATTTTTTTATTTTCTTTTTAGAATTGTACGCATTAATTACCCATGCGTTAAACACTTTGTATTCTTGTAAACATGTGACCAACGTATATCATGGAATACATGGTCACTTCGAAATGTTGAACAATATGAGTAAAAAAAATATGAGCAGTGGCAAATTTTCTATTTCACGTATTTCTAACAATTTTCAATTTATTTTTCCACAATTATTTCTCCCATAATAAAATAATAGGCACGAAATGGGACCCAATGAGGATTATATGAGACATTCTAGAATGGATAAGAAGCTGGTTAATTGGTAGGAGTCAGCAAGTGGAAATTATTGGTAATTACTCTCATTGGGCAGAGTTTAAAAGTGGAGTGCCACAGGGTTCAGTCTTAGGTCCACTTTTATTTACTATTTTCATTGAATATTAGTTGGGCAGTAGGGGTAAGGTCATTTCTTTGAAGATGATTGAAAAATTATGGGAACTGTGAATTCTGACGAACAAATATAACAAATGCAAGGTGATTTAACAAAATATCAGAATGATAATTTTAATGACATTATAACACATTTTGAATCTATTATACATTCCATAACCAACCATATTCAGCGCCACCTACTAGATTCTGGGAATAACAGTTATTGAATACAAATACTCCTAGTATTAAACGGTATAAAAACTGCCCCTGCTCATAGTTTTTTTCTACATAAATTTGTAGTGATTCCAAAAATTCCTGAACACTCAATACAGAAATACTTGTGTGGAAAAATACCACTGATATACTGTAAGATGTTGGATTGATTCAAATTCCTCTTTTGAATGACTCTGTAAGATATTTGATTAATTACAATTCTTTTTTTGAATGACAACTGGTTACTCATTTATCTAAAACTGCTTCGTGAGATAAATAAAATAATCTTTCTAAAAAAAAAGATAACCTTCTTTAAGAAAATGCACTAAGAAGTAAAAAAATAATTTTTAATTTTACGAACCATTGAAAAAAAAAATTAATTATTTAATGTAAATTTTATATTAATTACAACTTTTTGAAATCGGCGCCAAAATTTGCGTATGATTTTTGTAAATTTGCACTAACTTCAAAAGTTGTAATAAGTATAAATTAGATATTAAATAATTCAATTTATTTTCTATGCGTTCGTAAAATTAAAAATTATTTTTTACTTTTTAACGCATTTCCTAAAGTGTTTTTTTTTTTTTTTTTTTTTTTAAGATTATTTTATTTTTTCCTTTTTAATTTTTAATTTAGGAGGGGGCTTCGCCCCCTATTATTATTCACCAAGAAATTTAAGTAACAACTTGTGCTCTACAAAGTATATTGTAAAACAATCCCTATCAATGCCAAAAAATGCTGGTTAAACGAAATGTCATTATTGTACAACTTTTGTTGAACAATGAAAATATGTTTATCGAATAAATTGTTTAAAAAAACTCCGGTTAATCGACATTTCTGGATATATAACAGCCGGATAACCGATTCTTTTTTGCAAATTTTGCCTTAGTGGATTTTTCGGCTCTGTTAACTTTATGAAAATGAGCTAGGTCACTGCTGTACTTATTACGAACTTTAACTGCCGCAGCTTAAGGAAACGATTCTGGCTTTACGGTTTCGCCAAAACACACCTCGTAAGCATGTTCTTTTTCTATTAGCAAAACTTCTGTCATCCATTTCCATCTGACCCAATTTTCAGAGCCAAATGTTAATCTGTCGTAAATAGTTCCATTGTTACCTCTTAATTATTAAACCAAAAAGAGTTAATCCTTTTTAAACGCGTTTCTAGAGCAGCGAGGGACACGAATCTGGTTCCAGTAACCCTATGTTGAGGCAAAATATTCCAATTTGGCTCGACATGAATTCCATAAATTGTTATGGTCATAAAACCATTTATATAGCGCCCCTGTCTAACCGACAGCTGCAGACTTCCTTCAAAACATCAGCGAAGATATTGTTTTCAATAACAAACTGATAGTGGGGAAAGGGGATTTTGACTTGTTATGTAACGCCATGATCTCACCCACGGGTGTTTTTTCAATAGATTCAAGAATGTAACTAGTCTAATAAAGATTCCGACATTTTTATATAAAAGGTTTTTATATTAGTTGACGTTAAAATTCGTAGGTTTTCTAATAAACTTTAAAAACGCAGCTGTTGGATGTTTTCGTGTTTACGAGATTTAAGGAAAACATGTGGAAATTATCAACATCAACAGCTGAAAATTTGAGTTCGGGGATTCGATCCATCCAGACAGTTTGAACTCATCGGGCTGGGGATGGAAGTTAGTGAACAAATCATTGACACACATATCAGCTACTAAAGGACCAGCTCCAGCTAAAATAGTGTGTCTAATTACTTGTGCATGTAATAAAGGTTATGGAAAGAAATGTGCAAGTATGTAAGAGTTAACCATCGTTGCACTGTTATGTGCAAAAAATGCCGAGGCCAAATTTGAAGTAATACCGAAGCAATAGACATCGTCGATGAAATAGATAATGATAATAAAACAAGAACTATTACCTTATTCTGCATTATCTAGAAGTAAATAATTTTAATGTAATTATTGTAAAATAAAATAATTTGTATTGAAATGTAACCTAATATGTATCCACAATTCTGATACTTTTTCATTCTTTATTAATGACTATGTCCTAATCTATTTTCAGTTTAAAGAAGGTTAAGTGTTATTTTATGTTTAATAAATCTTGGATTTTAAACTGCGTTGCATGCTTTCTCTGCACCAACACAGGCTTGGCCATAGAGATTATTAAGAGCAGCTGTGATAAAACAATATATAAAATTATATGGTATATCAAATGTTTAACAAAATATTTTTTTTCTTGTACATTTGATGTTTGGTAGTTTAATAAAACATTTATTTGATTCACTTTAATAAAAAAAATTATCATAAAAAATTATAATATACAGGTATATTATTGTAATATATTTTTTTTACAGGAAAACTATGCCAGATACAAGTTCAAATCTAAATAAAAAATTAATAAAAAACTTTACTACTTATATTTAAAAGAAATTCTAATTATAACTTGTTTTATAAGCGAGATATAATTTTTTTTCGAAATATCGAGGGGGGAGGGGGGGGGTTAGGGGGAAAGCTCCCCACCCCTCAACGAGGGGAACTCTTCGGTTCTCAATTCCTGGAGGTCAAACGAGTATTTGACCAAAGTTTAAAAACTATTGTAATTTTTTCTCCTATTTTACATAATTGCAATGGACTAAAACAAAAAGGTAGAAAATCAATATTTTAATGTTGCCACTCACACCAAGCGAAAAAAGAAAAAACCAATACAGAAACAAAATACTAAATACAAGGAGTAATGTTAATAAAATAAGTTCAAAATATTAACAAATCGGTTAATGATCGATTCATGTCTAAAGTCAATGTTTCGTATATTAATTATTGAAAGATAATCATTTATATTTGTAATTATATTTGTAATTAAATTTGTTGCTATGGAAATTTTTCTGTTACATAAAATAAATACATTTCGTTTCAATTATGTTTAATTGTATTGTTTTTTATATGTGTACATCTGTAAAGTGCAATTGGTTTTGTAACTGATTATTGATCAAATAAAAATATCTTTGGAAAAATAACTGTAAAATAAGATAACAGTTTGTATATGTATAACAAATAAGACGCTCATAAGTTTTCGTGAATAATAATCTAGATAAACGCGTCGTTGAAAAAATTGGTAAAAAATGGCATTTCCACCAAGTCTCAAATAGCCGTTTCACCGATTAAGAATATCTTAGAAGTTGTTACAAATGCCAATGGTAGCGTTTCCATTTCTGGTGCTGAAGGTAAATTCCTCGACATTTTATGTCGGGCAGTAAAAATCAGGTATGAATTAGTTATGTCTGAAAAAGAGGATGTGGGAGCTCTGAACAAATTCGGGAACTGGACCGGAGCATTGGGTCTTTTCGAGAAAAATAAAGCAGACATTGCATTTAGAATTGGCATTACTGAACAAAGGATGAAAGCATTCGACTTCATCTTACCGTACGTAATTGATGACGTCACATTCATGGTAGCCAAACAAAGCTCCGTAGTTGATAACCATCCGTTCTTAGAATCATTTAATAGAAAAGTATGGGGATGCGTTCTTGGTAGCTTCCTATTGGCAGGTATGATATATTCCTTGACTAGAAATCGTTCTATTGTCCAATCACTTTTTGAATTCCTTGCCATACTTTTGAGACAATCAATTAAAATGAAAGACTGTCAAATAAGAGGTACCATCATATACGCTTCGTGGTTGGTATTCGCTTTTATCATCTCTTCCAGCTACATGGCGATATTTCTTTCCCATTTGACTGTACCAGTCCGATTGCAACCAATGCAGAGTTTCCGGGATGTGACTATTGCTGTTCAACGCGGAACACACAGGTCCCTTGTGTCGAAAGGAAGTTCTGCGTCGGAATTTTTGAATTCAACATTGGACGACAATATTAGAACATTGTACGAAACCGTTGAGAAAAACAACTGGTTCTTCAAGGGACTGGATTCGTTGTCCGCCGAGAAAGTCAAAGATTCGGTGATAGTTTCAAGCCGCAGGCTGCTGCAAGCTCTTGTTACAAGATTGGGAATAGAGTCCTATGAATTATCCAAGGATGTTCTGATGTATTCGCATATTGCAATAGCATTAAGGAAAGACTACTGCTGCAAGAAGAAACTGAATAAGATCCTGGACAGGTTACGAAAAGCGCGGATAATGAAAAAGCTATCATCCGACCAGCAAAGTCTAAATTGGATCAGTGCTAGTTTCAGAAAAGTTGAAACTAATTATGAGAGGCAAATATTTGTGAAGGAAATGTATGATGTGTTTATAGTGACTGTATTAATTTATTTTATTGCATTTTTTGTTCTAGTTTTTGAAATTGTGTACCATAAATTACATAAAAAAAGAAAACAAGAAAATGTAGAGATTGAAATGGTTATTCTCACATGGAGTTTTAAACGTGGAATTTATATAAATTTCGTTATTGTAAAGGTTTTTCTACAAGAAGCAGAGCTTGTGAGAACATCGGCTATTTGCTTTATGTAATTTTTTTAACACCTTAATAATTCTGAAAGAGACATAGATATATATTAAAGATGTATCTCTAAGTACAGTTAGTCCAAAGTAAATTTTATTTATTTCAAAATGATTATTTCGTTATCTTTAATTATTTTTTATTTCTTTTAATAATTGTATGCGTTAATTACCCATGTTAAACACTTCGTATTCTTTTAAACATGTGAAAAATGTATATCATGAAATACATGGTATCTTTGAAATGTTGAACAATATTAGTAAAATAAATATGAGCAGTGGCTAATTTTCTATTTCACGTATTTCTAACACTTTCTATTTGTATTTTTTCCATAATTATTACTCCAATAATACAATAGGGGTCACTAAATTGGACCCAATGAAAATTATATGAGACATTTTAGAATGGAAAGAAACTGATTAATTTGTAAGAGTCCGCGAGAAGAAATTAATGGCAATTACTCTCATTGGGCAGAGTTTAAAAGTGGAGTGCCGTAAGGTTCTGTACTAGGTCCAATTTTATTTATTATTTATATTGAATATTAGTTGGGCATTAGGGGTAAGGTCATTTCTTTGCAGATGATTTAAAAATTATAGGGAATGTTAATTCTGAGGAACAAACATTTGCAAGGTGATTTAACAAATTATCAGAATAATAATAATAATGACATTATAAAACATTTCGAATTTATTATACAGTCCACATTTGACCATATTCCGCGCCACATACAGGATTCTGGGAATAACAGTTAGTAAAAAAAATACTTCTATAGTATTAGGCGGTATAAAAACAGCCACTGCTTATAGTTTTTTTTTACATAATATTGTAGTGATTCAAAACATTCCTAAACACCTAATAAACTTGTATGGAAAAATACCATTGATATACAGTAAGATATTGGATTGATTCCAATTCCAGTTTTGAATACTTTGATGTACTGTAAGATTTTGAACTGATTCCTAATCCAATTTTGAATGGCTCTGACATACTGTAAAATATTGGATTGATTCCAATTCCCATTTTGAATGACCCTGATATACCGTAAGATATTGGATTGATTCCAGTTCCAATTTTTTACAACAACTGGTTACTCATTTATCTAAAACTGCTTCAGGTTTCAATTTCATGAGATAAAAAATGTGTAATTAGAGTGAATATAAGGCTAGTTGTTTTTATTGAAATTTGTTGGCGAATGGGTTGAAGAAGACGATAGTTTACTTTTGTGTTCTGTTCTTTTTAAAAACATGTTGATACATTATTGTCAAGTGACTGTTAACGTTCCTGTCGAGTAAATGTTTATGTGTTTGATAAAAATAAATCCCTACATCTTTACATAGAAGTGTTTAGGATCACATTCGTAAATTCCGTTTATTTTTCAATAAAATTTTGTGACACTTTAATGTTACTGTATAAAGTACTTTTTTGCTCTCCAGTAGCTTCCAAACCTCTTATATTCTATGAAATTTGCTATCATATAAATCCAATAAATTAAAAAAATATAATAATAATGTCGGTTAATAGTGTGGAGATGTCTGAAGTTTTATTTGAAACCAAAACACTAATTCAATGTGATGTTTTATTTTGTCTGAAATAAAAAGCAATTACATTTATTGGTAGAAACCCTTAATTGTTGTTGCCATTCTTTTCGCTTGACCTTTTCATAGATAGATGGCGCCACGCCTCATGGCTTTTAAAAAAAATTTTTTTTTTTGGTAAATACGTTTTCCGTTCGTGTGAAATCGCAAAAGTGACCCTAGCATTCATGTCAAAAAGCAGTTACTCCCATAATACTATAAGGGCAATACATTGAATCCAATAAGGATTATATCATAAATTTTACAATGAATAAGAAACTGATTAATTGTTAGGAATCATCGAGTAAAAATTAAAGGTAATTACTCTTATTTTGCAGAATATAAAAGTAGAGTGCCACAGGGTTATGTCATAGGTTTACTTTTAATTATTATTTTATGGATGATATTAGTTGGTAGATTAGAGACAAGTCCAGTATCTTTGCAGGTGATTTAAAATTATGAGGACTGTGAATCCCGAGGAACAAATAGTGAATTTGCAAGGCGATTTAACAAAATATCAGAATACAAATGCAAATATTGACGACCAAGAACAGGCTCAAGGCCCAACAAGGTTGATCCATCTAGTACTTCTTAGCCATCCCCCAATGCATATCAAACTGCTTCTTAAAATCCGTTACTCCTTTACACTTAACAATATTCACTTGCAAGTTTTTCCATTTGTCATACCCTATTATAGAAATAGTGTTTTCTCCCTTCCCGACTAAACTAGGATTTGTTTAACTTAAACACATGACCTCTCGTTCTATGACTCATATTAAAATCTAAACCCTCCTCATCTCCCTGTTTGATAAATTTGAACAGTTGAATCAAATCTCAATTGACCCTCCTCTCTTCCAGAGAGATTCATGTTTGAAAACCCTTGAACCATTTTAGTAGCCCTGTGCTGAATTGTCTCTAACAATTCAATGTCTTTTTAAGATATGGTGACCAGAACTGTACAGCATACTGAATATATCGTCTTACCAAACCTCTGTACAATGACAAGATACTATCCTTAGATTTTGATGAAACACTTTTTCAGATGTACTCCAACATTCTATTAGCTTTTTTATAGCCACTGTACATTGTGACTCATTTTAAAATCCTTATTTACTAATACGCCCAGATCACTTACTATCTCGCTATTTTTGATTTCTGCACCCTGTAAAACATATGCAGCCTTACTATTTTTGATACCCATGTGCAACACTTGACATTTACTGATATTAAAAGACATACCCCATTTAACAGCCCATTCTGATATTTTTGTAAAATCACCTTGTAATTGATGTATTTGTTTCTCAGAATTCACATTCCCCATAATTTTTAAATCATCTGCAAAGATGCTGACCTTGCCCTCAATCTACCAACTAATATCATTAATAAAAATAATAAATAAAAGTGGACCTAAGACAGAACCCTGTGGGACTCCACTTTTAACTTCTGCCCACTGAGAGTAAGTTCCTTGAATTTGTACCCGCTGACTCCTACCAATTAACCAGTTCCTTATCCATTGTAAAATTTCACTCCCAATACCTAACCTTTCTAACTTGAACTGTAATGCCTCGTGGGGAACTTTATGAAATGTCTTCTATAAATCAATGTATACTACATCTAAAATATTCCTATAATCTAATTCTTCAGTAACCCTATCGTAGAATTTCAAAAGTTTCGTTGTACAAGATCTTCCTTTCCTAAATCCATACTGATTATCTGACAGCAAGCTCTCCGATTCCAAAAATGATATGATGTTGCTTTTTATTAATGTTTCAAAAATCTTACATAACACTGATGTTAAACTGACCGGTCTGTAATTACCAGGTTCACAATTTGCCCCTTTTTAAAAAAGCGGAGTGACAATTGCTAATTTCCAGTCTGTTGGTACATTACCCGAATTATACGTCGATTTGAAAATAGATAGTACAACACCTCCCAGTTCTTCCGCACATTTCATTAGTACGTTTGGATAAATTTCATTTGGCCCTGGTGCTTTAAAAGGTTTAATACTTCTTAAATGATAAACTACTTCTTCTCTAGTAAAATTGCGTCCTTTAATAACCGGATGCGTATTATCCTCTACTTGCATGAAATCAGATTTGAAGTCCTTATTAAAAACTACCATACAAATTCATTTAAAATATTAGTCATTCCTACATCACCTTGAATTAAAGTGCCTTGATAATCTTCGAGTGGACCCAGATGATTATATCCTTTACTGTTTCCACTGGCGTAAGCAAAAAATCCCTTTAGATTATTGATAATATCCCTTGCAAGTTTTTCCTCCAATGCCAATTTCTGTTTTCTACTGATATACTTAAACTCCCTTCTAGATTTTTTATACTCCTTACCATCTGTGTCCCTACCTATTTCTTTAAAAATTTTATACGGATTTTGTTTTAACTTAAGAGCTTGTTTTGTTTCCTTTGAAAACCACATAGGAGAAAGCTTTCGAACAACCTCTTTCTGCCTAAATGAAATATGCTTATTTACAGCTACAAAAGTTGTTGAATGGGATACGTCTTTTAACATATGTAAATGTCAGGTTTTGCACATGGGTATGATAAAAATGCTGCCTATGCTTAAATATTCCAATGTTTTTCAGGCATGGATTATGGTAATATATGCAATATGAATATGTACTTTGGAAGACATACAGGTTAGGGAAGATTTAATTCAACTGTACAAATGTATTAAACGGGATGATGTCGAAGATTTGGGTTTTAATATGAGAGTGATTGAACGAGAGGTCATGGGTTTAAGTTAAACAAATCACTGTTTAATCGTAAAGGAAGAAAACACTACTTTTATAATATACAAATGAAACTACATATAACTGTATATTAATTCCATAGGAGTAATTGATTTTAAAAATAAGTTAGATATTTATTAAGGAATAGTTAGGGTATACTAAACTCACCATCCTTGTTATTCCTTAAGCCTGTTGCTGATCATCAATACTTGTATTTGTATAGTAATGTAATTTTCACAATTTTGAAGGAGATGTGTATAGTATTCCTTGCGAACACTTTTAGTTTCAGTACTCGTTCTTGGTCGGATATTTTTTTCTAATTTACGTTACATTCATTTAAAAAAAAATGCCGTATTGTATGTTCTATCTTAAAATCTAATTGTCTAACCTGCAGGACTGTATCCGTTACATATCCTCCTTCTGTTGTTCTATAATGGTCATTGCCTGGCTCGTATGGCCACTAGAAAACCATATATATATATATATATATATATATATATATATATATATATATATATATATATATATGTGTGTGTGTGTGTGTGTGTGTGTGTGTGTGTGTGTGTGTGTGTGTGTGTGTGTGTGTGTGTGTGTGTGTGTATACCGTATTGCATCATCTTTCGTAAGTTCCCGCTCTTTGAATCGCACATGTCGATCCCGCCTTCCGTCTGCGAAATCTATTAATAGTAACTTTTTTGGTATTTTGTTCGCAAACTTGCTTAAAATAAGCCACTGTCGCCTGTTAACTCCGCCCGTTGACCACCTGCTTCTTTGACTCATAACAGTCAGCGGTCACAGTTTTTGCTCTGTCTTCCAGCCTCACGTCTTAATTTTAATTCCGTTTTGTGACATTTTTGTATTTATTAATTGGTCCAAACTCCTTTTTTGAGTATCCTTCTCCACCTCTCAACTCGCCTGATAGCCCGACTCGCCCTCGGAATGTTCTGATTAGAATCACTCTTAGACTATACTGGGGGACAACCTAAGTTGAGCCTAAAGCAATTGAATATTTATACATATCATAGCTTCCTCTTCAGGTTCAACTTAGGTTGTCCCCGAGGATTCAGATAGGATCGTTTTTTTTTAAAAATTAATCCAGAAATGTAATTTAGCGGAAAAGTTCTTCCTACCGAGACACTGGCCGAGATGGCAGTGTACTCTGGTGCTTTCTGCGAAAATAAACCTTCCAGTCCAATTTATTCCGAATTTATACGCTCCATTTGTTTTAAAAAGAAAGAAAAATTAATATATAGGATTTTGCCTGAATTATTTTATGAGGGAAAATGCACCAAATGTTTTGTCTTACTTCGCAAGGATTACTTCATAGCAAAGCTTGAATGGCAGTCTTCTCCAACCTTTGATGTCTCTCCAGTAATTGATTGAACTCTCTCCATCATCAATCCCTGTGGAACTTGTGTCGTGTTTTTTTTAAGTATTTTGAGGACCCATCTAAAGGAGCCGGTTGCATGGAGCCGTCTTCAAATTGTTTGTTTCGGTGTTTCATACGAGTCAGTCGATAAAGAATATCGCCTGCTTGTTTTTCATGGAAGTCGATGGAAAATATCGCCTTCGACATATTTGTATTGTGGTTTCGAGAAAATCCTTGAGATTAATTTTCGTCCTCGTCAACAGCGTCTGGCCACTACCCCGGCAGAATAAGTAAACGCTGGCAACCCTTCAACTCGGGCGCTGATCCAATAGTAGTTTTCTTTTTATATGTTGTTCCACGAGTTTATTATTTGGAACAGATGTAGTATAGGACATTTGGCGCGTTTTAGTTTTTGGCGACGAAAAATTGCCGTTAAACAGCTCTATGGCGTCATAGGTTTGCCAGATTGAAAGTCGCCACAAGAATCGGAATATACCAACAATATCAGGTGAGGTTTCCGTATTATAAATTTATCGCCCTATAAAACACGCCAAAAAAAACTCGTTCGCCAAATGTTCTATACTACATCTGTATTATTTTTATTTGTCAAAAGAGTTCTTCTTCATCAAAATGCATCAATTTAATTTTATTTCTTAATCATCATCGAGACTGCCCTTCCGTATTAATTTGGTTATTCTGGAATTACGCGTCTACAACTTGCCACTCCCAGTCCTGAGATGTTCGAAGCATAGAAAATTAATAAACAGACTGGATCGTTAAGCACCGGTGTCTTTATTTTAAAATTTATATTATCAATTTATGTTTTTCTCTTTCAGCTCTGTTAATAATTTGAATGTTAAATTAATTGTAGAAAGCAACAACTACAACTTAAATCTACAACTTGCCACTCCCAGTCCTGAGATGTTCGAAGCATATAAAATTAATAAACAGACTGGATCGTTAAGTACCGGTGTCTTTATTTTTAAATTTATATTATCAATTTATGTTTTTCTCTTTCATCTATTTTAATAATTTGAATGTTAAATTAATTATAAAAAGGTTTTAAGACCAGTAACAATCATTGGTAGAAATGGGTGTTCGACTTGTTGAGTTGCGGCCCACAATCGTCAGTGTACCAACTACACCAATATACGTTCTACGAGCCTACCCCTGTTTTCAAATCCTTTTCACGAACCATTTATTGGTTCATTTTCCCTAAAGGTTACCTTTACCCCAACATCCTTTAATATATAATACCTAATCTTTATGGAAGGTACCCGAAACATGTTTGTTTATTCGAAAATTTTAAAGAGTATTAAGTATGCATCTTAAATTGTTTATCCATAGGAAATAAATCGATTTCAAATAATGGGATATTGAACGTTTCATGTCCAAAGTCGGTGTTTTTTAATTTCACAATCGAAAGTTAAACAATTATACTTGTAATTGGATTTGTTGCTATGGAAATTTTTCTGTAACATAAAATAAGTGCAATTTATTTCAAGCACGTTGCATTGCATTGTTTGTTATACGTATACATCTGTAAAGTGTAATTGGTTTTGTAATATGTTATTGATCAAACAAAAATACCTTTCAAAAATAACTGTAAAATAAGATATCAGCTTGTATAGATACAACAAAGACGACGTTCAAAAGTTTTTGTGGAAGACAATCTAGAAAAACGCGTCTTTGAAAAATGGCAATTCCGCCAAGTCTCAAAATAGCTGTTTCACCGATTAAGAATATCTTAGAAATTATTACAAATGCCAATGGCAGCGTTTCCATTACTGGTGGTGTTGATGGTAAATTCATCGATATTCTTTGTCAGGCATTAAAAATCAGGTGTGAATTAGTTATAGCTGACGAAAAGGATTTTGGCGCTCTGAACAAATTGGGAAACTGGACCGGAGTGTTGGGTCTCCTTGAGAAAAATAAAGCAGACATTGCATTCGGAATTGCCATTACTGAACAAAGAAGTAAAGCATTCGAATTCAGCATACCATACATAATTGATGAAGTCACATTCATGGTAGCCAAACAAAGCTCCATAGCTGACAACCATCCGTTCTTAGAAGCGTTTAATGGAATACTTTGGGGATGTGTTTTTGTAGGCTTGATATTGGCAGGTGTGATATATTCCTTGACTAGAAACCGTTCTATTGTGCAATCACTTTTTGAATTCCTTGCCATACTTTTGAGACAATCAATTAAAATTACAGACTGTCATATAAGAGGTACCATCATGTACGCTTCGTGGTTGGTATTTTCTTTTGTCATCTCTACCAGCTACATGGCGATATTCCTTTCCCATTTGACTGTACCAGTCCGATTGCACCCATTGCAGAGTTTCCTGGATGTGACTATTGCTGTTCAACGCGGAACACACAGGTGCCTTGTGTCGAAAGGAGGTTCGGTGTCGCAATATCTGAATTCAACGTTGGACGACAATATCAGAACATTGTACGAAACCGTTCAGAAAAAGAACTGGTTCTTCAAGGGACTGGATTCGTTGTCTGCCGAAAGAATAAAGGATGCTGTGGTGCTTTCAGAACGCAGACTGCTGCAAGCTCTAGTAACAAGATTGGGAATAGAGGCCTATGAATTATCCAAGGATGTTCTGATGTCTTCGCATATTGCAATAGCATTTAGGAAAGACTTCTGCTGCAGGAAGAAACTGAATAAGATCTTGGACAGGTTAAGAACAGCGGGGATACTGAAAAAGCTATCATCAGATTATGAAAATCTAAATTGGATAAGAGGTAGTTTCAGAAAAGTTGAAACTAATTTTGCGAGGCTAATATTTGTAAAGGAAATATATAATGTGTTTATAGTGACTGTATTAATTTATATTGCCGCATTCTTTGTTCTAATTATTGAAATTGTGTACTATAGATTACATAAAAAAGTTATCAAGAAAATGTAGATTAAAATGGTTAGGATTTATTTCCCACATGGAATTAACCGATAAGAATTTCGTTGTGGTATTGAATATTTTGCAAAAAGAGATCGTGTAGGTTTTGTACAAGAAGTCGGCTGTTCTCGTTATGTAATTTTTTTTAACGTCTTAGTAATTCTGAACGAACCACATATTTATATTAAATATGTATCTCTGAGTACAGTAAGTCCAAAATAAAACTGTGTTGTTTAAAAATAATTATTTCGGTGTCATTAATGATTTAAAAAAATTAGTTTAATAATTGTGTGCATTAATTACCCATGTTTGTATTTTTGTAAATCATATATCATAAAATACATAATGGTTTCGAAATGTTGAAAAAAAAGGGCAGTGGCTGTTTTTGTATTTCACGTATTTCGAACATGTTTCTATTTTTTTCATAATTATTATTTCCATAATACAATTGGGGACACTAAATTGAACCCAATGAGGGTTATATGAGACATTTTAGAATAGATAAGAAATTGGTTAATTGGCAGGAATCAACAAGTACATATTAATGGTAATTGCTCTCATTAAGAAGAGTTTAAATATAGAGTGCCACAGGGTTCTGGCTAAGGTCCACTTTTATTTATTATTTTTATTGAATATTAGTTTGGGATTAGGGGGAAAGTCAGTTCTTTCAGAGGATTTAAAAATTATGGAGACAGTGAATTCTGTGGAACGAATATGCAATTGCCTAAAGTTATTTAACAAAATATCAGAATGATAATTATAATGACATTATAACACATTTCGAATTTATAATACAGTACACATCTGACCATATTTAGAACCACCTACTAGATTCTGGGAATAACAGTTATTGAAAACAACACTCCTACAATTAGGCGGTATAAAAACAGCCCCTGCTCATAATTTTTTAACATAATTTTGTTGTGATTTCAAAAATTCCTGAACGCCGATAGAAATACTTGTATGGAAAAATATCACTGGTATACTGTAAGATATTGTATTGATTACAATTCCTATTTTGAATGACTTTGATGTAATGTAAGATATTGGATTGATTCCAATTTAAATTTTGATTGACTTTTATATACTGTAAGATAATGGATTGATTCCAATTCCAATTTGGATTGACAATGATATACTGTAAGATAATGGATTGATTTCAATTCCAATTTGGATTGACAATGATATACTGTAAGATATTGGATTGATTCCAATTCCAATTTGGATTGACAATGATATACTGTAAGATAATGGATTGATTCCAATTCCAATTTGGATTGACAATGATATACTGTAAGATAATGGATTGATTCCAATTCCAATTTGGATTGACAATGATATACTGTAAGATAATGGATTGATTCTAATTCCAATTTTAGATGTTAACTGGTTATTTATTTATATAAACTGCTTCGGGTTGCCATTTCATGAGATAAAAAAATTTGTAATTAGAGTGAAATATAAGGGTACTTGTTTTTTTTGCGATTTGTTGGGGCTGTGGTGTAGAAGACAATAGTTTACTTCTTTTGTTATGTTCCTTTTATAAACATATTTATAAATTATTGTCAAGTAAAGAGTTTACATTCCTGTCGAGTAAATGTTTATGTTTCATGTTAAATTTTTTTTAATCTTTTCATAAAAATGTTTATGACCACGTTCTTAAATTCCATTTGCTGTTCAATAAAATTATAAATTTTGTGACACTAAATGATGACACTGTATAAAATACTTTTTCACCCCGTTTCTTCCTGAAACTTTACTAACGTAAAAATCCACTAAATTAAAAATATATATATAACAATCATCATGTTGATTCTTATGGAGATGTAAGAAGTATTATTTTAATCCGAAAACTTAAATACTATAATTTAATTTAATACGAGGTACCTGTGTCGTAGCGGACTAAACCCTCTTCATTTTATTAGAATATCTGATTGTTTAGGTCGAAATGAGAAAAATGTATACTGAAATTTAACGTTCAACATCGATCCCAATCACCCCAGGACAAGACACAGGAAAAGGACGCGACAACAAGAAAACCCATATATACAAGGAGAAGAAACAGCCCAGGGGCCAGTAGGAAAACAAAACACTATATCTGAATTAAATGAAACAATTGACTGAATTTTATATATGGGTCATTTTCAAAATCCAGTGACAAACGGGAAATTAAGAATAAAAAAATTAATTTAATTGTTTGAACAATATATTTTTTAAAAAACGTTAAACTGAATATTGTTAACTATATTTTAACGTTTTTCATGCAGTTCTTCTTTTAAAATATCTTTTTTAAAATTTTATTATTAAAATACAACACATTGTCATGTTTGTTACCAAAGACGGTAACAGACATGACAAGTACCAGACATGACATTTCATAGAAGAAGAATTATTTACTTGGAATATCTAAACCAAAACTTAAACAGCACATTTATTTTTTATAAATAACCTTGTTAGCTAAATAAATCTGTTGAGAAATTAAAAAAATATAAATGATTTATATAAAAAATTATGGTAACAGACATGACATTTAATAAAAATACTTTCTACAAAAGGTCTCCCTTCTTCATCTATTAACATCAAGAAATTTAAGATGTCTGCTTGTAATTATCTCTCTAATCCTGCTGCATTGATAAAAAAACTTTTACCGTTTCGAAAATTAAAATTTTGATTTAAAAATATGTCTTAAAGTGTATGGTAACAGACGTGACACAAATTTCTGGACAAAATAATTAAATATATTAAAAGCTTAATTTATCTTTAAATATTATGAAAACCTTCTTTAATGCAAAATACAGAATATTTAAAACAACTGTAAATGCCACACAAAAAAAAATCCGGCATTGGAATAATTCTATTGCAGAATTCAAATTATATTTTCTGTTTGGGACAGCCATTTTTTTATTCCCTCACCACGTTTGTTTAAATACATAATTTTTATTTAAATATTTTAGTCCAATTTTGTATTTATTCAATAACAACAGTTTGACAACATCTGTATAAAAAAAGAAAAAAGTTGAAAAGATAAATACAACCTATAGGGAAAATATTTTTTATTAGGACGGTAAATGACACCGGAATTTGAAAATGACTCATATAATACATCTAATTCCAGTTGATTTGAAGTATGAAGTATATGAAAAGTAATTTTAATGTAGAAAGTTGATTGTTATGAAATTGTAAAAATTATCATGAGAACAAAAATAAAATTTATAAAAAAATTAACTAAGTACTTTGAAACGAGATTAAGTATTAAGTGAAAATTATCGGAAGAATTCCAGGTAAATTAATTTATAAAAGGAGTCAATGTAAAGACCGTTAAAATGTTCTGTGCTACCACGAGTCAGGTTACATCTATTCATTTAGTTCAATTAAAACTCTTTGAAAGTTCAAATTTATCAAGTGACAAAACTATGTGTTCTGATCGATGAAATTCACAGTAATTCAAGCTTGAAGAAGTCATCAGAAATGATTGTATATTGTTTTGTTTTTTTATAAATAAAAAACAATTATTTTTATTGGTAGGAAACCCTTAATTGTTGTAGGGATTATTTTCGTTTTACTTTCTTGTGGACAGATGGCGCCACGCCTCATAGCTTTTAAAAATTAATAATATTTATTTTGTAAATGTTTTTTTTGCTTTGTGTGAAAAACCTCATGAACATAGTTCTCATAAAAATAAAAATAAATAAGTGTTAGAAATTTATATGTATATTTATATAAGTATGTAATTTATTAATTAAATTATTTATTTAATTTATTTAAATTAAAACATTTATGACTGAAAACTGAATTTCTGAAAATTTAGTATTTTTGTATTCAAGGAACGCACCGCACCGTTCATAGAGAGTTTTCTATGATTCCAAACCAACAAAAACTTTAAAATGACATTTTTTGTATGTACAGATGGCGCCACGCCCTATAGCTTTTAAAAATTAATAGTTTTTATTTTGTAAATGGGTTTTTTGCTTTGTGTGAAAAACCTCATGAACATAGTTCTCATAAAAATAAAAATAAATAAGTGTTAGAAATTTATATGTATATTTATATAAGTATGTAATTTATTAATTAAATTATTTATTTAATTTATTTTAATTAAAACATTTATGACTGAAAACTGAATTTCTGAAAATTTAATAAATTTTTATTCTAGGGACGCACCGTTCATAGAGTTTTCTATGATTCCACACCAACAAAAACTTTAAAATGACCGTTTTTGGTTTTTGTATGTGTTTTTGGGATCTTTTTTGCATGTCTATTAATATTTTTCAAAAATTAATTGTAAAACTCTCTAAGCCATTGATTCGCAATCCGTAGGACGAGGACCTTGGTATTCCATGAGAGATTCTGAAGCACTGAACTCTAACTCCAACTTCTGGAATGCGCAAACCTATTTTCCTCTACTGGTTCATTGAAGCCAATTGATATCCGCCATACTGTACCCCCTTTTTTTTTAAGTGATTTAGTAGTGTTTTTTAATATTGTATTTTAATATTGTATTTATTTTTAATATTGTATTTATTTTTAATATTGTATTTTAATATTGTATTTATTTTTAATATTGTATTTTAATATTGTATTTATTTTTAATATTGTATTTTAATATTGTATTTATTTTTAATATTATATTTATTTTTAATATTGTATTTATTTTTAATATTGTATTTTAATATTGTATTTATTTTTAATATTGTATTTTAATATTGTATTTATTTTTAATATTGTATTTTAATATTGTATTTTAATATTGTATTTTAATATTGTATTTTAATATTGTATTTATTTTTAATATTGTATTTTAATATTGTATTTATTTTTAATATTGTATTGTTAGAGAAAAATCAGCACAGGGCTACTAAAATGGTTCAAGGGTCTTCAGGCATGAATTATGAAGATAGATTAAGAAATTTGAATATGTATACTCTGGAAGAGAGAAGGGTTAGGGGAGATTTGATTCAACTATTCAAATTTATCAAACAAGGAGATGTGGAGGGTTTAGATTTTAATATGAGTGATTGAACGAGAGGTCATGGGTTTAAGTTAAACAAATCCCATTTTAATCGGAAAGGGAGAAAACACTATTTCTATAATAGGGTAATAGATAAATGGAACAACTTGCCAGTGAATATTGTTAATTGTAAAGGAGTAACGGATTTTAAGGAAGAAGTTAGATATGCATTGGGGGATAGTTAATAGGTACTAGATGAGATGGACCAACCTTGTTGGGCCTTGAGCCTGTTGTTGGTCGTCAATATTTGTATTTGTATTAGTAGTATATCAAAAGGAGAGTCTGAAACAGATCCCGGAAACGGGAGGGGAGTCTGAAACACATCCGGAAACGGGAGGGGAGTCTGAAACACATCCGGAAAACGGGGGAAGAGTCTGAAACAAGCTGTATCGAATTTTCACCGAAAATGAATTTTTTCGTGATTTTCCGATCTATATCTTAAAAAAAGTGTATCCAACTTCCATCGCTACTGAAAAAAATAATCCAAAGGTTATCCCGCAAGAGGGAACACATCGAAATACAACACACCGCATCCTACCGATCGACATAATACTCTCGCCTGGCGAAAAAGAGACCCGATCCGTGAAGGTTATCCCGCGAGAGGAAACGCACCGAAAAACTCCATAGGGTGGGTGAAACACTGGAAACACTTTCTTCCAGGCGTTAAAACCTTTTGCATAACGGGCTTCAGAATCCCATGTTAAAATCAAATACCGTTCCGCCAGCGAAACGCTCTTTCGACCCAGTTGTTTTGGAAAAACCACTTTCACTCTTCTGACCGGGCAGCTGATTGAGAAAAAAAAAACTCACTCTCTGCGTTAGAAGTCCTCGCCTTAAAACAGGTGATTGGGAGAAAAAAATCTCATTCTTTTCGACCTCGATCGTTCTAAAAACAAGCCGACTTTTGTTTTTCTTCTCCGGGAGTTTTGATGAAATATTGTGAACTGGTGTTGCGCTTGCTTCAAACCGTTTCCTTCGCTACTGAGAGAAAAAATCAAAAAAAAAACTTATCGAAATCCGCGAAGGGTATAAAAACCCAGAGGTCTCTAATGAAATTCGATTTAAATGGAGATCCGTCGACCGATAATCATCGCTTCACTGGCGATTGTGTGCATAATCGAAATGATATGTATTATTCTAACAATGCTCGATAGTGGCGAAGTGAATCTTTCAAATACGACTTGTAGATTTTCAGAGAATATTTTTCGTCGCATTTATTTACACACATGTGAGAAAGAAGGAAATCTTGTATACGACATTCGAAAATTTTGGAGAAACGAAACCGGGTATTTAAAACCTGAAGTGGCTGGTGTGCAGTTATTCGCATCAGAATTCGCGAACTTATGCAGACGATGCTCCGTTTAAAATTTCCCTCCGCTTTGATATGCACGGGTCCTTCCTCGAGCGGTAAAACAGACTTGGTGAGAAAGATGATAAAAAATAATGTCTACGACGCTGAAATAACAAATATCGTATGGTGTTACTCTGTATAGCAACCGTGGTTCGCAAGTGAAAAAAATATAAAATTTATATGTGGGATACCTCCCGAAGAAGAAAAATTTCAACTTATCGTATTCGATGATTTTCAAAACAAATTAAACGATGAGATCGAACTGATGTTTCGTGTGACGAGTCATCATAAGAATTTCAGTATTATTCTTATCACACAGAACTTATTTCCGAAAGTGAAAGTGATGAGAGATATAAGTCTCAACACACATTACTTGGTATTATTTCGAAATAACCGAGATGCTTCACAGGTATCGTGCTTCGCGAGACAAGCTTTCCCTTTGAAGGGGAAATATTTCATGGAGGCTTATAAAATGGCAACTGCCGAGCCTTTCACTTATTTGTTTGTCGACGTTCACCCGTTAACGTCAGAAACAGAGCGACTCCGAGCGTCTATATTCCCGGATAAAAACCAAATCAATTGGGTATTCATTCCAAAATGAAAAGAGTGAAGCGGCATGTGCATTTATTACACATGCTAGCGAGTGCGACTCCTCAACAACGGAAAGCGATTTTAAATACAGCCACCGACGATCAGATAAAATCCATTTGTGAAATCTGTCGGAATTTATTATCGGGGAATATTCCCGGAGCGAAATTGAAAAAACTCGGAGCTTATAAAAAGACGATACGTGCGTTAGCTGACCGGAAAGTGGGTTTTTCAAAAAAGAGGAAAATTACACAGCAAGGTGGTGGATTTTTACCTTTCTTGATCCCGGCCGCATTGAAATTACTCGGGGGACTTATAGGTGACTAAGAATGGCTAAAAAAATGGCTCTTGTTCCGAGTGATCTCGTGTCTGAATATTATCAACTCAACAAACCGGAAATCCGTTTGGAAGATAAGATTATTCAAGTTTTACGTTTGAACGAAATGCCAGACGATCTGAGAGGAAAGTTGCTATCGCAGCTCGTTCCTAAATATCAAAAAGTTATGCAGCCAGCTCCACCTCCCAAGCCTTTTGAAATACCACCTGAATTGATCGCCGATATAACTCGTGCGGACGAATCCGGTGAAATGAGAGAATCCCTAGGAAGCGAAGATGCAATGCCTCCAACGGTCGCTAAATATTTAATTCACGCTGTGCCCAAAACGAGAAAAAGATATATAGTACCTATTCTAGAATCTTTGAAAAATATAGGCTACAAATTCAACGAGAGGAATGAGTTAGAAGTGAATGACAAACCGGAGCATCGAAGCAACGCTATCGATCTCTTCGCACATTTGATGCGAGATCTACGACGCAGTGAAACCCCTCCCAGAGGATTCGATAAATTTTACCGAGGTATTTTCGACGCGAATATACCCAGACATTGGATAGGTAATAAAAACGTTCGCGAGCAGTTGGAGATTTCAGAACTTGATTCTATAAATCAAGGAGCCACTCCTCCGAGACCGCGTGCAAGTTCTACACCTGCCACCCCGTCTAAGAAAGTGAGATGGGATCCTTGGCAAGAATGAAAGCGGTATATTACGATCCGGCCCAGCCCGGTTCGTTTGGAGGTGTATCGAAGCTGGCGAAAGCTTCCAAATCCAGCTACGACGAAGCTAGGAAATGGCTTTCCCAGCAAGATACGTACACTTTGCACAAACCTGTTCGGTATAAATTCCAAAGGCGGTCGACTGTCGCCCGCGGTGTAAACGAATTGTGGCAAATGGATTTAGTAGATATGCAAAAATATGCTAGACAGAATAAAGGCTTTCGCTACATTTTAACAACGATTGATATTATGTCGAGGTTTTTAAGAGCGATTCCGATTAAAAATAAAAAAGCAATAACCGTAGCTAATGCTCTAAAGACGATATTCAAAACTATCGTCCCAGTGAACATCCAATCAGACAAAGGCTCAGAATTTTTTAATGCGCATGTAAAAGCCTTATTAAAAAAAAAAGGAATCCATCATTACGCGACCAAGAGCGAGAATAAATGTGCTATTCTCGAGCGATCTCATAGAACTATCAGAGCGAGAATGCACAGAGTGTTCACGTATAGGAATAGCTATAAATACATTGATATTTTACAAGACATTATTAATTCGTATAATAACACTGTACACGGGAGTCACGGATTTAAACCGGCGAAAATAACATCCGCAAACGAGCCAACTCTGCGAGAAAGATTATACGGTTACACTATAACCCGTAACCCTCGCTTCGAGATTGGAAATTCTGTTCGAATTTCGAAAGCGAATAAAGCATTCCGAAAAGGGTACACTCCACAATGGACTGAGGAAGTATTCAAAATCGTAGCTGTTCATTCGAGCGTTCCTTACACCTACACTCTAGCAGATTTAAAGGGGAAAGAAATCGAAGGGCGGTTTTACGCCGAAGAATTGCAAAAAATAAAAAAAGATATAGATGATTTCTGGTCCGTTGAAAAAATTATAAAAACGAAAGGCACTGGGCTTTCTCGTCAGTTGTTCGTGAAATGGTCAGGGTTTGATTCGAGTTATAATAGCTGGATATCGGAAAAATGTCTGATCAAAACGTAGATGGATCGTTTAATATGTTTCTCCCGAGCAACGCCAGCATGGGATATTTTAAAGAAAACACTCCAGATAGCTATCGCACAAAACTGGCTCAGCCGATAAATCTCACAGGTGTGTGGGAAATGAGCCTTTCTGAAATAACATTTCCAGGGAGATTTTTCACGATTCAACCAAACTATAATGACGATTACTCGATAGAAAAAGCAATCATAGTCACTGAGAAGTCGCTCTTGCCTGGTTTAATCGTTCCGATTTTTAACGAAAACATAGCAGACCCGGTGGAAGCAATTATTGAAAATATAAAAAATCTTATAGACGATCCCCCTCTGAAGATCTGGTATACAGAAGAAAAAACAAAAATTGTGTGGAAAGTAGAACCTCCTTGGCGCTTTGAGATAGACTTTGAACATGCAGAGCAACTTTTATATTCTATGTACGCGGGAAATAAATTAACCTTGAGTGCACACAGAGATGCGGCTTCGATGTGGCGACATTTCAGACACAGCGAATCCGGTTACCAAGGTGAATTTTTTAAGCTATACGCTAGAAAACCTGTTGAAAAGTCCCGACATGAAATCACAATCGTTCACGATATAGACAGAAGCATCTTTGAGCAAATAAACGCAGCTGTAGAAGAAACAACAGGAGAAAAACTTGTGGAATTTGAATATTTATCCGATGAAAATGTGGTGACTGTTAAAATGGAGGAAAATGTAAATATATCATTAAGACGTAAGAATTCTCCTGAATTAATGAAAGCTTTAAATATTCAATCTTCGCCTTACTTGATTCAAAATAGTGATACGACTAGTTTCAAGTATACACTGGTGCCTCACATTCATAACGAAAAAATCGAAATTATTATAAATGGAATATTTGTTAAAAACAAACGCAAACGGGAAACATTTCATTATAAAATTCCTAGCGGTATGTATCTTGATTCTAAGCAATTTTTCGCTGAATTCAAAGATGTAACGCTTAAAGAATTACCCGACATGAAAACAAATCTAGTAGTTCCTCCAGAAATCACTGTAAAATTCGGTGAAAAGTTAAAAGATCTTTTGGGGTTTACTCAGAATGCATTCAACGAAGGGGAATATATTTCACGGTACGTGTTGGAGCTAAGGGCTGGGATATCGGAGATATATGTATACTGCGATATTATAGAATCCTCCTTTGTGGGAGATGCACTGGCTCCTATTTTGAAAATTATTCCAATGGCGAATGAAAACGCTCACCAAATAGTCAAACACTTTGCGGTACCTTTATATTTCAAAGTGAAAAAACAACATTTTGACTCGCTCCATCTTGAACTAAGAACGAGTGAAGGAACCCCTTTGAAATTTATAAGCGGTAAGACATGCGCTATTCTAAACTTCCGGAGAAAAATTGTATAAATGTCATGGTGTTTTTTTAAATGGTCCATACACCATCATGCAGAGACCAGAGTTGGACCAACGAGCGTGCATAGATCACTACTGCAATCAAACTGGCGGTTATTTCGCATCTGAGTATCCAATCCAAAGAGGTTATGGATTCGCAAGCCTGCGTAGATTCGCTATACCGATTCTCAAAAGAGTAGGGAAATATCTCGGTAAACGGTTGCTTTCAACGGGTCAAAATGTTTTGGAAGACATGGACGCTGGAAAATCTTTCAAGGATGCTGCTAGACACCGATTTCGTGAATCAGCTCAGAGCGTGAAACATGATGTAATCCGGAAATTGCAGACCGGGCGAGGGGTTAAAAGGAAGAAACACGTTTCGAAAAAACAGATCAAGAGACGTAAGCGTTGCTCAAAGGACGTCTTTTCATAGATCGCAAAGATGGAACGCTGCTACTGCTCTAAATCCGAATTGGAATTATTCAAGCCGGCTGACATTGTTATGGGAATGACGCGGTCAGCGCTTGTAGAATTTCACCCGATCGCAACGATTAGCAATAACAACACACTCGAGTTTCTATTACCAGGCCTGGGTGAATCGTATTATGATCTATCACACATATTTTTAAAAGTCCAAGCAAAAATTGTAAAATCCGATGGAACCGCGCTAGCCGCCGGAGACAAATGCGGGCCGGTTAATTATTTATTAAATTCAATGTTTTCGGAATGTCATGTCTCATTGAACGATCGTCAAATTTCTTCAGAAAATAATTACGCTTACAAAGCTATGATACAAGCCCTTTTATTTCACACCGAGCAATCTCAGAAAAATTTATTAAGCGCCGCTTTATTCGAAAAAGACACGGTTGGTCATTACAATGATGTAGACGTTGGTGCTGGGTCTAACGAAGGGTTGAAAACGCGTTATGCGCGCACAAAGGACGGTAAAATCTTTGAAATGCTAGGAGCACTGCATCTAGACATTTCGGACCAGAGCCGGCTTTTATTGAACGGGATTTCCGTACGCATCAAACTCGAGAAATCTAAACATGCTTTTGCGTTAATGGCTAGCACGGGCGATTTTCATTTGAATATTGAAAACGCGAGTATCTTTGCACGAAGATGTGAGATAACAGGATCTGTTCTGGTAGCTCACGAAACGGCATTGGAAAGTGCACTCGTTCAAATGCCATTCACGAGGGTTGAATTGAAAACATTTACACTGTCGTCCGGGATTAAAAGTCTAACGATTCCCAATGCGATAACAGGACTACTCCCATCTCGCGTGACGTTAGCAACTGTGGGAAATGCAAATTTCAATGGGGATATTCGCAAAAATCCTTTCGCCTTTCAAAATTATAATCTAAGTTACGTCTCCTTGACTGAAAACGGGGTGCAAATCCCTACTACTGCGTATGCACCGAATTACACTAGCGATTTGTATACGCGAAATTACCTAAGTATTTTCACAGAGTTGAATACATATGACACTGCGATTTCATACGGTGAATTCAAGAATTCGTTAAATTTCACAGTTTTTGATCTGACACAGGATAAAAGCGCGAGCGATCCTTTTAATAACATCAGTCGTAACGGTGACTTGAGTGTGCATCTAAAATTTGCTGAAAATCTTCCCGAGACTGTGACTCTGCTCGTGTATATCGAAACCCAGGCTCTGATTGAAATAGATAAATCTCGAAGCGTGTACACCGATTACTAAAATGAACACCTCTACTTTAACCAGACTGTCGTTGGCCGACCCGAAAATAAAAATTCATTTCGGGGGTGTTTTCGCTAGAGATAAACTACCATGTCATAGAAATCACTTTCGAAGTTTTATTATCAATACCGACAAATCGAGCGAAATCGGCCAACACTGGCAAGCCGTTTATTTCGATTCGAGAAATCACGCAAGATTCTTCTGCTCTTATGGCTCTACCCCGTGTAAAGAAATTCAAGATTTCATCACCCGAAATTCTACCAGTTACACAGTGAATCGCGGAAAATTCCAACACCCAAAGACGAACACTTGCGCACTGTTTTGCTTATTCTTTCTGTGGCACGTAGCCCGTGGGAAAGCTTTACCGCGATTGGCTATTTCGAACCCGTGTTCTAACGAAGCAGTGATTCAAAGTTTCGCAAAGAAGAATTTAAAAACTCTGAATGGCAACACAGTGAAATTCAACAACGAGCAATATTGCAAGCCGCTTTCTGATTGGTGCAAATATCTTTAAATACAACTCCACCGATCGGAAAAATTCACTCGAGAACCATGTCTGCTGATCCAAGGTACGGGTTCCTCTTACTCGATAGAGAATCTGTCGCAGAGTCTTACCAGATTCAAGCAGTCTGCAGTAAACTCCATACGAATATGTGGAATTGTATCGAAGAAGCCAGTTCCTGTTACGCCACTCGACGAAATTGTCAAAGTTCCAAGATAGCATATTTCCAAGTCTTGAGCAATGGACAGATCGTCAAAGCTTTGCATTCTACCCCTAGTTGCCGATTGGAAGAACTTATTCAAGAATGATTATATCTATGATATTTCATTTACTTTCAAGACCGCCTGGTCTTAATAATTCGTATAGAAGCATTCATCGAATTGTAATGATTATAACATAATTCGATAACAAAATGTATTTGTAATGATAATCTATAACATGTAACAATATGTGTCTATAACATGTCCTGACTTGTGATAACATGTATTCCATTGTATATAAAATGCAAGTCCTGAATTGTAAATGTATCAACTTTTAATCTAACGTCGATGTTCTAATAATATAAAAAAAATGTATGTAATAATATATATAAAAATGCAAGTCCTAAACCTGCAAAATATGAAAATGTATATATTCTAAGTATTTAACATCCATGTTCTAATAATATATAAAAAATGCAAGTCCTAAACTTGTAAAAATATGAAAATGTATATATTCTAAGTATTTAACATGCATGTTCTAATAATATATAAAAAATGCAAGTCCTAAACTTGTAAAAATATGAAAATGTATATTCCAAGTATTAACTTTTAATTTAACATCCATGTTCTAATAACATTAAAAATGTATGTAAATAATATATATAAAATGCAAGTCCTAAACTTGTAAAATGTCTGAAAAATGTATAATCTGAAATGTATCATAAGAAAATAATAAAATAATTTTAATGAAAAAGGTTTGATTTATTTCAAAAAACACTCATCAGTCAATTTATTCTGGAACCGTGATGCATCTAAAGTGAACACTCGTGATGCCTCTTCGAAATTCTACTTACCTTGTGAGAGGGGGAAAAAAGAGCGAGTTGTTTGCAGAACGAGCGAGGTCGAAAAGAATGAGATTTTTTTCTCCCATCGATCAGCTGTTCTGAGAACGTCATGCATACTCTCTCGATCAGCTGGTAGGGGCCAGAAGAGTGAAAGTGGTTTTTTCCAGACGACCCGTCGAAAGAGCGTTTCGCTGGCGGAGCGGTATTTGATTTTAACATGGGATTCTGAAGCCCGTTATGCAAAAGGTTTTAATACCTGGAAAGGCCAGTGCCAAATCTCTGGGCTATGAAAAGACCTCACCGGGCGCTGATGCTATAAAACGAGAGATATTCGCTTCGAAAAATTAGTGATTAAAAAAAGCCTTTTTGCGAATATTAGTCTTGTAATATAATGCCAATGAAAATAATATATTGCGCAAAATTAAAATAAATCAGTCGCCGATGTTACTTCGATGTCAATTGGTGTTAAAAACTTATATTATTTTTTAAAAGTTGGATTTTTTTGTATAAAATTTAACTCTTCAATGAGAATAAACGCATGTACTAAACTTCACTCATTAGTTTCAATACAGACAGTGCAATAATATCTAGAAAGAAGAAAATATTGCTTTTTTTCCAAATGGGGATAATTTATCGTATTTGGTGAACGTTTATTTTTGCCAATAATTTCTGAGGAGAAATAAATTAAGAATACATTTTTTGTAACTGTTCACCCTGAAATTGAGGAGAATTGTAAAATATAATTTTAAATAACCTGTTTCAATATTTACGGAAAAAACATTATTTTTTAAATATTCATTTTGAATTCAATAAATGTTTTTGAACCTTTAAATAAGCTATGTAGATATATAAACAAATTAAGTTACACTTGCAAGGCAGAAAAATAGCACTATTGACATACACTAGTGGTATAAATGTAATAACATTAGATAGGCAGTTTTAAGATCTCGAGCGCTCTTTTTCGCCTTGCTCAGACAAAAGTTGCTCGTTTCGACTCGTGAAAATCATACTCGTTTCGACTTCGCAGACCGGGTCTTGGCCGATGTGAATCAATCTCTCTACAACTTTTTCCAGTGTTTCACCCACCCTATGGAGTTTTTCGATGCGTTTCCTCTCGCGGGATAACCTTCATGGATCGGGTCTTTCTTTCAGTCTCTTTTTCACCAGGCGAGAGTTTAAAATATTGGTGTAGATCGGTAGGATGCGGTGTGTTGTATTTCGATGTGTTCCCTCTCGCGGGATAACCTTTGGATTATTTTTTTCAGTAGCGATGGAAGTTGGATACACTTTTTAAAATATTGTGTAGATCGGGAATCATGAAAATATTCATTTTCGATAAAATGTTTTTGAACCTTTAAAATAACCTATGTGGGTATATAAATAAGCTAAGTTAAACTTGCCTGGTAAAAGATAGCACTATAAATGCAATAATGTTGGATGGGAAATTAGACGCTCGAAACAAACTAACGCAGAAAATACCCCATGTCATGAAGCGTAAAGAAAAATTAGAAGGCGTCCAGTAGTTTCGAAAAATATTTTTAGTAAGTGCAATAATATCACGATGTAAATTTCTCATAGGAATAAAGTATGCGAAAAATTCTATAACTTTTGAACAGTTGCGGATATGAAACAAAGCGCAGATTTTAACTGGAGAAAATGCTACAAGTTTCATAAAAATCTGGACAAAAAAATTATGTAATTTTCTGAATCAGCGTATTCGCGAAGAAAATTCGAAATGATTCCACAAACAGTATCGAAAGTTTTTATAGCAGAAAGTTTTTACTTAGATTTTTGCAATATTTTTGAATAGCGTTTGTTTTCAGAGAATGCAATTTCCTGAGAATAAAAAACATTTTAGCAGAATTGCCCCGCAACACTTTAAAATCAAACGTTTAAATATTCTTGCATTTTCTTTGATTACAATTACCAGCTTTGAAAGACTCTATGTCAAAACGATAATTTTGAAATAACCAGCATCCACATCGAGTGATAGGTTGCCCCCGGTTTTCCTGCATATCCTCGATGGATGATAATATACAAGCACTTTCGTAAGGCGAGATAACAGCTTTTAAACGAAACGCAAGGTCTGAGAGAGGAGTGGAAACATGTTTTGAGGAAAACGTGCCGTCATCGCAGTAGAAAGCGCTCTTTTTCGCCTTGCTCAGACAAAAGTTGCTCGTTTCGACTCGTGAAAATCATACTCGTTTCGACTTCGCAGACCGGGTCTTGGCCGATGTGAATCAATCTCTCTACAACTTTTTCCAGTGTTTCACCCACCCTATGGACTTTTTCGATGCGTTTCCTCTCGCGGGATAACCTTCATGGATCGGGTCTTTCTTTCAGTCTCTTTTTCACCAGGCGAGAGTTTAAAATATTGGTGTAGATCGGTAGGATGCGGTGTGTTGTATTTCGATGTGTTCCCTCTTGCGGGATAACCTTTGGATTATTTTTTTCAGTAGCGATGGAAGTTGGATACACTTTTTTTAAGATATAGATCGGAAAATCACGAAAAAATTCATTTTCGGTGAAAATTCGATACAGCTTGTTTCAGACTCTTCCCCCGTTTTCCGGATGTGTTTCAGACTCCCCTCCCGTTTCCGGATGTGTTTCAAACTCCCCTCCCGTTTCCGGGATCTGTTTCAGACTCTCCTTTTGATATACTACTTGTATTTGTATTATTATAGAAATATTATATATATATATATATATATATATATATATATATATATTTTTTTCTTTTTTTTTTTTCTTATAAAATTATATTTTATATTGCCAATCAAATTGTTTTTGCTCTTGACTTTGATTTGCAAAAGAACTTTCTATTTTAACAGCAGATTGCATTTAAAATGGGTTTCAAAAGAAAAATTAAAAAAACAAAACATATCGCATATTTTAATATGAATGAATATACGAAATAATGCGGTAGCTATGGAAGTGAAGTACAGTTTCAATCCTTCATTGGCTTCAAGTAAACAAAATGTCTTGCACAATCCAGAAGTTACAATTAGAGATCAGTGGTCTGAAGTGATCCGTGAAACTCTTGTCTAATCATTAAAACATTTATTGCCATATTTGTTAAAGTCGTGGTTTTATGTTTATTCTTTTTATGCAAAAAAATTAAATTGTTTTGAGTTATTACAACTGAACTATCTTACTTCCCATTCTTTTGGCACACCTTTTTTTTAACACTTATTCTGTTTAAAACTTCTTAATGTCCCTATGATAGTTTAACGGATAAGGCGATGGACTGCGGTGCTGAAGATCTGGGTTCGATACTCGGAAACACTTGGTTGTACACTGTAAAAAAAAAGTTCTTAAAATGAGTACATGAACATACCCGTTTTTCTTTGAGTACAATTGCATCGTACATGAGAGATGGCGTACTCAAATTTAAGTAATCGTACTTTCGCAAAATTGAGCAGTGTGATTTAGTATTGCTGATTTCAGCTTCTGTCCAAGCCATCTTAACAAAGCGACCTGACACACTTAAAATAATTGTTCAGAAGATGGTTTTCCACATTATTTGATGTCGATTGCTTAAATAGAAACTGAGTTATTACAATTCAATTATCTTTTGGCACGTCTTTTTAACATTACTTCTGTTTATAAATTCTTCACGTCGCCCTGGTAGCTTTATGGATAAAATATAATTCTCTGAACAGCGGTGCCTGCAGATCAGGGTTTGATTCCCATTGTTAGTTGTGGTTGTCGACGTTTATTCGGAGTGATTTATGAAGGCAGTCTATGTAGGCCGGCCATATGGTCTTTTTTATTAATTTTTAACTTCTGTACTCATATTTAAGTACATTTCTATTCAGAGTCCTGATAAGCATCGAACGTATTCAAAAATGAGTATATTTTACTTAATGTCGAGTACCTTTTTTAATAGTGGACAAACAAAGTTTTCATAAATCTTGTCCATATAAATTAAAATAAAATTTTCCCCAACTCCCCAGTTGATTTTTAAATTATTCCTCAGATTTACATCAACAAAAAAAAATAAGATAGAACTCAATTTTACGGTCGGATAACAATCGTTTGCATTTCAGCGATTGGTGGAAAACAGCACCGAGTGAAAATCAAACACAGAAAACTAAATCCCCTAACTTTTAAAAAATTCGAATTCAATTCAAGCAGCTTTATTTCCGAGCGTGTTCTTTTGACTCAATATATTTCCCCGAAAAAGAGATTCTAAATTTCCATGTTTATATAGAATGGCTGAAAAAAAGCAATATCAAAAACTATTTTTGTCTTCTTCTGAAAGTTCAGAACATAGTAGGAGGGTATATTGAAAATTTACTTAACCGATTGAAAGGAATTCTGGGTAGTGACGTTTCTGTCTGTATGAAATGAATAAAGTAAATTTAACCCTTGTTTTCATTCAATTAACTTAGAAGCTGAGGTCCAGATAATAAAAACTTTGGAATTTTTGCTAAAACAAGTAGAGGATTTATAGATACCATTTTTAATGTCACGCTTTTAACAATAGGTACTCAAAAATAAGTAAAATGTACTTATTATTTAGTACATTCGATGCTTATCATAGCTCCGAATATATGTTTCATTTTTTAAAAAGACATGTAGTCAAAAATGAGTACAATGAGTAAAAATTAATGGAAAGAGCAGTTGTTTGCGTACATTGGCTGCCTTCATAAATTACTTTCAATAAATATAAATAATTACAACCAAGACTTAACCAGAAATCTAACCCACACTTTTAAAAATCGGTACTTAAAAATAAGTAAAATGTACTCATTTTTCATTACATTCGATGCTTCATAGCACTGAATACAAAAGTACTCATTTTTGAAAAAGACATGTACTCATTTTGAAAAAGACGTACTCAATTATGAGTAAATAGAGCAGTTGCTTGCCTACTTAGGCTGTCTTCATAAATTATTTTCAATAAATTTAATTATTTTATGGAATCAGAATCTCACCTGGAAAGCACATATTTTTGTGCACAATCTTGTCAACTGTCATATTAACTTTTTAAAAATATTTGTTTTTACAGTAAAAATGTATTTTATTACAGAAATCAACTAATTACATTTTATTTAAAGTAAATAATACATATTTAAATTTAATTATAGGCACTATTGAGTTCGAGAGGATGTTAACTAATACTCTAAATTGTTTTAAGCCGACATTTTTACTAATATTGATGATCGAATGTTTTTCTTTGTTACCCGAAAATTTGAAAAAAAGTACACATAGGATTTTTTGATTGGTTTGTTTGGTTTGGTTTGTTAAATTAACGTCGCACTAGAGCTGCAAAGTGGGCTATTGGCGACGGTTCGGGGCCTATCTCGAAGGAAAGACCCGGGAACAATGCCTCGTATTTTTGAACCATGGTCAGATGACGAGGACAACACCTGAGCTGGCACCCGACGCAACCTCAATAGGCGTCAGGAGAATTGGACCCCGATCAGATTTATCGTGCACCAGTCACACGCCAGTATAATTTGTTGGATGTTGTGGACGACTTTCTAGTATTTTTGTAGCGAAGCTGGCAACCTTCCGATTGCAAGATCACTACTTTTTTACTTTTCTTTGTCAAGTCCATCGCACGGATTCGAACCACCAATCATCTGATTAGTAGCTGAACGCCTTTATCCACTGAGCAACTGGGGCTCTAGGTTTTTTCGGAATTAAACGATTCAATTTCATATCAGGGCCTCCGTGGCCGAGCGGTTAAAGGCGTCAGCTAGGAATACGAAGGTTCCAGGTTCGATGTCAGGTCATGAACTTGACAAAGAAAAGTAAAAAGTAGTGATATTGTGAACGGAAGGTTGCCAGCGTCGCTACAAAATACTATAAAAGTCGTCCAGAACATCCACAAAAATTAACGGCGTGTATACGGGACTGGTGCACGATAAATCTGATCGGGGTCCAAAGTCCAGACGTCTATTGAAGGCGTTGGGTGCCAGTTCCGGTGTTTCCTCGTCATCTGACCAGGGTTCTAAAATAACGAGGTTCAGGTATGAATGTGTGTGTGAATGTGTATGTGTTCCCGGGTCTTTCCATCGAGATTGGCCCCAAACCGTCGTTAATATCACACTGTGAAGCTCTAGTGCGACGTTAATTAACCTAACCCAACCGAAACGCCGGGCATTGGTTTGCAATTCGAAAACCAAAAATTACTCGCTGTCCCAAAGTTGCCCCTCCAGTCCAATAGCCCATTGTATAGCTCTAGTGCGACGGTTTTAATGAAACCAAACTAAAACCACAAACAAATTATTAAAACCTAAATACTTAGCAATGTGGGAAATGTCTGAGGCGAACATCTTATTGATTCCCGAGAAAAGTAAAGGGATAATTTCGATTTATCAGGGCTTAAGGCGTGGATTTGCGATAAGAAAGATCTACAGAAAAGAAATCGATCTTTTTTTAGTGCCACTGATAAGATCCACATTAATAGAAAATGTCTTTTAAGGTGGGGTTAAAAGTAAAGAGAGAAAAAAAAAGATAATGTGAGAAAATGTTGGATAGTTGCTAAAATGTTAGAGATTAGATGGAATTTTGTTGTTCATTGTCGCAATGGTTTTTTGGATAGGGGTAACTTGTGATAAAAATCCCTAAATGTATGGTGCTGGTTTGAAGTTGGGTTGTAACACATTATTGGATCGATAGGAGTTTTGCCCAAAAAATAAAAATAAAAGCATTAGAATTAAATAAGAATGAGGTTTAGAGAAAATATAAAACATTTTCGAGGAAACACTAATGGATTCGTTGTATAAACAGTATTTATTTTATTTATCAAATACGGAGATACATACCGTTTTCTCAAACAATGATTCTTTCGTATTTTTTTTTTATAATCAACTAAACAATTTGTTTTGAATTTTTTAAACATTTTTTTAACGTAGTACTGTTATAGAAACATACGTATATAGTAAACGATAATTTAATTTAAACATTTAAAAAAAAATTATGAATATTCGAGAAATTTTTACGAAAATTAATTAAAAAATTCACGCATTTCAAACAATTTAATATTTTTACAAAATAATATTTCAATATATGAAAAACGGTTTGAATATTAATCATGCAAATATTCAGATCTGTTTAATAATAAGCTTGTGTGACAAAGGTACAAACAGGCCCGTCGCACAGGGGTTTGGGGGGTAGACCGACTCCCACAATAATCTGGAAACTCTGAAAGTTGGGAAATTCAACTTCTAAAAACCCAGAATTGGGAAAATTTATGCCTGAAGAAAATTAATATTATTAACAAATGAAAGCTAGGGAATATCAGAAATTGCCCAACTTGTAAGATTACATTAGACCTCAGAACGGACACTGCATTGGAATATGGGTGCAACAAATCAATGCTTGTCAGAAAACTGTTTAATATTACCTAACATATATATATATATATACTTAAAAGACGAAAAATGTCCATAATGGAACTGGGAATTTTCAGCACAGTTGAGTTGGGAATTTCGAATCGTTAAGTTGGGAAATTTCCTGTTCCAACCCCCCCCCCCCCCCCCACCAAATATATATATATATATATATATATATATATCCTTCGTTTTCCTTTTGCCCGTGGATCGCTGAAAATATATTTTTAAAAAATCCTGAGTGCCTATTTAATTAAATAATTAATTAAAACCGTTGTATGGCGTATACGCAACATCATGTGTAGTTACTAAAATATTTTTCAAAAAGTATAAAACTGTAGTTAAATACAATCTATACATACCTCCGGTATTAGCTAGGATTTTTTTGTAGAGCCAGATTATACTTATAAGTAATTAAACAATCTTAGATAAGGACTTCTTCAAGAAGAAGCAGACACGAGGCTCCCTGCGTGACTATACAACAAAAATTGGCATAACACTCAATAGAGGCAACTAGCGGTCAATTTAAAGTTGTGTAGCATATATGCTACACTATGCACTAGAGAGTTAAGTTTGTACTTGTAAACATAAAACCCGATTTGATTACTGAAATCTAAAAGCTGAGATCAGTTAAGTTGCTTTGCTTGAGTGGTTGAATTAAGATCGGAATACAGCTGCTTAATGGAGTATTGGCGATGGTTCGATATCCCTCCCGAAGGAAAGACCCGATTGTCATCTGAATATAATTATAAATTTTGACGCAGTATTTTCAGGAATTTCCTACGGGATAGATCTCGAACTGCTCATTCTGCAACTATAGTCCGACGTTAATTCAATCTATCAACCAAGTTTTGGTTTGGTTAAATAACGTCGCACTAGAGCTGCATACTGGGCTATTGGCAACGGTTCGGGGTCTATCACGAATTAAGGACCCGGGAACACATACACATTCACACACACATTCATACATGCACCTCGTTATTTTAGAACCATGGTCAGATGACGAGGAAACACTTGAACAGGCACCCAACGCCTTCAATTGACGTCGGGACTTTGCACCCCGATCAGATGTATCGTGCACCAGTCCCGTATACATGCCGTTAATTTTTTCGGATGTTCTGGACGACTTTTCTAGTAATTTGTAGCGAAGCTAGCAACCCTCCGATCACAAGATCACTACTTTTTTTGCTTTTCTTTGTCAAGTCCATCGCCTAGGATCGTACCAGGAATCTTCGTATTCCCAATTGACGCATTTAGCCGCTGGGCCACGGAGGCCTATCCATCAACCAAGGAATTCGAGCAATGGCAGATAAGTTGGTTGAACAACGTCGCATTAGAGCTACATAATTGCCATTGGCGACGGTTGGGAATCCATCCTGAAGGAAAGACTCGAGAACATTGCTTTGTAATTTTTAACCATGGATAGACGATGTGGACAGCACCTGAGATGGCACCCCACTTACCTGACATTTATGCGCAGACGTTTGAACCACGACAGATTTAACTTGCAACCATACCCTATACATCTTTGATGTATATGCGGGAACGATACTGGCAGCCCTCCGATTACGAATTCTTGGCACCTCTCAAAGTCGAGAGAGGCCTCCGCGGCCGAGTGGTGAAAGGCGTCAGCTGGGAATCCGAAGATTCCTGGTTCGATCCTAGGCAGGCGATGGACTTGACAAAGAAAAGTAAAAAAAGTAGTGATCTTGTGATCGGAGGGTTACCAGCTTCGCTACAAAATACTAGAAGAGTCGTCCAGAACATTCGTAAAAATGAATGGCGTGTATACGGGACTGGTGCACGATACATCTCATCGGGATCGAAAGTCCCGACGTCTATTGAAGGCGTTTGGTGCCAGTTCAGGTGTTTCCTCGTTATCTGACTATGGTTATATAATAACGAGGTGCATGTATGAATGTGTGTGTGAACGTGTTCCAGGGTCTTTCCTTCAAGATAGACCCCGAACCGTCGCCAATAGCCCAATATACAGCTCTAGTGCGATGTTATTTAACCAAACCAAACCAACCAAAGTCGAGATTTGAAATTTCTTATTTTGAGTTTCGTTATTCTAACCGCTCGGCCACTGCGGACTGTATGGTCGTAATGAAATACATGGTAAAATTGTGTTTAATTCTAAACAATTATTTTTTTCTACGAAATAGGGGACCACTGAACTCTAACTGTAACATCTGGAAGGATCAAAACTTGTTTCCTCTGTGATCATGTTGAAGCCAATGTGGAAGCAGCCATACTGTGCCCCAACATTTTTTTAAAGAGATTTAGTGGTGTTTTTTAATATTATAGCATTGTAGAAATATGAAATATATATATAAATATTATATTTTCTTCTTATAGTAATAATTTTTATAGTGTCAAACAAATATTTTCCCCTTTTTAACTACTTCGACTTTGACTTGCGAATGACTTTCTATTTTAATAGCAGATTGCATTTAAAATGGGTTTCAAAAGAAAATAGAAAAATACTCAGCCAAAATCAATACATGTCGGCTTAATTTAATATGAAAATTACACGAAATATTGTGGTAGCGTGAAAGTTGGGCACAGCATGGCTGCTTCAACATTGGCTTTAAGACAGAAAAATTTCTTGCTTAATCCAGAAGCTACAGTTAGATCAGTAAGCGTGAATGAAATATTTTGGATAAAATAAATGGACACACATTATTGCAAATTAGTTTAATATAATCTTGTGTATAATGCAAGTTCATAAAGTCTGAATCTCAACAAGTACACAAAATTTTGTTATAATTTTGTTTATACAGTAAATGCGTCGTGCAACAAATGTACAGATTTAAATCATAAAATAAAAAAATCTCAGTGAAACTTTGTCCTCAAGACAAAGACACACATTTAAAACAGCAAACAAATGCACTACACAAAGCGTTTATAAACAAGATAAATGTAGTTTTTTCAACATTCAAACTTTTGCCTTCCCTTATACTAATGCATGATTATGAAAGGAATTTCGAAAATATCCTAGTTTATGATACGACCGCCAAGTTGCGACTTTTTCTGGATATTTTGAAACTTATTTATAAATGCATAAGTGATATTTGATGATAAATATTGTTTGGGATTTAGTGTTCGTGACGTCGATGCTTGGCGATAATTTTCAGGCGATTCAATTTTAAATCTGAAATTTTTTTCAACCATTTTGATTAGGGAAAGACAGAGTATGCGTCAATTACTCCGGATCTTTTGGCGATTTTCTTTCTAAATAGGACAAGCCATCACGAACCTCAAAACTTAACTATCATACCTCCAGGAGAAAACCTTTAGACTCTAATTTATTGTGATTCGGTCGCCATATAAATGAACAATGTTACTTAACACCGATGGTGGAAAGTAGAAAGTAAGTTAAATTGGGTGTGGCAGTACATAAAAAACTATTTTTTCACTTTCTTTAGACTCTGTTTGGAAAGTTAATGTTTCGCCAAGCATTTCAATCCGTACCGTAAACTAAGATTTTACCGAAATTATTAAAACTTGAATTGATAATGGATGTTACCTAGATAGATAATTAATGATAATGAATGTCTCCTACTTACTAAAATGTTGAAATATCCCAGTATCAAATTATGAATTCTAAACTAATAAATAATGACTCCTGCGATTCCGTAAACATCATATAAGAACATCAGGTGTAACTAGTTTACGTATATAGTTCATGCATTTGAAAGATTTAAAAATATTCTGCTGAAAATCCTACTGTTTGAATGTGACGTTATTAAACTTTTAAAAATGAATATACATTTTTTTTTCAGAAGTGTGAATTCCAGTTTACGGTACCGTCGCCAAATAGGCGATTACTTCGCCTAATAACCCTCTTTGTGGATGCAATTGTTTCACAAGGTATTTGCCACATAATTCTTACTTAATGTATTATAATGGTAATCACACGGACATAGTGGAACATGGAAATCCATCTTTGTATGTTGTGAGTACCGTATCAATGTACAATTGTAGTACAATATTAATTCTTAGTCCACTTTACTGGTGCCAGTACAGCTATAAATTTCACCCTGATGTACTCATTGGAGTGCGATAACAGAAGACGGTGACAGAGGTGCTTTGAGTGCGATAAATGAAATTAACTGTACAGTATCTTAAAAGCATTGAGTCTATGGACGAATAGAGCAACCCTGTACTAACCAAGATGGCGGACGCGCCAATTTTGCTAGGGGCCGTTCTTTAATTGCTTCGATTTATTATGGAATGAGGTTGCTAGGGAAACTGAAAATCGTAGTTGGTCCCTATTATTTTCCACTACATGACGTGAAAGTATAATTTTCTTGGTTGTGATTTTAGATTCAATGACTGCTGTCGATTATTTCTCTTGTTTTTCCTACGCGGCTACGCCAATTGTATTGTATTAGAAAAGGCGATAATTCGCCCAATCCGGTCTTAGCCTTTACGTGTGGACTGGGACAATAAGTGTCCCGTGGAGTATAGAGGTCTAGCGGTGGGTTTGGAACACTTTCGATCCACGGAAGGGGTGGGGGAGAATTTTTAATGTCGTCTAAAGCATGCTGTACGTAATTACATGGCATCGGATAGGTGACATTTGACTAATAGTTTCTACATATCGTCTTCGGTGCAGATTTTATGTATTTACACAATTCAATGCACCAACCCCGAATTTGAGAATATCTGTGCATTGAGAAAGGATTGTTAAGTATACATCCGTCTCACACTTTCACGCCTCCTATTGTAAGGCAAGTTGTCCTTCCACAAAACTTTGAGAATTCTTTATCCTAGCTCCCAAAGCCAAATTACACTCTTAGAAATTAGCCCACAGCCATTGCAACTTTTCTGTTGCGGAGCCAGTGTGAGAAGGTTAAATAAGGTTCAATTGTAACCCGGCCTCTTTTAACGTATTATATGTGGAATAGCAATAGGAAAACTCTATGTTTATTACCCAAATACCTAAAGGTAGAACTCTGTGGTGGTTATATTCAAGTTACAATTTCAAATTTGCACGAAATATGTACCGTAAACAGGAATTCAGTCAAATACATAATTTTTTTAAAAAATCTCTCCACGATAAATTTGCTATGTTATAATATTTTTTCTTGTAATGTTAATATTAGAGGCACTGCATCGAATAAGAAGTGGAAGATATTTATAGATTTTTGTTTGTTTGTTACCACACAAACATATTTCCATATGCACTTTTCTTTTACTATTTATTCAGTTGAATATGTACAGGCTCTTCGTGCAGAGCTTAAAAATTACACATATGGTGCAGTGTTTCTGAATTTGAGAAGGAAAGAAGTATGAAAGACCTTGTTATACATTCGAATGATTTGTGTCGCCAAAATAAATAAAAAAAACTATTGTTATATTGTTTACGATTGGAAAATAATACGTACATAAGGAAAACAAAATTTACATTTAATGCAAAGCATTAAATAACGCAAAAGAATATAAGATTTCAATTTTCTACAACTGTAACCTTTATACTGTAGATCTGCATCTCTCGCCAACAAGCCCTTGGCGAAATTCTTTGGCGCCAATTGGTGATGCAACCGACTATTTTATTTTAATAAAAATCGCTATCCGCACACTCTTGTTTTAATGCTATTTTCAATTCGGATATTATTTATTTATATTATTCTCAAAATTAAATAATTATATGTGTAAAATCATCTGAAATAATTTGGTATTTCGACTTTTGTTTTAAACGTAGAATAATCAACTCAAATTGCCTATTTTCTTTCTCTGAAATATGCATTGTTTAATATTATTTCTTTAATGTTCACTATTATTTCGTTAATATTATATGTGGACAGTATGCACGTTTTGATGACGAGATTAAATGTTACAGGATAAAAAAAAAACTCATTGGCATTGGTGAAAAACAAACACGTGCTTCTCGTTATACCAAACGATAATTTTTACACATGAAATGATTCGAAATTCGAAACACGTGCTTTTGTTTATTCGCCTGATGACGTCATATGCATAGAGTCCATTGAAAGCATTTTCGTTATAGATTTAAAAACTCCAACTATCCACATATTGATGAATTATAAAAATATTATACTTTTAAATACATTTAATAGAACTTTTGCCGCCATTTTGTTAAGGTCTTAAAATTCTTCTCAAATGCACAGAAAGAACTGCACGTATACATTCTCATTAACACAAGAATTATTATTTGAATATAATCACTATAACACCACATTTAATATACATGCGTTTTGTTTGAAAATAAATAAATTACTGTTCAAGTTCTCATTTTTTTTATTAGTGTTTGTTCATTGCATTTGTCTACACAAATCAGTCGCCCGTGAATTGTTTGGGCTATAGAAAAATCTACTTTTGATCATGATATGACGAAGTTGATTTTTTTTTAGGCGATATCATAGTTTTTTTTTATTTCTGTACAAATAGTACTTTGACTTCGCTCAATGCTATTCTACGGCCCTTTTTTGTGTTTGTGTATTTTTTTTCTCTCGACTTTCGTGTGTTTATATCTACGGTCAGGTTTCTAACCATCACAGACAGTAGTATAAAAGTTATGTCAGATCCACAGCAAAGCCAGAAAAGAAAATGAAAATTATTTTTGTATCGAACGAATTGAAATAATAACAATATGACGTAACGAAACAATTATAGTAAAGAAACACACATCTATATATATAAATGCGAAAAACCCACTCATCACTCATCACTAATTCTCCAACTTCCCGTATACCTATGAAGATGAAATTTGGCAAATTTGTTCCTTATACCTTAAATAGGAAAAGTAAGCTATTTTTGTTCCGATCGAACGGATTTAAGGGGTTGTAAAACCCCTTTTTCGAAACTTCTCCATAGGATTAACATGGAGAACATGTAACAATGCAAAATATAAAATTTAAACAATGGAAATTTTTAATATTATGTAACGTACGAGGAGCATTCTGATTGGCTGATGACTTAATATCGCCAAAATGTCGCCAAATAACTAAAAACTGTCGCCAAATAACTAAAAACTGTCGCCAAATTAATAAACTTCGCCAAATAAATTAAAATTTCACCGAATGAATAAAACATTTCGCCAAATTAATAAAATATCGCCAAATGAACTAAAATATGATCATATATGTAAAAATAATATAAAAACCGGCCCGTCGCACCGGGGGGGATTTAACTGTGAAAAAGAAAACAAAACGAAAAATGCTACGACCAAAAGTGCAAGCCATACGAAAAATATATTATCAAACTGAAGAGAAGTATACAGTATGAATAATATAAAGGTTCAAGACAGGAAACCCATCGCTAAATAAAAGTTTGTAATTTAGCCCCGGGCACTCAGTTAGTTTTGAGTTATCCATTATTTATTACTTTGTCTGCCGAGAGTTATGTTACCACTCTACCTGTGAGTGAAGTTCTGTTAAGCTCTGTAATAAAGTTATAAAGGCAAAGTAGCAAATCTTTCAGTTGAGTTCAGATTTTAAAACACGTTGTCGCCCGTGGATGTTGGTTCGCAGCACGGTTCGCTCGGGTTCATGGTCCGGGTGTTCGCCGGCGTCTTCTCGGTTGGGCTGGGTTGCCTTCACGGTTGTCGAAACTTCAGTTTCTGTGAAACATCTCGCTGTATGCCTTCGGGCGGGCCAGTCGTACAAAATGGACATAGAAAAAGTAAGCTATCGGGCCCTGGACAATAGGTACAAGCCACACTGTACCGTAATAATTGGTTCATGAATACTTTGAACCCCATGTGGTAGGAATGTCAGTGGGAGAGAGTATAAATGGTCAATCTGGTTGACGCGGCCTACCTTTCTCTACTCAATGTTATGTCATTTATCCACGAAGACTGATTTCCCGTAGAATGATTGGGGTTCCCTTAATGCGGTATAAAGATCAGAGGGAAAAATCGGTTAACAAACGACCTGATCGACGCGACTCGCTATCCTATACGACGGTATGTCATTTATCGCCAATAGCACGATTTCCCGGGGAGTAATGAGAACGAAATCGCCTGCAGTTAAGGGCGACATTCCCGTTACGGGGTACAAAGGTCAGAGGGCGGAATGGGTTAATAATTGCCTTGGTCGATGCGGCCTACCTTTCTTTATATGATGGTATGCCTATACGATGAGTTATGTGGGCGGAATCGAAACCTGTTGTTGTGGACTCCTCCCCCACGTGGTGCAAGTGTCAGAGGGTGAATAAATTTACGTCCATTGTCTGTAGTAGCCTGTAGGGGTTAGGGTTTCGAATTTTTTAAAAAAAAATTTAGTATGGAAATGCAATAAAAAATTTGATTGTGAATATTTTTTTTATTTTAAAAAGTTTAATATTAAAAAAGTGCGGGGGATATCCGAAAAAAAAAATGCTGGTTCTCCATCCCCACTCCCCCTTGACCCCCCCCCCCCCCCCCCCGCCCTTCTGCATATTGATAGGCTATACCGCACATTAGAAAAAATATGAAAATCTTGAATTTAAAATCATTTTTTTTTTTACTTTTCATATTCTCGCCAATTTTTGAAACTTAACGACAAATGTTGACATAGTTGTTTAATAAAAGTTTTTCGGAGATAATTATTATTAAAAATATATGAGTTAAAGGTTAAAATATGGATGTTAATCAACGGGAGTAAGGTATACATATATCCACGTTATTGCATAGCCAACTTCTCCATATTATTAATCTTTCCAGTTCTTGCATGACCTTTCTAATAAAATTTCGTTACAAATTGGAACTTTTAACACTGTGGTACCCCTTAATGGGTAAGAAATTAAGAAAATATTTATTTCGCTATAATATTGTATTTGTATCAATTTTGTAACTTATTTCCTTCCCGTGCGTAGAACGGGTATTTCAGCTAGTCTACAATATATATGATCCTTCTACTTTCAAAACCAGATATATCCATATTTTCTAACAATCGTTTTTTTAAATACTTTTTATAAATTGAAGGGTTTGCTGCAAGAAAGGAAGTAGCTCCAACCTAGGGAAATTTGCAGTTGCGTGTACTATCTTGTGAAAAAAAAAACTTGTTCGTTTGGTGCCAGAAAGATGTAGCTCCAATCGTTAGTTCTCGCTTTACTCAATAGATGACAACGCAGCAGATGGGCCGGACATTATAGAGGGTGAGTGTGATGATTAAAAATGTAATTTTCTGTCTTAGAGCCAAGTTATATGCTATATTTCAATTTTCAATTAAAGTTTTCTTAATATAAAATAATATTATAGTTAATTGTATTTTTTTTGTGAAATATTTTTATAGAGGTAGATAGAGAATCTATTTGGTTGCAAGAAAGAGGTAGCCCCAACAATCCAACATATGCCACGTCATCTGGAAGATATATTTTTGAGTGCAAATACTGTCATACTATGTAGGAACAATAAAGAAGATTGATCAAAAAGAATACTTTCACATAACTTGGAATTTTGAATTTTCAAAGTTTTTTACGGTTTTCTTCAAACTTGAATAATTGGAGCTACCTCCTTTTTATAGCAAACCCCTCAATTCACAATCACCTGGCAAAGCGGAATTAACCAAAAGTGTCTGGAACCAGTCTAAAAACGCATTCAAAGCCATGCATTTAGATGCAAAGTACGTCGATGTCAAACGTTTTTAGCGTATCCTGTAAAATTTATGAAACTGGATCTACCTGGTTTTGGAGCTAGACGGCTCATACAACTGTAATAAATCAGTAAAGTGTGTATTAAAGTAATGGCTCCTGGCCAAATTGTTGACAAAATGTTTGTCATCAACCGGCTTTAAGTTCTATTTATTAGACAGAATATTTCTTGCACCGTTGGCAGTTACCCAAAAATAAAATCCTACGACACCATTCGAAATTTTGACAAAGTGTTTGTGAACGATTTTCTTATTGTATATTAAGTTAAGTTTTTTGTGGACATAAAACAAATATTTGCATACATTTCTGATAATAAAAAAATATTAATTTATGACATCAATTAAAAGTACCATGTATTTATATTTGTGTTATTTAGATATTTTTTGATAAGTACTTATTTTGAAATTTTCTGGCTTTGCAGTACATCTAGTTTAGGAACAGTTACGGCTCATAGTTAACTAATATTAGATTTCGTAATAAAAAATGGCAGATGTATAAAGTAGCTGGTTATATGAGTGTAAGTTAATTAAGCTCTTTTTTTTTACATTTACTTTATTTTCCTAAATATCAATATGTTTTGTTCATTATATTAGATCATTTTACACAGTGTATTCTAGTTCAAAATGCAAAGTGACGAGAACACACTGCCTTAAACTATAAATTTAAATTTTTGTAAATGATTAAAAAATTATTTAAAGGTAAAATTTTGCAATAAAAAATAAAAATATTGAAATTTATATTTGGAGTACTCATGATAATGTATAAATCAAGAACGCTATAAGTAAAAGATCGTAAATCGTTTAAATTTAAAGTTATTAATAATATTAATATTAATTAATATTAATTGGAAACTTTTAACTAGAAAAAGGCTGGCTTATCTCTATGTCTTAAAATAAATTTGGAAAAAATAGCTAAAGGAAATTTACAATTAGAAATTCTATACGTGTTACAAACCGACAATTTCTTTAATTATTAATAGCAGATTATTAATTTGAATGCAAAATACATTTCAAACCTACCAAGATTTTCATGCTAACAAAACAATCAAGCGCAACCTAAGTGCCATAAAAAAACCTATGAGCCGTCTCTGATCATTTCAATGACTGTACTACTGGAAGCATGTGTGTAATTCTCTGTACGCATGTTGAGAAGCGGCATATAAAGAGTAGTGTCGATCGATTTACAAGTGAACGCTGCACAAACGCACGCAATACAAGTGTACGCAACAAAGGTGTATGCAACACAAATGTATGCAACACAAATGTATGCAACACAAGTGCACGAAACACGTGTACGCAACACAAGTGTACGCAACACAAGTTTATGTAACCCAAGTGTACGCAATATAATTGTACGCAACATAAGTGTACATAGAACAAGTGTATGTAACACGAGTGTACGCATCAAGAGTGTACGTAACACAAGTGTACGCAACATAAGTGTATGCAACACAACTGTATGCAGCACAAGTATATGCAGCACACGTGTACGCAACACAAGTGTACGTAATACGAATGTACGCAGCACAAGTGTACACAGCACAAGTGTAGGCAACACAAGTGTATGTAAATTAAGTGTACGCAACTCAGTTGTATGTAAACCAAGTATACGCAACCCAAGTGTACGCAACACAAGTGTATGTAAATCAAGTATACGCAACCCAAGTGTACGCAACATAAATGTACGCAATACAAATGTACGCAAGTTAAGTGTACGCAACACAAGTGTACGCAACACAAGTGTACGCAACACAAGTGTACGTAGCATAAGTGTACGCAACACAGGTGTACGCAAATTCTTCACACACGGGGTATCGTATTTGTCCATCCATGCGAACCACTGTCAGTGTTGATATGGATAAAGCTCGGTGCAGACTGAAGAGTTGTGAGTGTGCAGTGGCGGGATCACGCCTCTGCGGCCGCCACTGAAGCGGGGGAAGGGGTCTTGGGAGGCGAGGGTCCGCCGACGGGGGCCTCGACAAACTGCATCAGGTTGAGGGCGGGGGGCTGGGTGGTGTAGGCTGGGCGCTGGCTGCCGGCTGGGCTAGGCACACCTGGAAAAACGAGGGAAAATGTCAATTGTTTACGTTATTGATGTCACGTTAATGTTTTATTTACATAAATTTTTTGATCTTTATGATGTGGTTTAAATTAGAAGGTTGGGTGAAAATATATACATGTAATATATTGTCTTTAAATTACTATATTTAAAAATGTCCCTAACTGCCACCCCTTTTCTATAAATAAATTATGTCGTAGCAATCTGCCCTCGTACCTAGAAAACTTTTTATCATTCCATATAAATTATCTACCAGCTCCATGTTTCTTTCTTTAGTCAAATAGAGTCCTCATAACTTTTTGCTGAGTATTCAATTCCAGTATTAATTTAGCTATAACAAACTGCTTACGTGAATATTTTGCGTTACTTTGACATAGGAACACTTTAGGGTTTTTTTAATGCCTTCACATGAAATATCCCTAAACGAACCATTTCGGACCGCTGACTGACGTTCTTGACTTAATCTAATTGAAGAAAGTCCCTTAAAAACTCTGTCTTTAAATATGAAAAGTCCCTACGAGTCCAACCACATGAAAAGTCCCTGAAGGAACCATTTCGGACCAATGACTGACGTTCCTGACTCAATCTGATTGAAGATAATCCCTAAAAATGACTGTCTAAATAGGAAAAGTCCCTACGAGTCCCTCCACATGAAAAAGTCCCTGGACCGAACCATTTCGAACCAATGACTGACGTTCCTGACTTAATCTAATTGAAGAAAATCCCTACGTCAAGACGTTATAAACAGAAGAAATGCCAAAAGGTGTGTCAAAAGAATGGGAAGTAAAATAATTGAGTTGTAATAACTCAGTTCCCATTTAAGCTATCGACATCAAATAATGTGGAAAACCATCTTCTGAACAATTATTTTAAGTTTGTAATTGTCTTTTTGTTAAGGTGGCTTGAACACAAGCTGAGATTAGCAATATTAAATCACACTGCTCATTTTCAAGAAAGTACGATTATTTAAATTTAAGTACGTCTTCGCTCATTTACGATGCGATTGTACTCAAAGAAAACCGAGTAGGTTCAGGTACTCATTTTTAAGTACTTTTTTTTATAACAGTATATGTAGAAAAAAAATTGCATAATACCCCCAATTAATTTTCAGCTCTGAATTAACTAGGACAAATCTTTACATCAAAATAATAATTAAATACAACTCAATTCGTTCTACAAACAAGAAATTAGCTATTACCAAACGAAACTTATATCAGAACCATTCGGATTTGCATACATTTCACCTCAACTCGAGACATGTCTGCTAGAGCTATTTCACCGAAAGATTTCTGCTAATGAGTATTTCTTCCGATTAATTCCCGGATATTTAAGCCCAGGCCCCTAATAGTTCGTCGAAATGTTTCTTGGTATAATGGGTTCTCATCCTATACCAAGGATTTTCAGGATTTAGTGTGCCCTTTGAAGATTTAACAACAGTAATTGAACAGCATTCAATTCCTTTTCTCTACAAAGGAATAATTGTAATGTGAATCTGATGAATAATCACATTGGTAGTCAGTAGTTAATGCTAATTAATTCAGAATAATTTCTGATAATTTGGTATTCAAATAATTATTATTATCATATAATTAGTAAGCAACTATCATTACTACCCTCTCCCATTGACATGAACAAATTATTGAAAGTTACCAATTATTCAATAACAAATAATTGCTAATTAATTATTAATTACCATAACTGTTACTACTAATTAGCATAACTGTTAATTATTGGTTACCCCTCCCCAATAATTTTTATATTCCAAGTGGAAGTATACATTCTAATTAGTAACAATTAAATAATGGTTTAAAAATTTTTTTATAAAAATTAAAATTGTAATTAATTACGTACGTTGTTTTATTACTTTTGATTAAGTACGATTGTAATGAATATTAATTACCAAGTAATAATTACGACAATATATGCATCGCAGTTTAGTGTATTATCCGTTAAACTACTAAGGCGATTCGAAGAAGTCATAAACAGTAGAAATGTTAAAAAGGTGTGCCAAAAGAATGGGAAGTAAGATAATTGAGTTGTAATAACTCAGTTTCCTTTTCAGCAATCAACATCAAATAATGTGGAACAACAATTTTCTGAACAGCTATTTTATGTATGTCTGGCCACTTTGTCAAGATGGTTTGAACAAAACCTGAGATTATCAATATTAAACAATACTGCTAATTTTTTTAAAAGTAAGCTTACTTAAATTTGAATACGTCATCGCTTATTTACGATGTAATTGTACTCAAAGAAAAACGAGTAGGTTCAGGTACTCATTTTTAAGTACTTTTTTTACAGTGTAAAAAGCGATTGCTGCACTGTAGAACAAATTGGACGTACTCGTTTTTCTTTGAGTACAATTGCAACATAAATGAGGAATGACGTACTCAAATTTAAATAATCGTATTTTCGCCACGACTTTTTTAACATTATTTCTGTTTATAACGTCGCCCTGGTAGTAGATCGGATAAGGCCCTGTACTTCGGTGCAGACGACATCAGGTAGACGGATTGGGTTCGATTCCCTGCAAGTCCTGGTTAAAAGTCCTGTTGAAATTTATTGGAAGTTATTTTTAAAGGCAGCCTATGTAGGCAAACTACCGCTCTTTATACTCATTTTTAAGTACATGTTTTTTCAAAAATGAAACTTATGTATTCGGAGCTATGATAGGCATCGCATGTAATTAAAAATGAGTACATTTCACTTATTTTTAAGTACTTGTTTTTAACGGTGCAGCTGAAGACGATCTGTAGAAACCGTTCATCAAGCGTCACATGTCCGAGGCCATATAATTACCTGTTCTGCTGCAAACAGAATACTTTAGGCCTCTCATGTTTTTAAAAATCCCTCCCCCCTTCCACTTCTCTGTGATCAAAATTATCCTAAGGACCTGGCTAGACCAGTAAAATCTATGGGACACATGTTGTTCCAGCCTACACATAAAGGTCAAAAAGAAAAAAATACATATATTTGTATTTTATACATTATTATAATTAAATAAATATTTAATTTGAATATATTTATTATTACAACTATTATAAAGCTATTAAAATGCAAATGCAACGTTAAAATACGCAATAAAAGTCCGTATAATCCGGACATGTTTCGGGAGATACATCACCCTTCATCAGCGGAAAATGTAAAGCCTTCAATGATTTAGTTGTTTTACCATATTATCCCCAGATCATTCTTCAAATGTCTAAAATTCTCGGTAGGTTCGACATACGATCCATTTTTTCACTTATCAATAAGATCACCTTCACACAACTTAAAGACCCTATTGACGATCTAAATAACTGGGGCCTATACAGTATTCCATGTCAATGTGGCATGTCATATATTGGTCAAACAAAGAGATCATTAAGATTTCGTATCAAGGAGCACCAATCACATACTGTTAAACAAGAAATAAAGAAGTCCTCCATTGCCAAGCACTCTTGGGAACATGGTCATATATTTAATTTTTCAAACTCACATTTAATTTGCAAACCTAAATCTCCAGTTGAACTTGACTTCCTGGAGGCGTTTCATATTTTTAGCAATATTGATTCGATTGTCAATGAAACTTTTGCGGTCCCAGTATTTCCCGCTTGTTGGCACACAATAGTGAACTCCAACCGATTGAAATATTTTTTTAGTTTTTGTTCTTTGGCAACACTTTAAATTTCTGGATTTATTTATATTTTATTACACACAGACTTTACATTTTCCGCTGATGAAGGGTGATGTATCTCCCGAAACATGTCCGGATTATACGGACTTTTATTGCGTATTTTAACGTTGCATTTGTATTTTAATATTCTTAACGCAATGTTCTATAAGACGAGTTTTTATCTTATAGTATAAATCTATCTACATCTTATACTATAATGCTTTTAGAAATTATTCTACCATTTCATGAACTTGTGTAATGCGTTTCGCCAACCTAATGAAGTTGATCAAAGTTAAGCCCTTTAACGAGTACGTCATCAAATCAACGCATCCCAATCACCTGAAGTCATTATCATGTCCAGACAACGTGAAGTCATTATCATGTCCAGGCAACGTCTACCAGACAACATAGCGAGTCCTCGTCTCGGGATATCCGGACGTTGTCTGATGCCCATAATCCCGAATATAATGAACTCACATAAGTAACATTGTAAATTGGACACGAAATTGTGACAGGAGTATTTCAAAATTTGTTCTGGACATTAGATTATTTCCGTACCTTATTAACATATAACTTTTTTTTTTAAGTCGTGAATATATAGAACGGGTTCAAGTATACATTTATTGATAAGCTAGTTTTGGCGGAATACATAGGAATAAAACTTTTTGGGCAGGTCGGATTAAAAGTCGGTCTGGAACTGTAAGGGTTCTTCGTCTTCTATTGGTGACTTAAATCAGACTTAACTTTGTCGAATTGGAATTTTATTTAAATGTGTGAATATGCGAATCGTAAATGTGTTATTTATATTGCTAATCTTAGCTTCTGTTCAAGCCATCGTAACAAAGCGATCTCACAAACTTAAAATCGTTGTTCAGAAGATGGTTTTCCATATTATTGGATGTCGATTGTTCAAATGGAAACTGAATTATTACAATTCAATGATTTTACTTCCCATTCTTTTGGTACACCATTTTAACATGTCGTATGTTTATAACTTCTTCATGTCGCCCTGGTGGTACAAGGGAAAGGGCTCTGGACTGCGATGCATGAGGATTTGGGTTTGGTTCCCGGTAAGTCTTGGTTGTAATAATTGTTAATATTTATTGACAGTTATTTATGAAGACAGCCTATGTAGGCTAGCATCCGCTCTTTTTATTCATGTCTACACATTGTACTGATTTTTGAATAAATGTCTTTTTTAAAATTGAAACTCATGTTTTCGAAACCACGATTAGGGTCAGATGCACTATAAAATTAGTGTATATATATATATAAACACAAGAAAATAATTAATTTAAAAATTGAAATGTTAAACAATTGTTGAATGAAAATTGAAATATTGCATCTGTAATGAACGAAAAATAATAAAACTAAAATTAAAATACTTGACATATATAAAACTAATACACGATTCTTGACATCTTAACACATATAGTCAGCCAATACATATGTATACTATTAAAAAAATGTTCTTAAAAATTAATATATGGATGTACTCGTTTTTCTTTTAAGTACAATTGCATCGTAAATGAGCAATGACGTACTCAAATTTAAGTAATCGCTCTTCTCAAAAATGAGAAGTGTGATTTAATATTGCTAATATCAACTTCTGTTTAAACCATCTTAACAAAGCGACATGGTAAACTTAAAATATTTGTTCAGAAGATGGTTTTCCACATTATCTGATGTCGATTACTTAAAAGGAAATGAGTTATTACTACTGAATTATCTTACTTCCCATTCTTTTGCAACGCCTTTTTAACATTACTTCTATTCATAACTTCTTCACGCGCTCTGGTAGTACGACGAATATAGCCCTGGACTTACGGTGCGGACGACATCAGGTAGACGGATTGGGTTCGATTCCCGGTAAGTCATGCTTGTCATTATTGATATTTATTGAAAGGGATTTATGAAGGCAGCCTTTGTAAGCAAGCAACTGCTCTTTTTATTCATTTTACTCGTTTTAGAGTACTTGTCTCTTTCAAAAATGAGTAGGCCCTGTAAATCCTGGACTGCAGTGCACATATTGTCGTAATTAACTGGTGGTAATTAATATTGCTTACTATCTTAAATAATTAAAACAATGTACGTAATAAATTGCTATTTTTAATTGTTATAAAAAATCTTAAATTTTTTTTTATTTAATTGGTACTAATTAGCACGTATAGTATCACTTAAGAAGTGGCTCGGCAATATAAAAATTAGGGGGGGGGGGGGGAAACGAAAATTAACAATTATGCTGATTAGTAGTAACAGTTATGCTAATTAGTAATTAAGCAATTGTTAGTTAATCAGTAGGCCAGCAACTGCTCTTTTTATTCATTTTACTCATTTCTGAGTACATGTCTTTTTCAAAAATGAAACTTATGTAAGCATCGAATGTAATAAGAAATGAGTACATTTTACTTATTTTAAGTACCTATTTTTAAAAGCGTACCTGAAAATATACGTGGCTCTTATTTATGAACAATATAATCGATTTCGAAACAAGCTGCTACAGAAAATGTTTCGCCAAGAGAAAGTCCCCATTCCATTCTATTTATTCCCCATAAAATTCCCTTTTGTGTCTGCGTCCATCGCAGCGTGAGCATCGCACGCCGCGTTGCACCCCATCATCTCCATCTCATTCTCGGGACGTCACACACCGGACATCGAAAGGGATTTCCGGACAGTGGCCGATGTCCGGTCAGACGTGCCTTAATTAATCATCAAAGGGCGCGCAGTATCAGCAGTGGAAATAATCCCTCACGGGCGGCTTGAATAGGGTTGGCGACTGATCTCTTTTGCCTTTGCCCCTTTGTAATGGGAAGGTGTGTTTCATGCTGTCGCGATTTGGCGATGGTGTTTGTTGAAATACCTTAATACTGGACATTAGTTTCAGTGCATATGGAAACTGTGATATTCATATATATTATTTATATCACACACTGTAAACAAAAAGGTACTTAAAAATGAGTACCTGAATCTACTCGCTTTTCTTTGAGTACGATTGCATCGTAAATGAGCGATGACGTACTCAAATTGAAGTAACCGTACATTCTCAAAATTAGCGATGCGATTTAATATTGCTATTCTCAACTACTGTTCAAGCCTTTTTAACGAAGGGACCTGGCAAACTTAAAATAGTTGTGCTGAATATGGTTATCCACATTATTTGATGTCGATTGCTTAAATGGAAATTATTACAATTCAATTATCTTACTTCCCTTTCATTTGGTATATTCAAAAGGTAATTAAAATGTATTTAAAAATGAGTACCTGAACCTACTCGGTTTCTTTGAGTACGATTGCATCGTAAATGAGCGATGACGTACTCAAATTGAAGTAACCGTACATTCTCAAAATTAGCGATGCGATTTAATATTGCTATTCTCAACTACTGTTCAAGCCTTTTTAACGAAGGGACCTGGCAAACTTAAAATAGTTGTGCTGAATATGGTTATCCACATTATTTGATGTCGATTGCTTAAATGGAAATTATTACAATTCAATTATCTTACTTCCCTTTCATTTGGTATATTCAAAAGGTATTTAAAAGGTATTTAAAAATGAGTACCTGAACCTACTCGGTTTCTTTGAGTACGATTGCATCGTAAATGAGCGATGACGTACTCAAATTGAAGTAACCGTACATTCTCAAAATTAGCGATGCGATTTAATATTGCTATTCTCAACTACTGTTCAAGCCTTTTTAACGAAGGGACCTGTCAAACTTAAAATAGTTGTACAGAATATGGTTATCCATATTATTTGATATCGATTGCTTAAATGGAGAAAATTATTACTACTTAATTATGTTACTACCTATTTCTTTACAACGCCTTTTTAACATTACTTCTGTTTATAACTTCTTTACGCGATCTGGTAGTACAACGTTTAAGTCCCTGGCGTGATTTGGCGATAGTGGCGTAGATTTGGCGATGCTGGCGTGATTTGGCGATGCTGGCGTGATTTGGCGATGCTGTTTGTTCGAATACCTTAGTACTGGACATTAGTTTCAGTGTAATTGGAAACTGTGAAATTCTTATATATTATTTGTATAATACACTCTAAACAAAAAGTTATTTAAAAATGAGTACCTGAATCTTCTTGCTTGTCTTTGAGTACAATTGCATCGTAAATGAGCGATGGCTTACTCGAATTTAAGTAACCGTACTTTCTCAAAACGAGAGTTGCGATTTAATATTGCTAATCTCAGCTTCCGTTCAAGCCATGCTAACGAAGCGACCAAACAAACTTAAAATAGTTGTTCAGAGGATGTTTTTCCACATTATTTGATGCCGATTGTTTAAATGGAAACTGAGTTATTACAACTCAAATATTTTACTCTCCATTCTTTTGGCACATCTTTTTAACATTTCTTCTGTTTATAACTTATTCACGTCGCCCTGGTAGTTTAATGGATAAAGCTCCAGACAGCGGTGACTGCAGATTGGGTAAGTCTTCCCGGTAAGTCTTGGTTGTAATTATCGATATTCATTGATAGCTATTTAAAGCAGCCTATATAGGCTAGCATCAGCTCTTTTTATTCATATTTACCCATTGTACACATTTTTGAGTACATGTATTTTCAAAATTGAAACTTAAGTATTCGGGGCGATGATAAACATCGAATATATTCAAGAATGAGTACATTTTATTTATTTTTGAATACTATTTTTAACAATGCTGTACTGAAACTGTTTAACGTTGAATCTCCAGATTGGAAATTTAAAACTTGTCATTGAAAAATAAGCATACTTTATTATTTAATTTTTAAAACTGTCCGTTACAAGCGGCGTCCGTTATAACAGGACCCTTTATAATTCGGTTCTACTGAATTTCCATATCATTACGTCTTGATATTGCTTCATAATTAATTTAACAATTGCATTTTCTGAAAATCACCGTCGGTGATTTAAATGTTAAAGACCTGATACGTCTTTTCAAAAGATGCCAAAGAGTTTGAATAGGCTATTTTGCAATTCAGATTGGACCTGTAGAATTTTGTTAAAGGGTTGATGCTTTCAGGGTGAAATGGGTGTCGGTTGGTATACATGTGTTCTCTCGAAAATACATACAGGTTAAGTTGATTGTTTGAACTGTAATTTACACACTTTGTCGTTCTGTCAAGTTTGTTATAACGTTTCTCAATCCATGAAAGTACTAAATAGGTTTACAGATTTTAATAGCTGAGGGATAATTGTTTGAAATAACCATTTAAAATTCGTGTGCACAATATATCATTAATAGATGCATGCGATAGGTAACTTTAAAATATATCCGCAATGAGATAACTTTTAAAGATATCCGCAATAGATAAATTTAAAAGATATCCGCAATAGATAACTTTAAGAGGTATCCTTAATAGATAACTTTAACATATATCTGCAATGAGATAACTCTTAAAGATATCCGGAATAGATAAATTTAAAAGATAGCTGCAGTAGATAACTTTGAAAGATATCCGCAATAGATAACTTTAAAATATATCCGCAATATGTAAATTTAAAAGATATCCACAATATATAAATTTCAAAGATACCCGTAATAGGTAACTTCAAAATATATCCGCAATAGATAACTTTTAAAGATATCCGCAATAGATAAATTTAAAATATATCCACAATAGATAAATTAAAAAGATATCCACAATAGATAAATTTCAAATATATCCGCAATAGATAAATTTCACGGATATCTGCAAAAGATAAATTTAACAGATATTCGCAATATCACTGTAAAAAAAAGGTACTTAAGATGAGTTCAAGAACCAAATTGATTTTCTTTGAGTACAATTGCATCATAAATGAACAATGACGTACTCAAATTAAAGCAACCTTACTTCATAAAAAATTAGCAGTAGGATTTAATATTTCCAATTTCAGCTTCTGTTCGAGCCATCTTAACAAAACGACCTGACAAATTTAAAATAGTTGTTCAGAAGATGGTTTTCTACATTATTTGTGTCTATTGCTTATGGAAACTCAGTTATTACAATTCAATTATCATACTTCCCATTCCTTTGGCAAACCTTTTTAACATTACTTCTGTTTATCACTTCTGCAAGTCGTCCTGGTAGTACAACAGATTTAACAGACTGGGCTGCGGTGCTTGAGGATATAAGTTCGATTCCCTGTAAGTCTTGGTTGCAATTGTCGATATTTATTAAAATATATTTATGAAAGCAGTCTATGTAGTAGCTTATTGTACTAATTTCGGACTGCATGTCTTTTTCAAAATTAAAACTTATGTAACTGGATCCATGATAAATCGAAAGTATTAGAAAATTAGTCCATTTTACTTATTTTTGATTACGTACTTTTAACAGTGAAGAAAACCATGATTTCCGTAACATTTTGACAAGGCCAAAAACTCGAAATTTTAAACAATTTTTCACCAAACTGTCAATTATGACATTGATTGTTCTTGTTACTAGCATCAGAACTCAGCTTCTAAATAAGATATCGAATCCAACCTTATCAAGTTTCATGCAAATCGGTTCGTTGGTTTTTGACATGAGCTCGAACAACCTGTATTTTGCTTCGAACATGGATCCTTCATAGTAGAGAAAACATAACGTTTAAATCTCGCTAACATCAAAAGTGAGTCCAACATATATAGCCTCAGACACGTGTTAAATTACGTCTTTCCAGTCATAAATTTTCACTGTTACACATTTCCCAATTCATCAGCCAATCGCGAGTGTTTTTTAATTCATAATTTTGAAAAGCAGTCACGTGTGTGAGGCCATTCGGTCCAAGATGTTGGCTTCACGATGATGACGTCATATTCGGTTTACTACAGTCCATTCATGCTCGAAGGTGAGCACTCACCGTTGCTGGTGGCGGGATGCCTGGTGCAGTTGGCCGTGGCAGGGGCGGCCTGCTCTTTGGGCACAGGGGGCGGAGAGAGTGCCGAGGTGGATGCGAGTTCGAATCCGGAGTCCCCCCGGCCGTTGCTGTTGCCCGACCTCGGCAGCGTGTCCTCTCTGCTGTCGGAGTGGTTCAGCATCAGCATGGGGATCGTCTCTTCTCGGTTGTTCACGCCTGCAACGGAAATAATATTAACTAATATTAACTATATTAACACAATCGTGCCACACTGTAGAAGAAAAACATATTTAAAAATGAGTACCTGAACCTACTTTTATTTGATGTGTAACGCTATTCATTAAGAGAATTACTCTATGATTGCGCATTCTTCACTTAATATTTGGTTATTAAACATGCTACTAGCAGTAAACATGTATTGATGATAAGTAAAAGTACATTATCTTCACTGACAACTTTAGCAGTGGCAGCTCGTGGACTACGGCAAGTACAGCCGAGCTGCACCTAAAGTTATTAGTGTATTTTAAAACTAAAATCATATATTTTACTAATTTTCTTAAATGAATATTATAATTGAAAATGAAATTTCTAATGTAAGTAAGCAAAATTCCCGATGAATAGCAAGTTTGTTTCCGTAATGCACAATTCAGGAAGAGAAAAAGCTCCATTCAATCAAAACTGCAGACAAAAAGCGAAGTTTGAAATCGGCCGTATCGTTGCCATGGCAACCTTTATGTAGTATGGAGATTTCTTCTCGCCATGTGTGCTGAGAGGGAAAAAGCCTGAAATGAATTTTCTGATTTGGGCTGCACTTGGTATTCAATAAACTGATTGGCTCGTGCGTGAATCACGGGGATGGGTGGGAGAACCGAGAATCTCCCAAAACGGAAATAGTTTTCGTGATGAATTTACTGTGTACTGTTGTTTCGTTAATTAAGTTAATATTAAAATTGACCGATTCGCATGTTTAAAAGAAAGGAGGATTGCTTTAATTTTCTAAAAATAAGTGTTTTGTTCACTATTACTACAAATTATTATTGCTACCGTTCATGTATGGTTGTGGAAAATAGGGGGATTCACATGATTTCTGCTGCACTAACATTTTCGACCACGGGACGCCACTGAACTTTAGTATATATAAAACCCTGTGTTTGGGTGTTATGTGTGTGTTGAATACAATTATCCAATTATTTCTCCTTCTTTTCCGCTATCAATCGTGGTCATATATTTATTTCGTCTATTGCTGTTAACTTCACATCTCCAGACATTGTGGAACTACTTTAGTTTCACTTTTTCACCAACAGATGGCAGTCCGTTATAGAATGATTTTTGCTCATGGAACTGGGGCTATTTTTTTATATTGTAAGAATGGACATACTCCATGAATTTAAAAATGCCAACTTGTTTACTTTACATTATAGAAGCTAAAAAAATTAACAAATAATAAAAAGTATAGATATATAGAAGACATTAAAAAAACATTTAATAAAACGTCAAGTAAATACCAAAGTAAATTTTAACGCCGTGGAATAAGGGTTTCTCAACACACTTTTATTCAAATCATGTTCATAGTGATACTTTTCGAGTATATGCCACTGGCGGCTCGTGCACTACAGCAAGTACTGCCGGGCTGCACCTAATTTTACTAGTGTATTTTAAAACTAAGATATTTTACTAATTTTCTTAAATGAAGAATAGAATTGGAAATGAAGATGAAATTTCTACGGTAAATAAAAAAATCTCCGATAAATAGCAAACCTGTTGCCATAATACACAAATTCAGTAGGGGAAAAATCTCCATTCAAACAAAACTGCAACCCAAACGCGAAGTTAGAAATCGGCTGCATCGTTGCCATGGCAACCTTACGTAGTATGACTTCCCCAGCACGCTAAAATGGAGGATGCGACGACATAAATGCATCCAAAAAGGATTTTTCAACTCTGCTGTACTTGGGATTTCGATGAAATGTTTGGCTCCTGCGTGAATCGGCGGGGCGGGCGGAAAACGAGAATTTCGAAGAATCTCTCTAAACGGAAATAATTTTCGATAAGTTTACACGTGTGTTGTTTCTTTACTTAAATTAATATTAAAATGGACCGATTCGCAAGTTTAAAAGAAAGGAGGATTGATTTAATTTTTAAAAAATAAGTAAGTGTTTTAAATTTTTTTTACATGTTATCTTTCATAAAAGTTGAAAGGAAACAAATTTTAAAGAATGTCCGTTCATGTATGGTTATGGAAAGTGGGAGGAGTTACATGATTTCGGTTGCACTAACATTTTCGACCACGGGCCGCCACTGTTATAGGCTAAACATATCTACTTTCATAGTTTAGTATAGTGGATGGTTACTAATTGATGAGTGATGGGCATTGTTCAGATGTTTAACTACACATAACAATTCATTCAGTTTGCTGTATTTTGACTCTGTTGCCTGTTGCTACTGAAGCAAAACGACTTGTTTATACTGTAAGCGAAGTAGTTGGGTAAAAATAATGTTTTATGATGCAATGGGGGAGTTTCACGCCAAGTAGAAGAAGACCGCTGTTCCAACGGAACATGGAGAAAAATCCGCGACGCCAAAGAAGCTCCGTAAGATTAGCATGGAACTTCAGTTCCTGTTCTATAATTTTAATTTTTTGTCCTTAAATAGTATCACAATATAAAAATATTTACTTCATATACTGAGGTAGATTGTACTCATCGTTTATGAAGCATTTTGTGTGTTGAAACAAAAGTATTTTTCCGTGTTTCGTTGTAATTCCAATTATATACATATATAATATAAGTATTTCTGCATTTAAATTTATTCACTTATAGACTAAAAATATTACTTATTTGGAAAAACAAATATTATAAACAAACTTTCCCATATTTGCAAGCGTAGCGACTAAACAAACAAAAGCAAAGTTGTCTGCTGTAGGGAAGAAATCGAAACTAATAGTAGGTTACCATGTTGATACGTCATGTGAAACTCCCGCATTGTAGCAAAATATGATACAGTTAAACAATATCCATCTTTGTACAATTTGTGCCCACTCTGTAACTGTTACACGAATAACTATTTTCGTAGTTATCTCAAATTTAATAATTAATTAAGAAATTAAGTGTCAAGGAAAACAATATTGGAAAAAATAATTGTGTAAAAAAACATTACATTTGTTCCCTTTGAAAAGTATTATACTTATACTGTATTATTATGTTTGTCAATTAAAAGTTATTTTTAACCGACTGAACAGCACGCCAACCAAAACTCCAAAATAAAACTACCAGTAATTTTAAATTAAATTAAACAAATCCCGCGTCAAGTCGAGAGGTTATAAATTCGATTGTTGTTATATATATTTTTTAATGTATGTTCGCAGGTTTTCGTTTTAATTCAGATATTGGCACTTTTTTTTTGTTGGATAGGAGATGTTTCACTTGGGAGCAATTTGAAAAAAATATCCGGTTATCCGGCATTTAACTATCCGGAATTCTCAATCAACCGGACCGTTTGAAAACGAATATTGTCCGATTTCGAAAATTCTGTTTTGTTGATAGACAAAAATTCACTTAGGCAAAATCTTAAAAAAAAATCGGTTATCCGGCTGTTATATATCCAGAAATGTCAATTAACAGGATTTTTTTTAAACAATTTATTTATAATAAAAAACATTCGAAATTCTGTACTGCTATGATTGAAATGTTTTAAATAATAACACGTATAAGGATATGTGTATTCGAGTAATATTATGTATATTAACAAAATGAAAGAAATGTTATATTCAAGCTTAATCAAAGGACTGAATTCTTTTAGAAAATTGCAATACAATAGGCGACCTACACTGTTAAAAATAGGTACTAAAAATAAGTAAAATGTACTCATATTTTATTAATTTCGATGCTTATCATAGCTCCGAATACATAAGTTTAATTTTTGAAATAGAGATGCACTCAAAAATGAATAAAAAAAAACAGTTGCTTGCCTACATAGGCTGCCTTCATAAATCACTTTTAATAATTACAACCAGGAATAGCTGGGAATCGAACCCATCCCGTCTAACTGATGTCGCCCGCACCGACGTACAGGGCTATATCCGTCGTACCACCACAGCGATGTGAAGAAGTTATAAACAGAAGTAATGTTAAAAAGGCGTTGCAAAAAAAAAAGAAACTAAGATAATTGAGTTGTAATAACTCAGTTCCCATTTAAGAAATCGACCTCAAATAATGTGGAAAATCCTCTTCTGAACAAATATTTTAAATTTGCCAGGTCGCGTTGCTAAGATGGCTTGCACATAAGCTGTTATTAATCTATATTAAACCATATTGCTCATTTTTGCGAAAGTACGATTTCTTAAATTTGAATACGTCATCGCTCATTACGATGCAATTGTACTCAAAGAAAAACGAGTACACATTTTTAAGCACTTTTTTTTACAGTATAAAAAGATTCTAAGTCACTTTGAAGTATCGTTTAATAATAATTTTCAATAATTTGTAAATTAACAATAATTCAAAATTCCTTTATATATTTCTCTGATTTATAAGCATAATTGATATTATATCTCTTAATTTATAAACATAAAGTTTTATTGTTATTTCAAAACCATTTATGGTTGCTTATCTTTTACTTTTAAGGCATAACAAATAAACAGGTTTATCGCTCCGTGGTGTATGCCTAGTTGTCCCAAGTACCATAAAATGACTTTTTACCATGTTATTGTTCCTTTTAATTAAACCCATTCAAAGAATGAGCACGTCATCTGGCTGCAATTAGTTCGCATTGTAATTTTCGAAAACTCATAACACTGCCGGCATCATAACAACCGCTCAGTTTTTTCATCCTAATCTTTAAGAGCTTTCACAGCGTCTCCAGAAGTCACATGCGCTGTCAAAAAACAAGACAAACTGTGATTGTTAACTTTTAATAACGCTTACCATTAACAAAAGAATTTTTCAAAAAAGTGAAAAGCGCCAAAAAAAAACCATTCCAGCATGAGCTTGAAACTCGTGCTGAAACGTTCAGACGCGGATTCTCTCCACCAATTAATTACAAGAGATTCCGCTCTGGTTGCATGGCAACGCCGCCATGCTCTCGTGACGTCATAGGGCCTGGGAGATCAGCCCCGTCAGAAGCGACGAACCAAAGCTTCTTTTGGAGATGCAATTTAGGGAAAATATTCCCTAATTCAGGGAAAATGAAAATAATAGATAATCCCTAGATGTATAACATACGAAAAATATTATGGAAAAATCGACAGCTAGTTGACTAGTTTGAAACCTTCATTACATTTCAATAATACACAGATTATTATATTAATACCTGATACTAAAATTAAGTTATCTCGTATTCTTTATAAATATTTATATTAAAATGAAAGCCTTCATTCAGTCATCTTGTATTCTTATGCTTCCCGTGACCTGATTGTTATAGTAACGAGGTCATAATCGGAGAGTTGTGAGTTTGATACTCATGTAGGAGAAATCCAGAATATCCAACAAATTATACTATCATGTATACGGGAAGTCCCGACGTCTATTGAAGGCGTTGGGTGCCAGTTCAGGTGTTTCTTCGTCATCTGACAATGGTTCTAAAATAACGAGGTGCATGTATGAATGTGTGTGTGAATGTTTATGTGTTCTCGGGTCTTTCCTTCGAGATTGACCCCAAACCGTCGCCAATAGCCCACTCTGCAGCTCTAGTGCGACGTTAATTAACAAAAACCAAACCATGTAGGAGAAAAAAACCAAGGTCGTACCCAACATAAAAACTTCATTAAAAAATTGTGAAATCGATTTTTCTTCTTAGGTTTTAAAGAGGATATTAAAACAAATACTTGCCTTTTTTTACAAAGATTTTAATTTTTAAGGTAAGTAAGAATTTAAAGGTAGGTCCCGAACCGTCGCCAATAGCACACTGTGCAGCTCTAGTAATACGTTGTTTTACCAACCTAAACCAATTGGTTGGTTTTGTTTTGTTAATTAACAGTTTTGTTTTGCACAGTGGGCTATTGGCGACGGTTCGGGAAACCGAAGGAAAGACCCGGGAACACATACACATTCACACACACATTCATACATGCACCTCGTTATTTTAGAACCATGGTCAGATGACGAGGAAACACCTGAACTGGCACCCAACGCCTTCAATAGACGTCGGGACTTTGGACCCCGATCAGATGTATCGTGCACCAGTCCCGTATACACGCCAGTATAATTTGTTGGATATTCTGGACGACTTTCTAGTATTTTTGTAGAGAAGCTGGCAACCCTCCGATCGGAAGATCACTACTTTTTTACTTTTCTATGTCAAGTCCATTTCGCGGATTCGAACCACCAATCCTCTGATTAGTGGCTGAACGCCTTACCAACTGAGCAACTGGGGCTCCTCTGCAATCGATTTGAAATTGTTGTCTTGTTTTATAGGCTTAGCTTTTCTGAATGAGTATTATGCTGAAAAATTAAATATATATAAATAAAATGTTACATATTAAATAAATGTTGATAGTATAATATCGATATTAAATTTGCCACATATTCCTTTTTTTATAATATAAGTTCAAGAAGATATAAGAACAAATATTTTCATTTTAAGAAGCGAAAACGGTTAAGAAACAAAATATACAATGATATATATGAAGTAGTTATTTTAAAATAAAATATTGCAGTCTTTAAAATGCATTTTTTTCTATAATAAAATGCCTAAAAATCCAGTAAACGATTGATCACTGCTATTATCGATTATTTTTGAGAAGAAACAAAAACTTTTATATATATCAAGCATGATTGATGTTGAGAAGAATAGTAACGTTGGTATTTTTCGAATTGTAACATTGGAATTGCTTTTTATTGTGACAGTTTCCTTGACATTGATATTGGTTTCCGAGTGAATTGGCATGTTTTCAACACGAAGATGGGTAACAATATAGAACCGTCGATAAATAAACACACATTGTATCAGTTTTTTTTTCATCGCTGAATTTGCGTGCTGCTGAAATTGAAATATATATTTTTATACAGTAAAATCCGTTTATAACGATGCCGGGTATAACGATACGCCGGATATAACAATGTAAAGTGCGAAGGAAGTTTGGATTTCTATAGCAGTCCATGTTAATTTTTCCGGGTATTACAATGCCGGTTATAACGATAATCCGCATATAACGATTGAGTTTCCCCCGTCTTATACTGATTAACAACTGCTTATAACATTATTCTATATTCATAACGAATTATTCCTTATTCTGGTGGAATCTAGGTTGAACCAAAAATCCTTTAACGGAAAAAAAGGGGAGGTTTCACCGGTAATTGGTTCAACCTCTTTAACTGCCACCGACATTTTCGCTGTCGCTACATCAAAAACCCGAGGAATCCCCTCCAAGAAACAAGGGCCTCTTTGGCCCAGTGGATAAAGCGTTCAGCTATGAATCAGAGGATTCCTAGTTCGGGCCCGATCGGTGGCCTGGACAAAGAAAAGTAAAAAAGTTGTGATCTTGCGTTCGGAGGATTGCCAGTTTCGCTACAAAAATATCACTACTACTAAGGAAACTCGAATTTTGAATTTTAAGCAACGTTGGGTGGTTAGGCATGATATGCATTATTTATTTTATTTCGGCCCACCATCTAACATGTTGATGCAACGTTTCACCAATAAAAGGTATCCGTGGTAGCACCGTAAAATGGTGAAACTAAGCTCCAAATGTTGATTGCAGATAAATCGGTACCAAATTTAGATGCAAAGTCGTATTAATTTTTAACAGTACAGTTGACGCGGCGCCCCTTTCTCTACACAATGGTTATTTTTTCTCCAGAGTCTAATTCCCCGTGGAGTTGTGGATTCGGAAGCACATACTGCAGCTAATGGCAATCGGCTAACAATAGGTCTGGTTGTTAAGTCCAACTTTTCTTTACACGATGGTATATCATTTATACACATTGGATGATTTCCCGAAGATATATAGAGGTGGAAGCGCACATTGTAATCAAGGGTGACAATCATTTTAGTAGATGTTTCAGATTGATGCCATGTTTATATTCAAAATAACAAACCAAATCAAAAGCTTTTTATCACTATAAAAATCCATTTTAAATTTATAAATATATCCCCAATATACCCGCATAAACTTTAAACCTAACCTTTGTGTAATACATATCCATACCAGGTTTAAAAGCTAAAGAACCGAAATATATGGTCCCCATAATAAAAGTCAGAAAAATAACATACTAAACACTAGCGACTGCTATTTGCAGCATTGACAAAGAGGAGCGACGCAAAAGCTACTGGTTTTATCTTAAACGTATTTGGAGGTGGAATCCCTTGATAAAAACACACAATAACTGCATTTTGGGTGGATGCCAACAAAGACAAAGACTGCATCCATAAAAGGCAATGTTTAAGGTAATGAGCAAAGATTTTTCGCATGGTTGGCTATGGGTGAAATTGGTAAACGTGCCTCTTATTTTCTATCCCTATTATTGTTATTTTTATACTTAAAAGTAGTGTATAAATACTTTATTAGGTTATACCATCGAGCATGGATCCCTTCATAGTAGGGAAATCATAAGGTTATAATCTCGCTAACATCCAAGCGAGGCCAACATGTATGGCCTCATACACGTAGTTGCGGTTTACTACGTCATCCATTCATAATTTTTTTCTTGTTCATTCATAAAAATATCTTGTACTTCATGAAGTAACACATTTACTATTATTTCCAAATCAAAAGTCAATCGCGAAAGTAGTATATAAATACTTTAAGTACTTAAAAGTAGTGTATAAATACTTTATTAGGTTATACCATCGAGCATGGATCCCTTCATAGTAGGGAAATCATAAGGTTATAATCTCGCTAACAGCAAAGCGATGCCAACATGTATGGCCTCAGCCACGTGGTTGTGGTTTACTACGTCATCCATTCATAATTTGTTTCTTGTTCATTCATAAAAATATCCCGTACTTCATTTACTATTATTTCCAAATCACAATTCAATCGCGAACGTTTTTTCATTCATAAATTTTGAAAGGAAGTCACGTGTCTGGTGCCATCAGGTCTTGAGATGTTTGCATCACGATGATGACGTCATATTCGCCCTACTATAGTCCATTCATGCTGGAAGGGTTATACATTGTACAGCGAAAGGTGCTTAATAATGAATACATGAAAGTACTCGTTTTGCTTTGAGTACAATTCCATCGTAAGTGAGCGACGGCGTACTCAAATTTAAGTAATCGTACTTTCTCAAAAATGAGCAGTGTGATTTAATATTGCTAATCTTAGCTTCTGTTCAAGCCATCTTAACAATACGATCTGGGAAACTTTTCAGAAGATGGTTTTCTACATTATTTGAGGTCGATTGCTTAAATGGAAATTATTACAATTCAATTATCTTACTTCCCTTTCATTTGGCACCCTTGTTAACGTTACTTCTGTTTATAACTTATTCACGTCGCCCTGGTAGCTTGACGTATAAGGCTCTGGTCGGCGGTGCCTGCAGATGTGGGTTCGATTCCCATTAAGTCTTGGTTGTAATTGTCGATATTTATTGAAAATAATGTAGTGACTCTTTTTATTCGATTTTACCCATTGTACTAAATTTTAGGTACATGTATTTTTAAAAATTGAAACTTATGTATTCGGAACAATGATAAGCGTCGAATGTATTCAAAATAAGTAAATTTTACTCATTTTTGAATATATATTTTTAACAGTGTAGAGTTTAGTTTTCGAGATAACTGTATGAAATTTGACATTTTATCGCAAAAGTGAATCTTATTTCATACCTACTTTCCCTAAATTTGGTATAGCTTTTGTGTAATTTAACGTTTGTTCAGGATTGATTGAGCTTTGCTGCATTATGCAGGATTTATTAAATTTTACAGCAATATGCATTAATATTTCCCTCACGTGAAACAGTGTTGCCATTTTTTTTACACAATTTTTTTTTAAAAATTTCACAAAAAAATCAGGGACATTTTCAAATTTGGATCATTAAAACGGCAATTATCACCTATTATGCCCTTTATTCTGATCAGTTTAGTTGTCAATATTTCCTTATAGTTCTGAAAAAGAATTTTAAAAAAAAGCATGGTTTTGCGCATTTTCATATTTTCAATTTTATTTTTGTGAAAATATGAACCACTGCTGGGGGGAGAAGCAAAAGCAAAGTGTGTTGGACTTTAGATTGTAAGCAACATGTGAGAGGCTAATGAATACGCGATTTATTGAAGATTGAAAAAGGCAATATGAATCATATAAAACATTTAAAATTATCTCCAAAAGAAATAATTGAAAAAATTATCTGCGTTCAGAAAACATGTTTAATTACTATTATGCCTATCGCAATTGTATAATTTGTGTTGTATCCATACTTTTTTTAACTGACAATAGGTATTACTTTTAAATTTTCATTTATAATGTAATATATTTATTGTATTATTGTAGCGCAATATTTCTTAATGTAATTGTAAAATCAGGGAAATTTTTGTGATACCATCATGGAAATCAGGGAAATTTTTTTCCAGAATTTTGTTGCCACCCTGTTTAATAATGAACTATAATCTATAGTATGCAACAATTCACAGTCAGCGTAATATTTGAATGCATCTAGAATAAATAAAAGTATCCTAATATTACAAACCGTATTCCAAAAGCAACAGTAAATCCTTTTTATATACAAAAAGATAAAAATGTGATATATACAAACTGACGCATAAAAATGGATGTTAAAAGCGTATTTTTATTAAATGGAAATATATTCACCAGGGAGCCAGCTCGAAAAAGCTTAAAGATAAACAAATCTGACTGAACTTTAATGCGAGTTTTAAATATTTACAAATTCAGAAACTTTACAAATTCAAATCCTGCAGAAACTAGTTTTGAATGTAGCAATATTTAAATTTAAAAGAAATCAGGAAGAGATTTTTATTGCCAAGAAAATAGTAACTATGGAAGAGAAGTCAACCGAATCTTTTATTATGAGTTGTGAGCTTTAAGGTAATCTTTTTTAAGCTCTTGTTATATAAATTGGATTGCGGCTGTTATTTAGTCGAAAAAAAGGAAAATACGGTTCACTATAGATATTTGTTTAATTATTTATTTCCATTGTGAAGGGTGTTTTAGAATTATGTTTACAATTTTGACCTGCAATAAAAGCCTAAAATAAATAAGATAGCTAGGATATGTTGCTTGTGCGTGTTATATAACACATGGAGTTAAAATTATACATACACTGTGAAAAAAGCAACTTAAACCAAATTGTTTTCTTTGAGTAGAATTTCTTCGCAAATGAGCGACGCCGTACTCAAGTATAAGTAACTGTACTTTCTCAAACAGGAACAGTGTGATTTAATATTGCTCATCTTAGGTTCTGTTTAGGCCATCTCAAGAAAGCGACCTGTTAAACCTAAAATAGTTGTTCAGAAGATGGTTTTTCATTTGATGTCGTTTGCTCAAATGGAAACTGAGTTATAACAACTTAATTCTCTTGACACACCTTTTTAACATTTATTCTGTTTATAACATGGGTTCGATTCCCGGTAAGTCTTGGTTGTAATTGTCGATATTCTTTTTTCAACTGATTTATGAAATCAGCCTATGTAGACTAGATCTGTTCTTTTTTTAATTTTTACTTAATGGGCTAATTTTTGAGTACATGTCTTTTTCAATATTAAAACTTATATATTCCTAGCCATTGTAAACGTTGTATGTACTCAAAAATAAGTACAAATGAATTATTTATAAGTATCTAATCTATTTTTTAAAATTGTAGTTTTTTGTTACAAAACTACTAATGCACCATTTCCAAACCACTAAAGCACCTATTAACCATCAATGCACTGATCTTTCTTCTGAGGATGGGTATATGAAAATTATCTTTACAACGTTAACGAGCAATTAAATTTAGAGGAAATAAGATAGGTAAGTTATGCTTCTTGTACATGTAACAGCAACACAAAGTTTTATTTATAAACCTTTAAAAAAAATATTTTTTTAATGCATTTTTTAAATTTTTTTACAATATGTGTTGCTATTTCATGTTCCAGCAACATAACTTGGCTATCTTACTTCTTATAAGTTTTATTACGTGCCGAAGTTGTGAAGATAACCCTGGATGAGTTTCGTGAGCACAAAGGTTTCACATCTTCCAAAGCTGATACAACCACCCCTCCCCAATATCATTCAACTCTTGTAATCAGTGTTAAAGACAAATGTAGGTAGAATGTAGAAGACAAATGTAAATAGAAGATAGAAGACAAATGTAGGTAGAAGATAGAAGAGAGACAAATGTAGGTAGAATGTAGAATACAAATGTAAGCAGAATGTAGAAGACAAATGTAGGTAGAACGTAGAAGACAAATGTAGGTAGAATGTAGAAGACAAATGTATGTAGAAGATAGAAGACAGAGAAATGTAGGTAGAATGTAGAATACAAATGTAAGTAGAATGTAGAAGACAAATGTAGGTAGAATGTAGAAAACAAATGTAAGTAGAAGATAGAAGACAGACAAATGTAGGTAGAATGTAGAAGAGACAAATGTAGGAAGAATGTAGAAAACAAATGTATGTAGAAGATAGAAGACAGACAAATGTAGGTAGAATGTAGAAAACAAATGTAAGTAGAAGATAGAAGACAGACAAATGTAGGTAGAATGTAGAAGACAAATGTAGGTAGAATGTAGAAGACAGACATATGTAGGTAGAATGTAGAAGACAAATGTAAGTAGAATGTAGAAGACACATGTAGGTAGAATGTAGAAGACAAATGTAGGTAGAATGTAGAAGACAAATGTAGGTAGAACGTAGAAGACAAATGTAGGTAGAATGTAGAAGACAAATGTAGGTAGAACGTAGAAGACAAACGTAGGTAGAATGTAGAAGACAAACGTAGGTAGAATGTATAACACAAATGCAGGTGGAATGTAGAAGACAAATGTATGAAGAATGTAGAAGACAAATGTAGGTAGAATGTAGAAGACATAACAATGTAGGAAGAATGTAAAAGACAAATGTAGATATAATGTAGAAAACAAATGTAGGTAGAATGTAGAAGACAAATGTATGTAAAATGTAGAAGACAAACGTAGGGAGAACGTAGAAAACAAATGTAGGTAGAATGTGGAAGACAAATGTAGGTAGAACGTAGAAGACATATGCAGGTAGAATGTAGAAAACAAATGTAGATAGAACGTAGAAGACAAATGTAGGTAGACTGTGGAACAAATGTCGGTAGACTGTAGAAGACAAATGTTGGTAGAACGTAGAAGACAAATGTCGGTAGAATGTAGAAGACAAATGTAGGTAGAACGTGGAAGACAAATACAGTCAGAATGTAGAAGACAAATGTAGGTAGAATGTTGAAGACACATGTAGGTAGAATGTAAAAATCTAATGTAGGTAGAATGTAGAAGACTATTGTAGGTAGAATCTAAAAGTCTAATGTAGGTAGAATGTAGAAGACTATTGTAGGTAGAAAGTTGAAGACACATGTAGGTAGAATGTAAAAGTATAAGGTAGAATGTAGAAGACAAATGGAAGTAGAATGTAGAAGACAAATACAGGCAGAATATAGAAGACAAATACAGGCAGAATGTAGAAGACAAAGACAAATGCAGGTAGAATGTAGAAGACACATATCGGTAAAATGTAAAAAACAAATGTAGATAGACAATTTAACTAGAATAGTATAATATTCCCGTGAATATGACATATGAACACGACCTTTTTTATTCTTTCCAAGTCCACTGCCAGCAGTTCTGAATGTCAAAAATGTTACTATGTATGACCTACGTCAAGGTTATATGTATTTTTTCAGATTTTGCAATTTTTTTTTTCACTCCCTGTACGTTTGGAGATATTCAACTGCTTGCTTTTAAATTGAGCATTTATATCTTAGTCTACAGAAAGCAAATCGATGCTTTCTTTAAACAAATCCACTCACAGAGTACATTATTCTTGTTAAACAATGTTACAACTATTTAATTTTAGTTAATTGTACAGTTCACTCTCCTTTAACGAAACCCAACTATTCGAAATTACATACCATGAAAACAAATACACAGTCACAACAAATAACTCCATTCTCCCAGTTCTTTTTTCCCCCTGATATCGAACCAAAAGCTCAGAAGAACAAAAATTCCGAAATCCTCCATTTCAGTCATCGGTAACCCTAAATCTCTAGTAAATTCCTCGGCGATTTATTTGTTCCTAGACGCTTAACGCCATTAAAATAAAATATCCCAAATAAACCCAAACGATAACGATAAAAAGAAGTCGTCGGAAAAAGCAGAACAGAAAAACACAGCGAGTCTAACTGTGACTGCATCCGAAAGGGGGAAATAGATGGGGTTTTGTTTGTTTACTTTTCGGAGGCTTCGGACTGCAGTGAGAATTAAATCGATCAGTTTGGAATATTTTTCCTCCCTCAGTTTTTGTTTGTAAAATCGATATGAAAGCGTAGTAGAGGAGAAAATGGTTGTAAATGGAGGTCGTTTACCAACTTTCTTTTTTGCACTCTGTCATATCTGAAGAGTTCAGAAGGATTGAGAAGAATCTGAGTAAAAATATAAAAATAAAAGTTCCAAAATAAAAACGTGTAAATAAACAAATTTGCATTGGTAGCTTGTAAGTTGCGAATATAACAGAACTGAATGCTGCAGGGGCGGCTTAAGGCAAAAGCGGCTGCTTGGGGCGCCAGACTATAGAAGGCGCCAAATTTATGTGAAAAAAGAAAAGAAAGTGGAGTGATTTTAATTAGAAAATACATTCGATCTTTTAAAAAATGTTTATATTTTAATTAAATTATATACTACATTTAAGTAAATTGATTTAATTGAGGTCCACGAAATAATATATTTTAAACTATTTTAAAAACTACCATGATTGTGCTATAATTATCACATGACTTCTTCTCATGATTTTGTTATAATTATCACATGACCCTTCCTCCACACACACACACGCACACACACACACATTCCACACACATACGCATGCACACGTTAGCACGCACACTCACACACGTACGCACGCACGTACGCACGCACACACGCACGCACACACGCACGCACACACGCACATTCATTCGTTGTTAGGACAAAATATACGAATTTTTTATAACCAAAAAATCGTAAAAAATTAACGTTTAAGCTCATTCATAGATGGTAGCATTATCAACGGTTTGTTTAAAACACACACGTTTAAATGAAATATTTGTAACGCATTTAAAAAAAAAAAAGAGTTGATATTTATGAAATGTGCGTATGTTTCGTCACTGCTCTTGGATAGTCTCTTTCTTTTTATACTGCATGTGTTAATATTCATTGAGTACAAGGACCGTAAAAAGGATCTTTACTACATAAATTATATATATGTTGATTTATGGCTTGAATTTTATTTTCACCTGGAAAATATTGGATGTCAAGTGATTTCTACAAAATCGAGAATTTTGGCATTTTGTTGAAACCAATGTAAAATTCTCGTTCGACAAAGTTAAAAAAATTACAATATTTGAAAATAGAACTTAATCTGTCGAATCTCTCATAAAAAAATCTATTTGTTCAATATAAATTTTAACTTCAACTTTTTATTTATTCTTTCTTAAGATAATTATTTTTGAGTAGATGTCTTTTTCAAAATTGAAACTTATGTATTCGGTGCCGTGATAAGCATCGAACGTAATCAAAACTGAGTATATTTGATTTATTTTTGAATTTCTGTTTTTAACAGTGCTGTTTCGGTAGATTTGGAATGGGTTTTAGACGATGTTACACTTCTTTTAACCCCCTTCCCCTTGTCACAAAATGTCACAACTTCTAGAGCCCTCTTTTCCCGTCCAACGTTGACATCATTTGTTGATGGCCCCTAACCACTTTTCTATAGAAATGGACTTATGTTTGGTTGCTTGCTTCTTGTATGTTTTGGCTGTTGCTGTGGTGTGCTCTAGTCTCAGTTATGTCTCAATAAAAATGTGATTTTTCATATTAAAGAATGACCATTTATTTAAAAAGTTCGATAGTCACTCGCTCTGCCTCCAACGCTTTCGGACCAATAAAAAAAATCAGTTTAATTGTTTTCCGGAATTTAAAAGGTTTATTTACAAAACAAATCATTGTACTAAAATAATAATCTAAAAACAAATTTTTCACAATCTTTAACAATATTTTTACTATTATAAACAATATTTTTACTGTCTTAATCAATGCTTTTACTATATTTAACAATACTTTTACAATTTCAAACAATACTTTTACTATCTTAAAATATATATTTACTATCTTAAACAATACTTTTACTATCGTAAACGATACTTTTACTATCATAAATAATACTCTTGTTATAATAAACAATACATTTAGAAACTTAATCAATACTTTTATCTTAAACAATACTTTTACTATCTTAAATAATACTTTTACTATCTTAAACAAAAATTTTACTATCGTAAATAATACTTTTACTATCTTAAATTATATTTTTTTTTTATCTTAAACAACGATTTTACTATATTAAACAATAATTTTATTATATTAAACACATATTTTAGTATCTTAAACGATACTTTTGTTATCTTAAACAATACTTTTAATATCTTAAATAATACGTTTACTATATTAAACGATACTTTTAGAAACGTAAATAACATCTTTACTAACTAAACTTTTACTGTCATAAAGAACACTTTTACTATCTTAAACAATACTTTTACAATTTTAAACAATACTTTTACTATCTTAAACCATAATTTTAATATCTTAAACAATACTTTTACTATCGTAAACAACAATTTTACTATATTAAACAATACTTTTAATCTTAAACCATACTTTTAATATATTAAACAATACTTTTGTCATCTTAAACAATACTTTTGTCATCTTTAACAATACTTGTACTATCGCAAACAGTGCTTTTACTATCGTAAACAATACTTTTAGAAACTTAAATAATACTTTAATCTTAAACAATAATTTTACTATCTTATGCAACACTTTTTTAATCGTAAATAATACTTTTACTATCGCAAACAATATTTTTACTACCTTAAACAATAATTTTGTCATCTTAAGCAATACTTTTACTGTCGCAAACAATGCTTTTACTATCGTATACAATACTATGATCTTAAACAATACTTTTACTATCTTCTACAATACTTTTACTATCATAAATGATACTTTTACTACCTTAAACAATACGTTTACTACATTAAACAATACTTTTACTATTGTAAACGGTATTTTTACTATTTTAAACAATACGTTTAATACATTAAACAATATTTTTAATACATAAAACAATAATTTTACTATCTTTTACTTTGTATAAAGTTCAATACAATGTAAAGTCTTGGACACCTAATCTTGACAAAAGATCAATTGATAGTGCGCCTTAAATTTTGTTTATTCCCTTATATTGAAGACTTCTTTTGAACAACGTTCTCTAATCAATTTAGCTGCAGGAAAATTTAATCCTCTTAAGAAAAAAATGCATTTTACCCAATAAGTGTACTATTTTCTCGAGATATTCAAAAGAATGCGTTGCTACGAGAAGTTAAAACCTGCTTGAATATTTTAAAACATCTTTTTATGTGAAATTTTTTCAAATATGATTTTATAGGGTTGATTGATATAACGTACAACGACCTTCCAGAAGGACGCGGCGTACTGTCGATAGGATTTATCTTTACGATCGTATAGAGGTTTTTATTTCCTTCTGTCTGGAAGGTTTGAACGATGACGAGATTTTACCATCGCGATTAATCACCAGCCAATATTCGATATTTTCCGATTTATTCTAATATATAGATAGTTTCGATATATTCATTTTTCAATGCGTATTTAACATTTGGCATCCCGAGTACTCTTCCGGACTTCTGAGTGAGCTTTCGACAATCAGAAAATTGATTAATCGTCAAATCGATAAATTGTCCAATCGATTAATTGTCCAATCGATTAATTGTCAAATCGATAAATTTTTAAACCGATTAATTGTCCAATCGATTAATAGTTCAATCAATTAATTGTTAAATCGATAAATTGTTCAACCGATTAATTGTCCAATCGATTAATTATCCAATCGATTAATTGTCAAATCGATTAATTGTCAAATCCATTGATCGTCAAATCGATAAAACATAATCTGATATATCGTTAAATCGAAAATTACAAAATCGAAATTGGGATGATTTTTGACTTCCAGAATTTCAATATTTTTCGAATAATCGTCTAAGCCTACTGGCAGGACGGCCAGTACTACTACCAGAAAATTCAGAGTTGGCAGGAAAAAAATAAATTAAAAATTCCAAATGTAATGTTTTTTATGTACAAAAGTGCTTTCGGAAGGACTGTACATTCTATTATTAAGGGTAGAAATACTAAGTTACGATTTCAGAGAGATCCATTCTGGCACTATAACTCCCAGGCAAATAGCACGTTTGACATAAATTTAGTCACATTGGACAGGAAATAAGGTGTCATAAATATTGATGATCCTGCGATCGGAGGGTTGCCAGCTTCACTACAAAAATACTAGAAAGTCGTCCAGAATATCCAACAAATTATACTGGCGTGTATACGGGACTGGTGCACGATACATCTGATCGGGGTCCAAAGTCCCGACGTCTATTGAAGGCGTTGGGTGCCAGTTCAGGTGTTTCCTCGTCATCTGACCATGGTTCTAAAATAACGAGGTGCATGTATGAATGTGTACCCGGGTCTTTCCTTCGAGATTGACCACGAACCGTCGCCAATAGCCCACTGTGCAGCTCTAGTGCGACGTTAATTAACAAAACCAAACCAAACCAAACCATAAATATTGAAATAAAACAAAGCACGTCGGGGGTTTGGATAGGTTTCGGCTGCATTTGATGGAACATATTAATTACATTCCTTCTGTTCACAAGGTTTCTGTTGGTGATCAATCCTTAGTTCTATTAATCAACTGACATGACGTTAGACATAAAACACTTTGAAACGTGCTCCAACACAGCCACACTCTTTATTTTGCGCTATAAATAAGCTTTATTTTTATGTGTTAATTATGAAATGACTATTCCCAAGTTGAGCATGATATCTCTCCTTGTCTTAATTTGGAGACATGCCAAATCTTCTCGACATAAAGATAACAAACTGTGTAATTATTTATTTAATAGGGTGAATTTCCATTCTGGAGAAACTTGATGCGTTGTTGGTTTGAAAGTTTCGCCCGTTACAGAGATAATAAACAGGTAGTCTGGTTTCAGAGAAATTTTGGTGTCACAGAATTTACACCTTCCCTGTTTAAATATTTCCTGTTTATTGTTGGAAATTACTATGTGCGTATGATCGGAATTACATCTCAAGTAGAAAAGAGAAATTGAGTTTCAATTGTGAGTTTGGTTTCGACACACACGTCTATTAAATAAAAGTATCTGTTATTTTCACAATGTATAATCGGGTATGCACTGTTAAAAATAGGTATTCAAAAATAAGTAAAATGTACTCATTTAATGATTACATTCGATGCTTATCATAGCTCCGAATGCAAAATCGTCAATTTTGAAAAAGACATGTACTCAAAAATGACTAAAATGAGTAAAAATGAATAAAAAGATAAATTGTTTGCTTATATAGATTGCCTGCATAAATCACTTTCAATAAATATCGACAATTACAACTAAGACTTACCGGGAATTAAACCCAGCAGATCTAACCATTGCTTTATCCGATAAACAATCAGGGCGATATGAAGAAATTAAAAACAGAAGAATGTTAAAAAAAAGGTGTGGAAAAAGAATGGGAAGTTAGACATTTGAGTTGGAATAAGTCAGTTCCGATATAAGTAATCGACATCAAATGATGTGGAATACCGCCTTCCGAACAACTATTTTAAGTTTGTCAGGTTTAATTAGGATAGCTTTAACAGAATCTGAAATTAGCAATATTAAATCACATTGCACATTTATGATAAAGTTCAGTTACTTCAATTTGAGTACGTCGTCGCTCATTTACGAAGCAATTGTACTGAAAGAAAAATAAGTAGGTTCATGTATTCATGTTTAAGTATTTTTTTTACAATGTGTTTATTCCTAATGTTATTCGATTAATATTGTAATTAATGACAGCGTTTGAAGAATAACCTTTTAATAGCATAAAATAATAACCGCGAATGGCTTAGTTAAAAAAAAATTCACCAAGGCCATGAAATAATATAACCAATGGAAATACTTACAATAAAATAGTTTGCAAAATACGAATTTTTAGAAAATGCATAAATGTAAAACTGTTCCTGAATAGAACATGCCGTTGACTTACAGCAGCGGTTCGTAATTAGCATTAATCCACGGACCCTTGGTAAAACTAAAATAGGACCGCGGATCCCTTTATTTCATATATGCTTATGGAAGCCCCTCCCCCACTTTTCTGGGCATGTATGCGATACAATTTTGTTTCAATACGAAAATGAAGGGAGAACAAAATTCTGAAAATAATTTGATTATTTCTTTTAGTTTTACTAATAATGACAAATTCTATTCACCCATTCCTGCAGGCAGTTGTATCAACACTTATGACAAAAATGGGAATAGAAATCAACCTAAATTATCAAATTGTATGTTTCACATACGAAATATGCTGGCCTCAAAAACTACACAATGTAAACTTTTCGTATTGGTTAAAGATACAAATTCTGTACATAAGAGACTCTCAAGAAAATTTTGTTTCACAGACCTTTTCTTTTTTCCCTTTTTATGTTAGATTTTAAGTTATATTATAAGTTTTTATATACTTAAGTGAGGGGTATGCACCCCGCATAGAGACAAATACTCATGTTAACACCTAAGATATGTGCAACAAACTCAGAGCGTGTTGCTCGATTTTCACTAATGTGTATCACTTCAAATGGCCTGTACAAACATTATATGTGTATATTCTCTGTATACCACGTATGGTTGTTGAGGGAAATCCTGTATATCCTAACAGAGAGGCCAGGACCTTAAATAAACTACTAATAATGACAGAAATTTACCCAAGGGACCATCCACAAATCACACCCTGTCTCCATAATTTTGACCCCCACCCCCTTATATCCTAAATTGATTGTGTGCTATATAAAATGTATAATTAGTGGTCACAAATTCTTGTCCATTGGTCATAGTCACAAATTCTTGCCCATTGGTCATGGTTACCAATTCTAGTCCATTTAAATGTTTAGCGACACATACTAAATCAATCGTTTTTCTATGCTTTAAAGATTTTATTTGTTATGCTTCTAAAGCTAAGCGACTTGTTTCAAATAGAAACGAAATAGTTGAACGAAAATGTTGTTTTATTATGTCAATACAGCTAAATGCGATACAAACCAACAGTGATCATCATCCTGCAATTTGTTGGTTGGTTGGTGTCGTGTCCATAAAAAAGTCAAATTGGACCATGTGCGGATACCACTGCCCTAGCCAAATCCTCAATCTTTTCACTATAAAGTTCTCCCTGAAAAAGGGAATTCCACCATGTCCTGCAAAGTCGCCAGTATCGGAGGACAGTTGAAAATATTCTCTGGAGTTAGTTCTACTCTCGGACAATTTCTACAAAATCTGAAAGTCCTGGTTCCATCAACATTTACTTTCGTACCTCCCCAGGTGTCGAGTTCTCAGTCTGGCAATAGTCCTGGTGTTGATTCCGATAAATTCCCTGCAATTTGTGACCACGCAGACCTGATGGTCCATTCCGATAAATTCCCTGCAATTTGTGACCACGCACACCTGATGGTCCATTCCGATAAATTCCCTGCGATTTGTGACCACGCACACCTGATGGTCCATTCCGATAAATTCCCCGCAATTTGTGACCACGCAAACCTGATGATCCATGTCGATTAAATTCCCTGCAATTTCTGACCACGCAAACCTGATGGTCCATTCCGATAAATTCCCTGCAATTTCTGACCACGCAAACCTGATGGTCCATTCCGATAAATTCCCTGCAATTTGTGACCACGCAGACCTGATGGTCCATTCCGATAAATTCCCTGCAATTTGTGGACCACCCCATACATTTCATTTGAATAAAAGTATCCATTGCAGGCTCTACTTTCGATACAAATATAACCGATAACATGCAAACCCAGTTACTGTATCCAGCTGGAAAATTACACAGTGTAAAATTACGCTCTTGCCATCAACGCTATGCAAACTACCACAAACTCCCCATAATCCTTCTACATCACCCCCGTTTTCGCTGCCCGTCATCACTTTAAGGGTCGCATCCCGGGTCCTGCTAATCCCTCCACTCGATCGAATCTCACAGCTGAGTCCGGTCCTAATCCGGGAAACTAGATCAGGGCAATTAACCGTGAACGTAAATTACACGGTGTCCCGGACATTTCTCTCTCCTGCAGGGGCTTGGAGATAAGGCTCTCTCCCTGACAACGCTTAGAGATAGTCAGCTGCTCTCCTTAAAACAGCTCGTTTATCACTCTTGTTGGACTATAAAAAGGATATAATTCTTGGAAAGGAATAAAGGGGTGTTGTATGGTTATAAGGGATGCTTGTGTAGGTATCAATTGGATATATTTTGTCGTCTTGTGTTATAAGGCTTTTGTATGTTGTAAATACAAGTATTCAGCTTTTGTATTATATTGATTTTTTTAAAGTAATAAATGAAATATTGAATGTCTTGAAAAGGAATTTTGGTGTCAAATATATTATGTTGTTAATGAATTGCTAGGAAAAGATTGTTTATAATTACTAAAAATTAATTGAAAATAATTTTTTAATGCATGTATATGGAAATATATCATCGGGGTTACGTATGATTTTAAGTTTCAAATTGTATGACATTTACAGTTTAAATCCAGTCACAAGATTTAAGGCCGCAATAACACCAGGCTTAGTGACTTAGCAAAAAAGTCGGCATTAAACTTAATCTAAATTATGAAATCGAAGGTTTTATAATTGAAGTTTTTATATTTTATTTTATAAAAATAATATTAAAACAAAACTACTGCAGTATTTTTAAATACTTTAATTTTCCTGCATAAACCCTTTAATAAAATCTGCATTTCTCTTCAGTAAATTTGATTTTTTTTAAATTGAATTCACACAAAAATATTTAATTGCAGAAATAGCTGGATAAAAAAACTCACAGTTTTCCTTTACGAAACCTACAATTTCCCAATTATTATAAAGGTTTCATGCTGAAATTTTTTGCGTTTAGAAAACTAAATTTAGAACACAACAGCACAGAACCATTTAATTTTTTTAGTTTAGTAAACCGAAATTTTTCGTCAATATAACTGACAGACAAATACTAAATATACTTTTAAGTAGGCCAAGAGAATTAGTTTAAAAGCCCCAGTCACTCTGGCACTTCAACTAAAACTGTATCTAACTAAAAACTTTTTGTTTGAATCTCTTGTCAGTTGCTTTAACTAATTTAGCAATTAAGTTATACAATGGTCAATGGAGAAGATTCGAGACTTATCCGAAGAAACATACTTATTCGAGGAACATACTTATTCAAAGAACGTACTTATTTGAGAGAACTGACCGAGAATTTCGAGAGAAAAAAATAGTCATTGACAAGCACAACATCAACGCTGGCAACGCATTCATAAATTTCTATATCACAAACAACACGATAAAAATGTGCCCAGATCAATTTAGCGCATCCATAAATTTCCATATCACAAACAACATGATAAAAATGTGCCTAGATCAATTTAGCGCATCCATAAATTTCTATATCACAAACAACACGATAAAAATATGCCCAGATTGATTTAGCGCATTCATAAATTTCCATATCACAAACAACACGATAAAAATGTACCCAGATCAAATTAGCGCCTTCATAAATTTCCATATCACAAACAACACGATAAAAATGTGCCCAGATCAATTTAGCGCATCCATAAATTTCCATATCACAAACAACACGATAAAAATGTGCCTAGATCAATTTAGCGCATCCATAAATTTCTATATCACAAACAACACGATAAAAATGTACCCAGATCAAATTAGAGGGTGACGATTGAGAATTTATTTACTAATGACGATTGAGAATTTAATAATAACTTAACTTTAAAAAAAAGAAGGAAACATATTTTTATTACCAATTTAAATGTGTATTTTTGAATCTTGTAAAATGTATTTGTATTTGAATAAATAAGATCCCACACATCCTATTGAAAATCACACACGATTAAATAACAACTGGTTGATCGTGCGAGTTCTGAAACACATTACAAAGCTCAAAATAACATTACATTTTCAAAAAGGAACAAAAGGTCCAATGACAGCTCCAAAAATGAAATACAGCGCTAAAAATTTCTAAAAGCATAAACTGAAATGCTTCGAAACTTTTAACGAGTTTATGGAAAACACATTTCTATAGAATATCAGGTTATTGTGTTAAATCCCTAAAGCAGAGTTTATTTCATTTTTCTGCCATTACATTTCTGTAAGACTGGAAGATTTCACTTCAAAATTCGATTACGAAACGCATTCGAAGACGTTATTTTTGGAAAAAGCTAACTCGAATATTTGATTTTTAGCCACAAAGATGTGTCTTTAATATGTTTATTTCTGTTTGATTTGATGTTTTTTTCTTGATATGGTATTCTTTTTTTTTAAATGTACTTTAAAAAATTATGATTTGGTTGGAAGAAGTTGTTGCTTTGTGTTTCGCAGGACCGTAATATTCAAAATATATTAACTCTGAATTCTAATTTTGTTCTTTAATCAAAGTTGGATGCTTCAAAACATATGGACTGTGCATATTAGTTTTATATCCAATAAGATTTACTGACATTTTAAGTAAGCGAAATAATTTTATTTTCTACTTTACATATATCCGGTTTAATTTCCGAATAAAAATGCTAAGAGGGACGAGAATGAATTACATCACAATTTTTTTTTTGGCGTTGCTAGGCAAGTTTCGAAAAGTCACTAGGCAAGTTTCGCCAAGTCACTAGGCAAGTTTCGCCAAGTCACTAGGCAAGTTTCGCCAAGTTACTAGGCTAGTTTCGTCAAGTCACTAGGCAAGTTTCGCCAAGTCACTAGGCAAGTTTCGCCAAGTTGCTAGGCAAGTTTCGCCAAGTCACTAGGCAAGTTTCGCCAAGTTCCTATGAAAGTTTCGCCAAGTTGCTAGGCAAGTTTTGCCATGTTGCTAGGCAAGTTTCGCCAAGTTGCTAGGCAAGTTTCGTTGCTAGGTGAAATGCACCACGCTGTTCTTCAACCCTTAAAGGTTCTCATCTCTTCCCTTTGAACCGTCGATTTGGGGTTGGTTGGTTGAAAAAACGTCGCACTAGAACTGACCCGGGAATACCGACTCGTCTTTTTGAACCATGGTAAGATGAACGGTCGATTTTGAAACCGAGCAATGACACATTGCTTATAAAAACAGCTGCTACCCCTTTTGAGCAGTCCTTTGGGGCTACTCATCCATTCCAAAAAGTCGGATTTTGCACCTTGCACAACAATGCATAATTTAAAAAATAATTAAAATATTAATCCTAATTCCATATGGAATTCCTTCCCTATTTTTATATATTTTTTTATAATATCCTATTGTTGTAATTAGACAACCTCCATGCGGTGTGTCTTGTATAAATATGATTGGTTAAAAAAAATGTATGACGCCGTATTAAGGCGATAAATAAAGATCGATGGTAATCTGGACGCGTGACGTAATCCCCCTAGCAACGAAAATGCTACGCCATAGCAACCAGCATACTGCGGAATGTAGTTTATTATTATGGCTCATCTCACCTATTCCGGTTAAAAATAACTAAAATGATTCAAACATTTTGCAAAACTAAATCTAATCTTTTTACCAAACTAAATTAATAATAATAGTATAAAATAAAATTATCAAGATGGAACATTTTATAAAAAAATATTTCAAATTGTATTAAAGAAAAATTTTTTTTGGGGGGTATGATATAGTTAATGTGGATAATAATGCTGTTAAGGAAACTCTTTAATAGTTAAAATAGTAGATTCCCCTACATGAATGACTTGGAAAGAAATAACGAAATATATGCATTCAAAATATATATGGAATAAATGAAATACAAAAAAAAGTATCTAAATAGGGAGTCGTTTGTCATTATTACGCATAGAAAAGTAAATTTATTATTACATCCAGTCCAACATGATATGATATATGGATTTGTTTTTATAATGACTGCCATTGCGAATCATACGGTGAGAGATCCTACCGTATAGAAAAGTAAAAGAAATACATACATTTAAAAAAGTTTATTAACCTTTTCACGGAGGCTCCATAACAGAAAAGTTGCATTGTCTCTGTGCTAATTCCTAAATGGGAGAAAATTTCCTCTTTGGGAGGCAGGACAAAGAATTCTCAAAGCTTTATGGAAGGAAAACTTGCCTTACAATAGGAGGCGTGTAAAATCAGACGGATGGATTGTTAACAATACTTTCTCAAAGCACGGAGATTCGCAAATTCGGTGTTGGTGCATTAAAGGGTGGAAATACACAAAAGCTGAACCGTAGATGAAAGGTATAAATCATTAGTCAAATGTTCTCTGTCCGAAGCCATGTAATAACATGATCTGCCGCAAACAGCATGCTTCATACTTAACGCGTTTTAAAATTTCGTGGATCGAAAGTGTCCCAAGCCCATTGCTAGACTTCTCTACTCTATGGGGCACATGATGTCCCAGCCCACATGCAAATGTTAATATAATAAAAATTATTCGAATTTCGATCGTTTTTGTATAACTTTTCTTATTCTTGAATGAGTGGAGGTCAATCATTCCAGTGACATTACCTAATGTACACGCTTTTATTAATTAAGTCATTTATGTTAATTTCTATACTATATGAAAACAGAAGAGTTCACAAGTTCGTAATTTTTCAACACTTATGCGTTCTCTCTACCAATCCCATCAACCCCATCAAAACTAACTGCTAATTTAGTAGGTTTAATTACAGCCTAATGAATTATTCTGCTTAATTTCAGCTTTCTGGTGGCATGTTAATAGGATAATTATCAGTTCCCAATTCATATCACTGAGAGGTTTTCACTTTCTATAAAACATGCAAATCGAAGTGGTAATATTTTATTTTCTCATTTACAGTTTAAGAAGACAGAGTACGCCAAAAGTTTTAAAAGTCAAGATTTCTTTTTATTTACTCAAATTCTAGTTTGGAATCTTCAAAAATTATGGTTGCAAAATTCTAGAACTGATTTATGTTTTTTAATGAGTTATTTGGGGTTTTATGCTGGATGATGTATTATGTTTTTAATGGGTTATTTGAGATTTTATGCTAGATGATGTATTATGTTTTTAATCAGTTATTTGAGATTTTATGCTAGATGATGTATTATGTTTTTAATGAGTTATTTTAGATTTTATGCTAGATGATGTATTATGTTTTTAATGAGTTATTTGAGATTTTATGCTAGATGATGTATTATGTTTTTAATGAGTTATTTGAGATTTTATGCTAGATGATGTATTATGTTTTTAATGAGTTATTTGAGATTTTATGCTGGATGTGTATTATGTTTTTAATGAGTTATTTGAGATTTATGCTAGATGATGTATTATATTTTTAATGGGTTATTTGAGATTTTATGCTGGATGTGTATTATGTTTTTAATGAGTTATTTGAGATTTTATGCTGGATGATGTATTATGTTTTTAATGAGTTATTTGAGATTTTATGCTATATGATGTATAATGTTTTTAATGAGTTATTTGAGATTTTATGCTGGATGTGTATTATGTTTTTAATGAGTTATTTGAGATTTATGCTGGATGATGTATTATATTTTTAATGAGTTATTTGAGATTTTATGCTATATGATGTATAATGTTTTTAATGAGTTATTTGAGATTTTATGCTGGATGTGTATTATGTTTTTAATGAGTTATTTGAGATTTATGCTGGATGATGTATTATATTTTTAATGAGTTATTTGAGATTTTATGCTATATGATGTATAATGTTTTTAATGAGTTATTTGAGATTTTATGCTGGATGTGTATTATGTTTTTAATGAGTTATTTGAGATTTATGCTGGATGATGTATTATATTTTTAATGAGTTATTTGAGATTTTATGCTAGATGATGTATTATGTTTTTAATGAGTTATTTGAGATTTTATGCTAGATGATGTATTATGTTTTTCAAGGAACGAAAGTTTAAAATCCTTCGTTTTTGGTTTTCCTTGATATTAAGTCAAAATTCGACATTCTTCCAATTTAAAATTAATCTGCTGATGCACAGTTAATGTGTTCTTAAATTTCAAACTGATTGGCTGCTACTTCATGAATAACGAAACTTGTTTATAATGAAAGGTGTCATAATGTAGCTTTGCTAATGATCTTGTAGACTGCTGCTGCGACATCAATCATCCTGGAAACTTCAAAGACATCTAACAATTCCTCTAGAAATTTTTAATAATCTTTCCAACAAGATTGACACAAAGAATGACTCAAAAGGTTTTTAAGTAATATACCTATGTACTATAATAGTTATACTTTAGATTATTTATTATAGACAAATATCAGAATTATTTTTCGAGATCTTTTATTTGACACTTACTACAATTATACGTGAATGGTCTTTAATAGTCTATTTATAAGTACCTAGATTTATTTTTGCTAAAATATCTGCTAAATGTTTTGAACAGAAATGGCCTGTAGATGATGTAAAATATATTTGTTTGTACTAAAATTACTAGTCACTTGTAATTAATCTACTATTATAAATAGGCTTAGGTGATTATGATATTTTGCCATCGCAAATAATCGCCAGCCAATGATCGATATTTTCCAATTGCTCGATATTCCGATTAATTGATATTTCTAATATATCGATAATTTTGATATATACACTTTGGCAATATGTAATTCGATATTTCACATTTGGCATGCGGAGAGTTCTGCTGGATTTCCGAGTGTACTTTCGACAATCGTCAAATTGGTTAATCTTCAAATCGATTAATCGTTAAATCGAGTAATCATTAATCGTCAAATTTAAAATCGTAAAGTTGATTAAACGTCAAATAGATTAATCGTCAAATTTATTAATCGTAAATTTGATTGTCAAATTAATAACTCGATTAATCGTCGAATCAATAATTCGATTAATCGTCAAAATCAATAAATCGATTAATCGTCAATTAATCGATTCATTTTAAAAGTTTGCACTGGATTATCTATTTAGATTAAAAACTAAATTTTAAAACTAAAATAAGAATTACTAATGATTTTACGTTTTTTAAGAAATGGCATTTTTTCATAGTTTGGTAAATTTTTCTCCAAAAGAATAATTCCAAACAAAACATAATTTTATATACCATTAATTTAGTGTAAAAGGCACTGATAAAACGACATTTAAATTGATTTACTAGAAATAATATATATGTATTAAAATGTAAGCTGAAAAGTAAACAAATATTCATTATTTTTTGAAAAAAAATTATGGTAGTTTTTTTGTGTCCAAAAACCTAAATTAAAATTTTGTTCAGTAGATAAGTTATAATGTATTATTCATAAAAATAAAATTTGTGATTGTATATTGAAAACTATTTTTAGAAAACTAAAATTTGTGATTATATATTAAAAACTATTTTTAGAAAACTAAAATTTGTAATTATATATTGAAAACTATTTTTAGAAAACTAAAATTTGTGATTATATATTGAAAACTATTTTTAGAAAACTAAAATTTGTGATTATATATTGAAAACAATTTTTTGAAAACTAAAATTTGTAAAATTGCACCCTTTGAACTCATTATCACAAATACCTTGTTAAAAACCTACAGTTACAAATAAAATGAAATATGTTTTTCATAATAACTAACACTAATTAAAGGAAATAATATAATTGAATACTCTTGTTAAATATTGTTTTCCCTACATGTATTCCACTGTATTGAAATTTAATTTATACACTATTAAAAATAGGTACTCAACAATAAGTAAAATGTACTCATAGTTGATTACATTCGATGCTTATTATGGCGCCAAATTAATAAGTTTAAATTTTGAAAATGACAAGCACTCAAAAATGAGCACAATGAATAAAAATAGTAGATGTTGGCCCACATAGGCTGCCTTTATAAATCACAATAAATAAATATCAACAATTACAATCAAGACTTACCGTTAATCGAACAAAAAACCTGATCCATCGCAGTCCAGTTCCTTATTCTTTGTACTGCCAGGGCGACGTGGGGAAGTTATAAATAGTAGACTTGTTTAAAAGGTTTCCAAAAGAATGGGAAGTAAGATAATTGAGTTGTAATAACTCAGTTTCCATTTAAGCAATCGACCTCAAATAATGTGGAAAACCATCTTCTGAACAACCATTTTAAGTGTATTATGTCCCTTTTTTAAGATGGATTGAACAGGAGCTGAGATTAGCAATATTAAATCACAGTGCTCATTTTTGCGAAAGTGCGCTTGCTTAAATTTGAGTACTATCATCGTACATTTACCATGCATTTGTACTAAAAGAAAAACGAGTACGTCCATATACTCATTTTTAACCACATTTTGTTACAGTGAAAATAAGCAATTCATTAACTTCAATTTTCAAAGCGAAAGTTATTTTAAGAGAATATCTACATTTTATTTGCAATATATTATCCACAATACATTTCCTTTTGTCATAGTTGATACAGAAAAACAACTATAATTTTTAGTTTGTCAGGTCGCTTTGTTAAGATGGCTTGGACAGAAGCTGAGATTAGCTATATTAAATCACACTGTTAATTTTGGCGAAAGTACGCTTGCTTAAATTTGAGTACTGTCGCCGCTCATTGACGATGCACTTGTACTCAAAGAAAAACGAGTAAGTTCAGGTACTTATTTTTATACACCTTTTTTTTAAAGTGTATTATTGTATTTTGCCTGCTATTTATAAACACAAAAGAATATAATTTTTTGTAAGTATCAAAGACTACATTATCCCATTAAATAAATTACATAGATTAAACTCTATAGCAAATAAGGGAAATTAACAAACCCATGATACGCCGTAGTTCTATGTAACGGATGCATCGCTTTTAATAAGTGTATCCGGTTTTGGTGAATCAAGTTCATCCTTTACATTTAAAGGACAATGTCAAAACAACCATGCGAATGGGATATTGATTATTATTTCTCTGGCTAATGGGAAGATGGTACTTCATGGTGGACTTAATGTTGCGTGGTCATTTTATAGACTTAGGTTGCGTGGTCATTTTATAGACTTAGGTTGCGTGGTCATTTTATAGACTTAGGTTGCGTGGTCATTTTATAGACTTAGGTTGCGTGGTCATTTTATAGACTTAGGTTGCGTGGTCATTTTATAGACTTAGGTTGCGTGGTCATTTTATAGACTTAGGTTGCGTGGTCATTTTATAGACTTAGGTTGCGTGGTCATTTTATAGACTTAGGTTGCGTGGTCATTTTATAGACTTAGGTTGCGTGGTCATTTTATAGACTTAGGTTGCGTGGTCATTTTATAGACTTAGGTTGCGTGGTCATTTTATAGACTTAAGAAAAAAACGTTATTCTTTGGGAAATTTATTTTTTATCGAAATGGTTAAATTTAGGTATCTGAAATCTGTGATATTATACTTCAGAAAAATTATTGTTTTGTGTAATACTAAGAAAATAAATCTTACTCTTATATTGTGAATCAATTTATTAACCTTTTAAACTTTTTTTAACGGAAATCTACACATGCCATCAATATCGTTAATACGACATTTGGTGTTCTTCCGTTAGTTATGCCTCTAAACAGTGAAACCTATTTTTACCGACTGAACAGCGCGCCAACCAAAACTCCAAAATAAAACCGCCCCAGAAACTTTAAATTAAAACCGCCAACGCGCGCCAAGTCGAGAGGTTATCAATTCGACCGCTATGTATTTTTTTTATGTATTTTCGCGCGGGATTTCGGTTCTACTTCAGATATTTGCACCATTTTATTTTTTTTTTGGATAGGGGATGTTTCACTTGGGGGCAATTTGAAAAAAATATCCGCTTATCCGGCATTTAACTATCCGAAATTCTCAAATAACCGGACAGTTTGAAAAAAAATATTGCCCGATTTTGAAAATTCTTTTTTTGTTGGATAGAGAAAATTCCACTTAGGCAAAATCTGCAAAAAAATAATCGGTTATACGGCTGTTATATATCTCGAAGTGTCGATTAACGGGAGTTTTTTAAACAATTTATTCGATTTCATAATATTTTCATTGTTTAACAGAAGTTGTACAACAATGACATTTCGTTTAACCAGCATTTATTGGCATTGATAGGGATTGTTTTACAATATATGTTGTTGAGCACAAGTTGCTGCTTGAATTTCTTGGTGAATAATAATAGGGGACGAAGCCCCCTGCTAAATTAAAAACTATAAAGGGAAAAATAAAATAATCTTTCTAGAAAAAAGGAAAACTGACTTTAAGGAAAATGTGCTAAAAAGTAAAAAATAATTTTTAATTTTACTAATGAGTTGAAAAAATTGAATTTCTCGAATATCAATTTTATACTTAGGACAACTTTTTTAAGTTTGTGCCAATTGACAAAAATCATACCTAAATTTTGGAGCCGATTTCAAAACGTTGTACTAAGTATAAAAATTGATATTTAATAATTAAATTTTTTCAACTCATTCGTAAAATTAAAAGTTATTTTTTACTTTTTAGCGCATTTTCCTTAAAGTCGGTTTTCCTTTTTTCTAGAAAGATTATTTTATATGTTCAAAATTTGAGTTTTTTTGTCAACGGCAATAAAAAAAAAATTCTACTCAAACTATTAAAATAAGATGTCTTTTAAGAATATCAAACGAAAGCCCTTGCTTCACCTTCTTTAGCAGCTTGACAAAGTCAAATTCGTTTAATTAACTCAAAGACTGACGTCAGATCAAGTTCGTGATTGTCACTCTCGCAGGTTTGACAGTTATTACTTCCTTTGAAGCTCATTTTTATCCCGCGCATGACTAACATGACGTCCCAGATTGTGCAGGAACAGACTTGATTAAAAATTCACCTGTCTCTTCGCAAAGTACTTTTATTCCAAAGAATGATGAATTGTTTTTTCGTGTGCTCGGACTTTTAAATACACCTGAGTTCTTTGAAGTTTTAGAATCATAATTGTTTTCTTTCTTTGCATTGAATATAAGAAAATCGTTTTCACAGTGTTTAATTTTTTTTATTTTCCCTTCTGTAAATCGTCGAATGTGAGATTGGTAAAATGCGAATGTAATCTTGAGATTTCTGTTGTAATACTTCGAGATATATTATGTGTGTTTTTTAAATTGTTCTAAATTAAGAGAAGTATGTTATGTTTCATTTTACGATATGATTAAATTAATGCTTGGAGAATTAAATTCCAGTTTTATATTCCTCTTCCATTTCCTTATAAATGATTTATACAACTGCGAACTTCAATTTAAGTATCATCTGAACCAAGTTGCAAAGTTAAGCTAGCATCGTCTAAATCTACATTAAAACGAATTATTGAATAATGAATTATAAAACGAATTATAGAATAATGAATTATAAAATGAATTATAGAATAAATCAACAATACTAAAATATGTTAAAATACGCATAATATTTATCTTTTTGAATTGATAATTATATTATTCATGGATTAAACAAGTTATTATACCCTCTTTCAGTTTTAAACAAATTACATATACTAAGTTATGAATACCTATATTGATAATTTGTTTTCACAGTCAAAATGTCAAAACAGTTTTAAACAAATTACATATGCTAAGTTATGAATATCTATATTGATAATTTGTTTTCACGGTCAGAATGTTAAAATATATATTTAACCTTTTCACGTGGGCTAAGTTAAAGGAAAGTTGCACTGCCTGTGGGCTAATTCCTAAACGGGGGGGGGGGGGGGGGGGGGAGAGGAGGCATGACAAATAGTTCTCGAAGCATTGTGGAAGAACGACTTGCCTTACAATAAGAAGCGTGTGTGTGACTGTCTGACGGACGGATCATTGACAATTCTTCCTCAAAGCAGGTAGAATAGCAGATGGGGATAGGGTAACTTGACGGGTTGGAACACTGAAAAGCCAAGCGGAAGACTATATGTAGCATTGTGTCAGGACGACTTGCATTAAAATAAGAGGAGTGTAACTGTCTGGCAGACGGATCATTAACAATTATTCCTCAAAGCAGGTAGAATAGCAGATGGAGATAGGGTAACTTGACGGGTTGAAAAACAGAAAAACCGTGGTGTAGACGATCTGTAGAAACCATTAGTCAACACTTCAAATCTCACATGCTTTAAAAAAAATTCCCTTCCTTCGTGGTCGTGGTCAAAAGTGGTCCAAGCACATGACTAGACCTGCAAAATCTATGGGACAGATGCTGTCCCAGCCTACACGTACATGTTAATATATTACTTAAAATTTATATTATAATGATTTATAAAAATATACTTAAATTATTCACTGTGTAATGGATGTAAAATAGAGTATAACAAGTGTAAAATAGGAATATAAATGGAAAATAAATAGATATTCCCTGTCAGTAAATTCAACATTTCTAGTACAGAAACTGAATTTCACAGGAATTGTTTACTTAAATTAGTAAAAAAATTAATCAATTTAATTACTAATAAGCTAAGTCAAATTCATTATAACGTTTTGATCGAGCGTTAACGAAGTACTGTTTTAACTCGATCTTTAACTAATTCGTCTTTTTGTCTGAAAATGTATTTGCTACGCTGCCATAACCAAACGCGTTGTTCGATTTACTTAAAATTTGGCAGGTATGTTCTTTTAAGTCACTAAAATCGATATATATAATTTTTTTTGTCGCGATGTCTTCTGTTCCCAGAACTACTAATTAAGTGTGGTAAAATGTTGTTCTAAAATTTGTAACACAATGCTTTCTAACGGCCGCATTTGAAACTTTTTCAAAATCACCCTAACTATTGTTGAAATATACTTACCGATTTATGAACTAACAAGAATATCTTCAGGGCTTGGAATGAAAACCAATTATATTTAAAACAAGTATTTAGTATCCGATTGGTTGAGACTGGTTGGCGAAGAAATTCATAGTCATTTATTCCGATCACTCCTTCCTCAGCAACCTGACATTGGATTTCGTCGCCAACCAGTCTCAGCGAATCGAATACTAAATATGTGGTTTAAATATAGTTGGATTTCATTCTAAGCCGACGATATATGCTATCAGATCCCAAATTGTGACTGCACAGATAAAAAAAGGGTACCCAAATATAAGTAAAATGTAATCAGTTTTAAGTACATTCGATGCTTATCATGGTTTTCATAAATTTCAATAAAAATCTGAAAAAAACATGTACTCAAAATTAGTAAAATGCGTAAAAAAAGCTACATAGGTTGCCTTCTTAAACCTCTTTCAATAAATATCGACAATTACAACCAAGATTTACCGAAAATCGAACCCAGACCCTCAGACACCACAGTCAAGTTCCTTATCCGTTAAACATCAGGTTGACTTGAAAAAGTTGTAAACAGAAGACAAAGTTATAAACAGAAAAAGAAGAGTTGTGCCCAAAGAATGGGAAGTAAAATAATTGAGTTGTAATAACTCAGTTTCCATTTAAGAAATCGACATAAAATAAAACCATTTTCTGAATAACTATTTTAAATTTGTAAGGTCGCATTGTTAAGATGGCTTGAACAGAAGCTGATCTTAGCAATATAAAATTATTAAAATACAAATGCACCGTTAAAATACGCATTAAAAGTCCATGAGATCTGGACATGTTTCGGGAGATACATCTCCCTTTCTGCTAATGAAGAGAGATGTATCTCCCGAAACATGTCCAGATCTCATGAATTTTTATTGCGTACTTAAACGTTGCATTTATATTTTAATATATTTAACGCAATGTTCAATATACGAGTTTTTATCTTAATATTAAATTATACTGATCGTTTTTGAGAAAGTACTGTTACTTAAATTTGAGTACTTTATCGCTCATTTACAATGCAATTACACTCAAAGAAAACTGAGTAGGTTTAGGTACTCATTTTAAGTACATTTTTGTTACAGTGTCGGTTTAATATTGTATATCTGTTTACAACATAAATTAAAGTATTGCAATAGGAATAGATATTACATAAGCTAATTGCACGTATGAGATAGACATTAAATAGTAAAACGTGAGATACATAACATAACCATTTGATACCTTTAATCGTGATATTTATACAAACTGTTGAATCCACTCAGTAACACTGTTAACAAACAATTTCCCAACTTGAAACAGAATTGCACATTTGCGTCTTCTAAGATGAGCGCAATCCAAACGTTAATTTATTTTGAGCAAAAATGTTAGTTTAAATATTCCCCCTTACATTTTCTGTGAGAGTCTGACAGATATAATTTGGATAGTTGAGAATAGTTAAAAGGATTCCCATCTGCATCTCGCGTATTTTATACGTGATTTAGTTCAAACCTGATAGGATTCAATTACTTTTGCAGAGCAGCGCGTTTACTTTCACTCTTTCTGCGAATTTTCGGGAATGAATGTCGTCGTGGGATTTAATGGAAGTTCCATGTTTGGACAAGTAAATTCATTTCGAAGAGGTCTCGGGTTGATGAATATATTAATTAAAAACATTAAATGACGTTGCAAAGTATACTGTGCAATAGGGTATTAATTTTCCCCAAAATCCCTAGTAGTCTGTAATAAAAAATTTACTTGAAAATGAGTACTTAAACCGACTCGTTTTTCTTTGTGTATAATTGAATCGTAAATGAGTAATGACGTACTCAAATTTAAGCAATTTTACTTTCTAAAAGATGAGCAGTGGGATTTTTTATTGCTAATTACAGCTTCTTTACAAGCCATCTTATAAAAGCGACCTGACAAACTTAAAATATATGTTGAGAAGATGATGTTCCGCATAAGATAGATTCAGAAATTTGAATATGTATGTTTTTTAAAAGATTATTTTACTTTTCCCTTTTAATTTTTAATTTAGCAGGGTGCTTCGCCCTTTTTATTATTCACTAAGAAATTCAAGTAGCAAACTTGTGCTCAACAATGTATATTGTTAAACAATCCCTATCAATGCCAATAAATGCTGGTTAAACGAACTGTCATTGTTGTACAACTTATGTCATACAATGAAAATATTTTGAAATCGGATAAATTGTTTAATGTAACTCCGGTTAATCGACATTTCCGAATATAAAAAACAGCCGGATAACTGATTATTTTTTTTTTGTAGATTTTGTCTAAGTGGATTTTTCTCTATCCAACAAAAAAAAAAAGAATTTTCGAAATTGGATAATATTTTTTTTCAAACAGTTCGGTTAATTGAGAATTCCGGATAGTTAAATGCCGGATAACCGGATTTTTTTTTCAAAATGCTCCCAAATAAAATATCCCCTATCCAACAAAAAAAAATTTGCAAATATCTGAATTAGAACCGAAATTCTGCGCGAACATACATAAGAAAAATACATTACAGCCGAATTGATAACCTCTCGAATTGGCGGTTTTGTTTTAAAATTTCGGGCGGCTATATTTTGGAGTTTTGGTTGGCGCTGTTCAGTCAGTTAAAAAGAATAACACTGCTAAATCACAGATGTACTTATATGTATTAAGTGTATTAACGACACTGCCGCATGAATTATTGCTTTGTTGATTTTGCTAAGTGGCAACACTGTATAGATTGGAATATCTGATATTTGAATTTATTAGAGTTGGTTGAGATTTGAATAAAGTTAGAGCTTCTTATTTCTTCATAAACTTCAATGGCGTCCGTTTTATGTTATTAGCGAATGAGTGTTAATTTATAAAATGATTATTAAGGTAAATTCCAGAGGTAATTTACTATAAGATAAAAACTCGTCTTATAGAACATTGCGTTTAAATTTTTAAATACAAATACAACGTTAAAATACGCAATAAAAATCCATCAAATCTGGACATGTTTCGGGAGATACATCTCCCTTCATCAGCAGAGAATGAAAAGTCTGTGTGCGATAAAATAAAAATAAACCTAGAATTGAAAGTGTTGCCAAAGAACAAAAACAAAAAACTCTTTCAATCGGTTGGAGTTAACTATTGTGTGCCAATAGGCGGGGAATACTGGGACCGCCAATGTTTCATTGACAATCGAATGAATATTGCTAAAAATATGAAACGCCTCCAGGAAGTCAAGTTCAAATGGAGATTTGGGTTTGCAAATTAAATGTGGGTTAGAAAAATCAAATATATGACCATGTTCCCAAGAGTGCTTGGCAATGGAGGACTTCTTTATTTCTTGTTTAACAGTATGTGCTTGGTGCTCCTTAATACGAAATCTTAATGCTCTCTTTGTTTGAGCTATATATGACATGCCACATTGACATGAAATATTGTATATGCCCCACTTATTAAGGTCGTCAATAGGGTATTTAAGTTCTGTGAATATTTGTGTTGTGTGAATCACCTTCACACAATTTAAAGATGATGAAGGGATAGGTATCTGCCGAAATATGCACAGATTTTAGGGACTTTTATTGCGTATTTTAACGTTATATTTGTATTTTAATAATTTACTATATTAAAAGTTTAATATTTTGTGACCGAACAACACAAAAACTATAGATGATTTTGGAAAAGTACTCACAAAATCGGATTCAGAACGAAATTTTGCGTTAAAATGCCACATTTCAAGGAGTCAATTAAAAAAAAATCTGCAAAAGCATTTTTCATTTCTTGTAAAAATATTTGGATGGTGCACAAGTTTTGCAACTACTCAATTGTATTAATATTCGCTTCAATTTGACAAATCTTAACCAGGTGCAATGGAATTGCAGACTCACCTGATCTGGGACCACCCCCCAGGAAGTCCTTGGGTATGTTCTGCTTGAGTGCATTGATCCTACGAGCAGGCGGGGGTCCATCCGACCTCATGGGCACGTGACTCCTCATCACGTGACCCCTAATCTGTTCCACAGGCATCACCCGCCGTCTCTTCTTGGGCAGTTTGGCCCTGGCCTGGGTGTGGGAGTAGAACATGGCGAAGTTGGACACAATAACCGGCACGGGCAGCGATATGGTCAGCACACCGGCCAGCGCACACAGGGCGCCCACAAACATCCCGGCATAAGTCTTCGGGACCATGTCCCCATACCCCACTGTGGTCATAGTCACCAGCGCCCACCACAGCCCGAGCGGTATGCTGTTGAAGTCATTGGTGGGGTTGTACTGAATCCTCTCCGCGTAGTACACCAGGGAGGCGAATATGACAATCCCCAAGACCAGGAAGAACACCAGAAGGATGAGCTCCCCGGCGCTGGCTTTGAACGTCTGTATGAGGATCTTCAGCCCGGCTGAGTGCCGCGTCAGCTTGAACAGCCGCATGATTCTTATGATGCTGAAGAACTCGAGAATGTCGGCGTTCTCGAGGTGGGACGCGAACCTCTGGAGCGCCAGGTCGATGTAGAAGCTCAGCGTGGCGGTGAAATCGATGAGATTGACGGCACCGCACGCGAACTCTGACTTCTTGGGGGAGGCGATGAAACGCACGGTGATCTCGAAGGTGAACCAGGCGTTGCACACGCACTCGATGTAGAAGAAGACGTCGTGGGGGTAGGTGTGCGTCTTGTCCAGCGTCCAGGCGGAGGTGATGGTGGCGTTGGGGTTGGCGGAGGGAGGGGAGGTGCGCACCGTGACGTTGCGGATGACCGGGACGCGCATGTTCGGGTGGGTCTTCAGACAGAAGGAGAGGATGGACACGCATATGAAGAAGACGGACATGATGCCGATCACCTGGAAAAGAAGGCACATTTTTAGTTTATATACGTTATTACAGTGTTCACTCTAGGCGTTTTTTGAAGGGCGGTCCGCCCTGCCTGCCCTTTTTTCATCTCGATAGCGCCCTCATGCCTCTTTTTCAGAAATGCCGCCCTCTTTCGAAAGAAATTCCGCCCCTATTGGACTTTTTAGTCAAGCACAAGCATCTTGCTTTCCGAGCTGTCGTTAAAAAAGGCATCGATTACATTTTTTTTGTGTAAATTGGAATAAGTGAATTATGACAGTAGAAAAACAATTTCTTTTTAAATAAGCTTGTTGTGAAATCGTGATGATTCCGCGGTAATTTCGAGCACGGAGCATTACTCGAATCCTATTGGTTGCATGTAAGATGGTTTGGTGCTAGATTACAAGATTAGGCATTTTATTACCAAATTTTGGATTTTAGTAGCCTTTTCATCAGTTTTGTAAGGGGCCTAATTCGGGCTACTTACTGATTTGGTTTTTAGCAAAAAAATTAATTTTAAAATGTAAAATTTTGAATTTCAAGTAGTATTTCCACAAAGTGACATCAATTTTGTACTGTTCTTTCCTTCAATATAAGCCCCGAGCCGTCACCAATAGCGCAATGCCAACTAATAAATCGTTTTTTTTTGTTTGGTGACGGGTCCGATGTGTCAACGGTTGGCCACGCCCGCCCCAATTTTTGTTTTGAAAGTGCCCTTTTAAAAACAAGAAGTGCTTTTCCAAAAACAGGGTGCCCTTTTTCTGCTAACAGCGCCTTGCCCCTTTTTATTTCTAGAGTGAACACTGGTTATTATACACTAGATCAATGGGTCCCAGAAGGTGGACCGTGACCCATGAGGTCGATATTAGGGGTAGGCTCCCAGCAAAAAAAGTCTTCATAAAACCTTCATCAAAATTTTGAAATTGAAGGTTTTGTGTAGGAAAACTAGAGTTTTTTTGAAGATCTATAAAATTAAAGGTTTTTGTTTCAATGTCCTTCATAAAAACTGCAAAAAACTTTCATAAAACCCTATAAAAAACCTTCAAACTTTAATCATGAAGGGAAAATACAGATATTTTAAAGCTTTTATGCAGAAAAATTAAAAACTTCAAAAAAACTGTAGTTTTTTGTTTCAATATCCATTACCTTCAAATTGACAATTTTGATGAAGGTTTCATGCTGACTTTTTTTGCTGGGATTGGACGATGTTTTTATATATATCGAAGTAAAAATCATCGCGATTTCGACTATGTAATTTTCGATTTGACGATTAATCGACAATACAATAGGAAGTACGGAATAACTCAAGTCCAGAAGAACATTCAGGATGCCAAATCCAGAAAAATTTAATTTGTTTATCAACAAACGTAAGAGTAGTAATGCTTTTGCAAAATCACAAAGAATCTATATTTTTAAAAATAAATTGAAAATCAAAATTGTACTATTTTTTTATTTGAATACAATTCACTTCCGAAACGCAAGTTTAAGGTATACATCTTTGTGTTTACTTATTGCTACTGTACTTATTCAAATCCTGAAATATCGATATATTACAAATATCGAAAAATCAACAATCGTGTGTTAGAAATATCGAAATATCAACAATCGTGTGTTAGAAATATCGAAATATCAACAATCGTATGTTAGAAATATCGAAAAATCAACAATCGTGTGTTACAAATATCGAAAAAATCAACAATCGTGTGTTACAAATATCGAAAAATCAACAATCGTGTGTTAGAAATATCGAACAATCAACAATCGTGTGTTAGAAATATCGATATATTAGAATTAAAATTGATTATAACTATATACCAACTGAATTAGATGTATATATCTGATTACCTATATGACCTCAAAATGTAATAGTTTGATTATTTAAATTTATTATTACGGAAATTAATCTTGACATTGTGTTTGTATCAGCAATAATTCAATACAATTTCTATCAATTATGTATATCCTAGCATTTATTGCTCTCCAAACAAGTATGGAAAAATGTTATTAAATAAGATATATGTATTTCCCATGTAACGATACGTACATATGTTTCGCTACTTTTACTGATGATCTATTAAACTATTGTAAATTTTAAAGCGATAATTTTGTTTTACACTACTGTCTCAGACCACTAAAAATGCGTTTGTTTGCCTAGAATTATTTTTTTCTTTAATTTTATTTCAGTGCTATCAAAATCATGTATTTATACCAACATTTATTCTTTTTGCGAGTCGTCTTTTATTAAAACAAAAAGCCATTAAATGTCCAATTGTATTTCATACGAAAGAACATCACCTAAAGAATGTCACAGAAACAGCAATAAGCCTTTTACAGTTTGATTTATGCCTAACATTCCAAGCAATAAATAGTATACACGGTTAGAAATAAATCTCAAACTAAAGAATTACCATTTAAAACAAGCATACTTTTTTACGATTGTTACGCACTCAAAGACAAAACCATTCGAATTTAATACACCTATAAATATTTAAAAGCACACAACCACCCTCCTTAAAAAAATAATAAAACTTTTATTACTCGTTTTCTTTTCAACTGATCCGACTCCGTTCGTCATTTCAAGCCACCATTCGTGTTGAAAATAATAATGCGGTAGATTGGAAATGTAAAAAAGTATTTGGGGACATTTTTATGTTGTCCAGTTATTTCTTTTACAAAATAATAACTTTTTTTTTTTGCGCAATAGAAACGCGGAAAGCGAAAAGTCATTCAAGAGCCGTTCATCTGGCAAAACCGAAAAGAGATTTATGACAGACATATACTTTTTGGTTTCGACTTTTGGGACTAAGTATAGAGTAATTGGAGAAATAACTATTGTTTATTTGTTTTTATCAAAGCCATTTTGATTTTAAATGTACAATCTTAGTTGCGTTTATGTTCATGCAACCATAATCATGTTTTCAATAAACTGTTATTTGATATTTCGTTGATGAAATAGTTAATTCTATCAAACAGACGATTTTATTTTTAAGCTTTAATTATTTCATACAAGCATGCCCGTGCGATAATTATCACATGACCCCCCCCCCACACACACACACCACACTAACATGGTAACACCCCAATTGCGGCCGAAGGGAGCCAGGTTTACCATATTTTCAAAGAAGAGAACAATTATTTATCGCCTAGACAAAAGGTTGCCATGGGCCGCAATTGGAACTTTCCGACTAACAAGGCGGGGGCAAGATCAAGAGGTGTGTGTTTGGGGTGAAGGGGGTTGATTTTTGATTAACTAACGACGCACTAGAGCTGCTTAGTGAGCTACTAGCGACGGCTAGGAGGCCTATTTCGAATTGTGTGTGGCGGGAGTAAAAATATTGACCATCCTTCCTGGTGTTGAAATAAAATTAAATAAAATTTCGATAAACTTGCATATTTTATACACTCGATATTTTGAGTTATTTGAAGTATACCAACTTAAAATACACAGTAAAAAATATTTAATAACATAATTTTAAAATATATTGTCTGCATTGTAGGACAGCGGTTCTCAATTAGCATAAAACCGCCTAACTGCAGTTAAAAATATACCTGGGACGACCCCTTTTTCATATATGCTCTTTGAAGCCCCCCCCCCATCCCCAAGTGGTACAAAAATGTCGGAGTGGGGAATAGGTTAAAGTACATCGTCTATGAAAGTGGGGGGAGGGGGATTGTGGTTATGTTTTATATTTAAAAAGTGTAATATTAAAAAAGCAACACCCAGAAAAAGTGTGGTGCAATCCCCCACCAACCACCGAATCGCCCCATTTCCCATTCCAGTATTAGGAAGATGAGAAGGATACTCATAGATGGCGGCATTATCAACGGCTTGTTTAAAAAACACACGCTTAAATAAATTATCTTAAACACATTTTTAAAAATAACTGCGTTAATGCGATGACCGTACGCTTCGTCACTGCTCCTGAAAATTTCGTTTATTTTGATATCTCATGTGTTAAGATCCATTGGGTACAAGGGTTGTAAAAGGGATATTTACTACATAAATAATGTATCTGATTGTTTATGTGAAAATGTTTGATTTGCATTTAAAAAAAAAACGGTATTTTTATCATAAGATGAAATTAAGATACTTATCTGGTCCATTCGTATGTCTTATCTTACTTCCAGCTCAAATAGATATATTCTTGAGCATTCCTAGCTTCCTAATGTCTAATGGTGGTGTAAACTTTGTAATATATTTTCTATTCTTATATTCAAACCGCTCTTGTGTGTTGATTAGTAAAATCAATGTTAAATTTGTGTCTCTATCGAAAATGCAACACCAATCTAAGCTAGTTCATATCAGCAGTTCAATATTGACATAGCATCCCTTTGTATGGGCTATAAATTAACTCACGTTAAGTTTGGACACCTATGAAGTAACTTCAAACTATTGTTTAAGATTTCGAAGACAATATGAAAGGAAAGTGTCATTAACTTCATCAATTAACTACCAAGGTTGTTGGTTACACTTATTTAAACATTTGTTCTTTAACGTTAGAAATTTATGTTAGAAAATACGCTTTGTAGAAATTGGTAAACTTTAATAACATTTATGAACATGAAATAAAATTATCTGTAAACCTGAATTATATTTTTTTAAAAATGCAAAATTCTAAACTATTTTTTTAATTAACCGCCTTAGTGATATATTTCAAGCCCAAAATGTAATGTATTTTAATAAACACTGAATATTTAATTTTTTTTTAAATAATTAAACAATTAAATATTATTTTTTAATTGTTTAATTATTTTAGAGTTTTGCTCGTGCGATATTTCAAGTTCTCCGTTCAAAGAATTCTGTCCAAAGATGGCATCACTACCAACAGTTTGTTTAAAAACTACTTAGAAACTAATTATTTTTAAGCTCATTTAAAAAAAAAAAAAACGTTAATATTCTTGAGACAAAAGTGCGATTCGTCTTTGCTATGGGTTGGTTTTGTTAATTAACGTCGCACTAGAGCTGTACAATGGGCTGTTGGCGAGTGTTCGGGGCCTATCCCGAAGGACAGACCCGGGAACGATGCCTCGTATTTTTTAACCATGGTCAGATGACGAGGGAACACCTGAACTGGCACCCAACGCCTTCAATAGACGTCGGGACTTTGGACCCCGATCAGATTTATCATGCATCAGTCCCGTTTACACGCCGATAATTCTTCTGGATGTTTTGGACGACCTCCGATCACAAGATCATTACTTTTTTTTTATTACTTTCCTTAGTCAAGTCCGTCGCACATGATCGAACAGGGAACCCTTCGATTCCCAGCTGACGCCTTTGTCCACTGAGCTATTCGGCCCTCGTCACTGCTTTTGGAAATTCCCATTTGTTATACCGCACATATTAAGATCCGTTGTATCTGAGACCCGCAAAAGGGATATTTAATACTGAAATAATACATATGATGATATATTAAATAATTGGTAAAAACTCTACGTTTAACTCTGCCTTTTTCATAAATTGATTAATAAATACTTTAAATATAAATTATTAGAGTATTATAAGCCTATTTACGTGAAATATAATTTTCAAACTGAATTGAAAATAATAAAAAAATAAAAACGTTGCATATTTTTAGCAATGTGAACACCTCAATAATCAGTACAACTATACTCGGGGACAACCTAAGTTGAGCCTAAAGCAATTGAATATCTAATCATATCCAAGGATAGTGGAGACTATATATAAAAGGTGTGCTGGTACTCGCTCTTGCTGATGGAGGGCGGGGAAAAGGATTCTTTTGACGTCATAGTGACGCCTTCCTACGCCTTCAACCGTCTGTGGGCGTGTCTAATGCTCTCGACAGTCGTTTTAAGAGTAATTGTCGCTATTGTCAAGGAGTACTTAATTTAACAAGAATTCTTGTTTTTAACTATTCATGAATTTATTTAAAAGAAAACAGTTAAAATTTGCTTCAAAAACCTAAGTAGCAATGCTTGAAACATACAGCCAATGAGAATGATCAAAAACTCATAGTAAGGCGGAGCTAAAATGACGTCAAAAGAATTCTTTCCTTGCCCCTTTCAAAAAGCGAAACACGAGCACACCTTATATATATATATGGTCTTCACTATCCTTGAATCATATCATAGCTTTCGTTTCAGGTTCAACTTAGGTTGTCCCCGAGCATACTTTTTGTTTTAATCCATTATAACTTTATTTAAAACATTCATGTAAATGTTTATGTCTTAATAAATAGAAAATAATTGGGGCATTACTCGTTTTTAAATAATTAAATACTTAACTATTAAAAGTAAACAACAAATAAATGATTTTAGTGTATAAAATAATTAATTCCCATAATTTATAATTCGTCATATCTTTAATTTTTTTTTAATTTCAGAAAGTTATTAAAATGTAAAGATAACGTTTAAAATAACAGTAGTTTTAAAAATCTTTTAAACTCTTCAAGTTTTAATTTAACTCAAAATTTTATAATTACTTGATTAGGAGCAGTTTTTTTTGGTTACCAATAATTGTATATGAGCCAAATACAGGCTCAGACAAAAACTAATAATCGTATAATATTTATTCTAAAAAATGTATTTATTCTCATGAAGTATAGTATTATTATTAATTTTGTTTTTACTGCATTAATTAAGTTAAATTAATAATCAGGTGCCCTTTTATTCATTATTAATTGTTTCAAAAGTTGAACTCCTCAAAGCCTTATGGCACTTTAAAATTCTTTCTCACGAGAGTTCCTAAATTTAATTATTTACGACTAATTAATTAAAGTCTTATCTGTTATTCAAAAAACAAACTTCAAATTAAAAAGCTTCTATTACTCGGAAAATTAAGTAAGACTTTTTATTTCTGTCAGTATTTTAAATTTCAATATATTTATCAAGTACTATTAAGATTTTTCCTTAAATGTTTAATTATAAATCGCATATTGGGACTATCACTAATATGGACTTATACATAAGTTATTGTGGTCTCACAAAAATTACTATTTATTTATAAAAACATTTTTATCCCTAAACATATTATTGATCGAGCGACAGCGAAGTCTCCGTTTTGAATGGACTATTCGGTAGTTTTGTAAATTTGTTTATTACGCAGTTATGACCAAACACATTGTTCGATTTTCTTGAAATTTGGCATGAATGTTCCTTAAAGTCCTTAGATCGACGTATATGTGTTTTCAGTGATTTTTTTTGGTCGCCAGGCCGACTGTTCCCAGAATTAATAGTTGTATTAAAAAGTTATTTGAGAAATTAAAGTTATTAAATTTTTAGAGAAAATAATAACTTTTGTAATACACCAAAATATTTTGAGGGAAAATCATAATTTTCTTAAAAAAATAATATATTTTTTAAGACACTAATAACTTCCTGTGTCCTAGAAAATATAATAGTTTCCCAAGAAAATTATGATTTTCCCTCAAAATTTGTTGGTGTATTACAAAAGTTATTGTTTTCTCTAAAAAATCACAAACAGCTTAGATAAATTATAGATTTTTCAAAAACGAATACAGTTATTTTATAAAAATAACTGTTGCCTTGTAATTATTATACACAGATAATAGTGTTGTCTCACACAAGTTTCTTTTTCCTTTCAAAAGTGTTGGATTGTTGTCTTGTTAAAGTTATTTCATTCTTTCAAAACTTCTTTTTGTCTTAAAAACTTTATTTTTGTTTTACAAAAAAAAAAAAATCTTGCAAAAGTTATTCTTGTCCTACAAAAGTTATTTTTGTCTGAGAAAAGTGTTATTGTTCATTAACAAAAGTTATTCGTGTCTTGCAAAAAATATTGTTGGTTTGCAAAAAATATTGTTGACTTACAAAAAATATTGTTGTCTTACAAAAAATATTGTTGTCTTACAAGATTATATTGTCTCAAAATATATACGGTTGTCTCAAAAGAGACGGGGTTGTTTCACACAAGTTATTGTTCTTAAAAGTTATTTTTAAAAAAATTATGGTTTCTGCAAGAAGTAAATAAAATAATTGTTGACTTACAAAATGTATCATGTATCAAAAAATATATTATTGCCTCAAAAGAGATATTGTAGTTATACAATAAAATATTAATAACAATTATTATCATCCGACAAACTATTAAAAATATATTTCTAATATATTTCAAACATTCAATAATGCATTAGAACTACCAACACCAATTAACCTTCACTCCCAAACATTGAAAACACACTGGGCATCGCATACCCTACATCATTTCCAATGGATCTATCATATTTCAGTGTCCTTCTATATCCATGCCCTTTACTGATATCCCGATGTCATTCTTCCAAAAGAAAATTATTGTACGTTAATCATCATATATATATATATATATATTATTACACCAATTAGCATTCACTCCGAAACATTTAAAACACACTGCATCGCATACCCTACATCATTTCCAATGGATCTATCATATTTCAGTGTCCTTCTATATCCATGCCCTTTACTGATATCCCGATGTCATTCTTCCAAAAGAAAATTATTGTACGTTAATCATCATATATATATATATATATATATATATATATATATATATATATATATATATATATATATATATATATATATATATATATATATATATATATATATATATATATATATATATATATATATATATATATATATATATATATATATATATATATATATATATATATATATATATATATATATATATATATATTATTACACCAATTAGCATTCACTCCGAAACATGTAAAACACACTGGGCATCGCATACCCTACATCATTTCCAATGGATCTATCATATTTCAGTGTCCTTCTATATCCATGCCCTTTACTGATATCCCGATGTCATTCTTCCAAAAGAAAATTATTGTACGTTAATCATCATATATATATATATATATATATATTATTACACCAATTAGCATTCACTCCGAAACATTTAAAACACACTGCATCGCATACCCTACATCATTTCCAATGGATCTATCATATTTCAGTGTCCTTCTATATCCATGCCCTTTACTGATATCCCGATGTCATTCTTCCAAAAGAAAATTATTGTACGTTAATCATCATATATATATATATATATATATATATATATATATATATATATATATATATATATATATATATATATATATATATATATATATATATATATATATATATATATATATATATATATATATATATATATATATTATTACACCAATTAGCATTCACTCCGAAACATTTAAAACACACTGCATCGCATACCCTACATCATTTCCAATGGATCTATCATATTCCAGTGTCCTTCCTTATCCGTGCTCTTGATTAATATCCCGATGTCATTCTTCCAAAAGGAAATCATTATGGGAAATTGAAGACGAAAGCTTTCTCACGCAATCGATGAAATTTGCCGATATTCTATTCCAGCGCATCTGCTGTTGCCACTAGCGGAGTGACTAATTACCGGTGTTGGTGACTACATTGCTTTGGGGATCATTAAGGAAGGAGGTTTCACTGTTAGGGATGGGTTGAGTTGGTGGCTGGAGAAGGGACACTTAAGTTTGGTTTTGAAGTGGATGGTATAGTTGAGGTTTTGTATTTCGGGTTATTGTATTCTATTGGGTCCTTGGGGTGTTTTGTGGTAATTATTATCGCGTTTGTTTGAGGATGGGTTTTGATTATTGTATGATTGTAAGTGAGAAGTATAGTTACAGAACTGGCTTTGTCCATGTTTAAAACTACACTTTTTTTTTTCAAATACAGTACATTTTTTTATTGTTCGCAAGTTTGTAAATACAATTGAATCGTTTATTTCCGAAACCAATCAACATACATTGTGTTTAATTTGATTTCTTTTATTGGAATTAAAATCTGATTTGGTAAACATATATTTTTGTCCATAATCCATCCAAACTTAATTCCTTTTGGCACACCTTTTTAACATATCTTCTGTTTATAACTTCTTCAAATCGCCCTGGTGGAATAAGGATAAGGCATTGGGCTGCGGTACCTGTGGACCTGGGTCCGATTCCCGCTGTAAGTGTTAGTTGTAATTCATTGAAAGTAGTTTATGAAGGCAGTGTATGTCGGCTAGCATCTGCTCTTATTATTCATTTTTGAGTACATGTCTTTTTCGAAATTGAAACGGACCAATTCGGAGCCATAATAAGCATAGAATGTATTCAAAAATAAGTACATTTTACTTATTTTTGAATACCTATATCTAACAGAGTGACATTTTTTTTAACTTTCACTGCCTGGATCCATTATGAGTCCAAATAGTATCACTGGAAATGAAAAATTTAAGACAAAAAAAAATGTTCATATTTCAATAATTTTTTTAACCAAAAGCGCACGATAATTTTTGAGGAAAAAATAAATCTACACACTTCACAAATCGTAATAAACTAAATATTTCAAAGGAACCCAGTCAAAATTTTCATTTCGCCTACAAACCATTAATGAAGCACCTTCTAGACATTCAAGGCTTTAGAAACATGAAGCAATTTACGAGCGCCCACCAACCTTAATTAACGTTTTCACAACCACTCTGACACCCCTCCCCCATCCCCCAAAAGCCACAAGATTTGGCTAACGATAAACTACAGCGCTTATAAATCCACCAGTAAGTTTTTCCGCGCAAACATTTTATGGTCGCAGACCAGACCGGGACCATGGTCGCATGTCACAATTTTATGCTCGTTAACTAACCTTAAATTTATGTCTTGCGCGCGCAGTGGCGTAGACTTCATGCGTCGGGACATGCGACGCGATTGCGTTAAAGTTAACGAATCCGGTCATGGGAGTCAGTGTTTGGCGATTTGAAAATGCGCTGTTTGGCATTAATTAAAAGCTTTAAAGTTAGTTATTTGGTGTTAAAATTATGTTTATCGTGCTGCAAAAAGCGTGTAAATTATTAAGCGTATTTTAGAGTACTTAATAAGATTTTAACTTTATGTTGTGTACGGTGGGTAAATTTTATTTGTAGTCTGTGAAAAATAGAGTGATTTGTTTTTAAATGAAAGCAAAATGGTAAATTATAATTTGGTAAATATTTCAGTGGGTAAATTGTTTCGAAAAATGTTTTAAAGTTTTCTGATATATGAGCAGGTACTATATATTGGCGTTCTAAATATAATTTCAACAAGAATGAATTTTGCGATGTGAAAATGCGCTGTTTGGCATTAAATAAAAGTTTTAAGGTAGTTATTTGGTGTTACATTAAGTTTATGGTGCTGAAAAATGCGTGTAAATTATAAAGCGTATTTTAGAGTACATAATAAGATTTTAACTTTATGTTGTGTACGCTGGGTAAATTTCATTTGTAGTCTGTGAAATCTAGAGTAATATGTTTATTATTAAGCGTATTTTAGATTACTTATAAAGATTTTAAATTTATGTTGTGTACGGTGGGTAAATTTTATTTGTAGTCTGTGAAATCTAGAGCAATATGTTTATCATTAAGAGTATTTTAGAGTACTTATTAAGATTTTAAATTTATGTAGTGGACGGTGGGTAAATTTTATTTGTAGTCTGTGAAAAATAGAGTAATCTGTTTTTAAATAAAAGCAAGATGGTGAATGATAATTTTGTAAATATTTCGAGGTGAAAATTGTTTCGAAAAATGTTTTTAAGTTTTCTGATATGTGAACAAGTACTATATATTGGCGTTCTAAATATAATATCAACAAGAATAATTTTAAAGCACTATAAAACAAATGAAAAGGATTTAATACGCATTCTGCAGAGTATAGTTTCAAAGATTATTAGCTAGTATTTTAATTATATCGATTCTTAAAATTAAGCCTTAAAGTTTTTTATTTAAAAACGTCTACACAATTTATATGGGATACCTCTCCGCACGAAGGCGTATACTAAAGAACAACACCTAGCAAATCACACACTATCTCCACGAGGAACCATCCTAAGTGTATAAATACAAAACAGCCAGAGACACTGTTAAAAATAGGTACTCAAAAATAAGTAAAATACACTCATTTTGAGTACATTCGATGCTTGTCATAGCTCCGAATACATAACTTTCAATTTTGAAAAAGACATGCACTCAAAATTAGTACAATGAGTAAAAGGAGTGGACGAAAGAGCTGATGATTGCATACACACACTGCTTTCACGAATCACATTCAATAAATTTCAGCAATTACAACCAAGACATACCGGGAATCAAACCCAGATACTCGGGAACCGCAGTCCAGTGCCTTATCCGTTAAACTACCAGGACGACATAAAGTAATTATAAACAGAAAAAAAGTTAAAAAAGGTGTGGAAAAAGAATGATAAGTAAGATAATTGAGTTGTAGTAACTCAGTTTTTATTTAAGCAATCGACATCAAACAATGTGAAATCCACCTATTGAACAAGTATTTTTAGTTTCTCAGGTCGCTTTGTTAAGATGACTGGAACAGTAACTGAGGTTCAAAATATTAAATCACACTGCTTATTTTTTAGAAAGTACTGTTACTTAAATTTGAGTATGTCATCGCTCATTTACAATGCAATTGTACTCAAAGAGAAACGAGTATGTTCAAGTTCTTATTTTTAAGTACTTTTTTAACAGTGTATTTTAAGTTTGTCAGGTCGCTTTTCTAAGATGGTTTGAACAGAAGCTTATATTAGCATTATTAAATTACACTGATCATTTTTAAATAGTACTGTTACTCAAATTTGAGTACGTCATCGCTCATGTACGATGCGATGTACTCTTCGAGCATGGATCTCTCTTATTAGAGAAATCATAAGGTTATAATCTCGCTGACATCAAAGAGAGGCCAACATGTATGCCTCAGACACGTGGTTCATTACGTCATGTATTCATAATTTTTTTTATAGTTCATTCATAAACATATCTTGTGTTTCATTAAGTAACACATTTACTATTATTTCCAAATCACAAGTCAATCGCGAACGTTTTTTCATTCATAAATTTTGAAAGGAAGTAACGTGTCTGGTGCCATCAGGTCTGAGATGTTTGCACCACGATGATGACGTCATATTCGCTCTACTACATTCCATTCATGCACGAAGATTGTACTCAAAGAAAAACGAGTAGGTCAAGTTTTTTTTACTGTGTACCACTTCGAGCATGAATGGACTGTAGTAGAGCGAATATGACGTCATCATCGTGAAACCAACATCTCAGACCGAATGGCCTCAACACGTGACTTCTTTTAAATATTATGAATTAAAAAATACTCGCGATTGGCTGATGAATTGGGAAATGTGTAACAGTTAAAATTTATCAATGGAATGACGTAAATAACCACGTGTCTGAGGCCATACATGTTGGCCTCACTTTTATGTTAGCCAGATTATAACATTATGTTTTCTCTACTATGAAGGATCCATGCTCGGAGGTGTACCATCGCGGATTTATTTACTATAAACGTCTAACCTTTCAAAACCGACAAAAACCTCCTCCCAAAACCTCTCTTGATTTCACGGTCAATATCAAATCCACAATCCCACAATCAAAACTTCTTTTGAATCCAACCAAAACTTCTTTTGAATCCAAACAAATCTCCGCATATTCATCCATTTCCGATGTTAGACACGGATTCATACTTCCAATGTGACGTATTCCAAGTATGCCTCAACGAGCTGTGTGAATGTATAGGCTCTTGAAATATGGGGCGACAGTGTATTCCTCTATGTGTAGGTGGTGCCACAGAACGGAGAATTATAAGAAGCGCTATTTATCAGTTATGGTCGTAAATATGTCTCATCGCAGCCAACGAAGGATGATAACGGCTTTCTGAAAAATGGGTTTTGAGGGGTGTTTTTTTTAAAGGGATATTTTACGAAAATTTTGATCTGGAAATGTATTGGATAGAAATTGTATCCTAGCGGTATTAAGTTAAATTATTGGGTTCTTGAGAGAATTTAAAGCTTTCTTTATAAATTTATTGCAATGCATATATATATATATATATATATATATATATATATATATATATATATATATATATATATATATATATATATATATATATATAGTCCAAAAGCATTCCAAGAGTTACTTGTTAGTGGTTTTTGATTTTTTTGGTAAAAATTCAAAAGTGAAAATTTTGTGTTTAGGATATTGATTGCTTTCTTTTCATATAATAACATAGACATTAAAAAAAAAATATTTGACCAAGCGTTAAAAAGGTCTCTGTTTTAAATCGACCTTTCAACATTTCGTCTGTCAAATTTTTGTTTGTAACGAATTTACGACCAAAGCGTTGTTCAATTTTTTCAAATTTTCCACGAATGCGGCTTGAAGTCATACAATTCTATGTTTTGCTATTTTATTTATTAATCTATCATTATTTATTTTTGGCTACCTCGTCTATACTGGTCTTAGCACTACTAGTTATAACTGACTAGATTAGTTTAAACGAACATTACAAATTTTACAGTTTAAAATACAAAAGCAGTGACTTTCTGTTAACACTTGTTGAATTTATCTGCTTAAGGTATTCTACTATCCATACATACTGTCGAACCTCCAAACAATTTACGGTGAATTATTAAGTATAAGAATAAAGTCAAGGAATGTAGGTTAATTCAAAGAAAATAGCTATTTTTTATGATTAATCACTTCTATAAAACTTAATATATTGACAGTGATCTTTATATCAGCAGGGGAATTTGGGTTAAACTTAAAAATAAGGGTCTACTCCGCAAAGGCGTGTAAATAACTATCGCCATAGACGATTTCTGTTCATTTTATCAATACTTGTGCAGCGTAAATTTTACACGCATGTTTATTCACAGATATTGATTGGTTACTGTTTGCTAATTAGTTCAACTCACGATTTGTAAAATTGTAACCATACACCTTTTGCCCACGAAGTTGGCGATCAAAAACAGCTTTGGCAGAGTGCACCTGTATTTTTAAGTCTTACCACACCTCATAAAAGTATATTTTGTGAATAAACTAATATACTACTACTCAGATCAACGGTTAATGTAATATAAACATTTCATCAACAAGTAACATTTTATCAACAATATATATTTGAAAACTTAATTGTAATCATAGACCTTTTGCCAACAAAGTTGGCGATCAAAAACAGCATTGGCGGAGTGCCCCTGTATTCTTAAGTCTTACCAAAACTGGAAAAAACAGTATATTTTCATGAGCAAACTTTCAAACTATACTAATTTATCAGTAATATACTACTCAAATTTACGTTCGACGCAATATATAAATTTTATCTCCAAATAACATTTTTATGTACACTATGTCTAACGACTACATATATCGGAAAATTTGGCATTAAAATCGCCTTGTTTGGCGACCAATATTTGTTTCTGGAAACTCATTCCATTAAAACTATCTATACTCGAATGATACACGATTTTGTTTGCTCTCTAAGAGGCAAAGAGCATATGTCGAAAGTAGTGATAGAAGAGAATACTTGCACATGTTCTACCTTTTTGTATTTAACCTCAAAAGGGAATAAAAATATCGCTTCGTAGTTATTCCGCGCCAGCGTCACTTCTTAATAAGATCGTCCTCTTAATGGCCGTCATCAATCACAAACGTTGTTTTACTTCGCTACACGATCCCTTCAGACTTTGGAGTGGGGAGTAAACACTTGGCGAGAAAAGTGATAGTTGTTTTTCTGTATCAACTATGACAAAAGGAAATGTATTAGGGATAATATATATTGCAAATAAAATGTAGATATGCTCTTATAATAACTTTCGCTTTGAAAATTGAAGTTAATGTATTGCTTTATTTCGTTGTAAAACAAATGTGCTTAAAAATGAGTATATGGACGTACTTGTGTTTTTTTATGTACAATTGCATCGCAAATGAGCAATGACGTACTGAAATTTAAGCAACCGTACTTTCTCAAAAATGAGCAGTGTGGTTTAATATTGTTAATACCAGCTTCTGTTCAAGTAATCTTAACAAAGCTAACTGACAAAATTAAAATAAGTGTTAAGAAGATGGGTTTCCATATGATTTGATGTCGATTGCTTAAATGGAAACTGAGTTATTACAAAGAATGGGAAGTAATAACCCAGTTTTTATTTAAGCAATCGACATCAAATAATGCGGAAAACCATCTTCTGAACACCTGTTTGAAGTTTGTCAGGTTGTTAAGATGGCTTGAACAGAAACAATATTAAATCACATTGCTCATTTAAAAGAAAAGTATGGTTACTTCAATTTGAGTTCGCCATCGTTTAATTGTCGATGCAATTGTACTCAAATAAAAACGAGTAGGTTCAAATAATCATTTTTAAGTTCCTTTTTTTACAATGTATCAATCGTGCTATTTGTCATGGATTTATGGGGACAGAATAGGTCCCCTAAAAGCATAACATAGTATTTTTATCCTTATTTTCCAAGTATCTGATTTTAAAGACGTAAAATTATAAAAAAAATATCACATCCTGTTTACGTGTTAAATATCAAAGCTTTTACTGGAAAAGTTCCCAATGTTTTTTCCAAGACTCGACCACGCTTTAAAAATAAAAGTTAAGATAAACATTGGGGTTCATGTTAATGATGTTAAGATACTGGTAAAAATAAGTCAAATGCACTGTCTGTGAAGGGTTCATAATTAATGATGATGGAAAAAATTAGAATCTGTCTTTTTTTAAAAAACATTATTAACAACTTGACACGTTCAGCAGTCATCCAAAATATATTTCTTGCAAGTGCAAACTTAGTTGAGTAAAATAGATTATCTTTTAAAATAGGCTTTTTTAGTTCCTTAGAGCAATTCTAAGAGTTTCATCAGTAAAGGACTTTATAAGTTTCAATGTAGCAAAGTGCTGAATATTTATGATTAATTATTTATATATTTAATAAATGGAATATTTCTGGAATAATAGCATGCTTTTATTTATATTATTTTTTATTATATCAATGTATAATTATTAAGGTTTCTCTTCGTGAATCTTCAGCAATTAAAATATATATTTATAATTATTATAACAAAAAAAATTGTATTGCAGTGCAATACATTTTAGAATTTTGATATTTCTGTCGCCGTTTTTTGAATGTAAAAAATTACTCTAAAATTCACAAAGTCTTATAATAACAGCATAACTAGTTATTTGCCTATACATAGCTAAAAATAGATAAATTGAAAATAAATAAAATTTACTCATTTTTGATTATATTGGATGCGAATAATGGCTCCGAATACATAAGTTTTAATTTTGAAAAATAAATGTTCTAAAATATAAATACATTGAGATAAATATACTTGCTTACAAAGGATGCTTTTAAAAAATCACTTTAAATATACATCGGGAATTACGACTATGTCTTACTGGAAGTCGAACTCAGATCTTCAGTACCGTAGTCCAGTACCTTATCCTCTCAACTACCAGGGCGGTATTAACAAGTTATAAATAGAAGAAAGGTTTAAAAAAGGTGTGAAAAAAGAATATTAAGTTTAATAATTGAGTTTTAATAGCTCAATTTTATATACTTATCAATAAGAACTCAAATTTATATACTTATATAACTCAAGTTTATATTTAAGCAATCGGCATCAATTAATGTGGAAAACCATCTTCTGAACCCGGAATACATAACTTTCATTTTTGAAAAAGATATGCATTCATAAATGAGTAATTCATAAATGAATAGTAAACTGAATAAAAAGAGCTGTTGCTTGCCTGTATAGGTTGTCTTCATGAATCACTCTCAATAAATATTACCAATTACAACCAGGACTTACCGAGATTCGAAACCAGATCCTACGGTAGTCCAGTGCCTTATCCGTTGTTCTACCAGATCGACGTGAAGTAGTTATAAAGAGAAATAATGTGGAAAATCATCTTCTGAAACAATTATTTTAAGTGTGCCAGGTTAAGTGTGCTTGAACAGACGCATATATTAGAATAATTAAATCCAACTGCTCATTTTTGAGAAAGTACGATTACTTAAATTCTTAAAATTATAAAAAAGAATGGGAAGTAAGATAATGGGTTAACCTATTTTTCAATTACCTATCAATTACCTATTTTTAACAATGTATAGGCAAATAACTAGTTATGCTGTTATTATAAGACTTTGTGAATTTTAGAGTATTTTTGTGCATTCAAAACGGCGACAAAAATATCGAGTTGTAATAATTCAGTTGCCTTTTAAGCAATCAACATCAAATAATGTGGAAAACCGACTTCTGAGCAAATGTCTTAAGTTTGTCATGTCACTTTGTTAAGATGTCTATATCAGAAACTGATATTGGTAATATTAAATCACGCTGAGCATTTTTGAGAAAGTACAGTTACTTAAATCTCTTTTACGATGCAATTGTACTCAAAGAAAAACGAGTACGTCCACGTACTCACTTTTAAGCACCTTTTTTACAGTGTAGTTACACCATATTTAATCAAAATATTGTATTCATTTAAAACAAAATACAATGTAATAAAATGCTCAGGGGTGGGGTGTATACTACTAATTTTAATAATGGAATAATTGTTAAAATAGTTGTTACAATACAATATGAAATGTTCCAAGAAAGCAACTTCCATTTTGAACAAGATGCTTCCTAAATCAACACAATGTAGAAAATCCAGGGACACTTCACATTCAAATCTCAAAACTCCCCCCAGTTAAATCTCCAACTTTCTTAGTTAAGCAATAATTAGTTTGCTTTAATAATTGAAGCTCCCAAGATTTCGTTTGTTTAACCGAAGTGAAGTGAAAGAGGGGGAGTTTTCTGACCAATGAGTTAATGTTTAACGCGGGAAAATTTTCGGAAATTTTGCATCAGTGCTGGGGGGGGGGGGGGGGGGGGGGCTAAGATTAAACAGGAATGCGTGCTAATGGTTCCAGGGTTAACGACGCATTTATAATTGCCCATCGCATAATTCGGCATGTTTGGATTTTGTAGATTGTTTTGTGGCGTTGGCGTTTTCTTGGCGAGAGATTACGGCGTTGTTTGGCGTAGTGCGAACTTGCATGGTTTGGGATTTGCATGTTAATGTCATTTGGTTGATGATAAATTAATAATTGTGATTGATGAGTGATTGATAACTATTTTATTTTATTCATCTATACTAATAAAATTGTCTGTATAATGTGATTTTGGCGCGCAAAACACTATCTTCCACTATTTGGACATGTCTGGAAATTTATATATAGATTCTATGCAATCTTTAATTGAGCTGTAGATTGTTTTGTAGCGTTGGCGTTTTCTTGGCGAGCGATTACGGCGTTGTTTGGCGTAGTGCGAACTTGCATGGTTTGGGATTTGCATGTTAATGTCATTTGGTTGATGATAAATTAATAATTGTGATTGATGAGTGATTAATAACTATTTTATTTTATTCATTTATACTAATAAAATAGTCTGTATGTGTGTTTTTGGCGCGCAAAACACTATCTTCCACTACTTGGACATGTCTGGAAATTTATATATAGATTCTATGCAATCTCTAATTGAGCACCAGAAGCCTAAAATTTAAAAATTCCGATTTGTTTTCCGTTTCTCAATAATTTACAACTGCTTTTGAAGCTACTTTTTAACCAACTTAAAAAGCGCGCCAACCAATTTCAGAAGCGCGCCAAAATGAAAGAATTTTTAATTCGACTGTTACGTATTTCTTTTTTAAATTGTCATTTAAAACTGGCTTTTGTTGGCGAATTTTCTGGTGACTAATTCATATTTCAGTTGTCTACTGAAGAGACGTTTCAAGTTATATATTTCTTTCTGAGCTCTGATACAACCATATCAGGTATTTAAGAGCGCACTATAGAAAAAAAAATGTAATTACAATGCAGAGGTCCTCAATGCAAGGTCCATCGAAATGGAAGTGAGACGAATCGGATACAAATTGTTAATGGATCACTAATTACGTCTGAGAGGCTTGCAAGATCTAACAAATGAACTATTCTACCAGATGATTTCGTTTATAGGGTGACTAGAGGTTCGAGTAGTTGCTTGTTTATTGCACCATTTGGGAAAATAAGAAACAAAATGGTTTTACTTCGAGGGAAAATATTTATCGTTGGGTTAAAAAACGTCGTACTAGAGCTGAATAGTGGGCAATTGGCGACGGTTCGGGGCTAATCTCGAAGGTATGGTTTGGTTAATAACGTTGCACTAGAGCTGCACAGTGGGCTTTTGGCGACGGTTCGGTGTATATCTCGAAGGAAAGACCCGGGAAAACCTTCACACACACATTCATACAGGCACCTCGTTATTTTAGAACAATGGTCAGATGACGAGGAAACACCTGAACTGGCACCCAACGCCTTCAATAGACGTCGGGACTTTGGACCCCGATCAGATTTATCGTGCACCAGTCCCGCATACACGCCAGTATAATTTGTTGGATGTTCTGGACGACTTTTCTAGTATTTTTGTAGCGAAGCTGGCAACCCTCCGATCACAAGATCACTACTTTTTTACTTTTCCTTAGTTCAGTAGTTACTAGTACTTAGTCCAACTAACTTTTTAACTAGTACTTAGTCCAACTAACTTTTTAACTAGTACTTAGTCCAACGCACGGGTTCGAACCACCAATCCTCGGATAAGTAGCTGAACGCCTTAACCGCCTTCCCAGTCCTTATCATTTCAATTTCGTCCCACCTCCAAATCGATTCGCCTTGGACTGCGCTCAAGCACATCGCGATCGCTGCAGTGTTAAATATAGGGGCCAAATCAATTATAAAGACATTAAACTCAAATGATTATCACTGAAGCTTCAAATCATCCATGAGTGACAAGAGGTTACCATTAATCATTAATTACGAATATCCACAACCCAAACTGCATTTTCAACAATAATTGGGCGCGAACACAATCAATCCCTATCCAATATTTCCACAAACTCAATTACATGCCCAAACGATTGATATTGTAAAATGTTGGGATAATTACTCCCCCCCCCCCCCCCTTAATACTTAATCCGGTAAAGAAATAATACCGGATTCATTATCTACGTCGTCGAAGTGGAAAGACGCTTGGCGAAGACTTGGCGTCTTATCGCCAGCTGGAGTGGCGCCACTTAACTCGGAGATTGTCCGCCAGATACGAGAAGAGATAGGGAAAAAGATTTAGGGAAAAAAGAAGGAAAGGGGGAAACATAAGGGGATTCTTATTGTACTTCTTCGTCGCTAGTGCAAAGACTAAACGTGCTCTTTTGGGAAATTGGGCAATTAGAGTTCGTATGTTTCGGAACTTTGGACTACATTCTTTGGGAATCGAGAGTGTTTTTTGTTCGGAAGTTTTCTCTGTGAAAAAATTGGATCTGGTAGGTTTTTTTTTCGAAGATTTTAAAGGAACTGGAGAAAATAATAAGCGATTAGATTTGAAAGAGGGAATCAATTGTGATGGATCACTTGCTAACAATCAGGAATTTGGAGGGAAAAAAAATACTTGGAAAAGTAGTAGGATATAAGATTTGAATTTGTTTTAATAGCCATGCAATCGTAATTTTTAATATTTTTAAAAATAAAAATGTGTTAAAAAATTAATATAAGAATAGACAGGGTAAACTTTAAGGGCAATAACGGTGAAAATATACTGGGCCATCACAATGTTTTAAGAGATGGTCAATGTTTGGTTGTTTAACTACACCTAATAAACGATTTTTTAATACTTTTGTTATTAAATCTAAGCGATTTGTTTAAAACACAAGTAAAGTAGTTGAAAAAAATAATGTTTTCATGCCATTGCAGCAGAATATAATGCAGCCAAATAATGACCATCCCATATGTATGACCACCCTATAACTAAATTTAACAAATGCACTCGTAGCAAGTCTCTAGTTACACCAATATGTAAGTAATTTTAAATGTTTACCTTTTCACATTAGCTCCACAACAGAAATGTTGCACTGGCTGGGGACAAATTACAGCTAAATATGATATAGCCAAACTGTAGCGTTAATCTTTAAATCATCCGCAAACATATAGATATTACTTGAAAGATTCTTACTTATATCATCAATAAAATAATAAACAAAAGCGGCCCCAGAACAGAACCCCATGGAACCCCGCATTTGATTTCACCTCTATTGCAACGTTAACCCAACCAACTTAAATTTATCTTAATTATTTTGTTCCCTGCAATTAACTGTATCATTTTTCTATAAAACATCCGCAAAAATATTTATCTTACTTGAAAGATTCTTACTAATATCATCAATAAAAACAATAAACAAAAGCAGTCCAAGAAGAGAACCCTGTGGAACACCGCTTTTGATTTCCCCTCTATTGTAACGTTAACCCAACCACTTTAAATTTATCTTAATTATTTTGTTCCCTGCAATTAACTGTAGCATTAATCTGTAAATTATCTGCAAAAATACTGATCTTACTTGAAAGATTTTTACTAATATCACAAATAAAAATAATAAACAATAGCGGCCCCAGAACAGAAAACTATGGAACACCCCATTTGATTTCACCTCCATTGCAACGTTAACCCAACCAACTTAAATTTATCTTAATTATTTTGTTTCCTACAATTAACTGTAGCGTTAATCTTTAAATCATCCGCAAATATATAGATATTACTTGAACGTTTCTTACTAATATCATCAATAAAATAATAAACAAAAGCGGCCCCAGAACAGAACCCTATGGAACACCGCATTTGGTATCACCTCTATTGCAACCTTAACTGAACCAAACTAAATTTATCTTAATTATTTTGTTCCCTGCAATTAACTGTAGCATTAATCTGTAAATCATCCGCAAAAATACTGATCTTACTTGAAAGATTTTTACGAATATCATCAATAAAAATAATAAACAATAACGGCCCAAGAACAGAACCTTGTGGAACACCGCTTTTGATTTTACCTCTTTTACAACGTTAAACCCAACCAACTTCAATTTATCTTAATTCTTTTGCTATCGTATGCTGTTAATGGAAAACCACTTAAAACATACGACAAAGTGCATTATGTAGCAACATTTTCTTAATACTAACCTCAAAATAGCCAAATGGTAATGGAGCCAGACGCCCATTAAAACCAACACATAACACTTTCTCCACAAGCGAGAGTTCGAAGATAAACACCTTATAGATGTTGATATTAAATGATATTCCTCAATGAATAGCCTATTCTGAAATTTTAATTAAATAATCTTTTAGCTGTTGATTTTTTTCCCTGCAATTTATTGTAGCATTTATCTATAAATCATCCACAAAAATACTGGTCTTGCTTGAAAGATTCTTACTAATATCATCAATGAAAATAATAAACAATAACGGCCCAAGAACCAAACCCTGTGGAACTCTGCTTTTGATTTCACCTTTTTTGCAACGTTAACCCAACCAACTTAAATTTATCTGAATTATTTTTTTTCCTGCAATTAACTGTAGCATTAATCTGTAAATCATCCGCAAAAATACTGATCTTACCTGAAAGATTTTTACTAATATCATCAATGAAAATAATAAACAATAACGGTCCAAGAACAGAACCCTGTGGAACACCGCTTTTGATTTCACCTCTATTACAACGTTAAACCCAACCAACTTAAATTTACCTTAATTATTTTGCCATCGCGTACGCTGTTAATGGAAAACCACTTAAAACATACCACAACGTGCATTATGTAGCTCCATTTTCTTAATACTAACCTCAAAATAGCCGAATGGTAATGGAGCCAGACGGCCATTAAAACCAACACATAACACTTTCTCTACAAGCGAGAGTTCGAAGATAAACTCCTTGCAGAAACCATTTCAAGAGAAACTCATCTCCACAAAGAGTTCCCCTTGAAATCTTTGCTGCTTTTACCAACAATTAGCTGACACGTTCTTTTAACAAGATCCCTTTCAAGCTCTTCAGCAAAAGGAACAGGTATAAAGAAAAGGAAATTAAATATTAAACGTAATTACTAGTCCGTTAGGAAGTGCAGATAGGTCTGGCGAATAAGAGGTCCGCTTTTTTGATGTTGTATGGCTTTTCTTAAGGCGTGGGCCGTTTCTTTATTGTTGTTGATAACAATGTAATGCTAGGATGGGTTTTTAACTATTCATTAGAATCTTGAAAGTTGTCGAGACTTGCAGACTGGCCGCAATAAATTTTGTTTAGGGGAAAAAAATTATTGTTAAATGTTCTTTAAGGGAATAAAAACGGCTGTTCTATGAAAGATTCGGGTAAAGGGATTTAGAGTTTGTGAATTAAAATGATTATTAATAAAGGATAACATGTTAGATATTGTGTATAAAACAGTGTACTAGTAATGCTTTATTTTAACTTTTAAAAATTCTTTATATGGTTTTGTGTTTCCATGGTTTCTGAATATTATACATTTTCTTAACTCATTATGTTTCCTGCTGAAGTTTACTTCATGCTGCGGCAAGGATAGTAAAGACTATATATAGAAGGTGCGCTCGTTTTTCGCTTTTTGAAAGTGGGCAAGGAAAGGCAACTAAATGACGTCATTTTAGCTCCGCCTTACTTTTGACATCATTTTAGCTCCGCCTTACTATCGGTTTTCGATCATTCTCATTGACTGTGTGTTTCAAGCATTGCTACTTAGGTTCGATCCCGGTTGCGTAACAACTAGTGATTTAATTTTTAATTAGCAAAATAATGTAAATATCTGTAAATAATTGTGTTCAGGTAACTTCACTACTAATCCGTCCTTGTTTTGTTATGTCCCCGTATTTTACTTGATTGAAATTGTAACTCTTTTAATATGTCCAACACAAATGCATTGACCGGATAGTTCCGACCACTATTTTACTCTTTCAAAATTCATGGACATGCTCTCGTGGCAGCTAATATTATTTTAACACGCTTAATTTTTTTAAGCAGCTCTTTTGCAATTTTTCCATACTAAATACAATCCTTAAAATATAATTTAAACTCATAAAATGCAGTAAAAGTTGTAGCGGCGACTTATATTATGAATGTATTGGTGTTGGTTTTTCTTAAATGAGACAACTCAGTTGATTAGGTTATAAGTTAAAGATATTTACTAGAACACTATATTTACAAGTTTTAACAGCTTAAAATGCTCAGCTTTGTGAGCGTGAAAAAAGCGAGCTTATGGTTCGCCTGCTTAACGGAATCTTAAACCAAAACAATCCGCTTGGCGGGTTGCCGGAAAAATCACGTCATTTGGCGCCGTATCCCAAAGATGACTATTTCGCCACAGCGCCAAATGAACAAAGTGATGTGATTGGCCCGAACATACTCCCGGCCATAAAACCCTTAAGGGGTTTTAGCAAAGGCAAGAAGTACACTTATAAATCTTATACATATTGAAATTAAACACTAGTACATGAAAGGGGCAGTTTACAAATTTTGGTGATAGGACGGACAAACTGGCTGTCTTTGGTTCGCAGGGTAACTACTCGAACAAGTCCATCTTTGCCTTTATGAGTCTCAACTATGCGTCCTAAAGACCACTTGGTTGGTGGAAGAGTAAAGTCCTTTAGAAGCACCAGCTCTCCTGGTTCAACGTTCGATTGTTGTGACATCCACTTTAATCTAGTTTGAAGACGATTCAGGTACTCTTTTCTCCATCTAACCCAGAAGTGTTGGTGTAGCTGTTGTAACCTTTGCCAACGATCTAAACGATTTTCTGAAATTTCCAGCAGACTCGGTTCAGGTGGTAACTTTATAACTTCTCCAACAAGGAAATGGCTTGGAGTAAGCGGAGTCATGTCATCGGGATCTGAGGTCAATGGACAGAGCGGTCTAGAATTCAAAGTGGCTTCGATTTGAGCTAGAACGGTAGACATTTCTTCGAAGGTTAGTCTAGCATTTCCTAATTTTCGTTTTAGATGGAACTTCGTGGCTTTTACTGCAGCTTCCCACAGTCCACCGTGATGAGGGGAAAAGGGTGGAATGAAATGCCACGTAACGAGATCATTGGCTAGTATAGCTGAGGCGTCATTTTCTATTTGCTTGATACATTTATTGAAATCCTCAGTTAAAACTGTTGACGCGCCTTTGAAGTTAGATCCTTGATCACTGTACACGTCGGAACATAGACCTCTTCTTGAAGTAAATCTGCGAAATGCGGCTAAGAAAGCATCTGTAGATAGGTCTGAAACTACTTCGAGATGAACGGCCTTTATTGCAAGGCAAATGAATACAGCAACATATCCCTTATAGGACGGTGCTTTGCGTGTCTTGTTACTCTTCAGCTCGATTGGGCCGAAATAGTCCACACCAGTGTGGGTGAATGGTCGAGAAGTATTTACACGAGGATGGGGAAGAATACCCATTTGTTGTTCGGAGGCTGTGGTTTTGTGTCTCCAACATTTGATGCACTCGTGAATGATTATTCTCACAGTATTTCTGCAGCTCAAAATCCAATACTTTCTTCTAATGATACTCATCACTAACTGCGTACCTTCATGCAATGTGTCTGTGTGAGCTTTTCTTATTATGAGCTTGCTTAGTGAACTAGATGAAGGTAAGATGATAGGATGATTCTCTTGAAAAGATAAGTTTGAGTTCTGTAACCGCCCACCAAGTCGTAGAATACCTTCTTTGTCTAAGAATGGGGCCAAGGTTAACAGCTTACTTTTAGAAGGTAGTGGTGTTTTGTTCTGAAGTGCAGTAATTTCTTTAGGAAATTCGTAGCTTTGATCAAGTTTGACGAGGGAAACTAAAGCTTTGTTTATTTCAGTCGACGTCAAATGACCGGTTTTTCTTTCATTCATTGAACATTTGCAATTTTCAATAAATCTAAGGCAGAGGCCTGTCACTCTGGTTAACTTAGTTAAAGAGGAAAAATTTTCAATCAATTCCCATTTTGGTATGACTTGGACCAATTGTCTCGAGTTCAGAATTGTCCACTTTAAGGGTTTGTGGCCAAAATTCGGGTTGCAGCGATAACCAATCAGGACCCTTAAACCAGAATTCATTGTGCAGTAGATCTTGAGGTTTTAGTAATCCTCGGCTTGGTATGTCTGCGGGATTAGAAGAAGATGGTACATACCTCCACTGAGCATTTGGTGCCTTCTCGTGGATATCTCCAACTCTGTTGGCTACGAACGTCTTCCATCGGCTTGGCTGTCCTCTTAGCCAGGCTAAGACGATAGATGAATCTGTCCAGGCATAGATGTTTGTAGGCTTGATCTTGATGTCAGAAAGAATAGAAGATATTAGTTTTGCTGCAAGTGAAGCTCCGCACAGTTCTAAACGAGGTAATGTCACAGGCTTTAGTGTGGTGCAACACGAGTCTTAGATGAAAGCAGCTGGGTGAAACAACCTTCATTGGTTTCTATTCTGACATATGCAGCAGCCGCATAAGCTTTGGTAGATGCGTCGCTGAAGACATGTAGCTCTAGTTTAGGATCTTGGTCGGGATCGTAACATATCCATCGAGGAATTCTTATCTTCTCAATTTCTGGAAGGTATTTCGCAAAATTTGTCCAACGCGTGCAAATGCCTTCGGGAATTTCGTCATCCCAATCCACACTTGCTAACCATAGTTCTTGAATCATTATCTTTCCAGTAATGATTAGTGGGGAAATCCATCCCAGAGGATCGTACATCTTGCTGACATCTGATAAAATGGATCTTTTTGTGGGACAATCAGTTACTGGATCGAACTTAACTTGATAACTAAAGGAGTCACTTTGAGGGTGCCAAAATAGACCTAACGCTTTTACCATCGGATCTAAGTCTATATTTCAAACATCTTGAATTTCTTTGAATTCTTGAGGAATATTTTCTAACACATCTGTACAATTGCTGAGCCATTTTCGAAGAGAAAATCCACCTTCTGATAGCAGCTTTACAATTTGATCTTGCTTCTGAATGGCCTCCGTGCTGTCTTTACCTCCTGAGAGAAGATTATCCACATAGAATTGATTAGATAACATTTCAGCTCCTAGGGGATAGGTAGATCGTCCATCTTCGGCAAGTTGCCTTAATGTACGTATTGCAAGAAAGGCAGATGATTCCATTCCGAATGTTACTGTGAGTAGCTTGTAGTCTTTGATAGGATCGAACTTAGAACTTCTCCAAATTATTCTTTGATAATCTGTTTGTTCCTCATCAATGAGTACTTGTTTGTACATTTTCTCGACGTCGGCGGAATAAGCGATTTTTAGTAGACGCCAGCGATGTAATAAAGCAGAAAGATTTTCCTGAATATTTGGTCCTTTTAGTAACTTATCATTTAGTGAGGCACCTGAAGTGGTCTTCTGACTTGCATTAAATACCACTCGAAGCCTCGTAGTGGTGCTGTCCTCTTTTATCACGGCGTGATGAGGAAGATAATATCCCATGTAGTGTTGGTCTTTAACCTTGACATCATCACTCGGATCCACTCGGGACATATGGTTCAATTCCAAATATTCCTTAATGCATCTTGAATATTGCGAATGAAGAGCAGGATCTCTTTCTAGCTTTCTTTCCAAACGAAGGAACTGAGATATCGCAGTTTTCTTTGATTCGCCTAACTTTGGAGAATTGTCCTTGAACGGCAACTTAACTTTGTAACGACCGTTTTCCTTCTTACAATTGTTACGAAATATCTCTTCACACATCTCATCATCAGATGTGTACGCTTTGGTTGATTGAACTTCTTCGAGTTCCCAAAATTTTTGCATATCACTGTGCAGATCTGTCAAACTATGCAGACAAACTAAATTCGTAGTCTGTAATGCTGTAGATGCTTCATGAGACTCGCACCCCACAGGTCCGGACAGAATCCAACCAAACCTAGTGTTCTGGGCCATGGGACAGTTCTTCGTACCTCTTAAACATCCATCTAACAAAATTGAAGGATATAGGTCTGCACCAAGAATAAGATCAATTTTCTTATTCCCAGAATAGTTTGGATCAGCTAATGTTAAACCTCTTATGTGCTCCCAACTTGGTTTCTGGATGGTAAGCTTTGGAGCATATCTTGTGAGATTCTTCATCACTAATGCTGACACTTCATTAGCAACGATTTCTGATTGAATATTCTTAAGGGTAATGCTAGTGGCTTTGTAGCATGGTTTTACGTTTGGATTTCCTATTCCAACTATCTGAGTATGTATAGGTTGTTTCTTTAATCTTAAGCTTTGAGCTAAGAACTCGGAAATAAATGTTATTTGCGACCCTTGATCCAAGAGTGCTCTTGCTACTATTTCATTTCCAAATGTGTCTGATATCTTAACGATTGCTGTACTTAACAGAACTGTGTTGACTATGGGCTGCTTGCTTTGAGCAACATGTGAAGTAAATTCAACACTTTCTTGAGGAACGTTGGAAGAATTGCTTTCAGGAGAAGATTCAGTAGAATTAGTACTTTTAACTATTGCTTCGTGCAACAAAGAATGATGTCTTCTTTTACAGATACGACAAGAATTTTTACTCGAACATTGTCTTACTGGATGTGAAGCTGACATACAGTTAAAGCAAAGGTTTTTACTTTTAACTACTTGCAGGCGTTCAGCATCTGTCTTGCTGAGAAACACCTGGCACCTGGAAAGACAGTGATCAGCATCACAGAGAGTGCAAACAGCTTTCGAAACGTGACAGCTTGACTTAACACATGTCGACTTTGATGCAATCCCTGGTTTGCCAGTAGCTCGTGTATTCTCACTTATAGCTTCCAATGTTCGAAATCTACCCTCTAAGAATGATAGTAAATCTTGAAGTGTGGGAATGTCTGTTTTGGAAGGAAGACCTTGTTCCCACAACTGTAGCGTATCTGCTGATAATTTTTGAGCTATTATAAATACTAATATAGGATCCCATGAGTTTATGTTGATACCTAAATTTTTAATAGCAGCCAAACATTCTTGAGTTGTATCTAATAACGACTTCACCGATTGAGAATTATCATTAGTTTTCTGTTGAAAAAGAAATCTTTTTAAAGTAACATTAATTAACATTCTTTTGTTTTCATAACGATCATTTAATATTTCCCAAGCGCTCTCATAATTCGAAGAAGTAACTGCAAAATGCTTGATCAGCTTGTCAGCCTCTTCTGATACTTGTGACTTTAAATAGAATAGCTTTTGAACTTCTGAAAGCGATTTATTATCATGGACCATGGCAATAAGTAGATCGCGAAACGATGACCAATCTTCATATAATCCATTAAATATTGGAATTTGTACTGGCGGTAACCTTAATTCATTAGAATAATCCTTTGGAAGAACAGCGGTTTGTTTACTAACATCAGTGTTCGGATTGTTTGGCGGGAAACTTTGTTCCATTTCACTTTCGATTTCCGAATAGTTATTCATGAAGAATTCTTCTACCTGGTCACTGAAATTTTCTTTTAAATAAGAATTGTCTTTCGATATTCCGTTTGTTAAAATCTGTTTGTGATTACTTCGAAATTCTTCATAGAAATTCTGAAAGTTCTTTAAACGAATTCGAAAGTAATTCAAAGTTTTGCGTTCTTTGGAATCTTTCTTATAGTTTCTTACTAACTTAATCATGCTTTCATGAATATCATTTTGCAAACTTATCATAGATTCCATATTTGCCATATCTTAAGATTACTTTGAATCAAGTAAATATTCAACGAATATTCTAAAATCAACTGACCTGTGCTGCGACTCGGACGGACCAGCTTGTAGCGGCGACTTATATTATGAATGTATTGGTGTTGGTTTTTCTTAAATGAGACAACTCAGTTGATTAGGTTATAAGTTAAAGATATTTACTAGAACACTATATTTACAAGTTTTAACAGCTTAAAATGCTCAGCTTTGTGAGCGTGAAAAAAGCAAGCTTATGGTTCGCCTGCTTAACGGAATCTTAAACCAAAACAATCCGCTTGGCGGGTTGCCGGAAAAATCACGTCATTTGGCGCCGTATCCCAAAGATGACTATTTCGCCACAGCGCCAAATGAACAAAGTGATGTGATTGGCCCGAACAAAAGTAACTAAATAAAGTTAGCTTATCACTTTTTAATAGTTCACAAAAAAACGAATAGATGGCAGCACCATCAAACAACGCGCCCGCATTTAGTTCAGCCTTGCCATTGGTTCAAACGGGAGCAGTAGACACGCCCACAGAAGGCAAAGTAAACGTCACTATGACGTCAAATTGTTGCTATCTCCGCCTTCAGTCAGGCAGCGCGAGTACGAGCACACTTTATATATATATATATATATATATATGGTCTTCACTATTCTTGATGCTGAGGTGCTTTTACTTGTGTTCACATGCTAAGCATATAAACAATTAATATTTGAAAATTGAGGGGTTTGATGTAAAAAGGAGATATCTCCAATTATTCAAGTTTGCCCTCATTCAGTTAATGTTCCTACAAGTGTTTCGCGTTTCACTTAAAACTCGCCAAACATTACGTTCTGCGTATGAAAAACTGCAGAGAGTGATTTGTTTCGAAATGCCCAACGAACATTTCATAAAATATACTTAGCACAGCGTTTTACGTCCTTCCCCAAACCGCAAATCTGTAAAGTTTTGTAAAAAAAACCACAGCAAAAAACAGAAATTCGGTGCGAAGTTTACAGCTGTTAAATGTAAGCAGCTTAGTCAAAGCGGTTTAAAGAAATATTTTCATCTTGCAACAGTCTTCCAACCCATACAAACTGCAACTGTGTATAAGTTTTCTCGAAAATAAAGCTGTTTTCTCTATGTTAAAACCACAAGCTAAGTTAAACTTGGCTAAAAGTTATATTTTGTTTTAACTTACTCGGAAAGATGGATGTATTAGAAGTTAGAGAATATTGAATAGCTTAAAAGACGAATGTTACATTAGTGTTTTTTTTATAAAATGCTTCCTTGAAACGAGTAATAGTTCATGGATTCATTGTTCTATTAGAGTTTTAATTTAATGCCATCTCGTTCAAATACGACACTGTTAAAAATAGGTACTTAAACATAAGCAAAATGTACTCATTTTTGATTACTTTCGATGTTTATCATAGATCCGAGTAGATAAGTTTCATAATTGAAAAAGACATGTACTTAGCAATGAGTACAAAGGGAAAAAATTAATAAACAGAGCAGTTGGTTGAGTACATAGGCTGCCTTCATAAATCAATTTCAATAAATATCGACAATTACACCCTATCGGAAATCGAATCCAGAACTGCAGGCACCGTTGTCCAGAGTCTTATCCGGTAAGCTATTAGGGCGACATGAAGATGTTAAAAAGGTGTGGCACAAGAATGGGAAGTAAGAAAATTCATTCGTAATAACTCAGTTTCCATTTAAGCATTCGACGTCAAATAATGAAGAAAACCATCTTCTGAGCAACTATTTTAAGTTTTCCAGTTCGCTTTATTAAGATGGCTTGAACCATAGAGTAATGATACAAATAAAGGAATGAAAATACTGATTTCCGTGTGTGCATCATTGAAACCACGTGATTTGTAGAAATGCCAATTCATTCAGGCGTAAATATTACTTGGCAGGCCTTGGCGACTTTCAGAAGTAAACGAGATCGAAGTATTGTAATACGGTTTTGTGTTTAATTTGGTATTTAAATATAGTTTTTTTGAACGAGTGGCACAATTTAAGGGAGTTTAACAGATATATTAAAGATATTTTTATTAATTTGTACTGTTGAAATAATTGCATTACGTTTTTATGTAAAAAATTTACCATAAGCGAAGTTCTTTCAATTATTATTTTGTATAGTTCAATAAGAAAATATGAACAATAAAACCGGAGAAATATAAAGAGTTTCGTTGTTTCGAGTATTGATCACAAAGAAAATTATATTTTCGTTTCGTTAATGAAGAGGAAATATTTAGCGCGAATTGTTTGAAAATAAGTAAATACCTACATATATGTTAAGAAGTTGAATACGGACAGAACGCCTTATCACCAATAAGAAGAAAGTGCACCAAATTTGGAACTCCTGCAGATGTCTGAACGCCAAATGTGACAGCGCTAAAACCACGTGATGTTGGTTTTCTTTTTCAATGTTGACATCGCGGCCTTACGAGAGTCTGGCATTGAAGGCGCTCTCTATTTAATATAACAACTCTCTGGCTTGAACAGAAGCCGAGATTAGCAATATTAAATCACACAGATCATTTTTGCGAAATCACATTGATATTTTTTGCGAAAGTACGATTATTTAAATTTGAGTACGTCATCGTTCATTTACAATGTAATTGTACTCAAAGAAAAACGATTACGTCAATGTACTCATTTTTAAGCACATTTTGCAGTGTATCATTTCATTGTTCGGCCCCGTGTTGCTGGTGAACCCTTGACGATAAATTTAAGTGGCTCCCGCCGGACTCGAACCCGCGATTTATTTTTCCGAAGCCCAGCGCGCTAACGACAACGTTACAAAGGAGCGTTAGCTATGTCGTGGAAATATTTTTAAGATGTTTATTTACGCAATAATTCTTTCAAATGCATTTATAAATTAAATAAAAGCATGTAAAAAAAACCTTTGATATACATAACATGAACGTACGATTCGTCAGTGCATCGAGAAATTATCTTTCTTTTGATATCTCACTTGTTAAATTCATAGGTGTATCGAATACCATCGAATTAATATATGTAAAGTTGAAATGAATTATGTGTTTTTAAATCTCCATACGCATTGTATTTAATAATAAAATTTCTTATTATTCTACAATACCGTAACTTCACAAAATTATGATACTGAGCCAATACTATAGTCAAATGATGTCAAACAAGTAGGTACAGATTTTTCATGGAGGGGGCTCAGTGTCTGAGTAACGGATATCCCCGAATTTTTTTTCAACCAGAGGAGGGGGGGGGGGGGGCGAAATCTCCCTCAAAACAAACAATTCCCCCCCCCCTCCTAAAAACTCCTCCCCCTCCCGTTTTTTTTAACATATTATTTTTTATTCAAGTAACTATTAATACGTCGGCAGATAAATATCGAAACAGCAGTATTTATCATTTATTTTTCATGAAATCGTTAATATCAGCCTTTAATTAGTTTTAAAGTTAGTAAATATCGCTCCGTAATTATGAAATACATTTAGGGAACAAATATAAATTTTGAGAAACCTTCTTTAGAATAATATATTGTTTTAGAGTATCTTGTTTATACGGTCCCATTTGACGGTCTTTTCGCTTTGTCGCCTAAAACACGATGACGCCATGTTAGGCTTAGTGTGAGATAAAAAAAAAATGACCTCGATATATGTTTTTGAAGCCTTTTGAAAACTATTTTCCGGAGTAGAATCCCCAGGTTTTCCCTTATGCAACTCAACAAGAAGTATTATACGAGGAATTGACATTTTTCTAATGTTTTAAAGTATATTTATGATTTTTACAGTAATTCGATTTTTATTTTATTTTTCTTGACTTTCAATGGGAGGGGGTTTAAACCCCCTTAACTGTTGCACCTAATTTCGTCGGCTTCAAACCTTCTTGGCCACCTGTGATCACAACAAGCTGTTCTATGTTCCCGCTGTTGGACATGACAGGTAATTTATTATTTTCATAAATTTAATAAAACTTTTACAAAAAAAAACCTTGCATTTTCATTGATATTGTAAAAATAATAAAAAAAATCACACTTCAAGCTCGACTATTCTTTTTTTTTACAATAATTTTGTTCCGGCATTTTATAGTTTTCCATGTTTTTATATTTTTTACATTCTAGAACTTTGTTTACAGGTTCTTATGGCCCCACGAATAACAATTCTTGTAGAAAAGTAGGAGGAAGATTTTATAAGCCATTTAGGGATAGAAATATGGATCTATGTATACAAGGCATTCCCAGCAAAGTACTGATGCAATGAGAAGCCGCAGGAATGTACAAAATACCTGGTAGTTCCATAATACTTAAACAAGATAAAGAAGATTACATTTTTTTAATCCTAAAGAGGATTTAAAATCTAAGAGGGGATCTATTTGGCTTACTTATGGATATTAAAGTATCTATAAATAAACCAAAGCAGAGAAGCACCAGCAGAGATATTTTCCAAACCCCCCCCTCCCCCCCCGTCCCCATAAAAAACCCTTCATGATTTATCTGAGAATGATCGACTTTGTGAAATAATACTTTAGATTTTGATTTAGTTTTTATGCAGATTTTATTTTATTTAAATAGTATTACTTTCTTAATATGTAAGTGGTGTTAAAATGAATAATTCAATAAATATTTTTAAATATTTTTTTTTATTACAGACTTCACCATATCTGTATTTTATTTTAAAGATTATCGACTGCCATAGTATGTAGTTGAAAAACAATCTACCATCTACGGTTCTTTGTTGATTTATTACGGGAAATATGCGGTGAATCATAGTTGTGGGCTTGTTAACACAACTATGGCCCAAAGTTTACCAAATACATAAATATATAACCTACATATTGATTAACAAAACTCTTTAATATCAATGTCTTGTGTTTCTGCAAGATATATTATCAAACATTTATTTTCAAAAGCTTTATTTTGAACGCAGAAACGAAAACTCCAAAAAATAGCAAACTCTTGGACTATAGTTGTATGAAACTACGGTAATTATTAAGCAGTAGTGGCTCGTGGACTACAGCAAGTACTGCCGGGCCGCACCTAAATTTATTAGTGTATTTTAAAACTAAAATCAGATATTTTACTATTTTTTTTTAAATGAAGTTTAGAATTGAAAATGAAATTTCTACGGTAGTAAACAAAATTTCCAAAGTTCGAAATCGGCTGCATTTTTGCAATGGCAACCTCTACGTAGTATGGAGATTCTTCTCCATGCTAATGCACTGCATTTGTGAGAAGGTACAACCGAAATGAATTTTCTGGTTTGAGCTGCACTTAGTATTCGATAAACTGATTGTCTTGTGCGTGAATCCCGGGGATGGGTGAGAGAAACGGGAACTTACGAGAACCTCTCCAAATGGAAATGGTTTTCGTGATAAATTTACTGTGTGTTGTTTCAGGACCATTATGGACCTGCTGCTATTTCGTTATTTAAGTTAATATTAAAATTGACCGATTCGCAATGTTTAACAGAAAAGAGGATTGCTTTAATTTTCAAAAAAGTAAGTGTTTTCAATTTTTTTCGCATGCTATCATTTATTAAAAATTGAAAGGAAACTTTGATTTGAGTAGTAAATAATAAAGATTTTCCGTTCATGTATGGTTTGTGAAAAATAGGGAGGGGATTCATATGGTTTCGGCTGCACTAACATTTTCGACCACGGGCCGCCACTGTTATTACAGGCCGCCACTGTAAATAAAAACGTTTGAATGGACTATATGAATACCTAGCAAATATCCTCATTAAATGTTCAGTCATAAGAACAAGGATACGAAATATAATGTCTTTCTACAATAATCAGATGCATAATACCTTAACCTTTAATAGAACCAGCGCATAACGTCGGCTTCGAAGAAAAACTACGTCATATTTAAACCAAAGATTTACCAACCGTAGTTGGCGACGAAATATAAGGTCATTCACATTTTGAAGTACATCACTTTTATTTCGTTCCCAACTACGGCTAGTAAATCTTTGGTTTAAATATCCGAGATTTTATTTCTAAATCGACCGTATGCAAACTAAAAGAAATTTTATGTGCCTTGAAACCCCACAAAAGAATCTTGTATATTTAATACATTCGAAATAATTTGTGCATGTGTTATTATATGTTGAAATATACATTTAATCTTCCATTTTTCCACCATGAAACTTATGCTAACTATGCTATGCTATGCTATGCGACATAACTATGCTATGCCGACGATATGCAAACTAAAAGTAATTTTATGTGCCTTGAAACCTCAGAAAAGAATCTTGTATATTTAGTACATTCGAAATACTTTGTTCATACGTTATTATATGCTGAAATATACATTTAATCTCCAATTTTTCCACCATGAAACTTACTTAGTTTAGACCCAAAACTCTTCAATTCTACTACTACTACGAAACAGTTTATCCACTCCATCGATCTAGTTACCACCTAAACCCCCTAACTACAAACCCGTCACTGTCGCTGATTATTCAATGGTAATCTAATACCCAGCATGCCATTGGCGTGATATTATTAACGACGGCGCCAACAGCTCTACACACATTAATCACGGGCATTGTGTGAAGGATTGATTAATGTATGCATCAGGTCGAACGGAAAGAAATCGAGATACCATTGCTACAGTGTCAATGGTTTCCCCAGGAATAAATTCTGGCCGAGTAATTTTCTGGTCAGATTAACACTCGGTAAGGTCGGGGATTAACCGAAAAGTTATTGTGGCTAGGTATTGTCGTGGAATATTAATTACTCCCTAATGGTAGATTAATGGGAGGAGCGTGCAATTTTAGGCTTAAGGTGGTTTTAGTTGATGGCCATTTTGTTTTGAGTAATGGGGTGCTTAGATGGGGATTGATTTTGTTTATTGTATGAATTTGTAATCTGAAACGTGTATTTTCTGGAAATCTAATTAATGAAGTTTGTATTTGTTTGTTAAAATAATGTTTTTTCGAGATAGATATAATTTTTAATTTTTGTTTAAATTACATGGCTGCGAAGAGAGGAGAGGAAGGTAGACAAAGGGATGGAGAGAGCGGGATGGGTGAGTGAGAAATAGAGAGGGGGATGGGCAGAGAGAGAGAGAGGGGGACATTTCCTAAGCAAAACAATAAAACTATAGACCCATACTTATTTTTAACATAATTCAAACACATTCCATTTACAATTAAATAAAAGGCCATTTGTGGTACGGTCATTAGAAATAGATGATAACAAATAGAAATGTGGACAAGATGTTTGGAAAAAGTGGAACAATAGCGACCAATCATCCATTAATTTCCTAATCAGAACACAAGACTATAGACCCATACTTATTTTTAACCTATTTCAAACACATTCCATTTACAATTAAATAATAGGACATTTGTGATATTGTCATTAGAAATAAAAATAGGGTTCGAAATAGATGTTAACAAATAATAATATGGAGAAGATGTTTGGAAAAAAAAAATGTGGACAAGATGTTTGGAAAAAAACAAATAAAAATGTGGACAAGATGTTTGGACTAAGTCGAACAAGAAGAGGCCAATCATCCATTCATTTCCTAAGTAAAACTACAAAACTATTGATTCATATTTTTTTAGATAGATATTTTTTTACATAGATGTTAACAAATAAAAATGTGGAGAAGATGTTTGGAAAAAAACAAATATGGACCAATATGTTTGGAAAAAAAAAATATGGACTAATATGTTTGGAATAAAACAAATATGGACAAGATGTTCGAAATAAAAATGTGGACAAGATGTTTGGAAAATGTCGAAAAAGAAGGGACCAATCATACATTCATTTCCTAAGCAAAACTACAAAACTATTGATTCATATTTTAACCTAATTCAATCATACTCCATTTAGAATTAAATAAAAGGTCATTTGGGGTACTGTCATTAGAAATAAAAATAGAATTTGACATAGACGTTAACAAATAAGAATGTGGAGAAGATGTTTGGAAAAAATCAAATATGGACAAGATGTTTAGAATAAAACAAGTAAAACTGTGGACAAGACGTTTGGAAAAAAATCGAACAAAAAAAGATCAATCATCCATTCATTTCCTAAGCAAAACTACAAAACTATTTACTCATATACTTTAACCTAATTCAATCATATTCATTTTAAATTAAATAAAAGTCCATTTGTGGTACTGTCATTAGAAATAAAAATAGGATTCGAAATAGATGTTAACAAATAAAAACGTGAAGAAGATGTTTGGGAAAAAAAATATGGACAAGATGTTTGAAAAAGAAATGTGGACAACATGTTTGGAAAAGTCGAACAAGAAGAGACCAATCATCCATGCATTTTCTAAGCAAAACTACTGATGCAGATATTTAAACTTAATTCGATCAGATTCCATTTTAAAATAAATAAAAGGCCCTTTGTTGTACTATTATTAGAAATAAAAATAGGATTCAAAATAGATGTTAACAAATAAAAACTTGCAGAAGATGTTTGGAAAAAAAATGTGGACAAGATGTTTGAAAAAAAATCGAACAAATCATCCATTCATTTCCTAAGCAAAACTACAAAAGTACTGACTCATATATTTTAACCTTATTCAATCACATTTCGTTTTAAATTAATTAAAAGGCCATTCGTGGTACTGTCATTAGAAATAAAAATAGGATTCGAAATAGATGTTAACAAATGAAATTGTGAAGAAAATGTTTGAAAAAAAAATATGGACAAGATGTTTGGAAAAAACAAATGTGGACTAGATGTTTGGAAAGGTCGAACAAGAACGGACCAATCAGCCAATCATTTCCTAAGCAAAACTAAAATCCTATATGCTCTACTATTCTTATAATTCAAAAATGTTCTTTCTTGCAATAACGCCAAGCCCTTAGATGTTGACAGGGCAAATCAAGAAAATAAGCAGTTATAACGCTTTCCTTTCCTTCCAAGAAAATCCCAGTCTCCATCGAGTTTATTTACAGACAGTTGCCACTCATACGTGATAAATAATCCCGGAGTGGCAGAAAAAGAAACGACAACAGACGATATTTTCGCAAGCCGACGCCATTTTTCTTGGCTTGTTTGAAGCACCATTCAAATTGCATTCAGCACGTTTTCTCGATTTTCGTCGCAGAATCAGGTGGGGGGAATAATAAAAATAAAAATATATTATGTAGTTTTTTTTTATGCGCTCGCGCGTATCGTGCAATAAAGGTGGAATATTCGATTGAAATTCGAATGTGGAGCCGTGTATTCCAATTTTTATGGGGAAACTTTTTTTTATTATGGTTTATATATTTCGCAAGTTTTATCATAATTCCAATAATATAAGGAATGTGAAATTTTTGAACTATTTATGATAGAAATTTTATGGATGAGCAGGTTTATGAAGTACTAGATGAGATGTAAAAAAAATATCGAAGTTATTTTGACTATCAATTTTCTTTTCAATACATTTCGAATGGTTTCTTACGATTTATAAAATTAATCTTCGATGAAAGAGATGACTAGTTATTCTATAAATCTTACTCCTTATAACTACTAAAAATGTATATTGTATAAAAAAATTATTTTAAGAAAAAAAAAATTCTTTTAAATTCATTAATTTATCAATAATTTCATTAATTATAGATTTAATTCATTAATTCAGAATTATTTTGTTAATTTAAATTTTCCAACTAAAATAAATTTTTTTGTATATGTTTCGAATAGTTACTTGCGATTTATGAAAATAATCTTCGATGAAAGAGTTGACTAGTTATTCTCGGAATGTTTTTCCTAATAACTAATAAAAAATGTATATTGTTTAAAAACGATTTCAAGATAAAAAAAAATATTATTTTAAATTTAAATTAAAAATTAATTTGGTAATTTAAATTTTCCGTCTGAAAAAAATATTTTTTTTCTATATATTTCGAATAGTTACTTGCGATTTATAAAATTAATCTTCGATGAAAGAATTGACTAGTTATTCTATGACTAATAAAAATGATCATTGTCTTTACTCTGTTAAAAATATTTTAAGCAAAAAAAAATATTCTTTTAAATTTAAATTCAGAATTATTTTAATGATTTACATTTCTCCTCTAAAACCCAAATAAAAATTATCAGTTTTGTTAGACATGTTATCGTAAATCTGATGCAACATACGTTTTTTTTAATAAATTTGTATGTTCATTTTGAGAAACCTGGCTTTAAAGCAAACCATCCATTCGGAAAATCCATGCTGCAACAATTATCTCCATGTCCAGTGTCGCTACTATTTGTTTTTAGCATAGAAAACGGAACCTTGGCCTTTCGCTTGTGTTGAAAGCAAAATTAAAAAAAAAAAAAATTGTCAGTTAATCAGTTGTTGCATAACACGGTCGGTTTAATATTCAGAGATTGCAAACCATTCTCCCAAGACATTTCTACAAGGGACATTTGTATAGCGCTGATCAATCCGTTTTCATTGCTGATTTACGAGGTAATTGTACTCAAAGAAAAACGAGTACGTCCATGTACTCATTTTAAACACATTTATGTTTACAGTGTACATAATTCGAACATAGCACTCTCAATAAGTCAGTTCCTTCTCTCATTCCCATTTATTTTATAAATATAGTTCTTTTCAGAGAGAGAAAAAAATATAACTTCCAGTTCAATCACCAGCTTCCACGATTGATACGCTTTCCAGTAAAAGGTTTTGAGCAAACCATTCTCCCAAGACATTTCTACAAGGGACATTTGTATAGCGCTGATCAATCCCTTTTCATTGCTAATTTACTATGTAATTGCACTCAACAAGAAAAACGAGTACGCCCATGTACTCATTTTAAGCACATATTTTTACAGTGTAGAGAATTCGAACATAATACTCTCAATAAGTCAGTTCCTCTTCCCAAATCCCATTTATTTTTTAAAAATAGTTCTATTCAGTAAGAGAAAAAAAATATAAATTCCGGTTCAGCCACCAGCTTCCACGATTGATACACTTTCCAGTAAAAGGTTTTGGGCAAACCATTCTCTCAAGACATTTATACAAGGGTCATTTACATAGCGCTGATCAGTCCCTTTTTATTACTGATTTACGATGTAATTGTGCTCAAAAAGTAAAACGAGTACGGCCATGTACTCTTTTTAGGCACATTTTTTTACAGTGTACAGAATTCGAACATAACACTTTCAATAAGTCAGTTCCTCTTCTCAAATCCCATTTATTTTTTAAAAATAGTTCTATTCAGTAAGAGAAAAAAAATATAAATTCCAGTTCAATCACCAGCTTCGATGATTGATACACTTTCCAGTAAAAGGTTTTGAGAAAACTATTCTCCCAAGACATTTATTTATACAAGGGACATTTGCATAGCGCTGATCAATCCCTTTATATTGCTGATTTACGATGTAATTGTACTCAAAAAGAAAAACAGGTACGGCCATATACTCATTTTAAGCAAATTTTTTACAGTGTACAGAATTCGAACATAAGTCAGTTCCTCTTCCCAAATCCCAATTATTTTTTTAATATAGTTCTATTCAGTAAGAGAAAAAAAATATAAATTCCAGTTCAATCACCAGCTTCTACGATTGATACGCTTTCCAGTAACAGGTTTTGAGCAAACCATTCTCCCAAGACATTTCTACAAGGGACATTTGTATAGCGCTGATCAATCCCTTTACATTGCTGATTTACTATGTAATTGCACTCAAAAAGAAAACCGAGTTCGTCCATGTACTCATTTTAAGCACATATTTTTACAGTGTACAGAATTCGTACATAATACTCTCAATAAGTCAGTTCCTCTTCCCAAATCCCATTTATTTTTTATATATAGTTCTATTCAGAGAGAGAGAGAAAAAAAATATAAATTACAGTTTAATCACCAGCTTCTACGATTGATACGCTTTCCAGTAAAAGGTTTTGTGGGCAAACCATTCTCCCAAGACATTTCTACAAGGGACATTTTTATAGCGCTGATCAATCCCTTTCCATTGCTGATTTACTATGTAATTGCACTCAAAAAGAAAAACGAGTACGTCCATGTACTCATTTTAAGGACATATTTTTACAGTGTACAGAATTCGAACATAATACTCTCAATAAGTCAGTTCCTCTTCCCAAATCCTATTTATTTTTTAAATATAGTTCTATTCAGAGAGAGAGAGAAAAAAATATAAATTCCAGTTCAGTCACCAGCTTCCACGATTGATACACTTTCCAGTAAAAGGTTTTGAGGGTAAACCATTCTCCCAAGACATTTATACAAGGGACATTTGTATAGCGCTGATCAATCCCTTTTCATTGCTGATTTACTATGAAATTGCACTCAAAAATAAAAACGAGTACGTCCATGTACTCATTTTAAGCACATATTTTTACAGTGTAGAGAATTCGAACATAATACTCTCAATAAGTCAGTTCCTCTTTCCAAATCCCATTTATTTTTTAAATATAGTTCTATTCAGTAAGAGAAAAAAATATAAATTCCGGTTCAGTCACCAGCTTCCACGATTGATACACTTTCCAGTAAAAGGTTTTGTGGGCAAACCATTCTCCCAAGACATTTCTACAAGGGACATTTTTATAGCGCTGATCAATCCCTTTTCATTGCTGATTTACTATGTAATTGCACTCAAAAAGAAAAACGAGTACGTCCATGTACTCATTTTAAGGACATATTTTTACAGTGTACAGAATTCGAACATAATACTCTCAATAAGTCAGTTCCTCTTCTCAAATCCTATTTATTTTTTAAATATAGTTCTATTCAGAGAGAGAGAGAAAAAAATATAAATTCCAGTTCAGTCACCAGCTTCCACGATTGATACACTTTCCAGTAAAAGGTTTTGAGGGTAAACCATGCTCCCAAGACATTTATACAAGGGACATTTGTATAGCGCTGATCAATCCCTTTTCATTGCTGATTTACTATGATATTGGACTCAAAAAGAAAAACGAGTACGTCCATGTACTCATTTTAAGCACATATTTTTACAGTGTAGAGAATTCGAACATAATGCTCTCAATAAGTCAGTTCCTCTTTCCAAATCCCATTTATTTTTTAAATATAGTTCTATTCAGTAAGAGAAAAAAAATATAAATTCTGGTTCAGTCACCAGCTTCCACGATTGATACACTTTCCAGTAAAAGGTTTTGGGCAAACCATTCTCCCAAGACATTTCTACAAGGGACATTTGTATAGCGCTGATCAATCCCTTTTCATTGCGTGTGTATTTCAACCAGGATATATTATTTGCCCTATTCTCAGTTTTCCAGCATTGACAGGGCTCGCGAGAATTGATGCACGGGTTGCTTCAGGGCCCTTAGGGAGGCCCATTGTGTTTTTGACGCTTCAATTGTAAATCGGGTTTGGATGGAATGAAATACGACATATTTTTTGGGGTTTAATGGATTGGGATATTATTTTATTTCGAATAGGGGGATATCTTTTGAAAATGCTTTCGCGTTTTTTTTGTTCGAGTATTCAAAGAACTTGTATTGGATATGTCAAAGCTTTTGTAGGAAGTGGAAGATCGAAGTTTCTTTATATTAAGAAATTGATTTGTGTGTGTTTTTTAGGGGAATTTTATTTTACAAATGTTTTGGGGAGTATGTGTATATTTTATGAACTTTTTGGGTGTATAGAAAGCGTGTATTTTTATGTATTGGCTTTGTATATCTACTATTGACCATCTGTATTGATTGGTTGGGGTTTAGTGGATCAATGACAATTAATATGGTCATCATGTGGTAACGGACATCTGGCAGAAACTGTAATTATTCAGTGATGTAAAATATTCTTTACTGAAGAGGTATTCATAAATTGTTATCCGATTTGAAAATAATATCTTTACATTTTAGCAACCCAAGAAAAATAAATACGTGAATGAAAATCTAATGTATCAAAGTTTTATTTTACAAATTCCATTTTAAAATATACTTCGAAAGAACATGCAAAAAAGATTAATTTTTAAATGTATGCTTAACGTTTAACTTGTATTTGCATGTGTGAATCCGCATTACAATTTCACTCTTAGTTTAAACTCAATTAAACTTAGTTAACTCAAATTTAAATTTGTATGCTTAAAATCAATTTTTCTTACATGTAAGCTAACATAACAGGCTAAATGCACTAGCTTTTGCCTTATAATCTAAAAACGGCTGGCCTTAAAAGGCTGGTCGAAGAAAACGACCAGGACCTTCAGTTACCAATCCCAAGTCAAAATAGCTAAGGAATATTGGACCAGGCTGGCCCAGTGTGCAGTCAGCCTATGCCGCTGGTTCTTCGTAGTAGCAGGATGAGACAAAATTTGGAAGCACATACTTGCGAATGACTATTGAACCCAGCTGGGCGCAAGTATGAACCTGGCGTTTGTCTTATAATCTAAAAAGCTCGTCTTGGAAGTAATCTTGGTCGTTTTCTTCGACCAGGACCTACTAGTACCAATCCCAAGTCAAAATAACAAAGGAATGTTGGACCAGGCTGGACCAGTGTGCAGTCAACTTATGCCACTGGTGCTTCATAGCAACAGGATGAGACAAAATTTGGAAGCAAATACTTGCGAATGACTATTAGATCAGGCTGGCCGCGAATATGGCTCTGGCGTACTCGCGTTCACTCTGGTATAATAGTCATTTACAAGTATTTTTTAATGGTTATTAGGTCGTTAGTCTTATAATCTGAAAACTCACTCACCTTAGCAGGTGTAGACGAATATGGTTCATCAAACAGAGCCCACATCTTCGGCTTGATCTTCTGCCAGCACGACAGCGTCCCGTTCTTAAACTCTTCCTCCATGCCAAACTTCAGCGCGATCTCCTCATCGCTCGGCTTCTCCGTGTCCAGATCCAGCTGATCAAGCACGGCCAGCGTCTCTTTAGTGTCCCTGTGCTGAGTGTAGGTCATCCAGCAGCAGGGCTCGACCTGGTTCGAGTCCAGGCCCCAAAACTCGAGCTCCTCTTCGAACAAGGGGCCGCAGACGTCTGTCGGATAGTGCAGCTTACCCGACCTGTAGTAGTTGAGGATCTGGGCGAAGACCCCGGGGTGCCTGTCGAAGAAGTACTCGTTGAGCACTGGGTCGTAGTTGGCCAGTGCTTCTGTGAGCCGAGACAAGCGCGTGGCCGGGATTTTCTTGAGGGTGGCCTTGTATGTCTCGTGTCGTATGCCACCCACGTTAAGTACCACCCTGTTCTCCGCATCCAGGTTCATATCTGGAGACAGGAGGTGGTTTTAGTCTGGTGTGGAATCGGTCATGTTGAATAGGTAGAATCCCACATTAAATCCATCTTCAACTCCTGTTTGTTTGATAGTGGCTGTTTAGATTGTTTAGCCCATATTGTTCAAAACGTCCACTTTTAAGGCTAGTAATCACTTATGGTAGGTTGGTCAATAATTTCATTTAGTCTAGTATATAACGTTTGGAAATTTTTGCACTAAGGAGTCATTTTCGGATTCAGAAAAGTATCTTGATTACGATAAATCCTTGGGGACTTATTATACTAGTAAATGACATGAATGTATTTAGGCTAGCATGTAAGGTTTGGTAGATTTCGCTCTAAGGATTCATATTGATTGAGGAATTTTACTTGGTAAATCTTGGCAAACTAATAATTTTTAAATAAATAATTTTTATTTCATACGAAGTGGTCTTTTGGAACTATTGATAAATATTGATTCAGGTGCATTACTGTTTAGGTCAGAAATTGGTTGGATAATGAAATTATTGGGGATTGGCAGTTTTGTATGTCGGAAACCTTTTATTAAAAGTGGGTATATCCTAAATGCATTTCAATAGTTTCTTTTGTAGGTTAAGTTTATTGTGGCTTAGGTTTGTTACTATGGAGACAGTGTGTCTAAATAATTAAATTATTTATTAAAGGACATATTAAAAGTGTTTAATTAGATAATTTGATGTATCAAAGATTTAATATTATTGAATTATTTATTATTAAGTTTGCTATATTCTCTAACAATTCATGTATACATACAGATTATATCTCCTTGATAGAATGCTACTTATATGTACTTACTACTACTGCTAATGCTACTTACATTAGGGTTAACTTGGGATGTAAAAATTCAAATGTTAATTGTATTTTTTTATCAGCCTATATCCTTTTATCAATAGATTTAGGGTTAATTTGTAACAAATACAAAACACGTAATTTGTAGCAGTTACATAACAGTTTGCAAATCATGTCAGTGATATAATTTCTTATGAGTTTTCATATAGTTTACAAGTTGACTATATTGTAATAATAATTAAATTATATTTATTGTGTTTTTGAATACCGGTTATCTATATATTGTATTTCAATGTATTTTTACATAGCCTTCTATTATATGAAATAAAAATTTTATCTGACATTTGCGATTTTATTTACTAAAAATATTTCTTTTATAATTATTTTTCCAATATAACTTAAATGTTATAGAAACTTCATGAAACATATATAACATATATAAAAAGTTGATACTTAAATATTAACTATTCTTAAAATATATATTGTACATTTAGAATCGAACGGATATTTTTAAACAACACATGATTGTATTTTACATACCATATTTATTTTACCCTACCAACTTTTATTTAAATATTATTTATAATTTTTAAAACGTAATTTATTTTATAAATTGTCGCCGTATAAACTTAATTGATCAAATAGTCAATTTTTAAAAATAAATAATGTAAAATACGCATAAAGAAATAAACAAACATGCAGTTAACTTAAAAATCAGAATCTTATTTTAAATTTATTTAAACTATTATATTTTCCAAAAATTATTATGTAAATAGATTATGTAGAAGAGAAGTTTTGCCTGAAATTATTCAATTGTTTGAAATAAAATTTCTTTCACCAATTTGCCTCGGATTGTACTATCGAATTAAAAGAAATACTTTTCTTCAAATCTTCAGATTCTTTGCAAACTTGATATGAACAAGATTTATCTATTTTCTATATTATTCAATATACCTGAGCAACAAGATAAGCATCTGCAAAAGAAAAATATGAACATAAATATACATATTATTTAAAATACAAGCATTGGTATAAATACATTTACATTTTTTTTTATTTGAAGACGGTAAACAGAATTATGTTTCTTTCTACTCTAAATATTCTTAAATTAGTATTTGATGAATAAATATTTGTCAATGGTTTATTCTCCAAAATATAAAATTTAAAAAGAAAACTCATATTTGAAGAATAAAAATAGAAATTCGAAATTTTTTTTTAGAATAAAAACCTTTCAGTTCATTTAACATATTTTAGATTTTCGAAATATACATATTTATCCCAACTGTTTTATAGGTATTAACCATAACAGAAAGGCTTCATAACAGAAAAGATCCAGTGGTCCCATTCTAAAAGTAGGGAGAAATTTTGCTTTGGTAGGCAGGAAAAATAGTTTTCAAAACTTTGTGGAAAGATTACGCTTTAGAATAGGAGGCGTAACACTGTCTGACGGAGAAGTCGTTAACAATCTTTTTCAAAGCATTCAGGGTAGGACCATCCAGGTGAAAATCGCAACCGAAGACGATCTGTATAAACCATTTGAGAAACGTGGCCTGTTTTATAGGGGCGATAAATTTATAGTATGGCAACCCCACCTGACAGTGTTGGTATTTTTGGATTTTTGTTGGCAACCCTATGACGTCATCGCGCTGCATAATCGTTTTTGTGCGCTCACGGAACTATGTTTAACGGCAATTTAGAATTTAACTATAATTTTAAATGTAACGGGAATTTCGAACAGAAGCGGAAGAATACAACAAAATCCTTTTTCAAATCACCGGTTTTTTAAGGAACTGCTTAAATTCGAAGGGTAAAGTCATCAGATCAGTGCATTCATAGTTTTGTAATATTTGTATTTGATAGTTGTTCCACCTTTAATTAGTGTAATTGAGATGTTTCAGGTGCAGTAAGGGAGCAGTTTTAAATTGGCATTTTCGAACAAAAGACCTACTTTTGGTCGGCCGCGAGTAGCAAATCGATTTTGTTTTATTTATTCGGCCCACGATAAAATTTAGCGGAAAAACCATTTGGCGACTTTTTTCGTCGCCAAAAAAAACCCGCGCCAATTTCCCTATACTGCATCTGTTCCAAATATTAATTACAAATAAATTCAACGAAATATATCTCATAAAAAGAATAGAATATCTTATATCACTATTCTAAGAAAAATGAGTTATTTTTAGCCACATTACTGAAACAACCATTGAAATCTTCATTCTAACATTACCCAAACAACAATGGCAGAATCTTTTATTCCGATCTTGGTCATATTCCAAACAAATGACTTTGTACAAAGATATGTTTGCTAATTAAACTAAGCTTTTGTCACGAAGGAATATGGTCGGGTCGCATAATGGCGCTTTTCGCAAAGTTCCAATTCCTAACATTAGCGAGCACATTCATGATAACAGTAATTTCTTTATTTTAATTAAAAAGGAAAGGATATCATTATAATTTTTTTTTTGTTCTTTAATGTAATTATCATTTTAAATGAAAGAGTTGTTAAAATATTATTAGTAGCGCATAATGCATTGATATGTGGGTGGTTTGGCCGTCAAGTGGAATAAGTCCCAAAAAGAAGTCCGAAAATAAGGGAGATTAAATTGTGCAACTCAACTCACTTAGGCTATAACTTTGAGTGTAACTCTTTATTATGTAACCTATTGAACTCATAGCGTAATGATACAAATAGAGGAATAAAAATGTTGATTTTCCTGTGTCCATCATTGAAACCACGTGATATTTTGAAATGCTAATTTATTCATGCGCCAATATTACTTGGCAGGCCTTGGCGACTTTAAGAACTAAACGAGATCGAAGTATTGTAATATGATTTTGTGTTTAATTTTGTATTTAAATGTAGTTTTTTTTAACGAGTAGCACAATATAAGTTTAACAGATATATTAAAGAGATTTTTCTTACTTTGTAGTTTTGAAATAATTGCATTACGTTTTTATGTAAAAAATTTACCATAAGCGAAGTTCTTTCAATTGTTATTTTGTATACTTCAATAAAAAATATGAACAATAAAACCTGAGAAATATAAAGAGTTTCGCTTCTTCGAAACACAAATAAAATATTTTCGTTTCGTTAATGAAGAGGAAATATTTAGCGCATATTGTTTGAAAATAAGTAAATACGTACATATATGTTAAAAAGTTAAATACGGACAGAACTCCTTATCACCAAAAAAGAAGAAAGTGCGCCAAATTTGAAACTCCTGCAGATGTCTGAACGCCAAATGTGGCAGCGCTATAACCACGTGATGTGGGTTTTTCTTTTCAATGTTGACACCACGGCCTTATGCGAGTCTGGTATTGAAGGTGCTCTCTATTTAATATTACAACTCTATGATTGAACTATGATCCACACAACTTGACCAAATGCTAGATATATTTATCTAGCTGGTAATGGATTAAATATAAAAAAAACTGCCAAAACTTAAATATTGTTGGGTCGCTTCATATATACGATACTCTAACTTGGGCTCGAGTGATCACTTTAGCCCGATTGGTAGAGTGCGTAGCATGTATAGTACAACGTCACGAGTTGGATTCTGGGTGACAGCCAAAAGCATTGATCTACATTGATGACCAGGCATGAGCACAGCTTCTATCACCACGTTATTCACAGTAACTTGCTTATATTTACCCACGTGATACGCTTCACGGGTGCTCCTCATTCGTTCTCATATATAACTCACTAAAAAGAGGGTACATTAGTGATTTCTGTACTGCAGACCGACGCAATCTTCGAACAAACCTGTCAGACACCACATTGAATCAACCGTTTCCACTTCAACCACTACCCGCGTGTTAACACTTTACGCCAACAATCACTACACACGTGATTACAATTAACGGGGATCTCAATCATTCGTTCCTCCATACGATTCACTAAAATGGGGTAATGGGGTGTTCCTGCATGTACCCAATACTCTCACGTGGACTCGAGTGATCACTTTAGCTTTATTGGTAGAGTATTGACGTATCGTGCAGAAGGTCCTCGGTTCGATTCCGAGTGATAGCCAAAAAGTGCGAAGAGCTACATTGGTGACTTCCGTACTGCAGACCGATGCAACCTTCGAACAAACACTTGTGAACCTACATCGAATTAAACACCACAACTTCAACCACTGCCCACGTGATAACACTTCACGGGTATCTCAACCATTCGTTCCTACGTCCGATTCACTGAAAGGAGGGAAATACTATGGGAATCACTTCATATACCCTTTACCCCCAACTTGGGCTCGAGTGATCACTTTAGCCTGATTGGAAGAGTATTGACGTATCGTGCAGAAGGTCCTCGGTTCGATTCCGAGTGATAGCCAAAAAGTGCGAAGAGCTACATTGGTGACTTCCGTACTGCAGACCGTAGCAACCCTGTGGATATAGCTTTCGCTTCTGAAGTCTTCTTTTTTGAGTTTTTATTACACCAAAGTTATACATTACTATTGATGCCAAAATCCCATTTTTCGAAAAAAAAATGGATATAACTTCTTTTGCATTTGGACTGCTCATACACATCAAACTATTCGAGGTAAATACACATTTTATCATACATCAAAGCTTTATTCAAGTACAGATTACTAATATCCTTGAATGGACAGAAAATCCGTCGGGATAATATTGCCAAAAGTTTATCTATATTCCCAGTAAAAGGGAAAAAAATGTTCCGAGTAAAAAAAAAAGAAAGGCCAGGAAAGCACTATAACGGCTTTCAGTGGACGGAAATTGGGTTTCTGCCGGACCGAAATGGCCTTAAGTTCAATCGCCTTAAAAGCACGGACTTTTTCCTGGACTCCCCCTTCTTTCTTTCTTGATACCGGACAGAATTTTATATTAAGTGACCGGCTGAAAGGATGCAGGGAATTTATTTTTTTTGTGCTGCTGGGAACTGTTAAGAGTCGCCGTCGGAATATCAAAGTTAGAATATTCGCTTAGCCCATTTATCACTGGGTTTGAACGATAATGGCATTTTGCCATCGCGATTAATCGGCAGCCGATAATCGATATTTTCCGATTAAACAAAATTACCGATTAATCGAAATTCCTAATTTATTGAAATTTTTAATATATCGATATTTTTAATACATATATACTGTCGATAAATCGACATTTCCGATTCAACGTTATTCCGATATATCTTTATTCCGATATATCGATATTCTGATATATCGATATTCCGATATACCGATATTCCGATATATCGATATTCCGATATATCTATATTCCGATATATAGATATTTTGATATATCGATATTCTGATATTCCGATATATCTATATCCCGATATATTTATATTCAGATTTATATACCTCCGATATATCGTTATTCCGATAAATCGTTATGCTGATATATTGTAATTCCGATATATTTATATCCAGATTTATATATAGTCCGATATATCGTTATTCCGATATATCGTTATTCCGATATATCGTTATTCCGATATATCGTTATTCCGATATATTGTTATTCCGATATATCGTTATTCCGATATATCAATATTTTGATATATCAATATATCTATATTTTTAATTAGAATAAATATACACTGTCATTAAATAAACAAAAAATGTATAACTTAAACTTTCATATCAAGGAATAGTTCACTTTTTTCCCCTATTATTATTAAAAATATAGACACTTTGCCCCTTTTGTCAAAGCATTATTACTCTTACGTTTGTTGATAAACAAATGCAATTCTTCTGGAGTTGACGTTTAGAATCCCGAGTGTTCTTCTAGACTCTAGTGTACTTTCAACTAATTGTCAAATAGAAAATTACAAAATCGAAATCCCGATGATTTTTTACTTCCGGAATCGAATATATCGAATCATCGCCAAAACCTACACTTCACCATTGAAAATAATTGTTCATTTAAAAAGAACATAGTACATCCCACCCACCAACTAATGTTTGATCTGCAATATGTACAGATCGTATGTTAAAAAAGTCACATATGGTTAAAATTCTACGCCATTCTGAACATGTATAGTGGAGAACATGCATACTTCACTAGTAACTGTAAAAACTACATATCGGGAATATTTACTCTTTTAAATTTTAGAGAATGCAAGAGGAAAACGTGATTATTCTATTGCGATGATTCGATATATATCGATATTCCGGAAGTAAAAAATCATCAGGATGTCGATTTTGTAATTTTCTATTTGGCAATTAGTTGAAAGTACACTAGAGTCTAGAACAACACTCGGGATTCTAAATGTCAATTCTTTTCGTCCATATTTGGAACATTTTTGTCATACAAGGAAAATAATATTTAAACTGCAGTCTACATATAGAAGATCAACCAATAGTGGAAGGTACAGTCATATAAAAAATGATAAGTAATAGTTATACTATATTTAATTTATTTTTTAAATTATCTATATAAAGGGAATGATTTTTATTCTTTTTTAATCTTAACAATATTAACTTATTTGGGAAAGACACACTATTAAAAGCTATAATATAAGCTATAATATAATAATATATAATATATTTTTGATGATTTAGCATTTTAGGTAACCATGGTAACTATTCTGAAAATTGTTTTAAATATTAAAAGTTAAAGTTCCATTCTTCAGTAATAAAAATTGGTGAACTGAGAACACAACAAACAGTATAATTTTAATGTACAGAACTTTCGAAAACAGCGTTTCTCGATGATTACCCTGAAAAAGGAATTCAGAATATATAAATGTTTCATTAAATACAGACTTGGAAATATTCCAAGTAAGAAATTCGCTTTCTGTTCTTTCTCGGTAACACTACACCGTCACATAAATATTAGATGATACTTTATATATCATACTATAGCTCCAAACTATTAAATTTATCTCTATATAAAAGCTATAATATACTCTTATTGCTATACCACTATAAGAGTAAACAATAAACTCAGACTAGAGCAGAGAAACTCAGTAACTTTTCAAGTTAGTTATGGAATCTCAGCAGTTTTATTAGATTCATTTCGAAAAATAGAACCATGTGTATCAACGCGTCGTCGAGTGGTAGAAGTCATAACCGAAGGATTGTGGTTCGAATCTGGACTTTGAGAGTGCAGCAAACTCGCAATGCGGGAGTTTCACGTGACGTATCAATATGGTAACTTACTAGTAGTTTCGATTTCTTCCCTACAGCAGACAACTTTGTTTTTGTTTGTTTAGTCGCAACGCTTGCAATTATAGGAAAGTTTGTTAATAATATTTGTTTTTCCAAATAAGTAATATTTTTATTCTATATGTGAATAAATTTAAATGCAGAAATACTTATGTTATTTATTTATATAATTGGAATTACAACGAAATAGGGGAAATACTTTTATTTCAACACAGAAAATGCTTCATAAACGATGATTACAATCTATCTCAGTATCTGAAGAATAAATTTTTATATTGAGATAATGTTTAATGACAAAAACTTAAAATTATAGTACAGGAACTGAAGTTCCATGCTAATTCTACGGAACTTCTTCGGCGTCGAGGATTTTTCTCCATGTTCCGTTGGAACAGCGGTCTTCTTCTTCTTGGCGTGAAACTCCCCCATTGAAGGGTTGCCTCGCCATTATCCGCAAAAATAGATCATTCATCGTCACAAAGATAGGAAGAAAATGGAGGTGACTTGGCGTGATTTCACAGGAAGTAAGATGGCAACCTTAAAGTAGGTACACATAAACCCAGCTGGCAGTGCGTCTTCAACGTAGACTGCGTGAGTTAACACACGAATTTTGAAAGTATAAAAACTCAAAAACAAAAACATAACCGTTTGTGCAGATGTGAGATGCAGTATAAGTTCCGAATCGATAAAGGATGATGCTGTTATTTCCACTTCATAGGTAAATACATAAACGCCAAATACTGGTACAAAGTTGTACATTGGAATAGCGCCAAATACGTCGCCAATACCTACTTTTAAGGCGATTGCTTACTTCACATTGCAAACCGGTTTTGGAATTCATCGCACCTCCGCCTCCGTGTTCGTCGTATATAGGTTTGGTTTGATTAATCAACGTCGCACTAGAGCTGCACAGTAGGCCTTCAATAGACATCGGGACTTTGGACCCCGTTCAGATTTATCGTGGACCAGCCCCGTATACACGCCGTTAATTTTTGTGGATGTTCTAGACGACATTCTAGTATTTTTGGTAGCGAAGTTGGCAACCCTCCGATCGCAATATCACTACTATTTACTATTATTTAGTCTAGTCCGCGCAAAGGGTCGAACCGGGGATCCATTATATTCCTAGCTGACGCCTTAATCCACTCGGCCACGGAGGCTTCTCCTATGAACGAAATCATTTGGTCGAATAGAGAGAGAGAGAAAGAGAGAGAGTTATGTAGATATATAGATATATATAAATAGATAGGTATATAGACA